>JAEOAD010000794.1:0-1200000 GCA_036365145.1 Orientallactaga sibirica | reverse complement strand
ACCCTGAGAATACATAGTGAATTCCAGGTCAGCCTGGGCCAGATGAGACCCTACCTCAAAAAAGCAAAACAAAAGCAAAAAAAGAAAAGAAAAAAGAAAAAGAAAATGCATATCTAAGAAAGACTGAATGGAGTGAGAATTACTGGGGATGAGTGAAATAGGGAGGGTGAATTTCTGTTTCCCAACAGAAAAAGATACGGTTTTATTTTTAGGGATGAAGAAGTTGGCTCAGTGGCTAAAGTGCTTGCTATACAAGCATGAGGACCTGAGTTTGGATTCTCAGCACCTGTTTAAAAGCTGGGGATGGGGGCTTTATCCTCTCCTTAAACTCTTTATTTTTATTTTTTAATTTGAGAGAGACAGAGAGGAAGAGACAGAGAATGGACACACCTGCAGCCTTTCAGCCACTGTGAACGAATGCCAGATGTGTGCATCCCCTTGTGGGCAAGTGTGGCATTGCACACTTGCATCATTTTTGAGTCTGGCTAAATGTGGGACCTGGAGATCAAACGGGCATTCTTAGGCTTGGCAGGCAGGCACCTTGACAGCTAAGCCATCTCTCCAGCCCTTTTCTTTTTGTTTTGTTTTGTTTTGTTTTGTTTGTTTGAGGTAGGGACTTGCTACTCCTAGATATATATCCTAAGGACTCATCTCACTACCTTAGAGATACCTGCTCAACCATGTTTATTGCTACTCTATTCACAATGGCTAGGAGATGGAACTAGCCTAGATGTCCCTCAACTGATGAGTAGATAATGAACAGTGGAGTTCTACTCAACAGTAAAGAAAAAGGAAATTATGAAATTTGCAGGAAAATGGATGGATCTGGAAAGGATTATACTTAGTGATATAATCCAGATCCAGAAAGCCAAATGTCACATGTTCTCTCTCATAATGTGGATCCTAAGTACAAATGATTGGACTTATATATGAGTAGGAATAAAACTCAAGGGTTGGAGAGAGAGCTTAGCAGTTAAGCACTTGCCTGTGAAGCCTAAGGACCCCGGTTCAAGGCTAGAATCCCCAGTATCCACGTAAGCCAGATGCACAAGATGGTGCATGTGTCCGGAGTTCATTTGCAGGGGCTGGAGGCCCTGGTGTGCCCATTCACTCTCTCTCTCTCTGCCTCTTTCTCTCTCCAATAAATAAAGGAAAATAAAGAAAAGAATTAACAAAAAAACCCTCAATAGCAGAGGCCAGTAAGCTAGAAAGGGGATATAAAGGAAATAGAAAGGGAAGGAAATAGGACTTAATAGGATGGAATTGTATATATGTAAGAAGAAGAACAGATTGATGGAGATGAAAAGGCCTAAGCAAGGTCAGGAGAAGAGATTGAGTAGAGGAGTGGTGGAGGGAGGGCTAATCAAAATCTAAGAGGAAGGCCAGGTGTGGTGGCATATACCTTTAATCCCAGCATTCAGGAGGCAGAGATAGGAGGATTGCTGTGAGTTCAAGGCCTCCCTGAGACTACATAGTGAATTCCAGGTCAGCCTGAGCTAGCGTGAGACCCTACCTCAAAGAAAACCAAATTTAAAACATAACGAAGTCATATGGAAACCTACTTTTTGGGCACTCAGAAGCCATAGATTGTTACTAGAAAATTTTCAGTGCCAGGGATGGGATGCCTTCCAGTGAGTTGTTGGCCAAAAGTTACTGATACCCCAAAACTCAAGCCATTGCCATATCTTGGCTTCCCACCAGGAATAGATGGCAAAACCCTATTGCTGAGACTCCATTCCTGGTCACTGAGAAATCCTGCTGGAGCTGAAAACCTCCTCCCTGTAGACCAGCTGACAGAAATCTGGAAAAGGCTACCCTGCAAGTCTTAAATTTGGCCAGCCAGGCCAAATGAGCCAATGGGTGCAATAGTGGCATGTCTGTTATGGGGGAAACCAACCACTCTCTAACTGGACTGGAGGCCTGCTCCATGGGAGGCAATACATCCCTGATACTGAAAACCTACAACAGAGGTAGTCATGAACCCTAAAAGTGTAACATCTGCTGGTGTCTGATTAAATGTATCTACTTTACTCACCAAACTGCCCAGTAAGCACTTCTCTTAATGTTCATACCCATATATTAATGCTACTCTCACTTTTTGTTAGAGAAGCTTCTCTTTTCAGATGGCAGTGACCTTGGGATGACTCAGAAGGTACTATGGTGCTGAGAAGAAGGGACAGAGGGGTGCTCAGCACTGAAATACCTCTATCACATCTTCCAAGGCTCAGGGCACATTGCGGAAAAAGTGGTGGAAAGAATGTAACAGCCAAAGGAAGGGTAGGACTCCTTACAACATGCTCCTCCAGACAAAATGGCCTATATATACATGACCTCACAGTACCGGACACCACCTACACAAGACCCTCATAATAGGAGGAAAAGATGATGACATCAAAATAAAAGAGACTGATTGAGAGGGGAAAGGGGTATGATGGGAGAGTGGAGTCTCAAAGGGGAAAGTGGGGGGAGGGAGGGAATTACCATGGATTATTGTCTACAATTATGGAAGCTGTCAATTAAAAAAAATTCGAATAGTTCACCATGTATGTGGGTAAATGGGCCCATGAAAGAAATGTAATTTAAACACTGAACCGTAAGTATATGAAACTTTTGGGGCTGGAGAGATGGCTCAGTGGCTAAAAGTTCTTGCTTGCAGCCAGATGTGGTGGCACACACCTTTAATCCCAGCACTCGGGAGGCAGAGGTAGAGGATTGCCGTGAGTTCAAGGCCACCTTGAGAATACGTAGTGAATTCCAGGTCAGCCTGAGCTAGAGTGAGACCCTCCCCCCCAAAAAAATTCTTGCATGCAAGGCCTCATGGCCCAAATTGTATTCCCCAGTTCCCACATAAAGCCAGATACACACACTGGACTTTGTTTGCAGTGGCAGGAACCCCTGGCACACCCATACTCTCTCTCTCTCTTACTCTTTCTTTATCTCTTTCTCTGTCTGCCTTTCTATCTTTTTCAAATAAATAAATATCTAAAAAAGAAAAAAAAACAAATAGAAACTTGAGCTGGAGAGATAGCTTAGCCGTTAAGGGTTTTGCCTACAAAGTTTGAGGATCCATGTTTGACTCTACAGATCCTGTGTAAGCCAGACGCACAAGGTGACACAACCACTAAAGGTCACACATGCGCACAAGGTGGGGTATGTGTCTGGAGTTTGATTGCAGTAGCTGGAAGCCCTGGTGCTCCAATTATCTCCCTCTCATCAAAAAAAAAAAAAAAAAAAAAAAGCCAGGTGTAGCAGTGCACTCAGGAGGCAAGAGGTAGGAGGATCACCGTGAGTTCGAGGCCACCCTGAGACTACATAGTTAATTCCAGGTCAGTCTAGACCAGAGTGAGACTCTACCTTGAAAAACCAAAAATAAATAAAGGGTTGGAGAGATGGCTTAGAGGTTAAGGCACTTGCCTGCAAAGTGGGTTTGATTCCTCAGGACCCACATAAGCCAGATGCACAAGGTGGCACATCTATCTGGAGTTTGTTTGCAGTGGCTGGAAGCCCTGGTGCACCCATTTTCCTCTCTCTCTGCCTCTTTCCCTCTCTCAAATAAATAATAATAATAAAATTTTTAAAAAATATAAAATTTTTTTTAAATTTCACATTCTCAGAAAGAACTAGATGATGTTGCCATAGAAAATGCATGTCTAAAGCTGTGGTGGTGCACACTTTTAATCTGAGCACTCAGGAGGCAGAGGTAGGAGAATTGCTGTGAGTTCGAGGCCACCCTGAGAATACATAGTGAATTCCAGGTCAGCCTGGGCCAGATGAGACCCTACCTCAAAAAGCAAAACAAAAGCAAAAAAGAAAAAAAAAGGAAAAAAAAGAAAATGCATATCTAAGAAAGACTGAATGGAGTGAGAATTACTGGGGATGAGTGAAATAGGGAGGGTGAATTTCTGTTTCCCAACAGAAAAAGATACGGTTTTATTTTTAGGGATGAAGAAGTTGGCTCAATGGCTAAAGTGCTTGCTATGCAAGCATGAGGACCTGAGTTTGGATTCTCAGCACCTGTTTAAAAGCTGGGGATGGGGGCTTTATCCTCTCCTTAAACTCTTTATTTTTATTTTTTTAATTTGAGAGAGACAGAGAGGAAGAGACAGAGAATGGACACACCTGCAGCCTTTCAGCCACTGTGAACGAATGCCAGATGTGTGCATCCCCTTGTGGGCAAGTGTGGCATTGCACACTTGCATC
Organism: Orientallactaga sibirica; assembly: GCA_036365145.1. Lineage (NCBI taxonomy): Eukaryota > Metazoa > Chordata > Mammalia > Rodentia > Dipodidae > Orientallactaga > Orientallactaga sibirica. The sequence goes on along the minus strand of JAEOAD010000794.1, from coordinate 1,195,800 downwards.
ATTTTTGAGTCTGGCTAAATGTGGGACCTGGAGATCAAACGGGCATTCTTAGGCTTGGCAGGCAGGCACCTTGACAGCTAAGCCATCTCTCCAGCCCTTTTCTTTTGTTTTGTTTTGTTTTGTTTTGTTTTGTTTGAGGTAGGGACTTGCTCTAGTCCAGGCTGACCTGAATTTCACTGTGTCGTCACAAGTTGGCCTCAAACTCATGGCACTCCTTCTACCTCTGCCTCCCAAATGCTGGGATTAAAGGGTGTGCTGGGCTGGAGAAATGGCTTAGAAGTTAAGGTGTTTGCCTGTGAAGCCAAAGGACCTGGATCCGATTCTCCAGGACCCACGTAAGCCAGATGCACAAGGGGCACATGCATCTGGAGTTTGTTCACAGTGGCTAGAGGCCCTGGTGTGCCCATTCTTTCTCTGTCTGCCTCTCTTCTCTCTCTCTCTCTCTCTCTGCTTGCAAATAAATAAGTAAAAAAAAGATTTTTTAAAAAAAGCATGTACCACCATGCCCAGTTAAACTTAAACTCTTTAAATTAAAAAAAAAAAAAGTTGATTAAAGCACTTGCCTGCAAAACCTGAGTTCAATTCCTCAGTGCCCATATAAAGCTATTTGCACAAGGTGGCACATGCATCTAGAATTTGTTTGCAGTGGCTAAAGGTCCTGGTGCTCCCATTCTCTCTCTCTCTCTTTCTGCCAGGCATGATGGTGCATGCCTTTAATCCCAGAACTTGGGAGGCAGAGGTAGGAGGATCACTGTGAGTTCAAGGCCATCCTGTCAGCCTGGGCTAGAGTGAAACCCTACCTTGAAAAATCAAAAGGAAGGGAGGGAGGAAGGGAGGGGGGAGGGAGGGGAGGGGGAGGGAGGGAGGGGAGGAGGGAGGGAGGAAGGGAGGAAGGGAGGAAGGGAGGAAGGGAGGAAGGGAGGAAGGGAAAGGGAAAGGAAGTTAGTTCTCAAATGTTTCCTGGGAGAGGAAAAAGTCACATAAATATAAACCATTATTCAGAATGGTTTTGAACTCATCAAAATACCACAGGCTGTATTGTGACAGAAAGTTTTCTCTGAATATGAGTCAAATAATTTCCAATGTAGACTTTCTAGAGAAAGAGCACATGTGATGTCATAAGTTTAAAAAGTATTACCCCCCCCCTTAAACTTAGTAGAGCATGCGTCCTCCACTCTGTTTTTAAATTTTCAGTTACGTATTTGCAAGCAGAGATAGAAGAGAGACAGAGAGAGAGAGGAAGAATGGGCCTCCAGCTATTGCAAATAAACTGCAGATACATGTGTCACTGTGCATCTGGCTTCACATAGGTAATGGGGAATCAAACTCATGTCATTAGGCTTTGCAGGCAAACTCCGTAGCTACTAAGCCATTGCTCCAGCCCAACTCTTTTTAGAAAAATTTTTTTTATTTATTTGAGAGAGAGAAAAAGAGGCAGAGGGAGAGACAGAGAGAATGGATGCACCAGGGCTGCTAGTCACTGCAACTGAACTCCAGATGAATGCATCACCTTTGTGCATCTGGCTTTATGTGGGCACTGGGGAATTGAACCTGGGTCATTAGGCTTTGCTGGCAAGTACCTTAACCACTTAGCCATCTCTCCAGCCCATGTCCTCCATTTTTTTGGGGGGTGAGGGGGTTGAGGTAGGGTCTCGCTCTAGCCCAGGCTGACCTGGAATTCACTATGTAGTCTCAGGCTGGCCTCAAACTCACAACAATCCTACTACCTCAGCCTTGTGGAAACCAGTTTTCGCTGGAGAGGAAGAAAATAGGCCCTACGTGAAATAACTCAAAGGGGAAAAGAAAAGCGAAACTGATGAAACCCTTGATTCATTCGAATATACTGAGAGGAAGTTTATGTTTCTGGGGGGTATATAGAAAAATCAAATACTTTCTAAATGAGAGATTTTTATTAATTCCAGAAAATGTAAAATATCATAAAGAATCTTATTGTATCAAATGATTCACTTATTTTTCTTTTCCTTTTTTTCATTTTTTTTTTTCATTTTTTTTTCAGGCCCAGGCTGACCTAGAACTCACTCTGTAACCCAGGTTGGCCTCACCAAATGCTGGGATTAAAGACATGCAGCACTACCATGCCCAGAGAGATGTTTTACATATATACACAACCAAAATCCTACCTTGATTTTTATTTTATTTTATTTTTTTTTATTTATTTTTTCAAGGTAGGGTCTTGCTCTAGCTCTGGCTGATCTGAAATTCACTCTGTAGTCTCAGAGTGGCCTCAAAATCATGGTGATCCTTCTACCTCTGCCTCCCGAGTGCTGGGATGAAAGATGTGCACCACCATGCCCGGCATTTTTAAATTATTTTTTTGAGGTAGGGTCTCACTCTAGCCCAGGCTGACCTGAAATTCACTCTGTAGTTCCAGGCTGACCTCTAACTTACAGTGATCCTTTTACCTCTACCTCCTGAGTGCTGGGATTAAAGGCTTGCGCCACCATGCTCAGCTAAAATCCTACCTTGATTTAACTGAATGATAAGGTTTCACCTGAAGGATGGGTGTGGGGAGAAGAACATGCATGCTAAGGTGTCAAAAGGATGGAAAATCGAGTTAGTTTTGCAAAGAGAGGAAAGTCTGAACGGATAATGATAACGGAATGGTGTTCTATTGGCATTTCATATTGCCAGTGACACTATATACAGAACTAATACTAGCAGTGGCTTTCTCTGCCCTCTAATGGCACAGTTCAGCTCACGGGAATTGTTTCCTGGTTTCTTCAGAAAATACCTTCATGACTAATTTTGGTGTAAAAGATGAAGAGCTGCATTGAGGACAGTAAAGAATGGGTGGTGGTGTGACAGGAAAATGAGAGAATGTGTTCTGGGAAGATAAGGGAGAGATGTCACAAAACTTGTGAAAATTGAGGCTCTACCAGTGAGGTCAAAAGAGAAAAGTCAGCATCAGAAAAAGACATCAGGAAGCCAAAAAGGGGCAAACTAATGTAAAATACATCCCACTCTACAGAAATACTGGGGAAGATTCTGGGCTTTCCTTTGGCTAGGAAGTTTGACAACATAAAGATTTTAACTAATAAAGATAAGCTGGTCCTAAAAGCCTGAAAACTGGACTGGAGAGATGGCTTAGCGGGTAAGGCATTTGCCTACAAAGCCAAAGGATCCTGGTTCCACTCCCCAGGACCCATGTAAGCTGGATGCACAAGGGGACGCATGCATCTGGAGGCCATGGCATGCCCATTCTCTCTCTCTCTCTACCTGCCTAGTTTTATCTCTCTCTCTCTCTCAAATCAAATAAATAAATAAATAAATTCAAAAAAAATTTAAAATTTTAAAAAAAGATTGAAAACTGATTACCCCTTGGGGTCATGTAATAAAAATTTTGATAATAAGCTTGGGATGCAGAGGTAGGAGGATCACCATAAGTTTGAGGCTACCCTGAGAATACAGAGTGAATTCCAGGTCAGCCTGGGCTAGAGTGAGACCTTACCTCGAAAAAAAAATTGCTAATAAAATGTAGGCCAGGCGTGGGCACACCTTTAATCACAGCGCTTGGGAGGCAGGAGGCAGAAGTAGAAGAATACTGTGAGTTCAAGGCCTATCTGGAGCTACAGAGTGAATTTCAGCCTCAGCTAGATCAAGACCTTATGTTGAAAAACAAAACAAAAAATACTGTGAGTTCAAGGCCTAAGAATTTCAGCCTCAGCTAGATCAAGACCTTATGTTGAAAAACAAAACAAAAAAAAAAAGAAGAAGAAGAAAAAGAAGATGTCTAAGATTTGAACTTTTCTATTTTTAAAATTTATTTATTTGAGAGTGAGAAAGAGTATGGGTGGGCCAGAGCCACTAATGGCAGCAAACTAACTCCAGATGCATATGCCACTTTGTGCATGTGGCTTTACTTGGAAACTGAGGAATTAAACCTGGAAAGGCAGGCTTTGCCAGCTAGTGGCTTCAGCCACTGAGCTGTCTCCCCAGCCCTGAACTTTATTTTTTAGATGTGAAGATTTTTCTTTAAAAAGTTTCTTCTCTCTGCCTCTCCTCTCAAATAAATAAAACTTTTTTTGTAAGGGCTGAAGAGATGGCTTAGCGGTTAAGGTGCTTACCTGTGAAACCTAAGGACCTAGGTTCGATTCTCCAGTACCCATGAAAGCCAGACGCACAAGGTGGCGCATGTATCTGGAATTTGTTTGCAGTGGCTGGAGGCATTAACACACCCATATGAGGTAGAAAAGACTGCTTGCTGAGTGCTGAGTCCCAGTAGATGCTGATTGTTTCCAGACCCAACCTCCTCTTGCTCAATGGAGTGAAAAGTCCCAGACAAGAACCGCCCTCCCCCCACCAAGAGTGGTAAGAAGCAGGAAATGGTTAAGACAAAATAGAGATTTCCCTTGGCAACCTTACCGCATAGCTGAGGGCCATGGAACTGCATAGCTATGTGCCAGGCATGCTTTTGTAAAGGCCCTACTTGTTTGCCTGGTCCACTTTGCTACTATAGTATCTGCCCTACTGCTATGGACTCCACCTTGCCTCTAGAGTATAAAATGAAAGCGAAGGTTGAGCTGGGGTTTTCTTTGGGAGGGATCCTAGCTCCAGTCCCTGTGTAAATAAAGTCCTCTCTTCTACTCTCATTGGTGTTGGGGTAATCATTCCAGAGAAATTCCCACTACATCTCTGGAGACCCCAGCAAGATTGTCTGTAGTTGTCAATTTCAACATTGCTGGCATAAACTTCCAAACCACGCACAAGTTACAGGAGGGAGGAAGGGATTTATTGAAGCTTACAGATCCAGGGGATGTTCCATAATAATAGAAGAAGCTGGCCCTCTTTCACAGGTCCATGCAGAGAGTGAAAAAAGCAAGTACCATCACCATAAGCAAGCGCACTCCAGGAACCCTAAGCCAAGCTCAGGCGCTTCGCATACCTTTAGACTGCAATTCCAAGTCCACCCCCAAACACCTTAGGGTTGGACCCTAGGGTCCACCCACTGTGACACCAAGTTACAAGCTTGAATAAAACTCCTGAATCTATTGGAGGACTTCCATTCAAACTACCACATTGTCCTTCACCACCCACTCTGGGGGGCTGCGGCTCCCAGGCCTCTCAGCCTGCTGAAGGTCCCTGGAACCAGGAAGTGTGCCTCCAATGTAATCCCAGGGTCCTCTTTCAGTCAGCCCAGGGGACTAAACAGTTAGAGCCAGCACAGGATTGGTCACCCTGCAGGAGATTGCATCCAAAGCTTTGATGTGATTCTGAGGTGACATTAGTCTCCAGAGTAATAGGATAGGAATTTAAAATAGGTTATGGCTAGCCATCAGGGAAAAGCAAATTAAAACCACATTGAGATTCCATCTCACTTCTCTCAGAATGGCTACCACCAAGAAAACAAATGACCATAAATGCTGGCGAACATGGGAAAAAGAAATTATCCCTTCTATTCCATTGGTGGGAGTGTAAATTACCCCAAGAAAACAAATGACTAAAATCAGTGTGGAAAAAGGTTCTTGAGTCAGCTAAAAGTAGATCTACCATATGACCCAGCTATACCACTCTAGGTATATATCCTAAGAACTCATCTCACTACCTTAGAGATACTTGCTCAACCATGTTTATTGCTGCTCTATTCACAATAGCTAGGAAATGGAACCAGCCTAGATGTCCCTCTATTGATGAGTGGATATGAAGATGTAGTACATTTACACAATGGAGTTCTAGAGCCGGCTTTGGAGGTGAATTGTCACCAGAGCCAGAGAACCATCATTGTTTTATTGGGTGAGAGGTCTGCTGACAGAGCTCGAATGAGTGCACACCACAGGAGGCACGCTGGCCAAAACCTGGTTCATGCTCAGGGTGGCCACCTATGTCACCATCGCCAGCATCACTGCTGGAAAAGCTCCACTGAAGTGACCCAGCCTGACCAGGCTACGGGGCCACAGGATGGCTGTGCCCGTCCAGATTGGACAAGATGACTGATGTCCAGGAACTTGGGGACCTGTACTCTAGGCAGAACCAGGAGGACCAACACCCCAGCTGAGTGGAGGGATAAGCAGAGGCCCTCTTCATTTCTGTTATTTCCCTTCTGCCAAGTGGTGCCACCCCAGTGAGGCAGAATCTGATTTCCCTGGAAGCCTGGCTTGACACCCCCTTGCTCCCAGTGAAGATCTGCCAGTCCAAGACCTCTGCAGGGTCAACACATCACTGTCAATGTTGCTGAGACCCTGCACACTGTGGTCCTCAATCCATATTTGGCCGTGCTAGGAGAGATTCCCTGAGTGTGGGTAGAAGCCACTGGAGCCCTTAACCTTGCCACATACCTACTAGAAGAGGAGGGAGAGCCCTCCACGCTTGCAAAGAGGTCATTGAGAAAATTTTCTCCTCATGGCTGGACCTAAAGGATGAGTCACTCCCTAATTCAGATATAGAGCTTTAAGAGAGAAAAGGAGCAACCCATGAAAGGGCCACTGAAGATGAGGAAGGCTGGTTAGTTACCACAGATGGGAAAATAATCATCTCAAAGGCAACAGCACCCAGTCTAGCCCAGCAGGCCCATGAAGCAACTCATCTTGGAAAATAGACTCTACAAGATTTGTTACAGGGATATTTGATAGTCCCAAGATTGCCAACACTGACTGCACAACTCAACAAGCTAGCAAAGCTTGCCTACAATGTGCATGGAACAAGCCCAAACATGGGCCCAATACTGACACAAAACAAGGGTCCTACCCATTTGAACATCTAGAAATGGACTTTATTGACATTAGACCCAGCAAAGGGCACCAATACTTGTTAGTTATAGTATGAACTTTTTAGGTTGGGTAGAAGCCTTCCCGATCCATACAGTAAAGGCCCAAGAAGTGTCCCATGCTTTGGAGTCCCAATGAGTATAATGGACCAGCCTTTGTCAGCAATGTGGTCCGACAGGTGTCCAAGGCAATGGGATTTATGTGGAGCTTACACCTGCAGTACCACCCTCGGTCTTCAGGTGAACTTGAACAAATGAATAGGACTTTAAAAACAGCAATGGTCAGGCATTACCAAGAAACAGGCCTCCGTTGGTCAGAGATTCTGTCACTTGTACTGTTTAGGGTACATTGCATGCCCTGCAAATGTGGATACTCCCCCTGTGAGATTGTGTGTGGATGCCCACCTCCATTATTCCCAAGGGGCACAGGGACCTCCGGGAGTTTAGACACACCTTCCTCCAATGGTTCTTAGAGGACTTGGCTAACATGACATGGAGAATTGCCCTCCCTTCCAAAGGTCCAGCTCCCAACACATCCCTGGTACCCAGGGGACTGGTTTGGGTAACAATCCCAGTAAGGGGGAGCCTAGACCCAAACTGGAAAGGGCCTTATCAAGTTATCTCACTACTCCCTCAGCTCTTAAAGTTGCAGGTGTCAAGCCATGGGTTCATCATTCCCATGTGGAGGCTGCCTCCTGTCCAGACCAGACCTAGACATCAACAGCAGACCCTAAGAATCCTTTGTGGTTACGAATCTCCAGGAGAGAAAACCAAGATGAGGGGCAGACTCCAGCCCCCGATGACCACACTGCTCGGCTTGATGGTGACAGTGCCCCAAGCAACAACTGACTCAAGCTAACCCTTAAGAGTTATACTTACTCGGGCTGGAGAGATGGCTTAGCGGTTAAGCACTTGCCTATGAAGCCTAAGGACCCTGGTTCGAGGCTTGATTCTCCAGGACCCACGTAAGCCAGATGCACAAGGGGGTGCATGCATCTGGAGTTCGTTTGCAGTGGCTGGAGGTCCTGGTGCACCCATTCTCTCCCTCTTTCTCTCTCTCTCTCTCTCTCTCTCTACCTGCCTATTTCTGTATCTCTCTCTCTCTCTCTCTCAAATAAATAAATAAATAATAAAATATTTTTTTAAAAAGGAGTTATACTTATTCAAGTTCCTGGGCGGAGGGATGGTCTGGCTCCAAGATCAGACAAATTACCCCCATGACTTTTGCTGCAGGCCCAAAAGGTGAATTGTACACTGTCACTTTTAGATGGTGTATGGAAGGAGGCACAGATAGCCCACATTGCGACAGTCCCAGACAAATAGTGCAAAAGGGAAAGAGGTTCCTGTAAGGACGCTTATAGGCACTCATCATTTGGTATTTATGGACATGTAGCCCTCAAGAAGATAATTGTGGAGGGTAACATTGGGCCTATCTAAAGGTCTGGTCCTTCGTTGCTAGCAGCTCCACCTTAGGACCTTCTGCTGGGCAACGGATAGAAGGGATAAGAAGCCTTCCCTTAGACAACAAAGAGGAATTCAAATACAGCTGACCTTGAGTGATCCCAGCACATGAGACACTCGCATTATTCCATTGGGACTGTATTTCAGCTGGGTAGTACAATCCCCAACAATGACCCTCCAGCTATCAATCACCAAACAGGAGGTTTTTCTTCCAGTAAGCCAAGTTAACTCCTTAGACAACCTCTGGGCCCCTAGACCAATCCCTGAACAAGACAAAGCCAAGAAGTTTGAACCCAGTGCTCCCCTTCTCAAAAGGTTGGTTTTGGTAAATGCTAGCCAATGAGCTTCTTTTTTTTTTTTTTTTTTTTTTTTTTTTTTTTTTGAGGTAGGGTCTCACTCTGGTCCTCCAGGCTGACCTGGAATTAACTATGTAGTCTCAGGGTGGCCTCGAACTCTTGGCGATCCTCCTACCTCTGCCTCCCAAGTGCTGGGATTAAAGGCGTGCGCCACCACGCCCGGCAACCCAATGAGCTTCTTAATCTATCAGACCCATCCCTGGGGAAAGATTGCTGGATATGCTTGCATGTGAGTCAGGTCACCTATACCGGAATAGGAATGACTAACCCAAGCCTAAGTAATGACACAAAAGGGACTTGTGTAACTGGACCACCTGTTCAGGTCATAGGAGAAGTCCAATGTGTGGGAAATGAAAAAGCTTCACTAGGGTGGTGAAAGGGGCTGGGGCCCCTGACGGCACACATTTGGCCTGCTCCAAAGGTGCTTATACCTACCACCTGGGAGAAAATTGCAGACTAGTGTTCCTGGTCTCTGATTTGGAAGACAAGGCTCAACAATACTTGCACCCCTCAATATCAAGGTTAAGAGGGCTCCTGTGTTGTTACCACTCTGGCTAGGAGTAGCCCTGACAGGAACTGTGGCCACTGGTGCCTCTGCAATAGGCATCCAACAAGTTCAGCCTATCCAGCTCTCTACCCAGATCAAGGAGGACTTAACTCCTGTCCAGGAGAGTATAGTCATTCTTCAGAATCAGATAGATTCATTGGCAGCAATGGTCCTCCAAAACTGTTGGGGATTAGACTTGATTCCTGCTGAAAAGTGGGTAATATGTACGTTTCTAAATGAGGAATGGTACTTTTGTGCTAATCAATCAGGGGAGGTGAGAGAAAATGCTAAAACGTCTAGAAAGACTTCAGGTGAGAAGTATGAGTGAAGTCCAATGAAGTACAATATGGACTACATGGGGAAACTGCTGGCTCCTTGAGTGGGGCCCCTTACAATGATAATGTTGGAGCTTCTATTAGGATCATACGTCCTAAATGTCCTATCCAGGTTCATCTGAGCTAGAATGGAAGCAATAAAGCTACAGGTGATATGCCAGGAGTACCAACCAATCTCTTCTAAGATCAGGTATTATGACTGTAAAAAGGAGGGAATGAAGTAGAAAAGACCACTTGCTAAGTGCTGAATTATAGTAGATGCTGATTGTTCCCAGACCCAACCTCTTCTTGTTCAATGGAGTAAGAAGTCCCAGCCAAGGGCCTCCCCCACCTAGAGCAGTCAGAAGGAGGACATGACTAAGACACAATAGACATTGCCCTTGGCAATGATCTTGACAACTTTACTGCATACCTAACCTACCATGTACACTTTTAGAAAGCCCCCACTTTACTGCATACCTAACTACCATGTATGCTTTTAGAAAGCCCCCACTTGCTTGCTTGCCCCACCTTGCTACTATGGTATCTGCCCTGCTGCTGTGGAATCCACCTTTCTGCTAGAGTATAAAATGAGGGCACACTCTTCTGTTGTCCACCTGATGTTGGCCAGGAGGTGATGTCCACCCTCTGTTCATGCCATAGTTTTCCCCTGCCATCATGGAGTTTCCCCTTTAGCCTGTAAGCCAAAATAAACTTTTCTCTCACAAGCTGCCCTTGGTTGGGTGTATCTGCCAGCAATTCAAACCTAACTTCAGTAGTAAAGTTGGTACCAAGAACTGGTGTCATTACTGCTAGAAACCTGACTGTATGGCTTTTGGCCTTTTGAAACTGATTTTCAGGAGGAATGTGAAAGGATTTGAAACCTTGGCCTAAGAGACCATTGCAGTGCTGTAAGCACAGTTTGATGAACCATTCTGGTCAGAGATGAAAGACCTGAATGCAGTTAAGAACTATGGACTGTGAGGTTTGGTTTATGAGGGTGAGAAGGAGCTTTGCCTGGACTGGGCTAGAAGCAATTTATGTGAGAAGCTTGCTGTTATGCCCATGTCCTGAGAACTTGTGCAGGGTTGCATTGTGTAGAAATTGACTGGTGTGAGCAGAGGGATATGGTACAGAAATGAAATCTTTGGGCCAAAACTTTTGTCTGTTCAGCTGCAATTATATGAGAGATTACAACCATTGAGACTGGGCCAGCTGACCTGCATTGGTACAACAGGAAGACTGCAGACTCTTTGAAAGGGGTCTGAATGCTGAAGGAGTGTCCTGTTCTTCAATGGAGATGCCAGGACTATGGGATGGCTGCCAAGGATAGTAGCTGGCACCAGATGAAATTTTCTGGGACTGTGAGTAGCTTACCTGGAGGGACAGAATTGGAACTCCAAAGACTTGTCACTGGTTAGAATTTTTGGACTTAGAGACTTGTCACTGACTAGTTGTTGGACTTGGAGCTACAGAGTTTGATGTTTTCCCTGTTTAAAACCTTGTATTGGGGACTGGAGAGATGGCTTAGTGGTTAAGTGCTTGTCTATGAAGCCTAAGGATCACAGTTCGAGGCTCGATTCCCCAGGACCCACGTAAGCCAGATGCACAAAGTGGCACGTGCATCTGGAGTTCGTTTGCAGTGGCTGGAGGCCCTGGCGTGCCCATTCTCTATCTATCTGCCTCTTTCTCTCTCTATCTGTTGCTCTCAAATAAATAAATAAATAAATATTAAAAAAAACTTTTAAAAAAACCCTTGTATTGGGTTGAATATTTATTTGCTATCCAGTGCAATCTTTTGCAGTGTGAATTTTTTCTAGGCTGCTATGGGTTTTGGTTTTTTTTTTTTTCTGGGGTGAGAGGGTATTATGGCTCAGTTAAAAGACCTTGGACTATGGGAATGTTTGAACATCATAGGGATTGATAAAAACTATGGGAACTTTTAAATTTGTTTGTTTGTTTGTTTGTTTGTTTGTTTTGAGGTAGGGTCTCACTCTGGCCCAGGCTGACCTGGAATTAACTATATAGTCTCAGGGTGGCCTCGAACTCTCGGCGATCCTCCTACCTCTGCCTCCCGAATTAAAGGCGTTTAACTTTTAAATTTGGATGAATACATTGCATTTTATATCATGTATAATTATCAGTTTATGGAGGCCAGGGGTGGAATGTGTTGGTTTGATTCAGGTGTCCCCCACAAATTTAAATGTTCTGACTGCTAGATCCCCAGCTGATAGAGATTTAGGAATTAAAGCTTCCTGAAGGCAGTGTATTGTTGGGGTCAGGCTTATAGGTTTTATAGCCAGCTTCCCCTTGTCAGTTTGGTACAGTCTCCTGTTGCTGTTGTCCACCTGATGTTGGCCAGGAGGTGATGTCTGCCCTCTGCTCATGCCATCATTTTCCCTGACATCATGGAGCTTCCCTTGAGACTGCAAGTAAAATAAACCCCTTTCCCACACACACACGTACACACACAGACACACACACACACACACAGAAATAAAATAAAAGTGCAGATTGCGCTCAGGGTCAGAGTTTCTTTGGGGGCAATCCCAGCTCTGATCCCCTGGTAAATAAACTCCTCTGTTCCACTCTCACTGGTGTTGGAGTAATCATTCCAGAGAACTTTCCATGACACATTCTCTCTCTCTCTCTCTCTGCCTTTTTTTTCTATCTCAAATACATTAAAACATTTTAAAATATATTTTATTTATTTGAGAGAGAGAAAGAGAAAATGGGCATGCCAGGGCCTCCAGCTACTGCAAACGAACTCCAGATGCATGCGTCCCCTTGTGCATCCGGCTTACATGGATCCTGGAGAATTGAACCGGGGTCCTTAGGCTTCACAGGCATGTGCTTTAACCACTAAGCAATCTCTCCAGCCCCAATAAAATATTTTTCTAAATAACTTATTCAGACCAGGCATGGTGGCACATGCCTTTAATCCCAGCACTTGGGAGGCAGAGGTAGGAGGATCACCATGAGTTCGAGGCTACCCTGAGACTACGGAGTGAATTCCAGGTCAGCCTGGGCTAGAGTGAGACCCTACTTCAATACCAACCAAATAAATAAATAAATAAATAAATAATCAATAAATAATCAAATCCCCAGTACCCAGAATCTATCTGGGATTTGTTAAAAAAAAAAAAAAAAAAAAAAAACTTATTGAGGACCAGGCGTGGTGGCACACTCCTTTAATGCCAGCACTCGGGAGGCAGAGGAAGAAGGATCGCCTTGAGTTCAAGGCCACCCTAAGACTACAGAGTGAATTCCAGGTTAGCCTGGGCTTGAGTGAGACCCTACCTTGAAAAGCTCAAAAAAAAAAAAAAAAAAAAAACTTATTGAGGGGCTGGAAAGATGGCTTAGCAGTTAAGGCATTTGCCTACAAAGCAAAAGGATCCCAGTTTGACTCTCCAGGACCCACATAAGTCAGATGCACAATGGGGTGTGTGCATCTGGAGTGTTTTTGCAGTGGCTGGAGGCCCTGGCACATCCATTTTCTCTCTCTCTCTGCCTCTTTCTCTCTAGCTTTCTCAAGTAAATAAATTAATTAAATTAAAAAAAAACTTATTGAGCCAGGCGTGGTGGCACATGCCTTTAATCTCAGCACTTGGGAGGCAGAGGTAGGAGGATCACCATGAGTTCAAGACCACACTGAGACAACATAGTGAATTCCAGGTCAGCCTGGGCTAGAGTGAGACCCGACCTTGAGAAACTTATTGAAAAGTCTATGCTTGGGCTGGAGAGATGGCTTAGATATTTAGGTGCTTGCCTGCGAAGCCCAAGCATCCATGTTAAACTCTCTAGAGCCCACATAAGCCAGATGTACAAAGGTGAGGCTAGCCACTGCAAATGAACTCTAGATGCATGTACCACCTTGTATATTTGACTTTATGTAGGAATTGGGGAATCAAACCCAGGTCGTTAGGCTTTGCAGACAAGTGGCCTTAACAACTGAGCATCTTTCTAGCCCCAAGATCAACTTCTTAAAACCACATTTCTGTCATCCTATCTCTGGTTTGTGGCCCTAAAAGCTTTTCTTTATTTTGCTTTTTTTCTTAGGAAATGAAAAACAATTGAACAGCTTTATATATCACCACACTTTACATATTATTAAATAATTATTAGATATTTATTAAGGTGCCGGTTTATACAAAAAATATATTTTGAACCCTAAATGTATGCTCATTCTCATGACGGATTTTTTATTTTTTTTAACCACTAAAGACTTGAAAAATGGAAACTTTACTTGAAAAATATACTGGCCATAATAACTTCATAGCAAATTACTAAAAAGCCACATTTCAAAAAAGGAAAGTAAGCCGCGTGTAGTGTCACACACCTTTGATTCCAGCATTAGGATTAGTCAGGGTTCTGTAGAGGAACAAAACTAATACAATGAATTGTATTAAAAAGGGAATTTAGGGCTGGAGAGATGGCTAAGTAAGTGGTTAAGGTACTTGCCTGCTAAGCCTAACAACCCAGGTTTGGTTCTCTAGAACCTATGTATGCTAGATGCACAAGGTGGCACATGCATTCTGGAGTTCCTTTGCAGTAGCCAGAGGCCCTGACACGCCCATTCTATCTGCCTCTCTCTCAAAATAAAATAAAAATAAAAATGAGGGCTGGAGAGATGGCTTAGCAGTTAAGGTGCTTGCCTGCAAAACCAAAGGACCCAGGACCCATGTAAGCCAGATGCACAAGGTGACACATGCGTCTGGAGTTTGTTTCCAGTGGCTGTATACCATTCTCACTCTCCCTCTCTCTGCCCCACTCTCTCGGTGTCTCTTCTCTCTCTAAAATAAATAAAAAATTAAAAAAATAGGCCAGGCATAGTGGTGCATGCCTTTAATCCCAGCACTTGGGAGGCAGAGTAGGAGGATGGCTGTGAGTTCAAGGTCACCCTGAGAATACATAGTGAATTCCAAGTCAGCATGGGCTACAGTCAGATCCTACCTTGAAAAACATAAAAATAAAATTAATTAATTAATTAAATTAAATAAAAATGAAAAGGAATTTAGCTGGGTGTGGTGGTACACACCTTTAATCCTAGCACTTGGGAGGCAGAGGTAGGAGAATCACCATGAATTCAAGGCCAGCCTGGGACTACAGAATGAATTCTAGGTCAGCCTGGGTTAGAGTGAGATCCTACAGTAAGATGCTACCTTGAAAAACAAACAAACAAAAAAAGATTCATGTTAGTATGGGCTTTAATGACATCATTGTATACCTTCCAGTAAGTTTGCTTTTGTTGTTTGAAGCAAGGTCTCAATGTGTAACCCAGGAAGACCTTGAAATTGTGACAATCCTGCTGATCCTCAGGGTTAGGATTACAGGCATGCACCACCATGTACAATTCCATTGTTTTATTTTTTTGTTTGTTCGTTTTTATTTATTTATTTGAGAATGACAGACAGAGAAGGAGGCAGAGAGCGAGAGAGAGACAGAGAGAATGAGCATACCAAGGCCTCCAGCCACTGCAAACGAACTCCAGATGCATGCACCCCCTTGTGCATCTGGCTTACATGGATCCTGGGGAAGCGAGCCTCAAACTGGTGTCCTTAGGCTTCACAGGCAAGCGCTTAACCGCTAAGCCATCTCTCCAGCCCTCCATTAAGATTTTTAAAAGTTAAAGTGAAGGCTGGGGAGATGGCTCAGTGGTTAAAGGTACTTGTTTACAAAGCCTGCTGGCCCAGGTTTGATTCCCCAGTACCCATGTAAAGCCAGATGCACAAAAAGTTAAAGAGCATAAAGAAATTAGCAATATTTCTTTTTTTTTTTCTTTTTGTTTCTGGTTTTTCGTTTTTCGAGGTAGGGTCTCACTCTAGCTCAGGCTGACCTGGAATTCACTATGTAGTCTCAGGGTGGCCTTGAACTCACGGCAATCCTCCTACCTCTGCCTCCCGAGTGCTGGGATTAAAGGCGTGCGCCACCATGCCCGGCCTGCAATATTTCTTAAAAGTTCTCTCTTTTTTTTGGAGAAAGACAGAGAGAAGGAGAGAGGGAGAGAGGGAGACAGAATGGGCGTGCCAGCAGCCTCTCAGCCACTGTGAACAAACTCTAGATGCGTGCGCCCCCTTGTGGGCAAGTGCAGCATTGCACCCTTGAATCACTGCATCTGGCTAAACATGAGACCTGGAGATTGGAACCAGTGTTCTTTAGGCTTAGCAGGCAGGCGCCTAAACCGCCAAGCCATCTCTCCAGCCCCAACATTCTTTTAATATACTGAAACAAAAGGAGGTTTAGGGGGTAGTGGTATAGCTCAGTTGGTAGAGTGCTTTCCTGGCATGCACAAAGCACAAAGCCCTAGGTTTGGCCTGTAATTCCAGCACTTGGGAGACAGATAGGATTCCTACAAATTTAAGGCTAGCCCGAGCTACATAGCAAGTACCAGGCCAGCTTGGGCTAGTGAGTCAACAAACTAGAAAATTTCTAAAACAGTTGATCTTTGGCTGGAGAGATGGCTCAGTGGTTAAAGGTGCTTTCTTGCTAATCCTGACAGCCCAGGTTTGATTCCCCAGTATACATGTAAACCCAGATACATAAAGTGGTGTATGTGTTTGCAGTGGTAGGAGGTCCTGGCATGCCCATTCTCTCTTTTCCCTCTCCTCTAGAAATGTTGTTTTAAGAAGCTGATCTTGGGGCTGGAGAGATGCTCAGTTGTTAAGGCCACTTGTCTGCAAAGCCTAACGACCTGGGTTTGAGTCCCCAATTCCTACATATAGTCAAATATAGAAGGTGGTACATGCATCTAGAGTTCATTTGCAGTGGTTAGAAACCCTGGCATGCCCATTCTATCTGCCTCTTCCTCTCTCTGTGAAATATTTTATTTTTATTTATTTATTTATTTGAGAGAGAGAGAGAGAGAGAGAGAGAGAGAATGGGCATGCAAACAAACTCCAGATGCACATGCCCCCTTGTGCATCTGTCTTACATGGGTCCTGGGGAATCGAACCTGTGTTCTTTTGGATTTGCAAGCATCTTAACCACTAAGCCATTTCTCCAGCCCCTTGGTTTTTTTTTTATTTTTATTTTTTTGGAGAGAGAGACACACAGAGACAGAGAATAGGCTGTGCCAGCAGCCTCTCAGCCTCTGTGAATGAACTCCAGATGCGCCCCCTTGTGGGCAAGTGCAGTGTGCCCTTGCAGCACTGTGTCTGGCTAAACGTGGGACCAGGAGAATCAAATGGGTGTTCTTAGGCTTAGCAGGCAGGCGCCTTCACCACTAAGTCATCTCTCCAGCCCCTTGTTTTTGTTTTTTGAGGCATGGTCTTACTCTAACTCAAGCTGACCTGGAATCACTATGTAGTCTCAGGATGGCCTCAAACTCATGGGGATCCTCCTACCTCTGCCTCCCTAGTGCTGGGATTAAAGGTGTGTGCCACCACACCCAGCACTCTCTCATATATATGTATATGTGTGTGTGTGTGTGTGTATATATACACACATATGTATTTATTTATTTAAGTTGAACTCCACTTAAACCAAAGCCAGTTTCAAGTTTTCTTTCCTGTGATTTACCTTCGCCTCAGAACTACAAGAATACAGTACACAGTCAGTAGTTGTCTGTAATATTTCTTTTTATAAAATTTTTAAAATTATTTTATTTATTTTTGGAGAGCGAGACAGAGAGGGAGACAGATAGAGATGGGCGCGCGAGCAGTGTCTCAGCTACTGCGAATGAAATCCAGATGTGTGTGCCCCTTTGTGGGCAAGTGCGGCATTGCGCCCTTGCGTCACTTTGCATGTGGCTAAACGTGGGACCTGGAGATTGGAACCGGGTTCTTAGGCCTAGCAGGCAGGCACCTTAACCGCTAAGCCATCTCCCCAGCCCGTCTGTAATACTTCTATTGGTTGTGTCAATAGTCTATTCGGTTTTGGCATTTCTTGGCACAATGGTTCTGTTTTGTGTGTGTGTGATGTCTTATTTGTTTTTTTTTTTTTTTAGATTTTCTTTTTATTTATTTATTTATTAGAGACAGAGAGAGGGAGAGAGAGGGAGAATGGGCATGCCAGGGCCTCTAGCCACTGCAAATGAACTCCAGATGCATGGCGCCACCATGTGCATCTGGCTTACATGGGACCTGGAGAATTGAACCTGGGTCCTCAGGCTTCACAGGCAAGCGCCTTCTCTGCTAAGCCATCTCTCCAGCCCTGTTTTTTTTTTTTTTTTTTTTTTTTTTTGATAACTAAGTGGGTCTGTAAATGTAGATAGATGTGTACAAGTACCAAGGGGTTCTTTTCTCAAATTCCTGAATTTCTGATTTTCATTTGAATCTTTCAAACTTGCATTTTCTTGCTGAGTACAAAGGACTTTTATTTTACACTTTCCTATGTGCCTAAAAAAGTATGAACACTGTGTTTCAATGGACTGCATTGCATACATTTTGCTGAAAACTTTTTCTGTAAACACGATGGCTTTGTTCAGTTTTGTTGTAAACTGACTTCCTATAAGACGCCCTGTTGATATGCTTCTGATGTGGGTTGGATAAGAGTGATAAAATAAAGCTTAAAAATAAAAAAGTAAAAACTAAAAGTTGATCTTGTAAAAGTTGAGGATACAATGTAATGGTATCTACCAGAGGCGGAGACTGGGAAATGTTGACCAGTGTTGGCCAGTGGCTCCCACACTATAGTGAGATGGAGCATAAGCTACACATGTGCATGCAAAGGCCAGGGGACAACGTCAGATTTCCTCAGTCATTCGCCAAACTTTGAGAAAGGGACTCTGAACCTGGAGCTCGCTGGTTTGGAGAGACTCGTAGGCAAAGGAACCCTAGGAATGTGCCTGTTTGGCCTACCCAGGACTGGGATTACAAGTGAGTCACCACGCTGAACTTCGGAGGATTAAACTCATGCTTGCAAGGTAAGCACTTACTTCACGGACAGACATGACAGCCCTGACCCAGGAACTTTTACAGGATGAAGTACAAGCACCTGGCAAGTAAGTACTTGCGTATCTGCATGTGTGTGTGGAGGCCAGATGTTGAAGTCCAGTGTCTTCCTCCTTCACTCTCCACATAATTTACTGAAACAAGATCTCTCTTTTGAACCCAGAGCTTGCCAATTTAACTAGTCTAGCTAGCCAGCTGTCTACCCCCACCCCCACCCTGGGAGGATTGTCTCTACCTCCTGAGCTCTGAGATTACAGGTGGCTTCCAGCCTGCCCAGCATTTACTTGGGCACCAGGTCCTTGATGCTTGTGCTTGAGTGCTTTACCAACTGAGGCATTTCCCCCAGTCCCCAGTAATTCATTCTGAAGTTCTCTCAAGGCAATATCCAGCATACAAATACAGGTCCAGGGATTAGCTGTCCAAGTGTAACAGGATGTGGGATAGGATGCAGGTTCTGGGATGTTTACTGAAATTAAAAGGTATAGGTAAGCATAAAGATAGCAAAGAGCTATTGATGAGTTGAAACCTCAGGCCTAAACAGCACTAACAGGATACAGCTTGAAAACCAAGCTATTGTCATTTTAAAGCTCTCCAGAGGGGAAAGGCTCACAGGTGATTAGTAGCTTAAGGAAACTGTCATAGGAGTTGCGTTGCAATGAAAATGAAGCTCAACTGAGCTTAAAGAATGGGCCTGGATCTAGGGAGAGATGGCTCAATAGGTATAAGGACCTAAGACTGGATCCCCAGAACCCACATAAAGCCAGGTAGTTGCATAACCTGCAATCCTAGTGCTCCCACAGCAAGATGTGAGCCAGCCAGCCTGATGCATGCATTGACAAGAGACCTTGCCCCAAGGTGGAAAGCAAGGACCAACACCTGAGTTCTGACTTCCAAATGTGTGCCTGCACACAAGTGTGTATGAGGCAATTCCCCCTCCCCTCCTGCATACAGATTTAGAAAAAGGAACCTGATTAATATAACAAAGAAATTTATGATAGTCAACTCTGGGTACCAATTTTTCTTTACTATATTTTATTTATTTATTTACTTGAGAAAGAGGTAGAGAGAGAGAGAATGGGTGCGCCAGGGCCTCCAGCCACTGCAAATGAACTCCAGATGCATGCACCTCCTTGTGCATCTGGCTTATGTGGGCCCTGGGGAATAGAACCTGGGTCCTTTGGCTTGGCAGGTAAATGCCTTAACCACTAAGCCACCTTCTCCAGCCTTGGGTACCAAATCTTTAGTGAAAGTGGTAAATAGGATCCAGATTTTTATTCTAATCAGCAAGAATTAAATATAATACAGCTGGATCACCTCCAAGTAAAAGTGACAGCATGGGTTCCATGGGGGCTGGGTTAGGGCTAGAATGGTTAGCACATCCCACCCAACAGTCTGTGACTAAACAACTGTGTTCCAGCAGTTTGAAGGCAACATTTTCAAAATGAATCCAGTCTTAATAACTTCCATAATTTCTTTTTGGTATTTTAAAATGTTATATTTTGGGACTGGAGAGATGGCTTATCAGTTAAGGCTCTTGCCTGCAAAGCCAAAGGACCCAGTTCCAAGGTTTGACTCCCCAGTACCCACATAAAAGTCAGATGCACAAAGTGGCACATGCATCTGGAGTTTGCAGAGGCTGGAAGCCTTGGCATGCCCATTCTCTCTCTTGCAAAAAAAAAAAAAAAATTATTTGAGAAAGAGGCAGAGAGAGAGAATGAAAGGGCGCAGCAGGGCCTTCAGCTGTTGCAAATGAACTCCAGATGCATGTAACCCCCTTGTGCACATGTGCATCTGGCTTATGTGGGATCTGGAGATTTGAACATGAGTTCTTAGGCTTTGCAGGCAAGCTCCCTAACTGCTAAGCCATCTCTTCAGCTGAGGTAGGGTCTCACTCTAGCTCAGGCTGACCTGGAATTTACTATATAGTCTCAGCGATCCTCCTACCTCTGCCTCCCAAATGCTGGGATAAAAGGCATGCACCACCACGACCAGCCACAGATAAAAATATATTTTTAAGTTAAATGTTGCACTAAAAACCAAAAGCAACAATTGTCCAGAGTGTCGTCCACAGGACACACTGGAGGTTATACTTAGGGCTGCAGGTGAACAGGAACACCTGTGCTTTGCTTTGGTCCTCTGCCACCAAAGTCTACACTGATTCTGCACTCTAGGATCATAACAGACTAGAACTAATTTCTTTTTCCCTAAATATATACTGAAACAATTCTTAGGGGCTGGAGGCATGGCTCAACAGTTAAGCGTAAGCAGTTAAGATGTTTCCTACAAAGCCTAACAACCCAGGTTCAATTCCCCAGTACCCACGTAAAGCCAGATGCACAGTGATGCATGCATCTGGAGTTTGATCCAGTTGGAAGCCCTGGCAAACCCATTTTCTCTCTCAGCTTGAAAATAAACATAAAAAACTGTTGGGCTCGAGCCAGGCGTGGTGGTGCACACCTTTAATCCCAACACTAGGGAGGCAAAGGTAGGAGGATCACTTGAGAGTTCAAGGCCACCCTGAGTACATAGTGAATTCCTGGTCAGCCTGGGCTAGAGTGAGACCCTACCTGGAAAAACCGAAAAACAAACAAAAAAACTGTTGGGCTTGGAGTGGTGGCACACGCCTTTAATCACAGCATTTGGGAAGCAGAGAGGTAGGAGGATCACTGAGAGCTCAAGGCCACCCTGAAACTACATAGTGAATTCCAGGTCAGCCTGAGCTAGAGTGAGACCCTACCTTGAAAAAAAAAAAAGCCCAAGAAAACAAAACAAAAAACAAAACAACCTGTTGGGCATGGTGGTGCATACCTTTAATCCTAGCACTTGGGAGGAAGAAATAGGATCACTGTGAGTTGGCCACCCTGCATAGTGAATTCCAGGTCAGCCCAGGCTCGAGTGAGACCCTGCCTTGAAAAACTAAAAAAATAAATAAAAAACCAATCCCCAGTCTTATCACCTGAATGAAGTTCATGACAAGTTTTGCTTTTGTCACTGGGGCAGACTGGGCAGCTCTGAACCACCCACTAGCTTAGCTGCATGCTGCTTTGACAAAGAACTCACCACTCATCTGCTGGAGTTCCAAGAAAACAAAATGGCCACAAGCCAATCACTGAGACTTAAACCACACTTTGTATATGTGTGTGCGCCCCAAGTGCATGCATGTGGAAGCCAAGTCAGTGTCCTCCTCGAGACAGTCCCTCAATCTGGACCTGCTGACCAGAGAATCCCAGCAATTGTCTCCACCCATCTCAGCATTGGAGTTATGGGCTTGCATGGTCACACTCAGTTCACATAGGAGATGGAGATGTAATCAGGTTATTTTTGCACAAGCAAGCACTCTTAACTTCTGAGCTGTCTCCCAAGCCCAAACTAGTAATTACTATATTCAAGGCTCTTCAATTTACTCAACCACATGTCCAATTAATTCTGACCTAACAGCCCATCTATGAAGTACATTTTCAATGCTTAGAGAATTTTTTTCATTGTTTGGTTTAAAAGCTCAAATGATATTGAAAAGAGGGAATTACAAGACAGAAATAACACCCTACCTTCTTTAAATAATGCAGATCAACATTTGAAAGGTTTACTGAAAACTTTTATTGTAATCAAAAAGTGACATAACAGGGCTGTAATGAGTTCAGCAAATCATTCTGCTGACATTTTAGAACTGTTATCAGCTTTTGCCAGGCAATTAAAAAAATTCAAATGTGAAAATTTCACAGTACAGTAAACTCCACCCCAACTAATTATGGTGGTTCAAATAATAGGCCCTAGCAAAAACCTCTCATGTTACATGGTCACAACTCACAATTCTGTACAAAAGTTCGTGTTATAAAGCTCTGATGTAAAAATCAAATAATCAAGCAGCAATATTTTAAGTGCAGCACAGGGTCTTCCATGTCATTATTTACAGGCTCTTTACATTATAACAAAGTCTAATACAGATGACTTAGTAATTAAGTCAAGTTTTAAAATCTGTCCTTTCACACAGTGACAGATTTCACTTTTTGGTCTTCCTTCTCTTTTTCCTTATCTTTGTTTTTCTTGGATTTCTTCTTCTTGTGCTTATGCTTCTTCTCCAAATCGCCCTCGGCACCCACATGCTTCTTGTGTTTCTTATGTTTCTTGTGCTTCTTGTGTTTCTTCTCCTTCTTCTTCTTCTTCTTCTTTTTGCTGTCCTCACTGTCTGCTGAGCTGGCACTGCTGCTGTGGCTTCGGGTCTGGCTCCCGGAAGGGCTCTGACTTCGACTGGGACTGACACTGGGGCTGCTCTGACTCTGATGCCTGCTCACACCAGCCTGGCTGGCTGCTGCTGTGCTCAGACTCTCTTTCGTTTTCTCAACCATTTTGTCCTTCAAGTCCTTAGGCGCATTTGTGGAATTTTCCTCATCTTTCACAGATACATTACTTTCACTGTCACTCTCATTATAGTCTGGTTCAAATGCAGCTTCATCAGTTTCTCTAGTTAAATCAGATGAAAGTCTAGAAGAATGACTTAATTGAGGTTTAGGCTTAATGCCACTCTTGTCCATTTGTCCAGTAAGTTGTTCTTTCTCAGTCTGAGAGTCTGCTGGGCTAGGTATATAAGGCAACTTACTGCTGCTTAACTCTCGAGTGTTCCGTGCCTCAGACACATGCTTCTCTCTATCCTTACATGGGTTTTTATCTACAGCTTTTGTCTCTTCACAAGATCGTTTAGTATCATAAGGGGCTTTATGATCATGAAGTTTTTTGTCTCGTGAGGGGCTGGAACTACTTTTTTTGGAATCTCCTCCCTTTTTAGGCAAGTCTCTCTCCTCCCTTGGCTTACTTTTTTGTCCAGATGCAGAATCTTTACTCCGAGGAGGAGAGTCTTTTCTTCTCAAGTCACTTCTTTCATCTCTCCGTTTGGAGCTGGAATACTCTCGGCTGTCATAGTCAGGTTTTTTGTCTCTACTGGGAGTGAGGTCTTTACTGGAGGAGCCACGCACTGAATCGTGCTTATCTGAAGTTCTAGTCTCTTTGGAAGACTGAGTCAGACTTTTAAAACCTCCTTGTTCACTCAGTCGGTCCAGATTACTCTCTCTGTCTGGCTGACTGCTGCTTTTCCTCTTGTCAGGGTCTTTCTCTAGCACACCGTGATCTCGATCTTTGCTTCTTCCTTTTTCACTAGATGCAGAGGGCTTTGAACTTTTGACCTCATGCTGCACAGTGTCATGGCTCACCTCCTTGGACAGCTTCTGAACCTTTTCTGACTGCTCATTGTCTTTCTCAGCATATTTCACTGCAGCCGATGGCTTAGTTGTAGGAACACTCTTTACAGTACTAGCAGGTTTTCCTGCACTTGGAACAGGCTGTGTGGATTTGGCATCCTCTTCTTCAGATTCAAAGTCATCTTTATCCCATTTGGACTGAGGAACCTGGATCATGATGATAACATCCTCAGCTGGAGCTGTGTTGTCATTATTATATTCTTCCATGGTTTTAATGACAGTTCGCTTTGTATCTGTCTTTTCTTCAGGTTTTCGCACGGGACTGCCTCCAGTTGAACTGGTACTAAAAAGAATGAAGATATTTATAATTAATAAGAATTTACCATTAATGATAAAACACCGAATAAACATAAAAATACTAACTTAGAACATGATAAAAATGTCCTTTAAGCTTTTAAAAGCCAAACCATATGTTAACTATAAAAATCAATGTGGGACATCCCTCCAAATCTTATGCCCTTCCTTTAACAGTCTTGCCTCTGTGAAGAGAACAAAGTAAACCAGACTAATCCCCATGATCAACACATTCTGAACAGAAAGTACAGCCACGAATAACTTTCAAGAAAAATCACTTCTGGTAACAGACAGCAGACCCCCACCTACCCAGACTGATACCTGGTATAATCCACGAGTGTTGAGCTGGAGCCCTCAGTTCCTGTTACTTTTCGTTTGGCCTTTCCTTTGACTTTTTCCTGTTTAATTTTGCTAGATGTTGACTCCAATTTTTCTGAGGGCTCTTTTGTTCCAGGTATATTTTCTGTACTTCCGATTTTCTTCCCAGTTTCTCTGTTGAGCTTGATTTTTTTGGCTGGGGCAGTTGATGACGTTGTTTTGTCCTTTTCAGGGGTTCTTTCCAGCTTTTCAACATCAGGTTCCATTTTACGCTTTGGTGATGGCTTCACTATTTCAGTTCCTTCTACTTTAGAGATTTTCATTGAAGACTCAAAATCTTTATCTCCACTCTTTTCTTCAGTTTTTCTCTTTCTTTTTTCCCCCTTGCTATCAAGTGGCTTATTTTTCTCTGGCTTCTTGGCCTTCTCTTCCTTGGTTAGTTTATCCGATTTGACATCTTTGGAATAGTCCTTCCTTGCCTTCTCCTCTTTTACTGGCTTTGTCTCTTGGTGCTCTTTTGTGGACTTGGAATGAGCTTTCCTAGGGGTGCTGGTGGCCTTTTCCTCCTTTTGAGAGGAGGAGGAAGGCCTCACAGGGTCGGTCTTTGTAGCCTCTTCTTTGGCCTTTTTCAGGGGAGGCTCAGACCGAGGAGATTTTTCACGGTCTCCGTCTACTTTTTCTTGGGATCCTTTAGCAGGTTTTAAAATGTTTTCTTTTTTGGATGCAGCAGATCCATCATTTTTTCGTTTGGTCTTGTCACTTTTTGCTTTTGGTTTATCTTTTTCCTTTTCTCTCTTGTCCTTTTCAGAAACTGACTTGAAAGTGATGGAGTCTGCATCCATTGGTTCATCTCTGACAGGTGTGGCATCATCTCTACTTGGAAGAACAAACAATGCATCTGCCTTATTTTCTTCAACACCAGAAGACTCTCTTGACTTCCTAGAAGTTTCTAGTAACTCCGGATTCAAAAAACCTTCACTCTCTTCTCCCTTTCTTCTTTTTCTATGTTTCTTATGCTTATTTCCTTTACTGTCTCCTGGAGCATTTTCACCCTCCTTCTCTTTTGATTTTGCATTATCCTTTTGATTGTGACTGTCCCTTGTTGAAAGCTTTTCTGCATAGTTACCACCTATGTTTCGACTCCTGTGACTTTGTCCAGCAACATAGTCTTCTCTGCGCCCTCTTGTGAAAGGTGAATTTCTGATAGTAAGAGGTAAAAGTCTTTCTGGAGAAAAGTTCTCCCTGTTTGCTGAGGGTCTAGGCTGTGCTCCAGCAGCATAACCTTTGTAATATTTTTCATACCACTCTCTGTACTTTCTCTCCCATTCTCGGTATCGCTCTTTTTCAAATGGGTCCCTAAAGTCCACACTCCTCCCATAATATGCTTTCATGTCATAAGGTGGTGGAACTTCTCTGTATCTATTAAAATATTCACGTTCTGCTTCTCCCTGAGGCACATTACGCTTATTGGGAGATTGTCCCCTAAATGCTTGAGGAGATCTTGATCGTGAATGATAGCGTCTGTATGGAGGTGATCTTGACCTAGATCGATGGTATCCATGAGATCTAGACCTTGATCGGTAATTGCGACTCTTGCCTCTGCCTCTTCTGGGGTATGGAGGTGATCGTGAATAGGAACGAGAATGTGAGCGGCTGAAGGATCGAGAGTAAGAACGTGAACGTGTTGAACCAGATCTTGACTTAGAGTAAGTATATGAACTTCTTGAATATGATGAACCACTATAGGGAGATTTAGACCTAAAAACAAAAACAAAACAATAATTGATAGTTGAGAAATATGTACAAAATAAAAGACAATCAGATTTTATTATTCTCTTCTCACGGTTTTATCTTTCTTTATTGAAGGTTTTTAATCTTAAAATGATTAAAGAGGGATAGCAACCTCTGTTGGGATGGAATAAAGTACACAAATCAGAGCAATCACTTGTTACAAAACAAAAGATAGGTCTTAACAATTAGAGTGGAGTGCATCAATGTACCGTGAGTTTTATGAACTTATTAACATTAAACAAATGCCAATTCAATTTAAATTTCACTTCCTATCTGATTGTTTAAGGAGTCCATCTTTTATCCTATACTGACTAGTATTCTAGCTTTAAAAGGAACCACATTTTAAGTTTAAGTCTAAAAAAGAAAGTCCAGGGAATTTTTGTGATTCAGTTTTTCTATCAATAAAACAATTTGTATTCTACCATTATTTTATAATTACACAGGTTAATGTTCCAGCAAGAAGCTGTAGCCTTATGGTAAAAGGGTCCTCAGATACGTCTTTGGCTATCCTCTATTTCTTTCCTTCCATAAACATTTCCCATTCATTTCACACTATAAATAACTTCAAGGGACAAGGGCAATTTAGTCCCCAGAAATGCTAGATCTACACAATAGAATTTACACTGAGACATTATTTTAATAAACAGATATTGGCTAATAAGCTACATCTCCATTTCTATAAACTAGACCGAATCAGAAAAATTTCTCAAGTGCAATGTTATTTATATCCATAGGTAGTCCCTGGATATTCAAAGTCCCATTTGTAATTCTGTTGTGAAGGCTTGCAAAACACTAACCTGGAAAATGAGCGCCTACGCTCCTTTTGAATCTTTTTGTATTCCATCAATTCCTTAGCAAAATCATTTGTAAACTCATCTAGCTTGGACTTTTTCTTTTCCCTAGTAAAATAAAGTTAAAGAGTGAAAGTTAACAAAAACCATTTAAGAAAACTAACAAGACAAATGTAATTAGATCATGAATGAAATGAATGAAATTGCCATTAGTTTTCCACTTTAAAAACTATAAATAACTAGGTATCCCTGAGGAAGTTGCTTGTATGGCTTTGGTTTAAATTTTAGGTGAAATTTCTTGTACTAAGTGGAAACACTGAAAAATGTTTCCAAAATACCTATTTAATGTTATATCAGAAAATGGAAAAAGTGTAGAATAATTTCAGATTAAAGTACTCACTCTTCTTTGAGTCGCCGCTGCTCTCTATAGAATTCTTCCCTGGACAAAGGAGGTGCTTGTGTTGTTGGGATGGCATTGGAATGAGCTGTCTGTACTCCTGATGATACCCAAGGTGTTGATAAATTGGCAGGTGCTGGAGGAAACCCTGGAGGAGGGACACTATACCCAGCAGGTGGTGGCTGGCCAGGTGGAAACTGAGGAGAAAACTGTGGGGGAGGAACACCTGGAGGAAGAGGCAGTGTGTGGGGAGGAGGTGGGTACAAAGGAGGCGGTGGAACAGGCACAAACACTGGAGTTGCAGGTAGTGACGGGCCTTGACTCCTCTGGGATCTTTCGCTGTGATGTCGCCCACGGTTTATACTTCTGGAGAAATAAATTCCAAGATATTATTCCTTTAAATTCATCCGTGACAAGTATGCTTACGTTTTCTATTCATAATTATTTTCAAAAGTAAAAACATTGGAAGAGAATCAACTATTCAACTAGTATAGCAATACAGATACAGATACCATGTATTTGTAAACATAGTATTACATACATAGTTGTAGCCCTCAACTACAAGATACTTGGGAGCCTGTGGCTGAACAATCACTTGAGTTCACAAATTTGAGACCAGACTGCAGTAATGTAGCAATATTTCAGCTCAAAATAACAAACATCTCATCTCAGTAACTGTACAATAAAATCCCAATTGGCTTATTTTTTTTGGGGGGGGAGGCGGGAATGTCTTTATTGTGGTAGGGTCTCACTCTAACCTAGGCTGACCTGGAATTCGCTGTGTAGTCTCAGGGTGGCCTCAAACTCACAGCAATCCTCCTACCTTTGCCTCCCGACCTGGAATTAGTCTCAGGGTGGCCTCGAACTCACAGCAATCCTCTTACCTCTGCCTCCCGAGTACTGGGATTAAAGGCCACCCTAAGACTACACAGTCCAGGTCAGCCTGGGCTAGAGTGAGACCCTACCTCAAAAAACAAAACAAAATAGCCAGGCTTAGTGGCGCACGCCTTTAATCCCAGCACTTTTGAGGCAGAGGTAGGAGAATCACCAAGAGTTCAAGACCACCCTGAGACTATATAGTGAATTCCAGGGTCAGCCTTGGACTAGAGTGAAACCCTACCTCGAAAAACCAAAAAAATAAAAAATAAAATACAAAATACGCGTCTATCTGGGTGTGGTGGCACAAGCCTTTAATCCAAGCACTGGTGAGGCAGAGGTAGGAGGACTGCCATGAATTCATACTACCCTGAGAATACATAGTGAATTCCAGATTAGCCTGGGCTAGAGCAAGACCCTACATTTGAAAACAAAAACAAAAAATTTAGGCCTCTTTTTCAAAGTGCCTGAATTAGTAACTATGATCTTCCTTTAATATGTAATCTAGTAATATAAGAGTTAAATATCATAAGCAATCATTAGAGCACTAGACAATGACTAATACAATGACTTTTTGGGTTTTCAAGGCTGACCTGGAATTCACTATTCCTTCCTCTGCCTTTTTAAAGGTTTTCTGGCTAAGGCTAGAAAATTGTAGGAGGTCTCTATGTCCTTCCTGATAGAAAATGAGGACCTACACAATGAAACCTTTGGATTACTTTTCTTATTTTTCAAGGTAGGGTTTCACTCCAGACCCAGGCTGACTTGAAATTCTTTATGTAGTCTCAGGGTGGCCTCGAATTCATGGTGCTCCTCTTACCTATGCCTCCTGTGTGCTGGGATTAAAGGTTTGCAACCACCACTCCTTAAATTAACACTGCTTATGCCTGCCTAGGTAAAGAGCCTCTAACAATCTCCTTATTGCTTCTTTTCAAAAAAGAGAAAAATGGGGGAAAGAATAGAATAGCTGGCCCTAAGAGAAAAAAGTAATTCTTTACCATATTTAGAAGCTGAGCTGGTTGTTCAAAGTTTCATCAACCAAAACTCACTGTGAGCCGGGCATGGTGACACGCGCCTTTAATCCCAGCACTTGGGAGGCAGAGGTAGGAGGATCACCATGAGTTCAAGGCTACCCTGAGACTACATAGTGAATTCCAGGTCAGCCTGGACTAGAGTGAGACCCTACCTCAAAAAAAACAAAAACAAAAAAACTCACTGTGTGATGCTATGGACTAAAAGTACGTCATGGGGAGTAAAAAAGAATAAACAGACTGGGAAGATGTTTCAGTGACTAACGGGGCTTGCTTGAAAAACCTGCTGGGCAGAGTTCAATTTCCAAGCTACCCATAAAACATATGCAAAAATGGCATGTGTCTGGTGTTTATGGCAGCAAGAGGCCCTGTTTTATGCACGCACACAAACACACATGCAAATAAATAAAAATTTAAGTTTGAGGTTATGTCAGAACTAAGACAAATTCTGAACACTCCTAAAAAAAAAAAAAAAAAAAAATGAGGAAGCCAGGCATAGAGGCACACACCTTTAATCCCAGTATTTGGGAGGCAGAGGTAGAAAGAGTTTGAGGCCACCCTGAGAGTACACAGTGAATACCAGGTCAGCCTGAGCCAGAGTGAGACCCTACCTCAAACAACAACAACAACAACAAAAAAAAAAGGGCGTGGTGACTCACACTTTTAATCCCAGCACTCAGGAGGCAGGGGTAGGAGGATTGCTGTGTTTGAGGCCACCCTGAGACTAAAGTGTGAATTCCAGGTCAGCCCTGGGCTACAATGAGACCCTACCGCAAAAAAAATTTTTTTTTACTTTTCCAGTCTACCTTCTTTCCTCCCTCTCTAGACAGGATCTTGCTGTCAATCTGACTGACCCTTACCAGAACCTAGGGCTTTGCACATACTAGGCAAGCAACTGACCAAAGACCTGTAATTCCCAGCCCTTAAACTTAGATAAGCACTGAAGACCTAAGAAAGACAAGGAGAAATAATGCCATTCCATTTTGCTACTGCTGTGCATATTCTTTGCATCATAATATTGTTTGCAAAGAGTTGTAGCATGCATACCTGTAGCAGCTTCTCTCCCCTCTTCTCATTTGCTGTGGTGGAGAAACCAGATACCCAAGCTTGTTGGAACTGTGCAAGGTTTAAAAAAAAAAAAAAAGATAAAATAAGTTTGAGCGTTCCACCATGGTTATAAAATATAATGTTCCAATGTACACACAGTTTAAAGTATGTATTTTAATGATTCTCAACATCCTTTCCTATTCCTAGGCTTAAATTTGATACAGCTAGAGATCTCAGCAAATATTACATTACTTAAAAATAACTTGTTCTGAGCCAGGTGAGGTGGTGCACGCCTTAATCCCAGCACTTGGGAGGCAGAGATAGATGGACTGCCATGACTTCGAGGCCACCTGAGAATACAGAGTGAATTCCAGGTCAGCCTGGGCTAGAGTGAGACTCTACCTCAAAAACCAAAAAAATAATAATAATAATAAATAAGTAAATAACTTATTCTGGGCTGGAGAGATGGCTTAGCAGTGAAGGTGTTTGCCTGTAAAGCCCAAGTACTCAGGTTCGATTCCCCAGTACTCACATAAACCAGATGCACAAGGTGGTGTATGAGTCTGGAGTTCATTTGCAGTGGCTAGAGGCCCTAGCATGCCCATTCTCTATACCTCTTTCTCTCAAATAAATAAATAGATAGATAGATAGATAGATAGATAGATAGATAACTTATTCCAATTAACTATAACAATAATGAAGCGTCAATACAGAATAGTTTCTGTATTTTAACTAGCAGTCTATAATTTACTCTGCAAACAAACATGTTTATGTTGCTGAGGTAAAGGCAGTCAATCGCAGACTATTAATAAAGTTTTGGCAAGTCAAAAATGATGGACTGGAAGCTGGGCGTGGTGGTGCACGCCTTTAATCCCAACACTTTGGAGGCAGAGAGGTAGGAGAATCACTATGAGTTCAAGGCCACCCTGAGACTACATAGTGAATTCCAGGTTAGCCTGGGCTAAAGCGAGACTCTACCTCGAAAAAAAGAAAGAAAGAAAGAAAAAAGAAAAGAAAAGTAAGTCTAAAAACATAAAATTCAGCCAGCCATGGTGGTGCACCCCTTTAAATCCCACCACTCAGGAGGCAGAGGTAGGAGGATCACCATGCTTTCGAGGCCAGCCCAAGATTACATAGTGAATTCCAGATCAGCTTGGGCTACAGCAAGACCCTACATCAACTCCCCCCACACTCCTAAAATAATAAGATGGGCTAGAGTAGAGGTGACATTTCAGGGCAGAGCCCTTACCTAATATATTGAGGTCCATCCCAGAACTATAGGGGAAAAAAAAGGTTATCTGTGGAATTTCTACTTGTGTGAGGTTAGTGGGCCTAACATTCAAGCTATTCAAACTTTCCTGTATAAATTTGAGTTTGTGAGCCGGGTGTGACCCAGCACTTTAGGCAGAGGTAAAAAGAGTTCATGAGACTGCTAAATAGGTCAGCCTGGACCAGAGTGAGACCCTACCTTGCAAAACCAAAAAAAAAAAAAAAAAAAAAAAAAAAAAATTTGAGTTTGTGACACTTTACATAAAAAACATACTAATATGGCATATATGAAACAGTTCACAATAAAAAGGATTCAAAAGCTGGGTGCGGTGGTGCACACCTTTAATCTCAGCACTCAGAAGGTAGAGGTAGGAGGATCACCATGAGTTCAAGGCCACCCTGAGACTAGGAAGTGAATTCTAGGTCAGCTTGGGCTAGAGTGAGACCCTACCTCACAAAAAAAAAAAAAAAAAAAAAAAAAGGATTCAATAACATCCTATCTCATGTGTTTCCACTGTCTAATTCAAAAACTACTATCTGAAGGTTAAATATATACTTACTGTTCCCAGCCTGGCCGACCACCACCTGGACGAGCAGCATTTATTCTTACTGGACCTTTAAAAAAAAAAGATAAGCAAAAATAAATATTAAATAAATTGCCTGTTAATTATTTCTTAAACTAAAAAAATAAGATCCAAATTAAAATAATTTTATGTGGCTAGGGAGATGGCTGAGATTAAAGGTACTTGATTGCATGCAAAATGTGCTAAGCCAGGTTCACCTCTCAAGCTACCCACATAAGCTGGCCAAGTGTCTGGCATTTGTTTGCAGTGGTAAGAGGCCCTAGTACACACACACTCATGCATGAAAATAAATAATTACAAAAAATTTTACTCACCAGTTGTGGGGATCAACTGCCCATGCAATAGTGACTGTCCCAGCAAAGATGGAGTTCCAAGGACAGGCACCTGATAACCCTGTCCATAAATAAATAGGAACAGTTGAAAACACACATACAACAAAAACCCCACTGCACAAACTAGATTTTAAAGCCAGAATTTACCTTCTCTTCCATAAGGGCAGTGATTGCAATCGAGGAGCTTCCCTTTGAATGCTCTGATGCAAGAGCTGCGGCTGGCAATAATTTACTATCAGAATCCCTAAAAAACACAATTTTTAACAGTTAAAATATGACCATATATGGAAGATTAAGCCAGTGTGGACTTACTTGCAAAGCCTAATGGCCTGGGTTCAATTCCCCAGTATCTATATAAAGCCATATGCACAAAAGGGCAAATGTATCTAGAATTCATTGCAGTGGCAGGAAGCCCAGGAACACCTGTCTGCATCTCTGTCTCTCTTAAACAAGTAAATAGAATTTTTCTTTAAAAAAAAAAAAAAGTAAAAACAGTGATCATTGTTTATCCATAACTTGACTTAAAATGAGTTAAATCAGGGGCTAGGGAGATGGGTTAGTGCTTAAAGGCACTTGCTTGCAAAGCCTGTTGCCCTGGGGTTCAATTCTCCAGTACCCACATAAAAAAAGATAGACAAAGTGGCACATGTATCTGGAGTTCATTTGCAGTGACAAGAGGTCCTGGTGTACCCATTTTTCTCTCTCTTTGCATGCACACACACAAATATATACATACAATAAATAAAATTAGTTAAAGCAAAGATGATGAAAATTTCTAAGGAAAATGAAAGGACTAAACCTTCAGTTTTTTTTCCCTGAAGTAAGGTCTCACTCTAACCAAGCAGACCTGAAACTCATTCTATAGTCCCAAGCTGGCCTCAAACTCACATTGATCCTCCTACCTTTGCCTCCCGAGTGCTGAGATTAAAGGCAGGAGCCATCATGTTCAGCCAACATAGTTCTTTATACATAAACAAAGTAAAAAAATGGAACTACCTTAAAAAGTATTGTACATGGGGCTGGAGAGATGAATTAGCAGTTAAGCACTTGCCTGTGAAACCTAAGGACCCTGGTTTGAGGTTCGATTTCTCAGGACCCACGTTAAGCCAGATGCACAAGATGGCACGTGCATCTGGAGTTTGTTTGCAATGGCAGGAGGCCCTGGCCCGCCCATTCTCTCTGTCTGTCTGTCATTCTCAAATAAAGAAAAATAAACAAAAATAAAAAAAATATTTAAAAAAAGCATTGTATATGATATCATAGAAAGTAATTGAACGGGGATTATCTATGAAGACAATGCCCTGCCACTAAAGTGAAGAGGTAGCCCTGGAGAAGAGAGCTCTGTCTTATTTCCATTATCAACCAAATGAAAGGCTAAACTCAACAGTAAGACATCTCAACTACATATAAAACTCATCCTGGGCTGAAGAGATGGCTTAGTGGTTAAAGCGCTTGCTTGCAAGTACTAAGGACCCAGGTCCAACAGTATCCATGTAAGCCAGAAGCACAAAATGGTGCATGCATCTAGAGTTCATTTGCAGTTGCTAGAGGCCCTGTTACACCATTTTCCCTCAAGGTTTCCCTGCAGTATGTTTCCTATAAGTCCCAGGAATTTTTTTTTTAAGGCTGGTTGATTTTTAAAAGGAAGGTATGAGAGCTGGGCATGGTGGCACACGCCTTTAATACCAGCATTCAGGAGGCAGAGGCAGGAGGATTGCCATGAGTTTGAGGCTGCCCCCTGAGACTACATAGTGAATTCCAGGTCAGCCTGAGCTAGAGTGAAACCCTACCTCAAAAACAAACAAACAAACAAACAAACAAAAAATGGTATGAGCTATTGGGCTACATGATCTTAGATTCCTTTCATTTCTTAGTAGGATCCAAATCACTTCTATTATCCTACATAATTAAGCTCCAAAACAGTGTTTATTCCTGACCTCCTTCCATCAATTTTAATTTCTCTACTATTCAAATTGCTCCTAGATTAGCTCTAATCTGTTTTCTCAAAACTTATCATATAATTACTATGTTTAGTAGTTTCCCTGACTCTGAAGTGCATAACTGTATGATGCAACACCTAATAAGGGTTGTTGACAACTTATGTAGTATTTGACCTTGGGGGTATTTAATCAACATCTGTCAAATGAGTCACCTATACCTGCTTCATAAGACTGTGATTTCATACAAGTTATCCCAACTTACTAATAAGCAGAATCCACTAAAAAAAAAATAAACCTAGAATCAATAAAAAAATAAAACTATACCACTGACCTTTTGTTTTCTAACAATGAGAAATACACTTACCGGAAAGGTCCATCTGATTTCTCTGAATGGACTGATATAGATACTGTTGCAGTTATGTCAGGTACTGGAGCTGGAGCAGATGAATTTCCAGGCCCAGGAGGAGCCAAGGAAGACTGATTAGAAGGTAAAGAAGAGATAGAGGAAGATGAGTGAGCTGAAGAAGATGTCACTGGAATCATCAGAGGATCCTGTTGTCTTGATACTGGAGATCTCATCAGAGGTTGCAAGTTCCGCTGAATGAGAGGCCTTGGAGGTGGTATTGGTGGTGGTGGAGGTAATTGTTTTCGAAGTCTTTTTGTATAGCCAGTTTCATTTTTGAAGTTATTAACAGCCTGTGTATCAAACATAAAGGCAAAATGTGTAATGCAATAGTCAAATAAGTTCAATCAGTGAAAATGCTAAAGATATTTTTGCACAAAAGGACACAAAGATAGCTACCTGTCGTAAAAACTTGTTTGCAATTAAAGCATCAGGAGAGACATCATTTTGATGACATGTTGGACATGTATGTTCATCTGATTCCAGGAGTGCTGTTCTTATACCTATGTATGATAAGATTTTAAATATTAATAGTGACATTGTAGAACTCAGTATTTATAGTGAATTTAAAAAACAGCCTACATCTAATCAGTTATACTACTGTTTTCTAAGCACAGACTAAATTATTTCTTAGGTTAAGAAATTTAAGTATAATCTGTCCTCTTCTAGGATTCCTATGCTCTTTTATGTATGACCTAAGTTATTACATTAAAATTCAGATTAAGATTAAAAAAAATAAAAAATTTAAAAAGTCGGATTAAGATTTAAACAAATGTTGAAATGGACAGGAAAAAAACATTCTGCCAACAACTCATCAGTTTAGCTTGTCAATAAAATATTGTATAGACAGTAGAAAACCAAGAGTGTAGAAAGACAACAAAATCTCAATATGCCAGTTTTTAAAAACCTTTTATTTGACAGAGAGAATCTCTCTAGCCATTGTAAACAAACTCTAGACACATGCTCCATCTTGTGCATCTGGCTTACATGGGTACTGGGAAACAGAAGTTGGGTCCTTAGGCTTTGCATGTAAATGCCTTATCCACTAAGCCATCTCTCCAGTCCCTACATGCCAGTTTTTGAAAATTCATTATACAGGGAAGGAAATGAGATCCTTAGAGACATGCATGTCAGGAATAACAGTAAACTGCAGATTCACTGACTGTACTTTAGGGAGTGGTTGGAAAACCCAAGCAAATCTCTAAAAATATTTTCCAATAAGGACGATGAATTTAGCAGGAAGAAAACTAAACATAAAAAGAAGTTACAGGTCATGTGTGCTGGCGCATGCTTTTA
The DNA here is from genome assembly GCA_036365145.1 of Orientallactaga sibirica. Lineage (NCBI taxonomy): Eukaryota > Metazoa > Chordata > Mammalia > Rodentia > Dipodidae > Orientallactaga > Orientallactaga sibirica. The sequence continues at coordinate 1,159,889 of JAEOAD010000794.1, read as the reverse complement.
ATCCCAGAACTCAAGAAGCTGAGATAGGAGTATCACTGTGAGTTTGAGAGGCCACCCTGAGATTACATAGTGAATTCCAGGTCAGCTTGGGCTGCAGTGAAACACTACCTTGAAAAACCAAAAATAAATAAATAAGGAGCTAGGCCAAGTGGTTAAAAGTGCTTGCTTGCAAAGCCTGGTAAGTTGGGTTTGATTCCTCCATACCTACGTAACGCCAAGTGCATAAAATGACACATAAGTCTGGAGTTCATTCATAGTAGCAAGAGGCCCTGATGTGCCCATTCTCATCTCTCTCTGCTTGCAAATAAAAATATTTGCACGGCATGGTGGTGCATGTTTTTAATCTCAACACTCAGGGGGCAGAAGTAGAAAGATCACTGTGAATTTGAAGCTAGTCTGGAACTACAGTGAATTTCAGGTCAGCCTGGGCTACAGTGAGGCTATCTAAGACAGCAAGAAAGAGATGGCTCAATAGGTTAAGAGTACTTGCTTCACATGTATGAGGGCCAGAGTCACCAGATACACCTCTGAGAATCCCAGTACTCTATGAGACAGAGGTAAGAGAATCTCTGGGGATCACCAATCAATGAGTTTGACTGAACACAGCAGCTCTGGGCAATTTCAGTGAGATGGCCGTCTCAAGGAAATAAAGCACAAGTGATAGGGAAGAAACTTGACATTCTCTGGCCTCTACACACAAGGTGTATGCATCTGCACACACTAATGCATACACTATACATTTACGTACTACACACATGCCAAAAAGGAAAAAAGTCACAAACACATGACAATGTTTACAGGAAGGTCTTCATTACACTTGGGAAGTTCAGAATATGTTCTTATTCACAATTCAGAAAGGAGGTTAAGGTACCATTTAAAAATATTTCTAGGGAGCCGGGTGTGGTAGTGCACACCTTCAATCCCAGTGTTCCGGAGGCAGAGGTAGGAGGATCACTAAGAGTCTGAGACCACCCTGAGACTACACAGTGAATTCCAAGTCAGCCTGGGCTAGAGTAAGACCCTACCTGAAAAACAACAACAACAACAACAACAAAAACCAAAACCTGGAGAGATGGCTTAGTGTTGTTAAGGCACTTGCCCGAGAAGCCTAAAGCCCTAGGTTCGATTCCCCAATACCCATGTAAGCTAGATGCACAAAGTTAGAGCATGTGTCTACGGAGTTCATTCACAGTGGCTGGAGGCCCTGGTGCACCCATCTCTCTACCCCTCTCTCAAATACACAAATAAATAATAATTATTAAAAAAAAAATACTTCTGGGCTGGAGAGAAGGCTCAATGGTTAAGGTACTTGCTAGCAAAGCCAAAGGACCCATGCTCTATTCCCCAGTACCATGTAAAGTCAATACACGAAGTGGCACATGTGTGGCTAGAGGCCCTGGCCAATTCTCTATCTGCCTGTCTCTCTTAATAAATAAATAAATGAATATATATTTTTAAAAAGATTTCTACAATTACCTAAGACCCAAAAAGCTTTTAAAATCCTGCATACCAGGTAAAATGTTTAGGAAACACAACTCTTGGGCTGGGGAGATTGCTTAGCGGTTAAAGATACTTTATGGCAAAGCCTGATAGCTTGGGTTAAATTCCCTAGTACCCATGTAAATAGCCAGAAACACAAAGTAGCATATGCGGAGTTTGTTTGGAGCAGCAAGAGGCCCTGTAATGTGCATATTTTCTCTCCACCCCTTCTCTTTTCACAAATAAATAAATTTTAGGGATGGAAAGATGGCTTAGCAGTTAAGGCGCTTGCCTATGAAGCCTAAGAACCCAGGTTTGATTCTCCAGTACCCACGTAAGCCAGATACACATTGCGGTGCATTCGTCTAGAGTTTGTTTGTAGTGGCTGGAGGCCCTGGCAAGCCCATTCTCTCTTCAATAAGTAAATAAAAATTAAATAACTATTTAATGCCTGAATTGGTAACACATGCTTTTAATCTCAGCAACTGGGAGATACAGGTAGGAGGATCACTGTGAGTTTGAGGCCAGCCTGAGACTACATAGTGAATTACAGGTCAACCTAGGCTAGAGCAAGACCCTACCTCGAAAAACAAAACAAAACAAAAAAATTTAAAAACCTCATTGCATAAAAATGCCTCATGACCATGATTCTAATAAGAAGTGCAAAAGGGGAGAAATTCCAACATTTAAAAGGTCAAAAAGGCCAATGTTGAACTGGGTGTGGTGGCACATGCCTTTAATCCCAGCACTCAGAAGGCAGAAGTAGGAAGATCACTGAGAGTTCAAGGCCACACTGAGACTACATAGTGAATTCCAGGTCAGCATGAGCTAGAGTGGGGGGTGGGGGAGAGATTCTAGTGTTACAACAAAAATAGGACTGCAGAGATGGCTTAGTGGTTAAGGAACTTGCCTGCAAAACCAAAGGACCCAGGTTCCATTCCCCAGTACCAAGGCAAGCCATATGCACAAGGTGGCGCATCTATCTGGAGTTCGTTTGCAGTGGCTAGAGGCCCTGGTGTGCCCATTCTTTCTATCTGCCTCTCTCTCTCAAATAAATAAAATAAAAGTATTTTTTAAAAAACAAACACACAGACTTATTATTAAAACCTCATTGATCACTTAGCAACATTTCATATTTTATTATTAAAATATACAATGTTGATTAAGAGCCTTTCCAAGCAAATAGAATTGTTCTAAAAATGTATGTCTCCATGAAAGGGTTCATAATCTTACATTCATCACAGTAACTGTTTCCACAGCAGGGAATGACAACGGCATCAGTCATAATATCTTTGCAGATGAGACACAACAATTCATCTGGGATGGGATCGTCTTCCTCTGAAGAAGAAGATGGCTCCTCTGGTAAGAAGGGCGGCTTCTCCTTCTTTCCAATTGCATATGCCTCTCTGTAGAAGAATGTTTCAACATTTTAGGGTTGTTAAGGCAAAATAGCCACGATCTTATGTTCTAATATAACATAATGGGAACATGTAAATTCAGGACAAGACAATTAGTTTAGATAAGCTTATCTTCCAACTTAAGGGGGCAATTATGCCCATCCTCACTTCCTAAATAGAAACAAAACAGAACTCAAAACAAGTGTAGCAAAAAGAAATAAATACTATAAAAGCAACTAATGGGACCTTAGAATCCTTAACATGTTAGAGTGCTATGAAACTGCTTAAGTGCCAGACAGAAATCTTCATCCCAACTTTTACCTATCTCACCATGTTTCTTGAAAAACCAGTAACATACAACTCTCCCATAACAGTACATGGTGGCTCACACCTATAATCCCAGCATTCAGAAAGCTTAGGTAAAAAAATTGGGGATAGAATGTGAGTTCTAATTAAGTCTGGACTAGAGTTAGACACTGCCTCAAAATAATCAAACAATAAGACAAAAAAACTCCTTGCCCGGAATGTTGGGACACACCTTTAATTCCAGCACTCAAGAAGCAGAGGTAGGAGAATCACTGTGAGTTCGAGGCTAGCTAGGAACTATAGAGTGAGTTCCAGGACAGCCTGGGCTAGAGTTAAGACCCTACCTTGGAAAAAACCAAGCTCTCTCCCCTCAAAAGTTCCCCTTGCATATGTCAACTCTTTCTAAAACTAATGAGCACACTGCTGGTCTTGTGAATGCCACAAGAAGAGAATAAAACATACTGTATCAGAATAGTTAACAGAATGAGATAGTAATCTATTTATAGTACATTAAGAAATGTTAAGTTAAAAAGAAAAAAAATATAATTTAAGGGCTGGAGAGATGACTTAGTGGTTAAGGCACTTGCCTACGAAGACTAAGAACTCATGCTTGTGTCTCCAGGTCCCATGTAAGCCAGAGCACGCAATGTTGCACATGTGCACAAAGGGATGCACGTGTCGGGAGTTCATTTGCAGTGGCTGAAGGCCCTGATGCACCCATTCTCTCTTAATATAAATAATAATAATAAATATGATTTAAGGGCTGGAGAGATGGCTCAGTGGTTAAAGGCATTAGCTTGAAAAGTCTGATGGCCTGAGTTCAAATCCCCAGTATTCATGTAAAGCTAGATGAAAAGTGGTGCATACATCTGGAGTTTGTTTGCAGTGGCAAGAGGCCCTGGCACACCCCTACTAGGGAGACTCTTTGTGCTTGCAAATAAATAAAATACAAAAGTATGATTAAATGTTCAGAAATGTGTTACACAAATATGAAGTGTAATGTTATTATACATTCTCAGTCCAACTTTTTAAGAAATGCATTTTCTAGAATTGCTATGTAATAAATACATTTTAAAAAACAAAATAGGGGCTGGAGGGATGGCTTGGTGGTTAAATTGCTTGCCTGCAAAGCCAAAGGACCCATGATCAATTCCCTAGGACCCACAGAAGCCAGATGCACCAGGTGGTGAATACATCTGGAGTATATTTGCAGCGTCTGGAGGCCCTGGTGCACCCATTCTCTATCTCTCAAATAAATAAAAATTTTTTAAAAAATCTATTCTCTGACTTATCCCCACTGTTTCTATATCCTTATTTTCTCTCTGTACACTTAAACAAATCTGTAAACCACAAGAATTCCTAGAGAAACCTTTTCAATTTTGTTTAAAAACAGAATGTGTATCTCAATGCTGAAAATGAAAGACTCTTGGCTGAATGGAATAGGGTACCTTGGGAGTATTATTTGTGTTGCAGCTGCTCCATAGACATCACCACGATTCCAGAAATAAGTATCAATTTGCTTATGCCCCATTGTTCCCAATTTGTGAAAGAGGAGTCTCCCACTGCCCAAGAGAGAAAAGAAAAAGAGGGAGAAAAAAAGGGAGGGGGGGAAAAACAGGATAGAAAAAGAAACAGAAGAGTCTGAGTTGCTCATTAGTGGTGTTAGTGGAGAGGGTGAACGTTCATTTAAAATATGCAGTCTCCCATCTCTCCCCAGCATGGGCTTTATGTCTGCCACAAACAGGCTTTTGTTTTCAGTATTCAAAAGCAATGAATTATTATTAGTTAGGGTTCACAGGTGGTATTAACTTTTCCAATACAAACATATAGATGAAATGGTCTGATTAAGTTGACTGCAGTAATAATCAATTCCTAAAATTATTTTGAAGCATTTATGAAATATCTGTGAATTAGAAATAGCATAACATTAGACTGCTTTAAGATGAATCACAAAAAACACGGGATGATGACTGATAAAGAATAGATGGGTGAATTTGAGTGAGTGAGCAAGACTGGAAGCTTAGGAAACCACAGATTTGTAGTGTGGACTACATTTATACTAAAGTACATATCCACCAATGTTTAACCTTTTTAGTACAGAGTGAATTCCAGGTCAGCCTGGACAAGAGTGAGACCCTTGAAAGACCAAAAAACAAACCAAAAAAAAAAAAAAAAAAGAGTCTTCCTGGAAGACTTGTTTAAAATGCAGAATCAGGATCTCATTACAACTTGTAAATAAAACACTTAGGGCTGGAGAGATGGCTTAGCGGTTAAGGTACCTGCCTGTGAAGCCCAAGAACACCCGTTTTAATCTTCAGGTCCCATGTTTAACCAGATGCAAAAATGATGCAAGTGCACAATGTCGCACATGTGCACAAGGGGGTGCAAGTGTCTGGAGTTCGTTCATAGCAGCTGAGAAGCCCTGGCACGACCATTATCTCTGTCTCTCAAAAAAACACAAAAAACAAACAAACAAAAAAACCCTAGAGGTTCAGCAGAGCTTGGTGGCACACGCCTTTAATCCCAGCACTCAGGAGGCAAAGGGAGGAGGAACACTGTGAGTTCAAAGCCCCTGAGACTACATAGTGAATTTCACGTCAGCCTGGGCTAGAGTGAGACCTACCTCAAAAAAACCAAACAAAACCAAACAAAAACCTACTAAAGGTTAAAGGCAAAGAACTTAGAGCCACAGTCTAAAGGAACTCTTTTTTTTTTTTTTGGAAATATTTTACTTTTATTTATTAGAGACACAGAGAGAGAAGGGGTGTACCAGGGCCTCTAACCACTGCAAACAAACTCCAGACACATGCGCCACCAAATGCATCTGGCTTACATAGGACTTGGAGAATCAAACTGGGTTACTTAGGCTTCACAGGCATGTGCCTTAACTGCTAAGCCATCTCTCCAGCCCAGAACTCTTTTTTAAAATACTTTTTTTTATTTTTCAAGGTAGGGTCTCTCTGTAGCCCAAACTGACCTGGAAATTACTATGTGGCCTCGAACTCACAGCGATCTGCCTACCACCTCTGCCTCCCAAGTGCTGGGATTAAAAGCATGTGCCACCATGCCTGGCTAAAGGAACTCTTGATAACACATGGTATATTAAGTATGTGTGTTCACATGGTCGAAGGTAGTTAAAAATATATTTAATGGTTAACAGCAAATCAAATGGAAATTTGATGAATCATGCCACTAAATTTTCCTGTTTGTTCCTTTGTTAAAATTGGTTTACAGAGCAGTTAAGGTGCTTGCCTGTGAAGCCTAAGGACTCATGTTCAACTCTCCAGATCCCACGTAAACCAGACAGAGAAGGTGACACAAGCACGCACATGTGCATTAGATGGTGCATAGGTCTGGAGTTCAACTACACTAGCCAGAGGCCCTGGCATGCCAATTCTGTCTCTCACATTAAAAAAAAAAAAAAAGGTTTATAAAGGTGGGTGTGGTGGTACAAGTACAGACCTTTAATCACAGCACTTGGGAAGGAGAGTGCTGAGATTAAAGGTATGTGCCACCACACCTGGCACATTAAATTTTTTTTTAACAACCTGAGGGCACATTAAAAAAAAAACAACAGGAGCTGAAGAGATGGCTTAGCAGTTAAGGCATTTGCCTGCAAAGCCAAAGGATCCCAGTTCGATTCTCCAGAACCCATATAAAACAGATACACAAGGGAGCGCATGCATCTGGAGTTCGCTTGTAGTGGCTGGAGGCCCTGGCATACCCATTCTCTCCCTCTCTCAAACAAATAAAATAAAATAAAAAAAAAAAAAAAAAAAAAAAAAAAAAAAGCAGGGCTGGGGCTGGGAAAATGGCTTAGTGATTAAGGCATTTGCCTGTGAAGCCTCAACATGCATCTGAGTTCCTCTGCAGTGCTAGAGGCCCTGGTGCACCCATTCTATCTGCCTCTTCATCTCTCTCAAATAAATAAAACAAAATATTAAAAAAAGAAGACTATAAAGAGGTCCTTCCCAGGAGGGCAAGGTCTCTTAAAAAAAAAAAAAAACAGGGCTTGAGTGATGGCTTAGTGGTTAAGGTGCTTGCCTGCAAAGACTAAGGACCCATGTTCGAATCCCCAGATCCCATGTAAGCCAGACACAGAAAGCTGAGGCAGCAAGCACAAGGTTGTGGTGCACGCCTTTAATCCCAGCACTGGGGAGGCAGAGGTAGGAGGATCACTGTGAGTTTGAGGCCACCCTGAGACTAGACAGTGAATTCCAGGTCAGCCTTGGCTAGAGTGGAACCTGTCTTGAAAAAACAAACAAACAAACAAACAAACAAGAAATCCACTGAAGCCAGGTATGCGGGAGCACATCTATAATGCCAACACTTGGAAAGCCAAGATAGGAGGACCGCAAGTCTGAGGCCAAAATGGGCTATACAATAAGACCCTGTCTCAAAAATCAAAGGTATTGAGCCGGGCGTGGTGGCGCACGCCTTTAATCCCAGCACTCGGGAGGCAGAGGTAGTAGGATCGCCAAGAGTTCGAGGCCACCCTGAGACTACATAGTTAATTCCAGGTCAGCCTGGACTAGAGTGAAACCCTACCTCGAAAAAACCATTAAAAAAAAAAAAAAAAAAAAAATCAAAGGTATTGAGCCAGGCGTGGTGGCACATGCCTTTAATCCCAGCATTTGGGAGGCAAAGGTAGGAGGATCACCAAGAGTTCAAGGCCGTCCTGAGACTACATAGTGAAGTCCAGGTCAGCCTGAGCCAGAGTGAGACCCTACCTCGAAAACCAAAATAAATAAATAAATAAATAAATAAATAAATAAATAAATAAATAAATAAATAAATATCAAAGGTATTTTTTTAAAAAAGTCAAGAGTCTAGCCGGGCATGGTGGCGCACGCTTTTAATGCCAGCACTTGGGAGGCAGAGGTAGGAGGATCGCCATGAGTTCAAGGCCACCCTGAGACTAACAGAGTGATTTCCAGGTCAGCCTGGATGGAGTGAGACCCTACATCGAAGAAAAAAAAAGTCTAGGGGCAGGAGGGAGAGCTCAGTGGTTAAGGTTCTTGCTTGCAAAGCCTAACAGCCTGAGTTTGATTTCCCAGTAGCCATGTGAAGCCAGATACACAAAGTGGTACAGGCATTCTCGAGTTTACTTGAAGTGGCAGGAGACCGTGGTGCACTCATTTTCTCGTAAATAAAAATATTAAAAAATAAATGGTCTAGGGGCTGGGGAGATGGCTTAGTGGTTAAGGCATTTGCCTGCAAAGCCAAAGGACCTAGGTTCAATTCCCCAGGACCCACGTAAACCCAATGCACAAGGTGGCACACATGCATCTGGAATTTGTTTGCAGTGGCTGGAGGTCCTGGCGTGCTCATTCTCTCTCTCTCTGCTTAAAAAGTGTGTGTGTGTGTGTGTGTGTGTATTAAAAAAAAAGGTCTAACCAGGTGTGGTGGAGCATGCCTTTAATTCCAGCATTTGGGAGGCAGAGGTAGGAGGATCACCGTGAGTTCAAGGCCACTCTGAGACTAAATAGTGAATTCCAGATCAGCTTGAGGTAGACTGAGAAACTACCTCAAAAAAAACAAAACAAAACAAAAAGGTCTAGGAGATGGTTCAGTGGTTAAAGGCACTTGCTTACAAAGCTTATCTGCCTGAATTTGATTTCCCAGCACCCATATAAAGCTGGATGCACAGTGACATATGCATTTATGATCCCAATATGCCTGTAACAATAAGAGGTGTAGTCAGAATAAGCCAGACTACACTGGCATTTATTTTTGTTTTTTGCTTTTTGTTCTTTCAAGATAGGGTCTCACTCTAGCTCTAGTTGACCTGGAATTCACTACTAGGTTTCAGGGTGGCCTTGAACGCATGGCAATCATCCTACCTCTGCCTCCCAAATGCTCCAAGGGCTGGGATTAAAGATGTGTGCCACCACGTCCAGTTTGGACTGGGGTTTGCAGTGGCAAGAGAACCTGCCTCAAAGATATCTCAGGGTAGTACTGACCACCATTCATGTACTGAAGTGCACGCACACGCACACACACAAAGAAATACAAATTTGAAAACAAAATACTAGGGTATTTAATAGAACTACATTAGTCTGAATTAATAATGCTTTATAAAGAAAACCCTACTTTTGAATTTTAAGTCTGGGCATATTCAAATATATTCAAACTTCCTTAGTATTTCATTATGTTGACACTTAAATCTCTCTTGGTATCTTATAGGACTTTTATTCATAGATTACTTGAAATGATTATACCTGTTTGATTCATTTAGGAAATGAAAATAGCATATGGAACAGGATAATGTAGGAAGTATATATGTGAATGAAGAAGAAAGCAGTGAATGACAGAAAAGAAAAATTAGAAGACTACGAGGGAAGTGGCACTCATTGATAAAAATCTCCAAATCCATTTGAAATTTGCATTAAATGGAGCAGACTGCAGCCTCTTAAAGTTACCATAGAAATGTAACAGCTGGCAACTAGCAATTCTGGTATGTAATGTCCCCAAGAAATCCAAGTAGCCAAGTTACAAGCCCAAGAAGATTAAAGCACTGCACCCCAGGACTGAGAGTCCTCCCCACAGCTCATACCCAATCTGTATACTTACGCATCTATGGTTGGTATTGCATATTTTCCAGTGTTCGTAAGCATTGCACCTTTCATGTTAGGATCCTTCACTTCCATCATAAAACTTCTGGGAATTCCAGTGCTTTTTTTAATCCTAGGGCCAGATTCAAAGTTCTTATCCTATTAGAGGGGGAAAAGGAAAGAAAGAAGTAGTGATCTTTAGTAAAATATTAACTTACCTCATGCAGTGCACACCACTATCTGTAATGCTTTACATGCTATCATATCTAATCCCCAAAATTGCCATGTGAGTATTATTATTGTTAATATAAGTATTATTATCTCCATTTCAGTAGGAAACAGAGTTGGAGACATGAAGTTTATATTGCATAGGTTTCTTCATAATTCGAAAAATCAAGTTTGAAGGCTGAAAAATATGGGTCTAGATGTTATGGTCACTTGCCATTTTAAGATAGGAGGCACTTTTTAGCAACTAAGAAAGTAATATGGCTAAAGACATCATTCAAGAAAAAGAAGATACATGGACTTACCCCATTTGTTGGGCAATTCTTAATGTAATGACCAGGTTTACCACAACGGAAACAGGTATAAGATGGAGGTGGTGGACCAAGAGGCTTTTTCATGTAACTGCAAGGGAAAAAAAAAAAACAAAAAAAACTTGTACACAAGGACTTTTAAAAAGCAATGCTTTTTGATTGGAATGAAACATAATCCAAAAGTTCCTATTTGCATAATACACTTATGAACTTACTTGATTGGGTCGTATTCATGGCCAGATTGCGACATCATTGCTTTAATTTTATCTTCTTCAGAAGCATTGGCTTCAGCCAGATTGGCAGTCTGTTCAACAGGTAATTATTTGACACACACATTAGAAATACATTTAAGACCACACAACCAAAGACAACACCACTCATCCTACACAGAGCTGTATCTAAATGAACTCTGCAAACAACAGCTATGCCCATGTATATCTTGAAAGAAGCATGAGTTCCTTAGGTCATTATGAATGTATGAGTGTTTGGGAGGCTGCAGAAAAGCTTTCTGGGGGCCACTCAAACCTTAGACCTTGTTTGTACCTTACATTCAGCCTTGTATACTATTGCTTTGAGAATTAAAGGCTGAAGGAAATTAAGTTAGAAGAAAAACACCTATATTCTCAAATTTTAAACCATCTCCAGTATCACAGCATCAAGACTGTTTACTTATCCTTACACCTTAGAAGGTAGGAGTGGGGTAAACAACGGAGCAGTATTTCAGTCAAAAGTCTTTTTAGGTAATGGTGCCAGTTTCAAATTGAGTTTAAAGATATGCATTACACATTCAAAATTTTAAGTTCAATTCTCCACATAAATTTTATTAAGTCTAGATATAAACAGGGTCTAAGGGAGTGATTTCTATTAACTTGAGCCCTCAAGCATCTAGCATCAACCAGCCAATCACTGGGCTTTACCTTTACATTCATCCACAAAACAAGCAACCAGTTTTAACATTTTATTGTAATTTCATATACAAAGAATTCTTAACATTAACAGTGCTTAGAACAATAGCAACATTTACAGAAAACTGGATTACAGATGTTTAACAACTAATTTGTTTGAACCCAAACATTATTTTACAAATAGATTTTTAAATAAAAGGAATCCCCAAAATCTCCAAATCCCCCCAACTTCCCCCCACAAAGAAACAAAATCAAAACTCAAATGTGCTCCTTACAGTACATAAGAATAAACAGTATAATATAAAACTGCTAAAGATGTCATCTCTATGCTAAAACACTTTGCATTAGAACATGATAAAATAGGATGGTTTTAATCCATTTTTAGAATCAGTTTTAATGTTTAGTTTTCCTAGGACAAGAACTGAAAAATTATTTGTTACTAGGACATTTTGGGGGCGGGGGGAGATACATCCTAGAACAAAAGGACAGAGCCTACAACAAAGCCAAGGATAAGATAGGGACAACTTCATGGAAAAGCCATCTTTGAATTTTCACTTATGTTGTTTGTTAAATCTGGTCTTAAATTTATGATAGCAAGAAAAAGGTCATTTGAAAAGGGAACAACTTCCTTCTCAGCTATCAAATCTACCTGCTCTTTTAAGGCACTCTTTGCATTCTAAAATGCATTGTTTTAAAAAAGTAACCATTAATTAGTGCTTTCCCAAACAGAGATATACATTGCTGAGCAGAAAATGCAAGCAACTTTATCGCACATGACACATACAGTGATTTCAGGAGGTAACAATCTGCCCTTTTGCCAAACATACACATCTGCATAGCACTGCAAGCAGCTTTATGCACTTACACAATTCATGTAGTCTGTGTTCAAACAAATTAGGTTGTTTAAAACTTTTTCTAATGCAGACAGACTACAAGTCTATAGCATAAAGAAACAAATGTACCACATTTAAAATGATGACCTTGGTAGGATATCAATGCAAATATTCAAGAATTAATCACGCAATCGTCCATTTAAGGAATCTTCTGTTTTGGCTGTTTAAAGAAGTCCACCTAAGTCACAGCCAAAACCAGGGAATTCCTCCAGAACTTTGTTTCCAATAGATAATTAAACAAAATGTATAAGGGGAAAAAATGATTAAGTGTAGCTTCATGTGTTTCTTCGGTCTTGAAGATGAACAATACTCCACCATTATGCTGAGGCTGAGCAAGTATCACCTATCTTCTCAGAACGGCAACTACACTTTACAGGTAGTCATAATATGTACAGTGTGCTCACAATACATCCTCCCCCGCCATCTTAGAAAGTACTGTGCAACATAAAATAGTATGATGTTAGAAAAAGACAGATTTTCAAGAATATATATATATATATATATACCTTTGTAAGCTGGGCCAGAGTAATAGATGCAGAAGAGTCATCAATCTGTTCACAAAAAATTAAACACACATTCAAGTTCCACACTGAAAACAACTCAAAGTGATAATTTAGCCCCTAATGTCACTTAATGTTCAAATACTGGGCAGTTTCTTAAGTTTTCTAAGGAATGTTAAGACTGAAAATGTAGCTTAAACTATGTCTGTCACATTTCATACCCAGTTATAAAGGTTTCACACTTCAGGATGACTTAATTACAAGGAGAAAAAAACAGAGTAAATAAGAAAGCATGTGAGGAAACCTGTGAGTGATGACTAAACACTACAAGTAAGCCCCAAGTCTCTTAACATGACAATGCTCAGGACCACGGGCCAGGGAGGAGAGTGAGTAATCCAAGCTTCCCAAGACCATTACCTAATGCAGGAAAACAGGCAGCTCAGGTTAATTGCTTTAATTAATACATAATAGGTCCTACATAATTCTACCTTTTTTTGAGTATGAACTGCTCAATCTGAGTGTGTTTAATTTTCCCAAAAGAACAGCTTCTCTTGCAAAAGAAAAGAAAACAAAAAAACCTTTATCAAGGCAAAGGTATAAAAAAAAAAAAAAAAAAAAAAAAAAAAAAAAAAAAAAAAGGAGAGCTATCACATAAGATGATGGATTCTAATATTTGGAGAAAATTTTAACCAAATAGAGCAAGGATATATAAAAGACAGAGGGCTTTAATACCTATTTTTAAGACGCTATATTTAGCATTTTGGACAAATCTTACATGTGTATATATACACACATTTTTAGCAAGTAAACCTGAAGACATGATTCCCCTACAGCTACCTATTTAGTGAGTTGCTTTCTCAACATGCTTCTCATATATTACTGATCACAATTCTTTACTGGAGAAGTCTTTGGGTGTGGTGGTGCACATCTTTAATCCCAGCACCAGAGACCTAGGTAAGAGGATTGCTGTGAGTTCAAGGCCAGCCTGGACTAGAGTGAGACCCTACCTCAAAAAATACATTGGCTAAATTTAAGATACGTGTTAAGCCAGGCATGGTGGTGCACACCTTTAATCCCAGCATTCAGGAGGCTGAGGTAGGAGGATCTCTGTGATTTCAAGGCCAGCCTAAGACTACATAGTAAATTCCAAGGTCAGCCTGGGCTAGAGTGAGACCCTACCTTGAAAAATAAAAAAATTAAAAAAAGATACACATTAGCAAAACAAACAAAAAAACCAATAATAATAATGTATTACAAATATTAGGGTTTTAAATTTTAGTTTGATGGAGATTATTACTTGGATGTTCATTTAGACAAATGGTTCTCTCTTCCACACTCAAGGATTATAGAGTTCATCCTGTAATGCTACAGTTTTAATGTATACCCACATAATCCACCAATGCTTATTACCCCTTAAGTATTTTTTATTTAAGAACTAATCTCAAAACGTAGGGGAAAAAAAGAAAAATATAAATATCCTACTTTTATCCACCAGGTCACCAAGAAATAAGGGAACTAACAAGAGCTGAATGAATTGCTACAAACCAATCATCATCTATACTAATGAAACAAATTATAGAAACTGATGTTATATTTTCTTACCACTGGAAGTAAAAACATTTTTTAATACTTCCTAACCCTAAAGACGTATTTATCTTTGTTTTTACAGTGGGTTTTCTTCATCCTTTTAGCGTTTTGCCAGTTATGAGTTCAAAGTGATTTCCTAACTAAACTACATCTCAACTACGTTTTTAAAATTTTTCTCACCAAATAATCACAATACCTAAAGACTTTACAAGCTGCGAAGAGGTCTAATGTACCGCAAATTTAGAAAGACATTCAATTTTTTTTGATATGTATAGAATTGAAAAATGAGTGGAAAATGTTCACAAATATGGCTTAAAAGTGACTAGAAAGCTGGGTGTGGTGGTGCATGCCTTTAATCCCAGCACTCGGGAGGCAGAGATAGGAGGATCACCATGAGTTCGAGGCCACCCTGAGAATACAGAGTGAATTCTGGGTCAGCCTGGACTAGAGTGAGACCCTACCTCAAAAAAAAAAAACAAAAAAAAAAAAAGTGATTAGAAATTTATGTACCAAACTATCAATAAAAATAGTGACTTCTTGGCAAGATATTGTTAAAAAGATATCAACCACATTAGAAAATGAGTCTTCACAAAACTAATGTATACTGCAGAATTTCATTAACATTAGCCCACTTCCCTATATTAGGGGATCTTATTTTTCTGAGATTAAGGACCTGAAATCTTTTCTATCAATTATATTAGCATGAAATTACAAGAATCCTACAATGTGTTTTGTTAATAAGAACTTCCAGCTTTGTAGTGCTAATGTAGAAGGATGGCTAAACCAAACAAGGTTGGGGAATTCACCAAGTCATTCTTGATCAGATTTGGCATAAATTATCAAAAATGAGCTGGGGGTGGTGGTACACACCCAAAATCATAGCACTCAGGAGGTTGAGGCAGAAGGAGTGCCAAAAGCTCAAGGCCTGAGTATCCATTCAGGACTACAGAGTGAAGACCTCTTATTTCCAAAAACCAAACCAAGTAAAACCAAGCTAGGTGTAGCAGTGCCTGCCTATAATCTCAGCACTTGGGAGATGGGACAAGAGGATCAGTAGTAGTTCAAAGCTAGCCTGAGCTACATAGTGAGTCTGAGGCCAGATGAGGCTACATGAACCTTGTCTCAAAAAATAAAAATCAGAAAAATGTACATATACTTTTACTAATCAGAATTTTAAAAAATGGTCCAATACCTCTATTTATTCTGCTTTTGTGCATGTACATAGCCATACCATTCTCACGTCTAAAATGAATTAGTTATGCTTGATGAATGGATTTCTCATCTTAATGTCAGCAAATACCCCAAATAAAGGATGGAGATAAAAAGTTATGTAATGTCTCCATTTCAGTTTAATTCTGCCTAAAAATTAAATCTACATTTTGAAAGCACTAAAAAGCAGAGAGAAACCTAAGTAACCTTAAAATAAACTGCTTCTTATAAATGTAATACAGACATGCCAGGGAACACACAAGGCTAAAAGAATGTTAACTTTATTTATGAACATGTGATTTGTGTTTATACACATGCTAATAAACAAAAAGGAAGTAACTGTTTTCAAGAAATGAAACTTCATCTGAATTAGTTGAATACTCTGTTAAAAAGTACTTAATACAAAATGTGTTACATTTACTACTACAGTCAGCAGGATAGTTGATCTAATTTGTGCTAGCATTTGGATACATAAAAATCAGTTTTAAACCAATCACCAGCAAAACATAAACTTGGACAGTTTTTACAGCATTATGCTTTAAAAAAAAACATATATCCAAAAGAAGTAGGGGAAAACCCAAAACACTAAGACTTTTAATTTCTGAATCACTGTATTTAGTTCCACAAGAACTAAAGGCCATATACTTTAGAACAATCCAAAGTTCTATGTTATCATGTTTAAGATGCAATGATCCAAGGTTAGTGAAATGCCTCGTACACAAAGATCAGTAGTATTTTAAGAATATAAAATGAAATAGCAAACAATATCTTTAAATTCTAAATGAAGATTTCAAACACTTTGCATTGTGTACAATATGAAGCCTGAGCAGTAAAATGTTTAGAGAACCATCAAGTTTACAGAACCCAATTAAAATAGACCTGTGATCTGAAACATGTTTCACCCCACAATCTAGGAATGGTGCTGTCACTTAAGAGCTTAAAATCAAAATAGTGTCACTTTAATGTTTGTTTATAATTATAGTAAAAAAAAAAAAAAGTTACCCTGATTAAGGGGAACTACCTTTGGTAAGATACAGCTTTCAACAGTCAGTAACTAATGCAGCATTGTAGAATCTCATGAGGAAAATATTTTGATTTGGTCATTTGAGCAAACTAGGCTGTGTATTTTTAAAATTTGATAACAATGTACTCAACTGAACAAAATCACCAGTATCATTGAGACATGTGGGAGGGAGGATTTCAATTTTTACTATATGATGTAGTTGTAAATTAAAGGATAGAAGCTCAAATTTGCCAAATAAAGCAAAACTAGTAAAGCTGCATCAGTGGTTTGGGGAAAGCACTTTTCTATGTTTGGAGTTGGGGAGAAAGAACCAAATTATAATGTAAGTTCTACATGTTGCTAATTCATTTTTGAAAGCTGTCAATCAGGCAGAAAAAAATAACAAAACCTATGTGATACAACGTGAAAATGGCAAAATATACACTCCAAATATTTTTTATTGCAAGAAACAAAAAGCACAAAACAGCCTGTACATACATACAAAATACTAGCTATAGACAGACAGATGCAGAACATGTTATCATGTTCATTAGTGTAAAACCTACACGATCTAAAAAGGATCATACATTACTGTACAACACGGTGTCATACAGGGAGAATGCTATCATATTTAATATGAAACAATATAATGGGCACAAATTACCCATTTCTACAGAGTAACTGCAAATTAGGCCACATATATCAATATTCAACTGAGCTGTCATCAAAATACAGTTTATTTACAGTATACTATGATCAGTTGGGTATTAACTTCTAAAATGATTCAATTCATCACAACATTATAAAGGTAAAAGGAATGTGTAGAAAAAGTGTGAGATTGTGTTTTTACATACTGCTTTTGTAGTTCCCATCACTGGCTCAGTTCGACTTCTAAAAAATAAAACAAAAATAACAAAAACTAACATTAGCTATTTATGAATTTTGTGCTAATAACCTTTCTAAGACAGTCCAGGCTGTATAGTCCAGGCCAGCTTTAAATTGCTGATCCTCATGCCTCCACTTCCCAAGTGCTGGGATTACAGGTATGTATCTAATACATCTTAATACATATCTTTAATCACTTTTTGGAATATAATTTTCCTTTGATACAAAGCTTTAATTCTGTCTATTTCTAAATGAATAAGTTACTTGATTAATCATTACTGTCTCTGAACATTTGTGGCTTTCAAAAACTTTCATATTAGAAAACTATAAAATAAGCATACCTTGCAACTCAAGACAAATACTGTCTGAAAGACAGTCTATTTATTTTAGTAAATACAGATGTAAATTTCCACATTTCAGACTTTTGAAATAAGAACACTTTGCATAACATTTATAATTTGGATCCCTGAGATACTGCTGTGCTCCCAAAACTGATTTTCAAATCCAGAAAGACAGGTTGATAGTTATCTTTATTCTTAATATATTTCAAACTAACCAAGGACTGAACAAGAATTCAAGCTTCCAGGAAAATGCAACATAGTCAGAAAGAATAAATTAAATGCTTAAGTATAACTAAACAACTTGTTGCCAAAAAAAAAAAAAAAATACATGAATAAACCCCAACACAAATTTATTTAGTCCACACAAGAGGGACAGGGTTGAATGCCCAAATTCAGTCTTTAAATGCCTAAAGTTCATATATATATATTTTGGTTCTTTGAGGTAGGGTCTCACTTTTAGCTCAGGCTGACCTAGAATTCACTATGAAGTCTCAGGGTGGCCTTGAACTCATGGTGATCCTCCTACCTCTGCCTCCTGAGTGCTGGGATTAAAAAAGGCGTGCACCACCACGTCCAGCTTTAAAGTTCATATCTTAACTCTTAGGTAGTATGTGAAAAAAAAGTTTCTGGGTATGTACATAATTTGGAAATACTAAAATTTAAAACTGAACTTGAAATTTTCATTTTCTAGCATCTGCTCAAACTGAGAGGCATTTTGTAAGGAAGCTATGTTGCAAATAAATCTTTATTATGAATTAACAAGCAATTTTGTATGGGGCAACTTATTTTTCCATAGACTTCAAAAAATCCTTTTTCTAAAGTTTCTGAATTAAAAAAAAAAAAAAAATTCTTCCAGGCATGATAGCACACACTTTTCATACCAGCACTCAGGAGGCAAAGGTAAGGAGGACAGCTGTGAGTTCCAGGTCAACCTGGGCTACAGCGAGACCCTGGAAAAACAAAAACAAAAAAATTCCAGAGAGGGTTAGGTGTAGTGGCTTAGGATAGTAATCCCAGCACTTAGGCCGCTGAAAGCAAATGGACTGCTAGGGATTCAAGGCCAGGCTACACTATGTAATGAGTTCAGGACTGCCTGAGTGAGACCTAGCCTCAAACAAACAAGAACACATCTAAAGAGATGGAATATTTGATATACATATATATTCTAAAGTACATGTTAAAGTTGTTTCACACTAGACTACAGGAAGTAATTCTGTCCTTTGCATATATTATAGTTCTCATAACATGACTATTAAAATACCAAGAGGCAAGAGGATATAACAAGTTCTAGCCACCTGGGGCTACATTGCCTTTAATCCTAGCACTTGGGAGACAGAGGTAGGAGGATCACTGTGAGTTCCAGGCCAACCTGAAACTACATAGTGAATCCTAGGTCACCCTGGGCTAGAATGAAACCCTATACCCACAAAACTAAATAAAACAAAACCTCCCCCACAGTTTAAAAAATGGGGGCGGGGTGTGTGCTGTGGATGTAGTTCAATGGTCAAGTGTGTGCCTACCAGGTACAAGGGCCTAGGTCCAATCTCTAGTACTTACAAACATGCACAAATAAAGGATAGAAAGTTAAGGATGTAATGTTTTATTATGTCCCTAAGTAATAATAAGGTCTAGACTAGTCCTGAGATTGTCTTGTTCTTATTCTAATAATGGGCATTTATCCTGTACCAAGTACTATTCTTACAACTATATTAGTTAGAGGGACAGTAATACTTATATTTCTAGAGAGGACTGAATCTAAAATTGTTACTCCCACTCACTGTAGATACAGAAAAAGGTGGTTCATCAAATCCCTTAAATAAAATGTGCATTTTCAAGCTGGGCATGGTGACACACACCTTTAATCCAGCACTTGGGAGACAGATGTAAGAGAATCACCATGAGTTCAAGGCCACCCTGAGACTACATAGTGAATTCCAGATCAGCCTGGACTAGAGTGAAACTACCCTCAAAAAAAAAAGCGGGGGGAGGGCTGAAGAGATGGCTTAGCAGTTAAGGCGCTTACCTGCAAAGCCAAAGGACCCAGGTTCAATTCCCCAGTACCCACATAAGCCAGATGTACAAGGGGGCACATGCATCTGGAGTTTGTTTGCGGTGGCTAGAGGCCCTAGCACACCCATTCTCTCCCTATCTCCTCTCCCTCCCTAACCCTCTGCTTGCAGATAAATTAATTTAAACCCCCCCCCAAAATTTTTAAAAAGTGTATTTTCATATGAATTACACATCCTTCCCTACATTTTAAATCATCTATAGGTTACTTATAATACTTAGCACAGAATAAATATTACATAGTTATTATTCTGCATTCAGGGGATAACGACAAGAAAAAAGGCTATACATGTCAGTATAGACACAGATTTCGTAAGCCTAACTATAATACTTATCATCAACAAGACATATCAAATCTTTTCATTCTGCAGTTACAGCACAGAATCCAAGGGTGTGGGTTCTGAAAAGTGTGAGAGCTAACTCACACCCCTGCTTTAGAGAACTCTAGTATTAGTTTATACAAAGCCACAACTGATGAGAAGTAAATTGAACCTAAGTTGTCAAATCTAAGCCTGATTCTTGTGGCTAACCCTGTACACTCTGTAGCCTACTTGGAAAATTTATAAGTAGCCTATGTTAGTACTACTGAATACTCATTATGCTATCAAAATATGCAAAACACCCCTTTAATCCCAGCCCTTGGGAGGCAGAGGTAGGAGGACTGCCCTGAGTTCAAGGCCACCCTGGGCTACAGAAAGACCAACCCTACCTCAAAAAACAAAAAAAGGAAACTAGGGGAGGGAATGAATTATCATGGGTTATTGTCTACAATTATGGAAGTTGTCAATTAAAAAAAAAAATTAGGCTGGGCATGGTGGTGCACACCTTTAATCCCAGCTCTTGGGAGGCAGAGGTAGGAGGATTGCCATTGAGTTTGATGCCACCCTGAGACAACACAGTTAACCCTGAGACTACACAGTTAAAGGTCAGCCTGGGTCAGAGTGAAACCCCGCCTCAAAAAACCAAAATAAATATATTAATTAAATTTTAAAAAGTAAAACAGATCTCTACAACATATACACTTTGTTGTACAATAAACAGCCCATATAGAGCAAAATATGGTTCCTAATAATAGCTCCTGGGCTGGAGAGATGGTTTAGTAAAGGTGCTTGCTTGTGAAGCCCAAGGACCCGTGTTCGATTCCCCAGGACCCATGTAAACCAGATGCAGAAGGGGGCGCATGTGTCTGGAGTTTGTCTGCAGTGGCTAGAGGCCCTAACATGCCCATTCATTCTGTCTGTCTCTCTCTGTTTACACTTCCCTCTGCCTCTTTCTCACTCTCAAATAAGTAAATAAAAATATTAAAAAAATAATAAGCTCCTGCAGGCTAAGTTAATTTAGCCAGAGGAGGAAATTAGAAAATACAAAACCCCTATCCTTCAATTTTGAGTGTTAGGATAAAAACTTTAAATGTAAATGCTTTTAATTTTAAAAAGATCTTTTTTGATCAATACACTAGATTGTATAAATACTTACATTACATATGTCTTGCTTGTAGATTTAACACCTCCAATGGGAATTCTTCTAACAATTACAGATGAATTTTTAGGAATTAGAGCATTATCATCAGTATATTCTGTAAATGAAAAGAAATAAAAAATAAATAAAATTTAAAAAGTAAAAATTTTTTAAATTCTTATTTCTGGCAGGGCATGGTGGCACACACCTTTAATCCCAGCACTTGGGAGGCAGAGGTAGGAGGATCACCGAGAGTTCGAGGCCACCCTGAGACTACATAATGAATTCCAGGACAGCCTGAGCTAGAGTGAGAGACCCTACCTCGAAAAACCAAAAAAAAAAAGCCGGGCGTGGTGGCTAAAAAAGCACTGGGGAGGCAGAGGTAAAAAAATTAAAAAATAGTTTTCCAGGTCAAAAAGTCCTATTTAAAACCAAAAAAAAAAAAAAAAAAAAAAAAGTCTTAAAAATACTCAAGAATGAGAAAACTTGAGCTGGGCATGTGCTCAGCACTTGGAAGGCAGAGGTAGGAGGATTGCCATGAGTTCAAGGCAACCCTGAAACTACATAGTGAATTCCAGGTAAGCCTGGGCTAGAGCAAGACCTTACCTCAAAAAAAATAAAAAATAAAAAACAAAATATAGCTGGGTGTGGTGGCACACACCTTTAATCCCAGCACTTGGGAAGCAGAGGTATAGGAAGATTACCATGAGTTGGAGGCCACTCTAAGACTACATAGTAAACTCCAGGTCAGCCTGGGCTAGAATGAGACCCTACCTCGAAAAACCAAAACAAACAAACAAAAAACCCCTCAAAAATAGAAATTTCATGGGAAATGAACTTAAATACATCAGTACTAATACAACCACATGTTCCCAGCATCCTGATTACTAATACTATTAGAACAAAAATCCAAAGGCATAAGGAGGCTTGTCAAAGAATACCAAATTATATCAGCCAGGTTCTTGGTTCTAGCATCTCTATTTTGTGGGACACTAAATCCCAGTAATAGTTTATTTAACCAGCAATGGCCAGCATTGGACTTTGGGGGAAGGAGAGAACTTGTTACAGAATAAGGACAGAATGTCTCTTCTTAGCCCTGAAACATTGGTTGAATGATATGATCCCTGCCACATGGAGCTTAATGCTAGAGAAGAAAAACTAAACATTAATTTATGTCATGAGTAAAGAGAAAAGGATTTTCTAATAAGGAATGAATGATGGATGTAACTTTGGACAGGCTGTTCATAAACAAAACCCCTTGAAAGAACCTGTATTTGAAGCTTAAAAGATGAAGTAAGGCACGTACACACACGCGCACGCGCGCGCGCACACACACACACACACACACACACACACAAAACAACCCTGGGTCATGCTGGGCAAGATGGCACAGCCTTGGAAGGTTAAGGTAAGAGAATCAATGTTGAGTTTGAGGCCAGCCAGGAGCTAAATTCTAGGTAAGGGCTGGAGAGATAGCTTAACAGTTAAGGTGCTTGCCTGTGAAGCCTAAGGACCAGGTTCAATTCTTCAGGTTCCATATAAACATAAATAAATAAATTAGTAATTAAATTCTAGGTCAGCCTGGATTAGAGTGAGACTCTGCCTTAAAGAAAGAAAAAGAAGAAAGAAAACTGGGAACATATTTTACACAGAAAAAAATGTGAATTAGAAAAAAAAAAATATACA
This sequence comes from Orientallactaga sibirica, assembly GCA_036365145.1. Taxonomy (NCBI): domain Eukaryota; kingdom Metazoa; phylum Chordata; class Mammalia; order Rodentia; family Dipodidae; genus Orientallactaga; species Orientallactaga sibirica. The sequence continues at coordinate 1,137,083 of JAEOAD010000794.1, read as the reverse complement.
CACACACACACACACACACACACACAAACACCAGGCTTGGTGGAGCATGCCTTTAATCCCAGCACTTGGGAGGCAAAGGTAGGAGGATGACCAGCCTGGAACTACAGAGTGAATTCTAGGTCAGCCTAGGCTAGAGTGAGATCCTACCTCAAAAACACTGGAAAAAATGGCTGTGGTAGTGCACACCTTTAATCCCAGCACTTGGGAGGCAGAGGTCGGAGGATCTATGTGAATATGAGGCAACACTGAGACTACATAGTTAATTCCAGGTCAGCCTAGGCCAGAGTGAGACCCTATCTCAAAAAACCAAAAACACCAAAAAAACTGTGATGCTGAAGAAAATTAGAGATACTGATTTGTTTCTGTGTGTAACAGGAAACAACTGGTGGATTTTTATACAAAGTGATGGCAACTTATGTTATTTAAAAAACTTGCTCTTGGGGCTGGGGAGATGGCTTAGCAGTTAAGGACCCCGGTTTGAGGCTTGATTCCCCAGTACCCACGTAAGCCAGATGCACAAGGTGGTGCATGCATCTGGAGTTTGTTTACAGTGGCTGGAGGCCCTGATGTGTCATTCTCTATCTCTCTCTGCCTTTCTGTCTGCTGCTCTCAAATAAATAAATAAAAATAAATATTTTTTAAAATGTGCTCTGGCATCTGTATGGGGAATAAACTGAATAGAAACAGGGTGACTAGTAAGGAAGCTGGCTCTGTAGTCCAGGCAGAAATAATGGTGGCTTGTATTAGAAACAGAGTCAGATGTGGGAGCAGAACTGATAAGACGGAGAAAGAATTGGGATGAATCTCCAGATTTCCAGCTTTAGCAAATGGGGCTAGAGAAATAGTTTAGTGGTTAAGGCATTCACTCAGTTCTCATGTGACTTGGATTTTCCCCAAAATTGCTCTTTTAGAACTGAGGGTGGTAGTTACTCTTAAATAACTTGTTTGTAATGTTCCCCAAGGCTCATGTTTTGAATGATTATTCCTCAACTGATGGCACTCTATTAGTGAGATGGGGGGAGATGGGCTGAGGAACCTCTAAGATGAGGGCCTGGCTGACAGAAGTCACACTGGAGCTGGTCCTTTGGAGGCGACAGCCCAACCTTAATTTGGGTCTAGCACTCGGCATCCTGGTCAACCATAGTGTAAACAGTTACTGCCTCACATCCCACCACTGTGCCTTCCCTCTGAAACCATGACCTGAAATGAGCCTTTCTTCCTTTGAGAAATTTCTTTTTTTTTTTTTATTATTTATCACAGCAATGTGGAAAATAACATACAGTGTCTATCCTCATGAGACCTCATACTAAATAATGGAATTAAGCTGGGAGTGAGGGGGAAAGAACCATAAATAATTCAGTTAGAAAACTCAAGTTATTGGGACTGGAGAGATGGCTTAGCGGTTAAGGCACTTGCCTGTGAAAACTAAGGACCCAGGTTCCACTCCCCAGTACACCATATACAAGGTGGCGCACATATCTATAGTTCATTTGCAGTGGCTAGAGGCCCTGGTGTGCAAGTTCTCCCCCCCCCCACTAATAAAAATAACTATTTTTGGGCTGGAGAGATGGCTTAGTGGTTAAGGGGCTTGCCTGCAAAGCCAAAGTTCGATTCCCTGGTTCAATTCCCAGGACCCACATAAGGCTGATGCACAAGGTGGCACATGCATCTGGAGTTCATTTGCAGTGGCTGGAAGCCCTGGTGCACCCATTCTCTCTTGTTCTGTCACTCTGCCACTTTCCCTCTCTCAAATAAATAAATAAAACTAAAATCTTTTTTAAAAGGTTAATTCTTAAAAAAAAAAAAAAAAAAAAAAGGTTAATTTTGCCAGGCGTGGTGGTGCACGCCTTTAATCCCAGCATTCGGGAGGCAAAGGTAGGAGGATTGCCATGAGTTTGAGGCCACCCTGAGATTACATCATGAATTCCAGGTCCTTGAAAAACCGAAAAATGATTAAAAAAAAAGTTAATTCTAGAACAAAATGTATTCTCAAACACATTTCTTTCTAATAACTCTGAAGCCATTCACAAAAGCTTCAAAGACAACTTACTGGCTAGGTACAGTGGTACACACCTGTAATCTCAGCACTCAAGAGAATGAGGTAAAAGCCTTGCCACAAGTTTGAGACCAAACTGAGCTATAAAACAAGTATTAAACCATCCAGGGATACACAGTAAGATCCTCAAATACATGTTCTAACAATAGCTAATATTTAAATTAACAATGGTTTCCTAACTCCCAAAATGTCTTACACATACTTTAATAATTTAGACTATTTAAATTTGGGCTGGAGAGATGGTCTATCAGTTAAGGTGATTGCCTGAGAAGCCTAAGGATCCAGGTTCAACTCTCCAGAACGCACATAAGACAGATGAACATGGTGGCGGCCTGTGTCTGGAGGCCCTGGCAAACCCATTCTTTTTTTTCTCCTTTCAACAAGTAAAAATAAAAAACAACTGCCTAGCTCAGGCTCACCTAGAATTCACTATGTAGTCTCAGGGTGGCCTTGAACTCATGGCAATCCTCCTACCTCTGCCTCCAGCCACTGGGATTAAAGGCATAAATAAATAACTTCAAAGGGCTGCAGAGATGGCTTAGCAGTTAAGGCACTTGCCTGGGAAACCTAAGGACCCAAGTTAGGTTCCTCAGTAACCACATATGCCAGATGCACAAGATGGCACATTTGTCTGGGGTTCATGTGCAGTGGCTGGAGGGCCTGGGGAAAAAATTCAAATGAACTCATTTAGGAATTTCTCACAAGTTTGTGAGGTTGGGAGGATCAGTAAAGAAAAGAATAAAAACCGGGGGGAAAAAATTCAAAGATCATTTAGGATTGTGGGTTTCGTTTGTTTGTTTGTTTGTTTTGTTTTGTTGGTTTTTCAAGGTACGGTCTCACGCTATCCTAGGCTGACCTAGAATTCACTATGTAGTCTCAGGGTGGCCCTGAACTCACGGTGATCCTCCTATCTCTGCCTCCTGAGTGCTGGGATTAAAGGCATGCACCACCATATCTGGCTTCATTTGGGATTGTGAAATAGTCTAGAAATAAACAAGATTTTTAAGTCCAAAGCAGAATTTTTTTTTTTTTGGAGAGACAGAGGGAGAGGAAGACAGAGAATGGGTGTGACAGCAGCCTCTCAGCCACTGTGAACTAACTCCAGATGCATGCGCCCCCTTGTGGGCAAGTGTAGCATTGCGCCCTTGCATCAATTTTCATCTGGCTAAACGTGGGACCTGGAGATTGGAACTGACGTTCTTAGGCTTAGCAGGCAGGTGCCTTAAAGGCATCTAAGCCATCTTTCCAGGCCCCAAGGCAGAATTCTCACAAGCATTTTAGCCTTAAAATAAGGGTCTTGGGCTGGGGAGATGCATCAGCAGTTAAAGGCACTTGTCTGAATTTGATCCTCCAGTACCCATGTAAAGTCAGATACACAAAATAGTGCATATGCTCATTGGGAATTTGTAGTGTTATACCTGCTTCTTTCCCTCCTTCACAAATAAACAAAATTGAAAGAAAAGAAAAAAAAAAAGATTTAAAGCCTGGCATGTTGGCGTAAGCCTTTAATCGCAACACTTCAGGAGGTAGAGGTAGGAGGATCACTGTGAGTTCAAGGCTGCACTGAGACTATATAGTGAATTCCAGGTTAGCCTGGGTTGAGACCCTATCTCCAAAAACAAAAGCACAAAATTAAAGAGAGATATAAGGGTCCTATATATCAAGCAGATTTCCAAAAAAACTACAAGGACTATTTTACAGAAACATAGTAGATTGGGTACTTTGAACATAAATTCCAGTTCAATCTTCACTTCTAGGCAATCTCCCAGAAAGCTATATTTCTATTACAACCTTTTATTTACTGTTTAATGCTAAACGAAGTGGCATTCTTCTTCAACTGCCTTTAACACTGGGTACTATTTCCCAAGAAACTCAGTAAGTTTCTATACCACTATCAACATCTTTTCCTCCTAATTTGAGGAATGTATAAAATGCACATTTTATTTGCCATAATTCTCTTAACAAACCTAACACTAAACTGTCTCCAATAAAAGCCAGCTCACACAATACATAAAAGGAACAAGGCAGGCATGGTGGTGATCTCAACACTCAGGAGGCAGAGAGGTAGGAGGACTGCTGTGAGTTAGGGTTAGAGGCCACCCTGAGACTACACAGTGAATTCCAGATCAGCCTGGGCCACTGAAACCCTACCTTGAACCATCTCCTCCCCCCATAGCCCTGCACTGGAAAAAAGAAAATAAGGAAATTAGATGCTGGATAAAGCACTTTCTGAACATGGGGGAAAAATATAATCACAAACTTCAATTTTGGGCAAAATTTCTTCAACCACAACTTTATTCTATTCTGAAAGCTGCCATGAGAGGCAGATGTGGTGGCCCATGCCTTTAATCTCAGCACTCAGGAGACAGAGGTAGGTGGACTGCTGTGAATTCAAAGGCCACCCAGAGACTACATAGTAAATTCCAGGTCAGCCTGACCTAGAGAGACCCTACCTCAAAAAAAAAAAAAAAAAAAAAAAAAAAAAAAAAAGGCCTGGAGAGATGGCTTAGCGGTCAAGGAATGTTTGCCTGCAAAGCCAAAGGATCCGGGTTCAATTCTCCAGGACCCACGTAAGCCAGATGGACAAGGTGGCATATGCATCTGGAGTACATTTGCAGTGGCTGGACGCCCTGGCGTGCCCATACTCTCCCTCCCTAATAAATTAATAAAATATATTAATAAAAAAAAAAAGCCAGGCGTGGTGGCACACGCCTTTAATCCCAGCACCCAGGAGGCAGAGGTAGGAGGATCACCATGAGTTTGAGGCCACCCTGAGACTACACAGTGAATTCCAGGTCAGCCTGGACTAGAGTGAAACCCTACCTAGAAAAACCAAACCCAAAAACAAACAAACAAACAAAACCCCCAAAAACAGGGGTTGGAGAGATGGCTTAGTGGTTAAGGCACTTGCTTGCAAAGCAAAGGACCCAGGTTCAATTTCCAAGGACCCACATAAACCAGATGCAGAAGGTGGCACATGCGTTTGGAATTTGTTTGCAGAGGCTAGATGCCCAGCCACACCCATTTTCTCTCTTCCTCTCCCCCCTCAAATAAATAAATAAAAAAAAATATTTTAAAAAATAAAAAGCGAGGGCCGGAATGATGGCTTATCAGTTAAGGCATTTGCCAGCGAAGCCAAAGGACCTTGGTTCCATTCCCCAGGACCCATGAAAGCCAGATGCACAAGGTGGCCCATGAGTATGTAGTTTGTTTGCAGTGGCTGGAGGCCCCGGCACGCCATTCTCTCTTTCTCCCTCCCTCTTTTCTCTCTCTCAAATAAATAAATTAATTTAAAAAAAGAACAACAACAAAAAGCTGTTTCTGAAGAGTGTGGTGGTACACACACCTTTAATCCCAGCACTCAGGAGGCAGAGGTAGGAGGATTGCCATGATTTCAAGGCCAGCCTGAGACTACATAGTGAATTCCAAGTCGGCCTGAGCTACAGCGAGATCCAACCTCAAAATAAAAAAAAAGCTTTTTCTGGACTGGAGAAATGGCTTAGTGGTTAAGGTGTTTTGTCTGCAAAGACTGAAGACCCAGTACTTATGTAAGTAAGGCAGATGCAAGTCCATTTGCAGTGGCTTACAGACCTTGGTGAGCCCATTCTCATTCTCTCTCAAATAAACAAATTAAAATTTTTTTTTTAAAGGCAGGCACGGGAGGCAGAGGTTGGAGGATTGCTGTGAGTTCAAGGCCACCCTGAGACTACATAGTGAATTCCAGGTCAACCTTGGCTAGACTGAAACCCTACCTCAAAAAAAAAAATTTTTTTTTAAAAAAGCTATTTCTGAGCTGGGTGGCACACACCTTTAATCCCAGTACTCGGGAGGCAGAGGTAGGAGGACTGCTGTGAGTTTGAGGCCACCCTGAGACTACATAGTGAATTCCAGATCAGCCTGAGCTACAGTAAGACCCTACCTCGAAAAACCAAAAACAGGGCTGGAGAGATGGCTTAGCCGTTAAGACGCATGCCCACAAAGCCTAAGGACCCGGGTTCGATTCTCCAGGTCCCATGAAAGCCAGCTGCACATGGTGGCACATGTGTCAGAAGTTCATTTGCAGTGGCTAGAGGCCCTGGCACATCCATTCTATCTCTCTCCCTGCCTCTAATAAATAAATATATAAAAACAAATCTTTTTAAAAAAGCTATTTTTCTAACTTTCAGTTTTAGAAAGATTTTATTAGATTAAGAGAAAAAAGCCAGCAGTGTCCAACATATGAACTATGGAAAAAAACTGCTACTTAGAGTGAGGATAGGCTGTCTCCCCTACGCTAAAACATGGGTTAAATATTATGATTCCTGCTCCATGGATTTTAATGCTAGAGAAGACTAAACATTAAATTATGACATTATGAGTAAAGAGAAAAGATTTTTCTTTTGTTATAAATTGTATTTGCAAGCAGAGAGAGAGAGAAAATGGGCCTCTAGCCGCTGCAAACAAACTCCAGATGTATGGGCCACTTTGTGCATCTGACTTTATGTGGGCACTGGGGAATCAAATCCAGGTCATTACGTTTTGCTTGCAGGCAAGTGCCTTAACTGCTGAGCCATTTCTCCTACCCAAGAAAAAAGTTTTTTTTTCTTTCGTTTTTTTTTTTTTTTTTTTTTTGAGGTACAGCCTCGCTCTAGCCCAAGTTGACCTGGAATTCACTATGTAGTCTCATGCTGGCCTTAACTCATAGCAATCTCTGACTCCCAAGTACTGGCATTAAAAGGTGTGTGACATCCCGCCAGGCTCAATGAATGGGTTTTCTAATAAAGAATGAACGGTGGATGTAACTCGGGACAGGCTGTTCATTCAAACAAAACCCCCTTAAAGAACCTGTATTTGGCTGGGCGAGGGTGCACACCTTTAATCCCAGCATTTGGGAGGCAGAGATAGAGGATCGCTGTGAATTTGGAGCCACCCTGAGACTACATAGTGAATTCCTGGTCAGCCTGGGCTAGAGAGTGAGACCCTACCCTGAAAAACCAAAAAATAATAACCTGTATTTGAGTTTTAAGAGACCAAAAAGTTGGGCAGATCCACAAAAACAAACAAACCAAAAACCTGGATCATACCATGCATGGTGACAAAACATCTTTAATCCTAGCACTGGGGAGGCAGACGTAGGAGAATCACCAGGAGTTTGAGGCCATCCTAAAACTGGACTACACAGTAATTCCAGGTCAGCGTGGGCTAGAGCAAAAGATCCTACCTCCAAACACCAAAAAAATAAAATTGATTCATGGTATGCAAATACTGCTGACTGGTCCTTAACCCAGTTCTAGTTATGCATACATTATAAATGAAAAAAAAAAAGCTGGGTGTGGTGGCGCATGTCTTTAATCCCAGTGTTTGGGAGGCCAAGGTAGGAGGATCACTGTGAGTGAGTTTGAGGCCAGCCTGAATTCCATACCAGCTTTGGCTAGAGTGAGATCCTACCTGGAAAAATAAAAAAATTAGCCGGGCATGGTGGTGCACGCCTTTCCTTTAATCCCAGTACTCGAGAGACAGAGGTAGGAGGATCGCCAAGAGTTCGAGGCCACCATGAGACTACATAGTGAATTTCAGGTCAGCTTGAGCCAGAGTAAGACCCTACCTCGAAAAACCAAAAAAAAAAAAAAAAAAAAAAAAAAAAAATCAAAAAATTATTGTCTTCTACAAGACAATCCCCTACCTACCAAATGATAGGTTAAAGGTATCAGACACTTCTCTTTACAACTTAAAAAAAAAAAAAAACCAAACTGGGTGTGGTGGCGAACACCTTTAATCCCAGCACTTGGGAGGCAGAGGTCGTTCGAGACCACCATGAAACTAAAACTAATAGTAAATGCTAGGTCAGCCTGGGCTAGGGTGAGACCCTACTGGGGTGGGGGGGACCAACAAAAAACCAACTTAATATACCTTACACAAAATTTAATGACCTTGCTGGGTATGGTGACATACATCTTTATAATCCCAGCACCTGGGAAGCTAAGGGAGGATTGTCATGGGTTAGAGGTTAACCTGGGCTACAGAGTAAATTCCAGTTCACCCTGGAGTGAGATTCTAATTAAAATATAAACTGGGCAGGGCGTGGTGGGTCATGCCTTTAATCCCAGCACTCGGGGAGGCAGAGATAGGAGGATCTGAGGCCATCCTGAGAATACAGAGTGAATTCCAGGTCAGCCTGGGCTAGAGCGAGACCATACCCCCCACCCCCCCCAAAAAAAAAAAGAGCTGAGCTAGACTAGGCATGGTGGCGCATGCCTTTAATCCTGAGAGGCAGAGGTAGGAGGATCGCACTGTGCTGCTGGAGGCCACCCTGAGACTACCGAGTGAAATCCAGGTCAGCCTGGGCTAGAGTGAGAGACCCAACCTTGAAAAGCCAAAATAAAATGAATAACTCAAAGATTCCAGTCAGTGGCTTATAGTCATATGGGAAGCAGCCCACTATTTTTCATTTATTAACTGTAAGAAAACCAACTATGACTTCTCTTGTGCTGTTGGTAATGAGAATTGAACTGACAGCCTCTTACCTGCCTAGGGAGCAAGTGCTCCACTAACTGAGTCCACTATTACTACTTTATAAAAATGAAATACTAGTACTTTGGAGCGTTCCCTGGTTGCTAAATTTTAAAAGGCTGAGGCAGGATTGTTGTGAGTTGGAGAGCAACCTGGGTTTCCACAGTGAGTTCCAGGTCAGCCTGAATGAGACCCTGCCTCAAGAAACCTACCTTGAAAAACTAAAAAGATAGAACTCAACTGCCGAGTAACTATTACTAATTCTGGAATTGACATATGGTCACATCCTAACATTTCAAATTCCAAAAGCAATTCCAACACTGTTTACGTCCTCCAACAATCCTTTCTCCACAATACAACTCCGAATAAATAAATGGGAGGGGAAAAATCACACAAACTGCTATCAATATCAAATTGTGGTAAATTACAAGTTCTGTCTACTTGTGCTTTAACAAATAGGAAACCTTGCATAGGTTCTCTTTCCTTCTGATGAAAAACAAGTAGAAAATACCAGAAGGCCAACACCCAAAAGACCCTGAGTAACAACTCTTTTCATCCCTCTTCACTCTTTACCAAAAAAAAAAAAAAAAAAATGCGTAGAAGAATCAGACTGCCACGTTTTTCAATTAGCCTGTTTCGTATGACCCCAGCATACAGAAGTCCAACATGCCAGTTAAACTTCAAGGTCGGGTGCTGAAATCCCTGGCTATCAATGAAAAGTATCAGAAGTATTACAACGAACAAGAATGGCGGTTAGACTTCTACCAAGCACTCACTACCAGTACCCCTCTGCACCCAACAACAAATGCCGGCAGCCCATGCGGCTCTTACCTTCTTTCGTCTGCGCGTTGGTGATCTGCAGATCGCAGTCGGCAGCTTTCAGCTTTTCTCTCCCCATAATCTGCTTCTTTAAGTCGCAAAGGGAGATGTGAAGCCCATCAAAGGTGACGGTATCATACTTGAGTTTAGAGGAAAATTTATAATGCACACAGGACATTGTGCCAAGGGGTTCCTAAGGTTCAGCGAGGAGACGTGGACACTCTCAATATACGTATATTTATAAACTTAAGAGCAAATATGTACACACACAAAAACACTCAAGACACCGAAGGGCCCTAAGGCCTCAGATTAAATACCCCCCAACCACAAGCGGGGGTTCGTAAGAACAATAATCCAGAACCCCCCCGCCCCGTACTCAGAATCGCTTCATGTGGGAGGAGGAGGAGGAGCAGGACGGAAAAAGGGGAAATCGAAAATCCGCCAACGGGCACAATGTCACCCGGCTGGGTCCCCCTCGCTCATGCTAAGGGCCGGCAGGAGACGGGGGCAGGCGGTGCAGTCAGTAGCGGTCAGTCCACACGTTAGAGTCCGAATGACCCCGCGGGGTCAGGGGTCCATAGCGCGGCCGCACCTCCCGGCTTGGTCTCTCTCTCTCCGTGGAGCGGGGTGACCCAGGCCCCGGGAGAAGGCTGCGGGGAGAGGGCCTAGGCCCGGAGTCCACGAGCGGCCGGCCTCTCGCCTCCTCCTGGCTTCCGGACGACCGGCGTCGGCGTCCCCAGGCCCAGGCCCCCACCGCACACAAACCCTGTCGCCTGCTCCCCGGAGGCCCGCGGCCTAGGCCGGGAACGCGCGGTCGGCGGAGGAGAGGCCTTCCGCGGCCGCCCCCGGCTCCGGCTCCGCCTCCCCCCCGCCGCCGCCGCCGCCGCCGCCTGACACACAAAGCCGGTGCTGGGCCTCAGCTAGGCCTCGAAGCCCTTCCTCACCACCCCCGGCCCCCGCCGGCGACCGGGTGGCTTCGGCAGACCCGGGGACACCGCCGAGGCTCCCTGACGCTTCCTTTCGCCGGCTCCTCGCGTTCCTCTCGCCTTTCGCTTCCGTCGCCTTTCGGCCACAGCCGCGACGGAAAGCCCGGAAACCGGTGGGGGCCAGCGGGGAGGACTTCGTTGGCTCCCTTGGGTTTTTTTTTTTTTCGCCCCCCTGCGGCTCTCCGACCCTCACCAAGCGTCGGCGACACCTCTAAGCCAGGCACTATGGCGGACGCGGCCTGGCTTCGGGCGAGCGTCCCACTCCGGGGTCTCTTAAGCAGGGACTGCACGGGCTGCGCGCGCAAGGCGGGGCAGGCGTGCGCAGATAGGCGGGCCGAGGGGCGGGGCCGCTTGCGTCACAAAGCGCACCGGCCCGCCCACGTGACCCCACGCTTTGTAATTCTAGGCGCGGAACCTGACGAGTGGGGAGAATGGGAGAAACCATTTGCTTCGGAAAGACAGGGGATGGTGCCGAAACTTGGGCGAGCCGACCCGGAAGGGGAGCCCACAAAGGCAGCTGCTGGTCTCGTTGCAAAGAGGGGCGTGCCAAGAGCGGTCGGTTGACTTCTGCATCCCCATCGACTCCCCCGCAACAACCCCCATTTAAATAAACCAATTATGGTTGCTTTGCAAGCACTTCCTAACCTCCCTTTCCAACAAACTGCATCTCCTAAGTAAACTTCATAAGCAGAAATTCTGAAGTAGGCAATGCTTAGAATTGACAACTTACCAGCAGAGCAGAAGCAGCACACAGATTTATTCGTCGCTTGCTATGGGTAGGCACAGAACTAAGCGCTTGGACCAGGGAGCCAAGTTGTCTAGATCTGACCCTAGCCCTGGTTTAACTCTTCTGTCCCCGAGTTTCCTTGGCTGTAAGATGTCTTTAAAAACAGTACTTGATCCGGGCGTGGTGGTGCACACCTTTAATCCCAGCACGCAGGAGACAGAGGTAGGAGGATTGCCATGAGTTCGAGACCACCCTGGGTTAAGATGTGTTCTGTTCTAATCTTTTACAGAAAAAGGTGGTTGCTCAAATCCCTTAAATAAATGTGTATTTTCAAGCTGGGCGTGGGACACACGCCTTTAATCCCAGCACTCGGGAGGCAGACGTAGGAGGATCATCATGAGTTCAAGGCTACGCTGAGACTACATAGTGAATTCCAGCTCAGCCTGAGCTAGTGTGAGACCCTATCTCAGAAAACCGAAAAAAGAAAAAAAAAGTACTTGATAAGAAATTTTAAAAATAAGTAAAAACAGTACTTGAGTACTTGAGGCTGGGCATGGTGGCTCACGCCTTTAATCTGAGCACTTGGGAGACTGAAGTAGGAGGATCACCATGAGTTTGAAGCCACCCTGAGACTACAGAGTGAATTCTAAGTCAGCTTGGACTAGAGTAAGACTCTATATAGAAAAACCAAAAAATTAAAAAAAAACAGTACTTGAGGGTGCTGAAGAGATGGCTTAGTGGTTTGAGCTGGGTGTGATGGTAGACACCTTTAATTTCAGCACTTGGGAGGCAGAGGTAGGTGGATTGCTGTGAGTTCAAGGCCACCCTGAGACTACGTAGTGAATTCCAGGTCAGCCTGGTCTAAAAAGCTAGACCCTACCTTGAAAAAAAAGTTAAAAAAAAAAAAAAACCACCAAACTAGCCAATGTTATCATGATCTCCAATTTATATACTTGGGAACTGAAGCTAACAGCTTCGCATTTTGTAAGTTTGTATAAAGGAATGCCTGTTTCATTACAGGGTCCAACGTTAGGAACTCTGTTAGGAAATTGGAATTCTTTTTTCGTGTGGCCTGTGGAAGTTATTACATCTATAAAGTTCACAAAGCAGTTTTTCTTTAAACCTGTAACATTACTATTGTTCACAATGCATGGTCCTCACCCTCTCTAAATTTTACAGGCTAGGCTCAGGGAAGGTGGGCAGCTGAAAACAAGATCTTGCAGCCAAGAAGTAGCAAAGTTCTTTAGGAAGTTCCTGAATGTCACACCCTATGTTCTGACTGAACTTGGTTTAACTCAATCATCATCATCTCTCTCTTTTTGTTTGTTTCTGTTTTTTGAGGTAGGGTCTCACTCTGGCCCAGTCTCAGGGTGGCCTCAAACTCACAGCAATCCTCCTACCTTTGCCTCCCCAGTGCTGGGATTAAAGGCGTGCGCCACCACACCCGGCTTCAATCATCATTTCTTCAGGGAAGGCTTACTTAAGGCCATCTTATCATTTTTTAAAATATTTTATTTATTTTCAAGGACAGAGAGAGAAAGAGAGAATTGGTACACCAGGGCTTCTAGCCACTGAAAACAAACCACAGATGCATGTGCCCCTTTGTGCATCTGACTTTACATGAGTACTGGGGAATTGAAAGCCGATTATTAGGTTTTGCAGTCAAGTGCCTTAACTGCTGAGCAATCTCTCCAGTCCAGCTATTTTTTTTTTTTTTTTTTTTTTTTTATTTTCGATGTAGGGTCTTGCTCTAGCCCAGGCTGAGCTGGAATTCACTATATAGTCTCAGGCTGGCCTCAAACTCAACAGCAATCCTCCTACCTCAGCTTCCTGAGTACTGGGATTAAAGATGTGCACCACCACGCCTGGCACAGCTATCATTTTTTATCCCTTTATCCTTTATTTTTTCTTAACATTCATCAGTAGCTGATGTATATACTTGTTTATTATGACTTTGTATTTTTATTTATTTATTATTTGAGAGAGGCAGATGAGGGAGAGAATGGACAAAGTCATATCCTGTACTGCATAGACCTTTGTATTGCTTATGTCCTGTACTGCATAGTCTTTTGTGCTAACACTGAAGTTTGTGCACTTTTTTCAAGGCCATGATCTGTATTGCAGCTTCTAATGTAAATCATCTTATGCTTCTTTTTATCTCCATAGTGCAGCTGTAGACATCTGTCTGCTAATGAGCCTTTTTTTTTTCTGTTTCTGTAAAACTTGTCTATCACGTAGTCAAGGTCTCTGTCTCTGAGCTCTGAGAATTAACAATAATGAGAATAGTCCAAGATAAGGTATATAAACTCTGAACCACCAAGAATCAGAGTCCAGACTTTGGAACAGATTCCCCTGGGCCCATGCTGGCGTGAAAATAAACTGATTTCCCACTCAGTCTCTGGTGCTGGTTATGTGAGCCTCAGTTTCCCATATTAGTCCCAGCTCCCGTTGTCCTGGAGGCCCTCCTCAGTGGGGTTATGGTATTCACTATGGGGTCATGAGGGCCTCAGTCAGTCCCTGTGGGGTAGGGGTAGTGGGGACCATGCCTCGCGAAACTGCTCTTGCACTTGGTGGCTCTTTACACCCCCTCTTTACACCCCCTCTTTCACAATGTTCCCTGGGCCATGGCAGGACTGTTGGCAGTCCGATTTAGTGGTAGTGTAATTTTTAAATTATCTGTCTTTGCCATTTCCAAAGTGATTAAAATATTTGTGTTTATTTATTTGCAAGGAGAGGGAATGGGTGTACCAGTTACAGCAGCTTCAAGCTACTGCACACGTACTCCAGATACATGTGCCAACTTGTGCATCTGGCTGTATGTGGGCACTGGGGAATCGAATCCTTAGGCTTTGCAGGCAAATGCCTTAACAGTTGAGCAATTTCCCCAATCCTTGTTCTTTTTTTTTTTTTTCTGGGAAAAGTTTTTTGGGATTTTAATGGGTTTCTACTAAACCTAAAGATCAATTCAAATCATTCAAATTATCACATTGAATATTCCTTTCCATACATCATAATTTGTAGAGACAGAGATTTATATCATTTTACTTGGTACTATATTTTAGACTTCAGGACATGATGATAACTATACTTCTATGCCACGTTACAATATAGGCGTGGAGTCTGATCATTTAGTTGTGTCATATGATTAGGTTAGTTAACCAATGACTATCTTTTCAAATATTTTCACTATCTCTATTTTATTTTATTTTTAATTTATTAATTACAGACATACTTAGCATGGATGCATCATGTGTTGGTACCATCCTTTGCCTTGTCCCTGCTCCCATTACACTGGGGGCCCTCCTTAATGGAGTTGTAGGTATTCCCCATAGGGTTGTGGGTTATGCTTTATAGGAGCAGCAGTCAGTTGTTGGGGGAGGCAATGCCTCTGGGCATGATGTTTCAACCTGTGGCTCTTACAATCTTTCTGCCCCTCTTCTGCAAAATTCCCTGAACCTTGGTGGGTATGCTTTAAGTCTGCTTCAGTGATGAGCTCTTTGGAGCTTCTGGATCTCTGCTTTGCTATATGTGTATATGTTGAATATCCTCATGTCTGTCTCCTTCACCCTGGCGCTAATTGTCAGGCTCACTATGGAAGCTGCATTCTTGCTCATCTCCCCAGTTGCTCATCTCCTCTGTGGCTTCTGCTGGCACTTGGCTGAAGTGTGAGGGGTAGTTTATCTCCTCAGGTCTTGCTACTTTCCAGGAAGCTGAAGCATGGGTAGGAGGACACCATCTTGACTGGAAGCCTGAACTTTATTTTTGCAGGGAATTCAGTTACTTGATAGAGCACTTGCCTACTATGTGCATGGTTCAATACCAAGGGCTACAAGAAAAACAAAACAGGAAAAAAAGAAAGAATGCCTGGTCATAGTAGGTCCTCAACAGCTTTCAAAAGATTAGATACATTTTTCTGTGACCTGAAGAAATACTGTAGCATAAAATTTTGGCAACAGTCTGGCCAAGGAGGTCCCGGTAGCCTCCAAAACATTAAAGGCTTTTGCCAAAGCCCTTGGCTTCCCTAGAGAAACAGATAGTAAGACCCTATTGCTGAAGACATCTCATGCCTGAGAAGCATGGTCACTGAGAAAGCAACCTGGTGTGGAGCAGAAAACCTTCTCCCTGTAGACCAGCCAACTGAAAGCTGGAAAAAGCTGCACTGCACGCAGCGTATGGGAGACAGAAGCCATCAACAGTGAAAACAGTGGATGCTGAATATTCAAGCTTGGCCAGACAGGCCCAATGACTGAACGGGTACAATAGTGGCGTGTCTACTCTTGGGGTAACCAACTGCTCCATAATTGGACTGAAGGCCCACTCTACGGGAGGGAATACATACCCGGTACTGAAGAACCTAAGTAAAAGTCTATGGTAGGTGAGGTCATGAGCCTTAGCGGTACAAGCCTGCTCTTGTCTGACTAAATGTATATATTATTCCCACCAAGCTGCTCTGGGGACACTACACTTAATGTTCACATTCACATATTAACGCTACTCTCACTTCTGGTTTAGAGAAGCTTTTCTTTTCAGATGGTGATGACCACTGGGATCACCCAAAAGGCAACATAGTGCTGAGAAGAAGGGACGGAGGAGTGCCCAGCACTGAAACACCTCTGTCACACCCTCCAAGGCTCAGGGACCATTGTGGAAGAGGGGGCGGATAGAATGGAAGAGCCAAAGGAAGGGTATGACCTCTTACAATGCAACTGCCCAGACAGAAACTGGCCTCAATATCCATGACCTTGCAGTGCCTAGCAATACCTCCGCAAGACCCTCAAAATAGAAGAAAAAGATGATGACATCAAATTAAAAGAGAGACTAATGGAGAGAGGGAGGGGATATGATGGAGACTTGAGTTCTAAAGTGGAATGGGGGGAGGGAAGGGAAATATCACGTGGGGTTTTTTTTGTATGTAAGTATAAAAGTCAATAAAAAAAAAGAAACTGAAAAAAAATTTTGGCAACAGTCAAGGACAACCACAGGTATCTGAATACTACTTAAATAAATCATATTCATTAGCACTTTTCATAAGTAACAGCCTTCTCCCTCCTTTATTTTTTTCTTTTTTAAAAATATTTTTTATTTGCCGGGCGTGGTGGCGCACGCCTTTAATCCCAGCACTCGGGAGGCAGAGGTAGGAGGATTGCCGTGAGTTCGAGGCCACCCTGAGACTACATAGTTAATTCCAGGTCAGCCTGGACCAGAGTGAGACCCTACCTTGCAAAACCAAAATATATATATATTTATTTGAGAGAGAGAATGGGTGCACCAGGGCCTCCAGCCACTGCACCCTGAGACTACATAGTTAATTCCAGGTCAGCCTGGACCAGAGTGAGACCCTACCTTGCAAAACCAAAAAAAAAAAATATATATATATATTTGAGAGAGAGAATGGGTGCACCAGGGCCTCCAGCCACTGCAAACGAACTCCATATGTATGCGCCCCTTGTGAATCTGGCTTATGTGGGTCCTGGAGAATCAAACTGGGATCCTTTGGCTTTGCAGGCAAACACCTTAAGTGCTAAGCCATCTCTCCAGCCCTTCCTCCTTTATTTTCTTCTGTAAATCACTAACATTTTCTTGTAGTATGGTTCACCTGCTTTTCTTAAAAAGTGACTACTTTTCTTAAAAGACTGAAGACGGGTGTAGTGACTCACACCTTTCATCCCAGCACTTGGAAAGCAGAGGTAGGAGGATCACCATGAGTTCAAGGCCTCAATGAGAATACAGAGTGAATTTCAGGTCAGCCTGAGCTAGAGTGAGACCCTACCTCGAGAAACTAATAATAATAATAACACCTTTTTTTGTTGTTTTGTTTTCCAAGGTCGGAGTATCCCTTTAGCCCAGGCCTACCTGGAACTCTGTAGCCACAGGCTAGCTTTAAACTCCTACCTCTGCCTCCCAAGTGCTGGGATTAAAGGTGTGATCCACCATGCCCGGCCCCAAAAAGTATTTTTTTTTTTTTGAGGTAGGGTCTTGTGCTAGCCCAGGCTGACCTGGTATTCTCTCTGTAGTCTCAGGGTGGCCTCAAACTCATGGTGATCTTCCTACCTCTACCTCCGGTGTGCTGGGATTAAAGGCGTGTACCGCCACGTCCAGCTCCAAAAAGTAATTTTAGAAAATAAAACCTGTTGGGCATGGCGGCGCATGCCTTTAATCCCAGCACTCTGGAGACAGAGGTAGGAGAATTGCAGTGAGTGTGAGGCCACTCTGCGGCTGTATAGTAAATTCCAGGTCAGCCTGAGCTAAAGAGAAACCCTACCTCAAAAAAAAAAAAATAAAGGGGGCTGGAGAGATGGGTTGGTGATTAAATGTTTGCCTGTGAAGCCTAAGAAATCTGGTTTGAGGCTCAATTCCCCAGTATCCACATAAGACAGATGCACAAGGTGGCACATGTATCTGGAGTTCATTTGCAGTGACTGGAGGCCCTGGTGCGCCCATTCTCTGTTGCTCTCAAATAAATAAAAAAAAATTTTTAAAGAAAAGTACAATACCCGGAGTGGTGGCGCACGCCTTTAATCCCAGCACTCGGGAGGCAGAGGTAGGAGGATTACCATGAGTTCAAGGCCACCCTGAGACTGAATAAATAATTCCAGGTCAGCCTGGGCCAGAGTGAAACCCTACCTCAAAAAACCTTAAAAAAAAAAAAAAAAAAAAGAGCACAATAAATACATTCCATTTCTCTTTCCTTGATGATTTTTTTTTTGGTCTTATACACTTGATAAAATAATTTCTAGTAACTCAAGTACTGTTTTTGTATTTATTTATTCAAGGTAGGGTCTCACTCTAGCCTAGGCTGAGCTGGAATTCACTATATAGTCTCAGGGTGGCCTTGAACTCACAACAATTCTTTTACCTCTGCCCCCCTAGTGCTGGGATTAAAGGCGTGTGCTACCACACCCAGCTCTATTTATTTACTTTTTTAGGTTTTCTAGGTAGGGTCAGTTCTAGCCCAGACTGACCTGGAATTCACTATGCTATGTAGTCTCAGGGTGACCTTGAACTCATGGCAATCCTCCTACCTCTGCCTCCCAAGTGCTGGGACTAAAGGTGTGTGCCACCACACCAGCAACACTGTTTTTTTTAAAACATTTATTTATTTATTTATTTGAGAGAGAGAGAGAGAGACAAAGAGGCACATACAGAGAAAGAGGGAGAGACAAAATGAGCATGCCAGGGGGCATCTAGCTACTGCAACAGACGAACTCCAGATTCATGTGCCACCTGCCACCTTGTGCATCTTGCTTCATGTTGGTACTGGGGAATTGAACGGTTGTTGGGCTTTGTTTGCAGGCAAGTGTCTTAATGGCTGAGCCATCTCTCCAGCTATTTTTTGAAAACAGAATTTCACTTTGTAGCTCAGGCTAGCCTCAGAAGTCCTGGGAGTCCCAACACATGCCATCATTCCCATAATACTCATTTTACATACTTACTTACATTTCCTTCTAGTTTGCATATGGCTTTATGATTTTAAATGAAACTTTGTAATCTTTTGACATTTTGTTGTAGTTAGTATATTATAGCCAGGCGTGGTGGCACATGCCTTTAATCCCAGCACTCAGGAGGCAGAGGTAGGAGGATCTCCGTGAATTCAAGGCCAGCCTGGGACTACAGAGTGAATTCCAGGTCAGCCTGGGCCAGAGTGAAACCCTACCTCCAAGAACTGGAAAAAAAAATATATATATATATATATATGACAAAGATCCTGTTATTCCCTATTTATTATTATTTTTTGGCAGTGGTAGGTATCAAACTCGGCCTAGTATACAGAGTATACAAGTACAATACCATAACCCCAATCTCCACTCCCTTTACCAGCACCTTAATTGTGAAATAAAATGAAACAAAACAAAAATAGGCTTTCCAGTCCAAGCCAGTCTGGGTTAGAATGAAACCCTATCTCAAAAAATCAACAACAAAAAAAGCATTCTGTGAGTAGTGGCACATACCTATAATTATAAAGCCCAAGGCTGGAGAGATGGCTTAGTGGTTAAGATGCTTGCCTGCAAAGCCAAAGGACCTCAGTTTTATTCCCCAGGACCATACACAAGGGGGAACATGCATCTGGAGTTTGTTTGCAGTGGCCGGAAGCCCTAGCACACCCATTCTCTCTCTCTCTCTTTCTCTCTCTCTGCCTCTTTCCCTCCCTCAAATAAATAAATATAAATATTTTTTAAAAGCCCAATGGTTTGAGTCAAGGGTCTGAGACAGGAGGACCATGAATTTGAAGCCAGACTAAACTACAAAGCAAGACTCTGTCTCAAGAAGAAAAATCAAAAGCAAGACTCTGTCTCAAGAAGAAAAATCAAGGGAGAATTTCTGTGAGTTTGAGGCAAATCTTGAGCTATAGAGTGAGTTCCAGGTGAGACCCTGCTTCACAATAAACAAACAAAAAACCCAGATCTGGCGTGGTGGTACATGACTTTAATCCAAGCACCTGGGAGGCAGAGGTAGGAGGATTGCTGTGAGTTCAAAGCCACCCAGCGACTACATAGTGAATACCAGGTTGGCCTGTACTACAGTGAAACCCTACCTCAAAAAAAAAAATAAATAAATAAAAACAAACAATAATAATAGTAGGTAATTAAAATAAAGAAAATCAACACAAAGCTATTATGATTTAAGGCAAACTACATAGATAAATAGAAACACACACACATATATATATTTATTTATTTATTTATGAGAGAGACTGAGACACAGAAAGAGAGTGAGTGTGGGGCTGAAGGGATGGCTTAGTGGTTAAGGTGTTTACCTACAAAGCTAAAAGACCCAGATTCGATTCCCCACGACTCAGGTTAGCCAGATGCACAAGGGGGCACATGCATCTGGAGAATGAGTATGGGTGTGCCAGGGCCTCCTGCCACTGCAAACAAACTCCAGATGGCATGCACCACTTTTGTGTACCTGGCTTTATGTCAGTACTGGGAAGTCAAACATGGGTCATCAGGTTTTGCCAGCAATTGCCTTTAACTGCTAAACATCTCTATAGCCGTGTGTATATGTGTGTTGGTTTTTCAAGGTAGGGTCTCGCTGTAACCCAGGCTGACCTGGAATTCACTCTGTATTCTCAGGGTGGCCTTGAACTCACAGCAATTCTCCTACCTCTGCCTCCCAAGTGCTGGGATTAAAGGCGTGACGCTACCACACCCAGATATGATCTTGAACTTTTGGTCCTCCTGCTACCATGGGTGCTGAGATGCCGGTTATGCACCACCACGCCCAGTTTACTAAAATGCTAGGCATGGAAAGCCAGGCTTCATGCATGCTAGGCAAGAACTCTACCACTGAGCTACACCCCCAGCCCCTATGTGTCATATAAAGAGTGTTAGATGATGACATCAAAATAAGAGACTAATGGAGAGGAGGAGATATGATGGAGAGTGGAATTGTGAAGGGGAAAGTGAGGGAGGGGAGGGGCATATGGTTTATTGTTTGTAAGTATAGAAGTTGTCAATAAAAAAATAAGTATAAACTGGGTGTGGTGGCACACGCCTTTAATCCCAGCACTTGGGAGAGAGAGGTAGGAGGATTGCCATGAGTTTGAGGCCACCCTGAGACTACATAGTGAATTCCAGGTCAGCCTGGTCTAGAGTGAGACCCTACCTCGAAAATCAAAATAAATACATAAATAAATAAATATAAATAAAAAACAGAAAAAAATAGTATTTCTATGTAGTTATCACCTAGCTTAAGTCATAGACTACTAGGAACCTTTACTCCACCCAACTCCTGCCCCCCCAATACTATGACTACTGTGTGTTCTTCCTCTCACATCCTCAGAAACAACCACTGTCTTGATATTGTTCTTTTTACTTTTGTCATGTGTGTTGGTATCTGTAAAAGTATATTTGTTTGGGGCTGTTTTTAGACTTTACTTAAAGTATTCTTGAGTTTTTTTGCTTTTGTTTTTTTAGAGATAATGTCTTGCACTGTTACCCAGGCTGACCTTGAATTCCTGTCTCTGCCTCCCCAGCTTTGGCATTACAGGCACACACCACCATGCCTGGCATTTACATGGGTTTTGGGAATCTGAATTCAAGCCCTCATGATTGTGCAGCAAGCATGTTACTGACTGAGCAATCTCCCCAGCCTCTAACAATTTCTCTTGTGATGTCCCACGGAACAGGGAAAATAGGTCTTACATAGGTGGTCTGGTTAGTTATGTAAAAGTTCCTGGGTGTCAGACATCAATAGACTGATATGAGATCCAAGACACTAATGGCTCAGGGTTGGGGGGCACTTTTTCTGTTCATGTCCCCACTATTTCCTAACTAGTTATCCTGCCTCAATATGACAGTTTGTAACCTGAGTTTTCAGCAAACTTGGATAGTCTATAAAATATAGTTTAGGGCCTGGAGAGATGGCTTAGCAGTTTAAGTGCTTGCCTGTGAAGCCTAAGGACCCTGGTTTGAAGTTCGATTCCCCAGGACCCATGTAAGCCAGATGCACAAGGTGGCGCATGAATCTGGAGTTCGTTTGCAGTGGCTAGAGGCCATTCTCTGTCTATCTGCCTCTTTCTCTCATTGTCTGTCACTGTCAAATAAATAAAATAAAATAGGAATTGGAGAAATGGCTTAGCAGTTCAGGTGTTGGCCTGAGAAGCCAACAAATCCCCGTTCAATTCTCCAGGACCCATGTAAGCCAGATGCACGAGGGGCACATGCATCTGAAGTTCGTTTGTAGGGGCTAGAGGCCCTGGCATGCCCATTCTCTCTCTGTCTGCCTCTCTTCTATCTCTCTCTCTCTCTGCTTGTAAATAAATAAATAAGTAAATAAATAAATAAATAAATAAATTTTAAAAATCTTAAAATACAGTTAAGAAAGCAGCCTGCTATATTTGTAAAGGTCTTCTATAAGCTAATATCATGTCATTTGACATAAATTACCATAAAATATAAATACTTGGAAAGCCACAATTTTGGTAAATGTCATAAATTCAGTTAGTCATACTAACATGAAATCTCAAGCTGGGCACAGGCCTGTAATTGTAGCACTCTGGAGGCTAAGACAGGAGGCTGGAGTTTGAGGCCAGTCTGGGCTATATGACCAGACCTTGTCTTCAAATTAGAAAAAAATTAGATATGAAATGAGAAAGGCAAACTAAAAGTATCTAGAAGTATCTCTAACAGTGCAGAGAAGGGTATTTATTTATTTCTTATGCTCATCTTGAAAATTGTATTGAATAGGCTGGGAGATGGCTTAGGGGTTAAAGGCCCTTGCTCACAAAGCCTAAAGGCTTGGATTCAATTCCCCAGCACCCATATGAAGCCAGATACATGCATGTGGAGTTTGTTTGCAGGTGACAAGAGGCCCTGTAACACCCATATTCTCTCTCTGTGCTCACAAATAAATGAAAAAATAATAATTGTATTGAAATATAATTAAAATGATTTAAACTTGCCCATTTGGTTTTTTAAATTTTATTTATCTATTTTAAAAATATTAAATTAATTTAATTTATTTATTTGAGAGACAGAGAGAGAGGATGAGACAGAGAGAAAGAGAGAATGGGCACACCAGGGCCTCCAGCAACTGCAAAACAAACTCCAGATGCATGCGCCCCCAGGGAATCGAACTGGGATTCTTAGGCTTCATAGGCAGACGCCTTACCCACTAAGCCATATCCCCAGCCCAGTTTTTTAATTTTTTTAAGGTTTAGAGAGACTATTAAATTAAGAGAGGGAAAGTACAGGAAGCTCCTGCCATGTGGAAGGTAGGAGGGGGTAGAAAGCCCAAGTAGAAGTAGGGGGTCCCATTCCCCCATCCTAACTCAGCCAGGCTGGGAATAGGGAAGGCCTATCTGAGCAGGGACCTGGAGGTTCAAGTGTCAGGAGAGATGAACAGCCAAGAAGAGCTAATTAAATAAAAAATGTAATGTGTGTATGAATGCGTGTGTTCATTTGATGTTAGTATACATATACATGGGAGCATTTATGCATGGAGGCCAGAGGACAACTGTAGGTGTTGTTCCTAGGAATGCTATTCACTTGAGCTTGCCAAGAAGGCTGGACTGGCTGGCCAGTGAGCCCCAGGGGTCTCCACCTTCCCAGGATTGGGATTATAAGTGAATGCTACCGTGTCTGGGTTCTAGGGATCCAACTCAGGCCCTCATGCTTGCTAGCTAATCTAGCTGAATCAGCAAGGGACATGTTCAGTGAGAGACTCGGTCTCAAAAAATAAAGTGGGCCAGGTGTGGTGACTCATGCCTTTAATCCCAGCACTCCGGAGGCAGAGGTAAGAGGATCACCATGAGTTCAAGGCCACCCTGGGACTACAAAGTTAATTCCAGGTCAGCCTGGGCCAGAGTGAGACCCTACCTCGAAAAAACAAAAATCAAAAAATAAATAAATAAAGTGGCCAGGTATGATGGCTTACACCTTTAGTCCCAGCATTCCAGAGGTTGAGGCAGAAGTATAGCCATGAGTTCAAAGCCAGCCTGAACTACAGAGTGCGTTCTAGATCAGCCTGGTCTAGAGTGAGACCCCACCTTAAAATAACACCAAAGAGTGGACAGTGCATGTCCCTGATCCAGGCAGCCAAGAACCTGATGAATGCCGTGGTGCAGGCAGTGAAGGCTTCCCACATGGCTTCCACCAAGTACCAGAAGTCTCAGGGCATGGCCTCCCTTAACCTTCCTGCTGTGTCGTGGAAGATAAAGACTCCTGAGAAGACGCCCTTGGTGAAGAGAGAGAAGCAAGACAAGACCCTAACCAAGATTAAGCGAGCGTCTCAGAAGAAGCATGTGAACCCTGTGCAGGCCCTCAGCAAGCTCAAAACCATGGACAGCATCTAAGCCTGACCTCACCCTTGGGGCTCTGAAAAATCACTCAAATGTATTTGCTAAATAGAGAGCACTGATGTTTGATCCCTCAGGGAAGTAGGCAGCGTTTGAACCCAACCAGGTGGTGAATTTTGCAAGGACATATTTGTGTTTAAATTGGTCAAAAAATACTGTTAGAAGCCGGGCGTGGTGGCACACGCCTTTAATCCCAGCACTCTGGAGGCAGAGGTAGGAGGATCACCTTGAGTTCAAGGCCACCCTGAGACTACATAGTGAATTCCAGGTCAGCTTGGTCTAGAGTGAGACCCTACCTCAAAAAAACAAAACAAAACAAAATACTGTTAGAGGGCTGAAGAGATGGCTTTGGTTAAGTCTAAGGACTCATGTTTGACTCTCCAGGATATAAGCCAGAAACACAGTAACACAAGTGCGCAAGGTTGCACATGCTCACAAGGGGGTGCACTCATCTGGAGTTCGATTGCAGTAGCTAGAGGCCCTGGCACACCAATTCTCTCTCACACACACTCTCTCAATCTCTCTCTTGCATAATAAAAAGGCCAGTCTGTCTGGCTTGCCTCAAACAAGTTTAAAAAAAATACTGTTAGAAAAGCCAGGTGTGGTGGTGCATGCCTTTAATCCCAGCACTTGGGAGGCAGAGGTAGGAGGACTGCTGTGAGTTTGAGGCCACCCTGAGAGTACATAGTGAATTCCAGGTCAGCCTGAGCTAGAGTGAGACCCTACCTCAGAAAACCAAAAAATAAAATAAAATAAAATAAAAGATACTGCTAGAATGGCTGGGCTTTTAATCCCAGTGCTCTGGAGGCAGAGGCAGGAGGATCATCATGAGTTCAATTCCAGGTTAGCTTGGGATAGAGAGACTCTACCTGGAAAAACAAAAACAAACAAAAAAATACTGTTAGAATTCAGAAGTATATTTCTAGATATATATTTGGTTTTTCAAGGTAGGGTCTCATTCTAGCTCAGGCTGACCTGGAATTCACTATGTAGTGTTAGAGTGGCCTTGAATTCATGGCAACCCTCCTCCCTCTGCCTCTGCCTCCTAAATGCTGGGATTAAAGGCATGCACCTCCACACCAGTTTATATATATATATTTTTTCCAAGGAAGGGTCTTGCTCTAGCCCAGGCTGACCTGGAATTCACTGTGTAGTCTTAGGGTGGCCTTGAACCCACTGCAATCCTCCTACCTCTCCTTCCCAAGTGCTGGGATTAAAGACGTGTCCCACCATGCCCGGCTATATATATATTTTAGATTTTATTTTTATTTATTTATTTATGAGGGACAGAGAGAGGGAAAGAGAGAGAGAGAGAATAGGTGCGCCAGGGCCTCTAGCCACTGCAAATGAACTCCAGACGCGTGCGCCCCTTGTGCATCTGGCTTACGTGGGCCCTGGAGAATTGAACCGGGGTCCTTAGGCTTCACAGACAAACACCTTAACTGCTAAGCCATCTCTCCAGCCCATATATTTTTAATAATTTTTTTTTCTTAATATTTATTTATTTGCAAGCAGAAAGAGAGATAGAAGAGAGGCAGACAGAGAGAGAATGGTCATGCCAGGGCATCTAGCCACTGCATGTGAACTCCAGATGCCTGTGCCCTTTGTACATCTGGCTTACGTGGGTCCTGGAGAATCGAATCGGGATCCTTTGGCTTCGCAGGCAAATGTCTTAACCACTAAGCCATTTCTCCAGTCCTCTAGCTATATTTTTATAAATGAATAAAAAATTCCATAATCAGGGCTGGAGGGGTGGCTTAGCAGTTGAGGTATTTGCCTGCAAAGCCAAAGGACCCAGGTTCGATTCCCCAGGACCCACATTAGCCAGATGCACAAGGGGGAACATGCGTCTGGAGTTCGTTTGCAGTGGCTGGAAGGCCTGGCACACTCATTCTCTCTCAATCTCACTCTTTCTCTGTCAAATAAATAAATAAAAATATTTTTTTTCAAGGTAGGGTTTCACTCTAGCCCAGGCTGACCTGGAATTCACTATGTAGAAAAATAAAATCTTTTTAAAAAATTCAAAAAGTTCCATCACCGAAGAGAATCCCACATTGATTTGTTAGTCACATTCTTCACTAGGTTGGAGTGCCTCTTCTTTAAGCAGGGGTGGCTCTCTTCAGCTCCAGGGTAAGCAGTTTGGCCATTCTAGGAAATAGTCTCTGGAAAAGGAAAATACTAGAAAGGGATAAACCATATGAAACAAAACAAAAATATAATGAAGAGGGCTGGAGAGATAGTTAGGTTAAGGTGCTTGCCTGCAAAATCTAATGACTTGAATTTGATTCCCCAGTACCCATGTAAAGCCAGGTGCACAAAGTGCCACATGCATCTGGAGTTTGTTTGCAGTGGCTGGAAGCCCTGGCACACCCATTTGCTGTTTGTCTCTCTTCTCTCTATCTCTGGAGAGATGGCTTAGCGTTTAAGGTGTTTGCCTGCAAAGCCAAAGAACCTCAATTTGATTCCCCAGGACCCACGTAAGCCAGATGCACAAGCGGGGGGGGGCACGTGCATCTGGAGTTTGTTTGCAGTGGCTGGAAGGCCTGGAGTGTTCATTCTCTCTCAATCTCACTCTGCCTCTTTCGTTCTCTCAAATAAATAAATAAAAAATATTAAAAATATATCTTAAAAGCCTTTTAAAAATTTCATGAAGAGGTCAGTGCAAGGTACATGGATAACCATTATTGTTTTAGAGTAAATTTAATGGGTGTAGGCCCTCTTGTGTCCCACTATTGGTGGGAGCTTGATATTGGAGAGCGAACTCATTTTTGGATATGGTTCTGACTTGTTTTCCAGTTCCAGGTATGGGTTCCATTCCACTGAGCTGGTCCTTTAGCCAAATCAAAAGCAGTTGGTAACCCCATGGCTGTGTGCCACTATTGCATTTGTGTGAGCATCACGTCAGGTTGATTGCTGCTGCATAGTTTACACTACGAGTTGCTTAGACAGATGTTGGTCATTTTCCCCCAGTCACTCATGTAGTACCTTCTGGCACTAGAAAAGCTAATTGTCTGGGGACTGTCTCTTCTAGATTCCAGCCAGGTCACTCCATGTTCCATCCCAACAGCATATGGTTTCTTCAGCAATAGGATCTTACCATTAACCTGTGGTGGGTTATCAAGTACTCTGACAGAAATCTGTCTTCTTTTGGGAAACCTTGTAGGTCTCACTGATCAACAGTTCATTGTGGATATTAACTGCATGCTGGTACTGGGAGTTACAGGTCAGTGCCACAGAAAAAGAAGGAAGAAAAATATAGGTGGTATGAAAGAGAGAGAGAGAGAGAAGAGTATGAAGAGGGGGTAAGAGAGAGGAACAGGAGAAGGTTGAGGTTAGTCTTAATTCTACCCTCTCCAGGCCCCTGTGATTCAGGTGTTCTCTCTAAGCACCTGATGAAGGTTATAGGATTTTTTTTTGGTACCATTTCCAATTGGGTCCACTTTTTTATCCTCTCCCCCTTACCCTCCCTTCCCTTCACACCATCCCTATTGTCCAGTCCTAGAAATGTTTCTTAGGTTTGTCAACATCTCAGGCAAATTCCTTGCACTGACCTCACTCTCTGTTGGAGAATTTGCTTCTCTTTTTCAGATGGACGTAGAACCTGAGAGAATCAGCCCATCACACCTCACCAGGGTACCAGCTGAACCCATAGAATAAATGGGGAAATGAGCAAGAGTGTTGCTTTCTCACCCAAGCTGGTATTGGCACAGGGGTGAAGGAGATAGACACAGAGAACACTCAACCCCTACCAAACCAGAGATCCAGAGACACAGAGACCCCCATGACCTCGTCACTGAAATAGACCTAAAATGATCCCAACATGGCTTAGGGATATTCGTGGAAGAGGGAGCGGAAAGATTGTTAGAGCCATAAGTTGGGTCATTCTGCACAGAGACATTGCCTCACCCCCATAACTGATGGCTATCCCCACAATGCAAGACCCACAATCCCCTAGGGGGGAGGGCAGGGAGAAGGCTAACGATGGTACTATCATGGCTCTATGCACATTATATAGAAAACTAATAAAAAATTTTTAAAAACCCAAAAAATATATCATGAAGACCTGGGTGTGATGGCGCATGCCTTTAATCCCAGCACTCAGGAGGCAGAGGTAGGAGGATCGCCATGAGTTTGAGGCTACCCCGAGATTACATAGTTAATTCTAGGTCAGCCTGGGCTGGAGTGAGACCCTACCTTGGAAAACAAAACAAAACCAAACACACACAAAAAGAAATAAAATTGATTATTCTCTTTATGAAATGAAATGAGGGACTGGAGAGATGGCTTAGTGGTTAAGGTTCTTGCCTGCAAAGCCAAAGGACCCAGGTTCAATTTCCCAGGACCCATGTAGCCAGATGCACAGTGTCACATGCATCTGGAGTTTGTTTGCAGCAGCTGGAGGCCTTGGTGCACCCATTCTGTCTCTCTGCCTCTTTCCCTCTCCTCAAATAAATAAATAAGAATAAAGTATTTTTAAAAAGAAATGAAATGGGAATTATAATGCATGGCTACAATTACTAATGTACTCTACTGCAAAACATTATAAAGTTGTTATTCCAGGCTAGGAAAAAAAACAAACTAGATAGATAGATAAATAGATAGATAGGCAGATAGACTGACAGAGAGATGATAGATAAGGGCTGGGGAGATTGCTTAGTGGTTAAAGGCACTTGCTTCAAAGCCTGACAGCCTGACTTTGATTCCCTAGTACCCATGTGAAGCCAGATGCACAAGGTGGCAGGAGGCCCTGGTCTTCTCTTTCTACCTCTCTCTCAAATAAACAAGTAAAATATTTTAAAAAATCTTTAGGGGCTGGAGAGAAGGCTCAGCAGTTAAGGTACTTGCCTGTAAAGCCTAAGGACCCATGTAAAGCTAGATACACAAGGTGGCACATGCATCTGGAGTTTGGTTGCAGTGGTTAGAGACACTGGTCACCCATTCTCTCTTTATTTTGTATATATGATTGGCACACTTGGGAGGCAGAGGTAGGAGGAGCACCATGAGTTTGAGGCTGGCCTGAGACTATAAAGTGAATTCTAGGTCCACTTGGGCTAGAACAAGACCCTACCTTAAAATGCTAAAAAACAAACAAAAATAAGAAACATGAAAAAAAACTTAAGGCAGACAAATAAAAGTGGAGAGTGGTCGAAGAAGATGCCTGACATTGCTGTCTAGCCTCCACAGAGGCACACCCACCCACAAGCTTACAAATATGCAAAAAATATTCATACACACCACATATCACACACATACACATGCAAAAAAATGTGTTAAAATGGCTAATGAGGGCTGGAGGGATGGCTTAATGGTCAAGGCACTTGCCTGCAAAGCCAAAGGACCCAGGTTTGATTCCCCAGGACCCACATAAGCCAGATGCACAAGGTGGTGAACATGTGTTTGAGTTCTTTTGCAGCAGCTGGAGACTCTGGCATGTCTCTCTCTCTCTGTTAAATAAATAGTTAAAAAAATTAAAAATAAATAGCTGGCCGGGTGTAGTGGCGCATGCCTTTAATCCCAGCACTCGGGAGGCAGAGGTAGGAGGATTGCTATGAGTTAGCCCGAGACTACATAGTGAATTCCAGGTCAGCCTCAGCCTGAGCTAGAGTGAGACACTACCTCGAAAAACCAAAAAAAGAAAAAAACAAAACCAACAACATAAAATATAATGAACTAAGCCTTAAGTTTAACCTCTCCTTGTGGCCTCTTACATATAAGAAAGGATGCCCAAGTAAGTTAGGCACATGCCTACAATCTCAGCACTTGGGAGGTAGAGGTAGGAGGATCAGGCCCTGGTTGCTTATGTTCTCTATCTGCCTGTTTCTCTCTCTCTCAAATAAATTACTAATATATATGTTAGATAAAATTAAATATTAACTTTGAACCAGGCGTACTGGTGCACATCTTTAATCGCAGCACTCTGGAGGCAGAGGTATGAGGATCACTATGAGTTGGAAACCAGCCTGGGACTACAGAATAAGTTCTAGGTCAGCCTCAGCCAGAGTGAGAACCTACCTCAAAAAGAAAAAAAAGGAAGGAAGGAAGGAAGGAAGGAAGGAAGGAAGGAAGGAAGGAAGGAAGGAAGGAAGAAAGAGAAAGGGTTGGGGATATGGCTTAGTGCTTAAAGGCACCTGCCTGCAAAGCCTGCCAGCCTGGGTTAAATTCCCCAGTATCCATGTAAAGCCAGATGTACCAGTGGCACTTGGGTCTGGAGTATGGTTGCAGCCACAAGAGGCACTGACACATCCCTTCCCCACCCTGTCTATTAAATAAGTAAACAAAGATAGGTTTTTAGCCAAACTGTACCTTGAAAAACAAAAATATATGTTTTTAAATATCAAGAAAGAAAAAGGAGAGAGGGAGAGAGAATGCCTTAGAGGAATGCTTCGTCTCCCTTAGCACTCCTCCGCTAGCTCCTAGCATCAGAGTGCCAACAAAAGTCTCCTCTTTAATGACAGAATCCTGTGGACAAGAAAAGTAACTCTACTGGACACACTTTCCCAAACATATACACTTAGTGGCAGATGAAGTAGCTTCAAAGCTCCCAAATCACACATGCAGCCACTGCTGAGGCCCTTAGGTTGGGCCCCTCTCCTGACATCCACACTCCACCCTCAAGTGCATTTGGTCCTTCTGCTTAATCAACAGATGCACTAACTTGTTGTGATAACATTTTCTGTGGCAGAAATTAAGGATCTGGGTAGACCTGTGTATGGACCCCTTGAAGCTCTGAGGGAATCATTGATTTACCAATGCCCTGCTTCTTTCTGGTGACCTTATGAACATATGCTTTTCCAAGGTAGGGTCTGCCTTTAGCCCAGGCTGACCTGGAATTCATAATTCAGGGTAGCCTCAAACTCACAGCAATCCTCCTACCTCTGCTTCCTGAGTGCTAGGATTAAAGGCCTGTACCACCATGCCTGACCTTTTAAAAACATTTATTTATTTATTTATTTATTTATTTATTTATTTATTTATTTATTTATTTTCAAGTGAAGAGAGAGAGAGAATGAGCATGCCAGGGTCTCTTGTCACTTCAAACCAACTCCAGGTGCATGCCCCACCCTGTACATCTGGTTTTATGTATGTACTGGGGAATCGCTCAGCCTGGGCAAGAGTGAGACCCTACCTTGGAAAACAAACAACAACAACAAAAAAGAAGAAGAAGGAGGAGGAGGAGGAGGAAGAGGAGGAGGAGGAGGAAGAGGAAGAGGAAAAGAAGAAGAAGGAAGGGGGGAGGAGAAAGGAAGAAGAGGAGAAAAGGAAGGAAGGAAGGAAGGAAGGAAAAAGGAAGGAAAAATAAAGAAAGATGACATCAAAATAGAAAAGGTTAGGCCTAAAAAGAAGGGATTCAGTGGAAGGGCACAGGGTAGGGAAGACAAAGAAAGGTGATAGAAGGAGATTGTGATCAGGGTATACTGTGAATATGAATGGCTTTCAATAAAAAAAGTTTAGTACCCTACCTAGAAACAACAAAAAAAATGTTTTTAGAGCTGGAGAGATGGCTCAGTGATTAAAGGTGCTTGCAAAGCCTGATGGCCTTGGTTCAATTCCCCAGTAACCACATAAAGCCAGATGCACAAAATAACACTTGTGTCTGCAGTTCATTTGCAGTGGCAAGAAACCCTGAGGTGTCCATACCACTCTCTGTCAGCCTCTCTCTCTAAAATAAATAAATAATAAAATAACAATAATAAAAGTTTTTTTAAAAAGGATTCTGTCCCAAATCCCCAACAACAACAACAACAAAAAAATACATTACATATTGTAAAATAACCCTGTTATGAATTTTAAAGACATATAAAGCCAGATGTGGTGGTACACACCTTTAACCCCAGTACTCAGGAGGCTGAAGTAGGAAGATTGTTCAGAGTTCTAAATCACCCTGGGCTAGAGTGAGTCTCTGCCCCAAATAAACAACAACAACAAAAGCAAAGCTAAGCAGAGCATTCCTTAGCCAATGTACATGTTGAATGCAGCTGCAGAAGGAAGTGGAAGCACAAACGTTAGGAAAATGGTTGGCTTTGAGTGAGGAGGACGCCTCCAGGAGATTCAAATGACTAGTAATGATCTTGTGCGTGGGTGGGTGAGGAGGTTCACAGCTATTCACTGTTTGAAAATAAACAATGAACAGTTAAACTGAAGCAGAGAACAAGAACGACAAGATGCCATGACATCAGAAATATGACTAAGCCATTTATGCACTCCATGTTTCCACGTGACCTTTCCCTTGACTACCAGCAAAGACTCTCTGAAATAAGCAGAAAAAATGTAGGCCCTTTTAAGAACTGGGTTCCAGGGCTGGGAAATGGCTTAGTTATTAAGGAGCTTGCCTGTAAAGCTTAAGGACCCAGGTTTGATTCCCCAGTATCTACATAAGCCAGATGTACAAGGTGGAACATGCGTCCAGAGTTTGTTTGCACTGGCTGGAGGCCTTGGTGTGCCCATTCTGTCTTGCTATTTGCCTCTCTCTCTCTCAAATAAGTAAACAAATAAAATATTTTTTTAAAAAAGCTGGGTGTGGTGGCACATGCTTTCAATCCCAGCACTTGAGAGGCAGAGGATTGGCAAGAGTTCAAGGCCACCCTGAGACTACATAGTGAATTCCAGGTCAGCCTGGGCTAGAGTGAGACCCTACCTTGAAAAATAAAACAAAATAAGAAAATTGGGTTCCAGGGCTGGGGAGATGGCAAAGTGGTTAAAGTGCCTGCTTGCAAAGCCTGACAACCCAAGTTCAATTCCCCAGTACCCACATAAAGCCATATGTACAAAGAGGCACATGCTGGGCTGGAGAGATGGCTTAGCAGTTAAGGCGCTTGCCTACAAAGCCAAAGGACCCAGGATCGACTCCCCAGAACCCACATAAGCCAGATGCAAAAGGGGGCACATGTATCTGGGGTTTGTATAGTGGCTAGAGGCCATGGAATACCTATTTTCCCTCTCTCTCTCTCTCTGCCTATTTCTGTATCTCTCTTTCTCAATAAATAAATAAATAAAAATGAAATATTTAAAAAAGAGGTACATACATCTGAAGTTTGTTTGCAGTGGCAAGATGCGCTGGCATACCCATTCTCTCTCTCTCCCTAGATTCCTCCTTGCAAATAAATAAAATTTTAAAAAGAATTGAGCCAGGTGTGGTGGTACATGCCTTTAATCCTAGCACTTGAGAGGCAGAGGTAGGCGGATCGATGTGAGTTCGAGACCACCCTGAGACTACATAGTGAATTCCAGGTCAGTCTGAGCTAAGAGTGAGACCCTACCTTGAAAAAGAAGAAAAAAAAGTATTGGTTTCCCTCTGCTTGCTTGCTTTCCTCCTTCCTTCCTTTCTTTCTTTCTTTCTTTCTTTCTTTCTTTCTTTCTTCTTTCTTTCTTCTTTCTTTCTTTCTTTCTTTCTTTCTTTCTTTCTTTCTTTCTTTCTTTCTTTCTTTCTTTCTTTCTTGAGAAAAGACCAACAGACTGGGCTTTCTTTGGGGGGGGGAGCTTTTTATGAGAGAGAGAGAGCATTGTCACACCAGAGCCTTCAGACACTGTAATTGAACTCCAGCAGTGTGCACCACCTTGTGCACATGTGTGACCTTGTGCATGTGTCACCTTGTGTGTTTGGCTTATATGGACTCTGGGGAGTCGAATCTGGGTCTTTAGGCTCTGCAGGCAAGTGCCTTAACCACTAAGTATTTCTCCAGCCCCCTTTCTTTTTTAATATTTATTTATCTGCAAGCAGAGAGAGATGGAGATGGAGAAGAGAGGGGAGAGAATGGACACACCATGGCTTTTTGCCACTGCAAATGAGCTCAGGGTACCTGTGCCACCTTATGCATTTGGCTTTATGTGTGTACTGGGGAATTGAGCCCTGGCTGTCTGTCAGGCTTTGAAAACAAGTGCCTTTTAACTGCTGAGCCATCTCTCCAGGCCTCCTCCTCAGGTTTTCTTTTTTTTAAAAAAATATTTTACTTATTTATCAGATGGGGGAGAGAACATAAACTAGGGCTGTTGGAGTCCCTCATAGGGCCAGCCCAGGAGGGGATGCAGGGTCTCCACTGGGTAGGGGGTGAGAGGCATGGAGTCACAACACAGACACCAGGAGTTGGATGGAAGCAGAGGGTGAGCTGCTGCAAACTCGTTTGTTCAAGGAAGTGCAGGGGTTTTTAAGGGTTTGGCTGGCTAATCATTGTTTGGGGTGGTTCCCTTCTTGTGACCAATGACAACCTGTCTCTGATCAGGGTGGTTCCCTTCTTGTGACCAATGACAGCTTGTCTCTGGGCAGATCAGGTTGCTCGTGGGCATGGGGCTGTAACTATTGTCACACCAGGCCTGTGCAGAATGCACGTCCACAGAAGCCACTTCCTGGTTCCTCCTAGCAGGCGGCCTGGCTAGGGCCCAACCTGCACTGTGACATACATATCCTTAAAATTACTTTTTTTGTTTATTTATTTATTTGAGAGTGACAGACAGAGAGAGAAAGAGGCAGATAGAGAACGGGCACGCCAATCCTCCAGCCACTGCAAACAGAACTCCAGATGCATGCACCACCTTGTGCATCTGGCTTACGTGGGTCCTGGGGAGTCGAGCCTCGAACTGGGATTCTTAGGCTTCACTGGCAAGTGCTTAACTGCTAAGCTCTCCAGGCCCTACTTTTTGTTTTCATTATTGGTGACCCTGGGAGGAATGGTTCTTTGCCAAGCCATTGTTGACCCCAGGCCCCAAGGGATCACCTCATGTGACAGTGCCTGTCTTGGGTTGCCCCATCTCATGGAGTCTTACCCATCAATGACTATCCGCCCGAGGGGTGTGGCTGTCACCTAGGAGGCATGGAGGGCCATATGGGGGTGGCTCTGTGGCGTGTGAACGGTCCCAGTGAGAATCTACTATAGAACCTGACAAAGACTGGGGTAGAACAGGTTTATAAATGAGAAATGGTGGATAAGATATCATGTGGTGGTTCATGAGGGGTTGCCCCTTCCAATTGATAAATAGCTCTCTGTAGTAGAACCTGGTTTGTTTGGATGGTGGGGATGCACCGAGAAAAAGCTCTGAGACATCTGAAAAGGATCAGCATGATGGTGAGAATAACTAGGATAAGAAGGGAGAAAGGGTTGAAGAAAGAAATGTAAAGTTATCATCTGGCAAAACAGCTGCAAAGCCAATTGGCACCTGTCTAATGAGAACATGGAGGTCAGCATGAATAGTCATGGAAGGGCTCAGTCTACAACTAAGGAGGGAGCAGTTGAGAAAGCCCCCAGAAAAGAGTAAAAAGGGGTAGGCATTGAGTGTTGGGACCAAGACAAAATAATAGGGGGTTTAACATAAACAGGTTGTTGGGTGACTGTTGTGAACTCACCCTTAGTGCCATAAATAGCAGCATTGAGTGTCCTTAATGGTAGCAGAACAATGCAATCAAAGGAGTTGCAAAGGAATTTATGGCTGGTTGGAGGGTAGCATTATCATAAGAGGCATTAATAAGCAAAAGGCAAAGGTGTGGGTAAGGAGAAGTGCGTGCTTGAAGGGGGAGGAATACAGCAAAATAGAGTGGCTAAAATGAAGCCTAGGAAAAGTGTGGGAATCTAGGCCCACCGCACCAAGCAAGTATGGCCTAAGAAGAATTGTCCAAAATGGTTTCTGAGAAGTGGTAGTAGGAAGAAAAGGAGATAAAAGGAGAAAAGGGGGAAGAAGTTTACAGTCCCGTATCTGGCCTGAGGGGTTTGGCATCATCCTCTTCATCAAGGTCAATTCCCAAATCAGTGGCTGGATGGATGTTTCTGGCAGGGATCCAGATTGGGATCTGTGAAGTTTCTGGAAAGACACAAGCATACTCTCTGCCCTGTGTTAAAAGAGGGTGGAGTCCCTTCCAGATACTAGTAAGAGGATCGTTCCAGCGGACTAAGGGTAAGGGTGTTGTGGTTGGTTGGGATCTCCAATGTTTACAGGCTGGGGAGAGTCCTGCCTCATCAAAGGTGAGAAAATTGAGGGTGAAGAGAGCTTCCACCAGGGCCAAGTGGGGATCCTTGGGTGACATAGTGGACTTTTGTTTTATAATTAGTTCCTTTAGGGTCCGGTTAGTTCTCTCCACTATGGCTTGTCCCCTTGTTGAAGGGGATCCCAAGGGAGTGTTTGATCCCCCAAGATTCCATGAAGGATGTGAATTGGGCAGATGTGTATGCAGGGCCATTATCAGTTTTAATTGACCAGGGTACGCCCATGACCAACATGGCGGTTTTTGTAGCCTTAATGACATGGGACACCTTCTCCCCTGAGAGAACAATAGCAAAAGTAAGCTTAGAGTAAGTGTCCATGATGACATGGATGTATTTGAGGTTACCAAAGGAAGGTATGTGGGTAACATCCATCTGCAAGATAGAATTTGGGGTAAGGTCTCTAGGATTGACTCCTTGATGCTGTAGGGGGCCCAAGGGGGTTGGGGGGGGGCTTGCATGCCTTACAGGTACGGGTTAAATGTTTGCATTGGCTAAGCAAAAGGTCCGTAGGTTAGTGGTGGATAGATGGAACCTTTGGTATAAACATCTAGCTTGTTCTTAAGGTGGCAAGGAGGAGACAGCAATAAACTTGTCTGAGAATTCCCATCAGCAATAAAGCCAGGCAGACCAGTGTGTGAGCAAACGTGCTCAATAAGTCTGAAGGTGGATGGCCCATTGTAAAAGGACTTGTTCCAAGTAGGAGTCAACACCGGATTCCTGGGCCACCTTACAAATGAGAGCCAGATCAGAGAGGGGAGTGGGGTACCAGGGCCTGGCTGTTGCATCCGGCCCTAAGTTAAAGAGGAAGGCGGCAAAGGGTGGGGCAATGGGGCGTGTCATCAAACTGGCAGCTGCCTGGGTGTGTCCAGGATGGAGTGGGCAGAGGTCCTTCCAAGGGTAAAGAGGGGGAGGGATGGTTGGTTTTTTTATCATTGAAGGCAGGTATGAGCGCTGCTGCAGGCGGTGGTTTGGGTGGCGGTCTTTTATCATCGAAGGGTTGGTCTTTCTCCTCATCTGAGTTATCTTAAGAGGGTGCTGGGAGGGACAAGGTTTGAAGAGCCAATTTTGGTTCCTCCTTACAGCTTTCCTATGGGCGGAAATGACTTCCTCCATGGAGGAGCCTTTAAGGCTGGCAATTATGGCAAGGAGGATAGGAAAGAATGGGTTGGGGTGTGTGTGTGTCCATTGTGAACCTCATGTTTCCTCATGAGGAAGAGAACCTGGGACCAAATGGAAGTGTCCCAGATGTTCTCGGGACTAATCCATGGGACTAAAACAAGAGTTTCATCCCGAAAGCCATGGAGGTCCTTTTGTTTCACTTTTAAGCCACATTGCAGGAAGAGGGCCTTAAGAGCCTGCAATTGTGGTGTCTTCTGATGGGGAAGGAGGTTTCCCATTATGGCGTGGTGGTGTTTGGGGGGGGGCTAGGCTGTAACACCCCTGAATCAAGGAGAGTGAGAAAATGATAACCCAGATAAAAAATGATAACCCAAATCTGGGTGTGGTGGCGCACACCTTTAATCCCAGCACTTGGGAGGCAGAGGTAGGAGGATTGCCGTGAGTTTGAGGCCACCCTGAGACTACATAGTGAATTCCAGGTCAGCCTGGGGCCAGAGTGAGACCCTACCTCGAAAAACCAAAAAAAAAAAAAAAAAAAAAAAAAGCCCAAAGGATAATCATGCAAGCCAAGCCACAACACCTATTGCCAGGGCCATCTGAGACATACAGACAGAATGTTTAGGACCCAAGTGTCTCGTGCTTAGTGGGGGACTTCCATATGCCCACACGGTGTCTCTGGGGAAGCTCAGCCAACAGCCTCACCTTGGTTGCGAAATCGGGTGGGTCAGACCCTTATGTGATTTTGCTGGGACAAACCGAAAGAGGAGGGGCCGGCATGGGCTTCAGGACCATGCGGTGATGTGTGCCTTCCTGCTGGGGAAAAGGACATACAAAAGGAAAAGGGGGGAGGAGAGGGCTTCCCACTCACCCTAGGGCAGCAGTCAGCACACAGAACAGAAAGGGGCCTACTCACCGACAATCGAGGTAGGGCATCTTGCCAATGCTGAGGGGGATAGGGGGCAGAGCGTCCCTGTTTGGGTGCTAATATAATGATCTCCCCTAAAGAAGCTTTTCTTTTTAAAAATGTATTTTATTTATTTGAGAGAGAGAAAGAGTCAGAGAGAGAGAGAGAGAGAGAGAGAGAGAGGGGAGAGCATGGGCACACAAGGGCCTCCAGCCACTACAAACGAACTCCAGATGTATGTGCCCCTGGTGCATCTGGCTTATGTGGGTCCTGGAGAATTGAACAGGATCCTTTGGCTTTGCAGACAAATGTCCTAACCGCTAAGCCACCTTTTCAGCCCTAAAGAAACGTTTTTATTCATTTCATAATGAGTTCTTTTCCTTCCTCACCTTCCCCCAACTGAAGAAGCCCTATAAAGCCCTCTACCTGAAAATTCAGGTTGGCTGTGCTCCTCTCTTGTGAGTCAGCCCTGGCAGCTCATGCTTTTCCTGAATAAAAGCTTTCATCTTTGCCTCACAGTGGTTTGTGTGGTCTTGGTCACTCCTGAACCTTACAGATGGTAAGATCCTATTGCTGATGACTCCACATACTTGGGCTGCAAGGTCACTGAGAAATCCTGCTGGAGTTGAGCTGAAAGCCTCCTCCATGTAGATCAGCTGACAGAAAGCTGGAAAAAGCTGTGTTGCATGCAGATCAAGGGGAGAGAGAGAAATCACCAGTGGAGGTACTCAACAGTGGATGCTGTGAGCCTTAAATTTGGCCAGCCAGGCCAAATAAGCCAACAGGTGCAATAGTGGCATGTCTGTTATGGGGGAAACCAACTGCTCACTAATTGACTGGAGGCCTGCTCCATGGGAGGGAATACATCCTTGATACTGAAAACCTATGACAGGGGTAGTCATGAGCCCTAGGGATGTAGTGTCTGCTGGTGTCTGGCTAAATGTATATACTTTCCTCACCAAACTGTCTGGTACTTCTCTTAATGTTCCTACAAATATATTAATGTTATCCACATATTAATGGTTAGAGAAGCTCCTCTTTGCAGATGGAAGTGACCTTGGGATGACTCAGAAGGCACCATGGTGCTAAGAAGTGACAGAGGAGTGCTTAGCACTGAAACATCACACCTTTCAAGGCTCAGGGTCCATTGCAGAAGAGGTGGCAGAAAGAATGTAAGAGCCAAGGCCAGGTGTGATGGCACATGCCTTTAATTCTAGCACGTGGGAGGCAGAGATAGGAAGATCACTGTGAGTTCAAGGCCACCTGAGACTATAGAGTGAATTCCAGGTCAGCTGGGGCCAGAGTGAGACCCTACCTCAAAAAAAGAAAACAAAAAAGAATGTAAGAGCCAAAGGCAGGATAGGACGCTTTACAACATGCTCCTCCAGACACAAAATGGCCTGGATATCCATGACCTCACAGTGCCTGACACTACCTACACAAGACCATCATAATAGGAGGAAAAGATGATGTCATCAAAATAAAAGAAAGACTGGTTGAGAGGGGGAAGGGGTATAATGGAGAGGGGAGTTGCAAAGGGGAAATCGGGGGCAGGGGGAGGGAGGGAATTACCATGGGTTATTGTCTATAATGATGGAAGTTGTCAATAAAGAATAAATTTAATAAAAAAAAAAAAAAGCCGGGCATGGTGGTGCATACCTTTAATCCCAGCAGTAGGGAGGCAGAGGTAGGAAGATCACCATGAGTTTGAGGCCACCCTGAGAATACAGAGTGAATTCCAGGTCAGTCTGAGAGACCCTACCTCGAAAAACAAAAGCAAAAACAAACAAAGAAAGAAAGAAAGAAAGAAAGAAAGAATAAAAAGTATGAAC
The DNA here is from genome assembly GCA_036365145.1 of Orientallactaga sibirica. Classification (NCBI taxonomy): domain Eukaryota; kingdom Metazoa; phylum Chordata; class Mammalia; order Rodentia; family Dipodidae; genus Orientallactaga; species Orientallactaga sibirica. Next base: position 1,097,383 of record JAEOAD010000794.1, on the reverse strand, counting down.
TGATTTATTTTTCTTTTAAAAAATATTTCCATTTATTTGAGAAAGAGAATGAGGCAGAGAGACAGAAAGAGAATGGTCATGCCAGCGCTTCCAGCTGCTGCAAACAAACTCCAGATGCATGTGCCATCTTGTGCATCTGGCTTACATGGATCCTGAGGAATTGAACTGAGGTCCTTTGGCTTTGCAGGCAAGCAACTTAACCACTGAGCCAGCTCTCCAGCCCTATTTATTTTTCATATCATATAATATCTTATTCTTTTTATAAATGAAATTGTAAAGTGGCTTTATGAGGTGTGATGTTTAGATTTAAGAGTGAGGACTGGAGAGCTGGCTCAGTGGTTAAGGCACTTGCCTGCAAAGCCTAACAACCTGGGTTTGATTCCCCAGTATCCATGAAAAGCCAGATGCACAAAACAACACATGCATCTGGAGTTTGTTTGCAGTAGCTGGAGCTCCCCACCCACCGCTTGCAAATAAATAAATTTGAAAAAAGATTTAGGAATAAGAAAGGAGGGCTGGTACAATTAAATTCAAAGGCACAACATTCTGACCCTACATAAGTATAGTTATTGTTGTATTTATTCTTATGTGTATTTGTGGTGTGTATATATAGTATATGCATATGTGTATGCCACATGTGCATAAGGAAACCAGGGGGAGATGCTGGATATCTTCCTGTACTAATCTTCCACCTTATTTTTCTGAGACAGAGTCTCTCTCTAAACCTGGAGCTCCCCTTATAAAGGTTAGACTGGTTGACCAGGTTGCCCTAGTAATCATCCTGTCTCCCCAGCACTGGGGTTGCATGTGTATATTTTTTATGTGGGTGCTGGAAATCAAAATGGTATAGGCATGTGGAGTGTCTGACAGCAATGAAAATTTTCTCAGCTCTTAGATGGGTGAAAACTCAGGAATTAGGGCACCAGAAGCACTTGGCCACACAAAACTTCCACTGAGTCAGTGGCCTCCATTCAGTGAATGAAATCCACAGACCATGCAGGGTGAAGTTTAGAAAGCTTTTATCATAAGCTGGGTGTGGTGACACACACCTTTAATCCCAGTATTTGGGAGACAGAGGTAGGAGGATCACTGAGAGTTCACAGCCAGCCTGGGACTACAGAGAGAGTTCCAGATCAACCTGGACTAGAGTGAAACCCTACCTCACAAAAAAGAAAAAAAAAATTTAAATGGGGCTGAATAAGCTAGAAAGGGGATATAAAGGGAATAGAAAGGGAGGGAGGGGGACTTAATAGGATGGTATTGCATATATGTAAATAAAAGAACATTAATGGGGGTGAGAAGGCCTAAGTGAGATCAGGGGAAGGGATTGAGCAAAGGAAAGGTGGAGGGAGGGCTAATCAAAATCTAAGAGGATATAAATAAGTCATAGGGAAACCTAGTTTTCTAGACAATAGCACACCCAGAAACCATAGATTGTTACTAGAGAATTTTCAGTGCCAGGGATGGGATACCTTCCAGTGAGTTGTTGGCCAGGGAGGTCCCTGATACCCCCAAAACATTACAGGCCATTGCTGAGGTCCTTGGTTTCCCACCAGGAATAGATGGTAAGACCCTATTGCTGAAGACTCCACACACATGGGCTGCAAGGTCACTGAGAAATCCTGCTGGAGCTGAGCTGAGCTGAAAGCCTCCTCCATGTGGACCAGCTGACAGAAAGCTGGAAAAAGATATGCTTCGTGCAGTTCAATGGGAGAGAGAGAAATCACCAGTGAGGATACTCAACAGTGGACACTGTAAGCCTTAAATTTGGCCAGCCAGGTCAAATGAGCCAATGGGTGCAATAGTGGCATGTCTGTTATGGGGAAAACCAACTGTTCTCTCTAATTGGACTGGAGGCCTGCTCCATGGGAGGAAATACACCCCTGGTACTGAAAACCTACAACGGGGGTAATCATGATCCCTAGGGGTATAACTGATGGTGTCTGGTTAAATGTATATACTATGCTCACCAAACTGCCCAGTAAACACTTCTCTTAATGTTCATACCCATATATTAATACTACTCTCACTTTTGGTTAGAGAAACTTCTCTTTTCAGATGGCAGTGACCTTGAGATGACTCAGAAAGCACCATGGTGCTGAGAAGAAGGAGTGCTGAAACATCTCAAATACACCTTCCAAGGCTCAGGGTCTATTGTGGAAGAGGGGGTGGAAAGAATGTAAGAGCCAAAGGAAGAGTAGGACTCCTTACAACGTGCTCCTCCTGACACAAAATGGCCTGCATATCCATGACCTCACAGTGCCTGACACTACTTACACAAGACCATCATAATAGGAGGAAAAGATCATGACATCAAAATAAAAGAGAGACTGAGAGGGGCAGGGGATATGATGGAGAGTGGAGTTTCAAAGGGGAAAGTGGGGGGAGGGAGTGAATTAACATGGGATATTGTCTACAGTTATGGTAGTTGTCAATAAAAAAAAAATTTAAAAATGGGGCTGGAGAGATGGATAAATGGGTAAGGTGTTTGCTTGTGAAACCTAAGGACCCAGGTTTGACTCCCCAGAACCCATAAGCCAGATGCACATGCATCTGGAGTTTGATTGCAGTGGCTGAAGGCCCTGACCCATCCATTTTCTCTCATAAATAAATAAATACAAAAAAAAAAAAAAAAAGAAAAAAAAGGTTTTATTATAGAGCTTAAGGGAAGGGAAGTAGGCAGAACTGCTGCCCAGGAGGGGAGTTCTAGAAATAGGAAAGCCCACCTGGATATCCTGGTTGGGGTCTTTTATAGGAATTTACTGGATGAGGGCTGAGCTAGTCAGTCTAGTTCTTGAGAGCTTGTTTGGAGGTTCTAGCAGGGGAGCACAGCTACTGGTATACCCTTGACTGAAGACCGGTCCTCCTCTATTCAAGGAAGGTCATCCTCTTTGCAGCTCCACAGCTTGGGGAGGGATGCACATGGAGGGTGAGGGAGGAAGGGGACACCCACCTAGCCAACCAGATCAGCCGAATCAACCCTGGTGATCAATGGGGTGACAGATGTGACAGTCAGATCACCCGTATATCCTCAGTCTAGTTCTTATACCAGGTGTCCAGGAAGGGAATAAACTCATTTACATTCATAGGAAATGGAATTATCTTTTTTGGAAGAGGATTATCTTCCAGGAAATAAAGAAAAACCAGCTTCTTCCCACCCCCACCCCTTAGGTTTTTGGCCTCTAGCAAGGACTCCTTTAGGGAAGAAAGCTACGGGAGAACCTGATTCCCTACAGGTTCCAGGGCACTCCTTGCTTTTACTTTCAGAGGCACTGTCAGCCCTAAACTGCCTCAAAAGTCAGGTCCTCATGGGGCACAAGCACTTTTACTGGCTAAGCCTCCCCAACCCAGATTATTGTGATGAGCAGCCCTGTTTGGATCTTTAGCAAGACAGGCACTCCTCTCTCTAAGCCATTTTGGGTTTGTCAGTTGGGTTGAAGTTTCTTTCTTTTTAATATTTTATTTATTTATTTGAGAGAGAAAAAGAGGGAGAGAGAGATTGAATGGGCATGCCAGGGCCCCCAGCCACTGCAAAAGGACTCCAGATGCATGTGCCCCCTTGTACATCTGGTTTATGTAGGTCCTAGAGGATTGAACCTGGATCCTTTGGCTTTACAGGCAAACGCCTTAACCACTAAGCCATCTCTCCAGCCTGGGTTGAAGTTTCTTGATTGTCAGCCGGGAACTCACAGTATTTCCCCTAGTGAGGGTCAGCTTTCCTCTCCCATGTCTCCTTAACTTTCTTCCTTTCTCTCTTGCCTCAAGGGGATTAGAAAGAAAGAAATAAGATGTTCAGTGGATATGGAGTTTCAGTTTTGTAAAATGAAAGTTGTCTAGTGATCTACTGCACCACAATGTATATATACTAGTCATTACTGAAGCATGAACTTTAGATGGTTAAGATGACAAATTATGCCATGTGTTAAAATGATGTTTACAGCTGGGTGTGGTGGTGCATGCCTTTAATCTCATCACAGAGTTTGAGGCTAGCTTAGGGGTATAGAATGAGTTCAGGTCAGCCTGGGCTAGAGTTTGACCTTGTCTTGAAAAAGAAAAGAGAAAGAGGAAGAAAAAAGAAAAAGAAAGAAAGAAAGAAAAGAGGGCTGGAGAGATGGCTTAGTGGTTAAGTTGTTTGCCTGTGAAGCCAAAAAGGATCCCGGTTCAAGTCTCCAGGACCCACGTACGCCATATGCACAAGGGGATGCATGTATCTGGAGTTTGTTTACAGTGCCAGGAGGCCCTGGTGTGTGTATTCTCTCTCTCTCTCTGCCTTTCTCTCTCTCAAATAAATAAATTAATTAATAAAATATTTTAAAAAGAAAAGAAAATCATGTTTACAAAAGAAACACACACACATACACCATAAGAGCAAGCAAAATAAACAAACAAACAAAAAAATGAAAACCCCCCTCCCCCAAACAAAGTAGTACCTTAATTGCAAGTATTGTTAAGTAGTAGCATAACTTCCTGGGGTGAGGGCAAGGGCACCCTATAAACGCCATTCCAGAAATTCAAGAGGCAAATGCAAGAGGCTTCTTTGATGCTTTTTTAATATATTAAAAAAATTTTAAGATTTTTAAAGACTTTAGTATTTTATATTTATTTATTTGAGAGAGAGAGATAGAGGGGGAGAAAGAGAAAAGGTGCACCAGAGCCTCTAGCCATTGCAAACAAACTCAAGATGTATGTACTACCTTGTGCATCTGGCTTATGTGGGTCCTGGAGAATTGATCCTGGGTCCTTTGGCTTTGCAGGCAAGTACCTTAACAACTAAACCATATTTTCAGCCCTATTTTTAAAAATTTTTCTTTTTTATTTGAAAGAGAGAGACAAAAATATAAAGAGAGGCTGGGTGCACCAGGGCCTCTAGTCACTGCAAACAAACTCTAGATGCATGTGCCACTTTGTGCATCTGGCTTACTTGGGTCCTGGAGTATCAGATTTGGGTCCTTTGGCTTTGCCTACAAGAGTCTTTCCATCTAAGCCATCTCTCCAGCCCTTTGAAGTGTTTAAAACTGAATAACATCACAATAGTAAGGCATCCATGGATTGCTATTTGCCACGTGCATTTTCTACTTACCACACCTTAAGCCAAGCATTTTTCCCTCTAATTTACTCCTTAAATCCTTCCATCTTTCCAACCAAGCCAGGGTGGCACACACCTCTAATCCCAATACTCTGGAGGCAGAGGTAGGAGGATTGCCATGAGTTCGAGACCAGCTTGGGATTACAGAGTGAGTTTTAGGTTAGTCTGGCCTAGAGTGAGACTCTACCTCAAAAAACAACAACAAAATCCTCCCAACCACCATGTAAGTTGTTCCTATTACTATGCCCATTTTATAAATGAGGCAGTGAGGTGAGGTCACATAGCAGGCATAATTTAAGATGGGGTGTGCCTGGCTGGGAAGGACAGTGTATTAACCACTGACTCCATTTTACTGCCTCCCATAGAAGGCATGCAGCTGAGGCATCCCAATGAGAGGCCCTGGGAAGAGACACCCCATTCCCAGAACCAAAGAACCAGCAGCAATGCTGGCTGGCTGCCAATGGAGCGCCTTCTGTGTGCTTATCTCAGGTCTGTGGTGTTTACCCTGTCTCTGTTTCTAGATTAACTTCCCGGAGGACACAGACCTTGCCTGCCCCATCTGTCTGACCCAAGGCACCTGGCAGGAGTTGTGTAATTGTTTGTGGAGCCCCGAAACGACTCTTGATGAGTGGTTCTGTGTGGCTTCACCAGCTGTGAGGAGTTTGGGAGATTATAGCAGAGCAGTGGCCTTGAGTCTCCCTTCATGCTTTTGGCTTTCCTCAGGGGCATGCAGGTGGAAAAGCTCTGCTAACCTGGACCATGGCCTATGCTTTGGGCCTCACTTGACGCTCTCCATGACATGCACCCTCCCTCCTCCCTGGATTCTCCATCAGGGCTGTTCATCCCACGGACCTGCTATGCTGTATGCATTTGTTTAAAAATATTTTAGCTGGATGTGGTGGCGCACACCTTTAATCCCAGCACTTGGGGGCAGAGGTAGGGAGGATTGTCATGAGTTCAAGGCCAGCCTGAGACTACATAGTGAATTCTAGGTCAGCCTGGGCTAAAAGGAGACCCTACCTCGAAAAACCAAAAAAAGGAAAAAAATTGATTAAAAATTTTATATTTATTTATTTATGAGAGAAAGAGAATGAAAATGGGTGCACTAGGGAGGGTCTTCAGACACCTGTGCCACCATGTACATCTGGCTTATGTGGGTACTTATGTGGGAATTGAACCTGGGTCCTTAGGCTTCACAGGCAAGCACCTTAACTGCTAAGCCAAATCTCTTCAGCCCTATTTGTTTTTACTTTGTTTCTTCAAGGTAGCATCTTATTCTAGCCCAGCCTGACCTGGAATTCACTCTGTAGTCTCAGGCTGGCCTTGAACTCATAGTGATCCTCCTACCTCTGCTTCCCCAATGCTGGGAATAAAGGCGTGCACCACCATGCCCGGCTTCACTGTTTGCTCATGCTCCCTGTGGACTGCCTTCCCCATCTGCAGGTTGCACATCATTGGTCCTGCCAACAGTAGAGTGAAAATATTTGGAAAAATATTTCTTGTGTGTGGAACTTGTACAGACTTTTCTTCTTGTCATTATTCCCTAGACAATACAGTGTAACAAATGTTGACATAGGACTTACATTGTATAACATATTATGTCATCTGGAGTTGATGTTAAGACTAGGAGGGAGTGCTGGAGTGATGGTTTAGCAGTTAAGGTGCTTTCCTGTGAAGCCTAGGGACCCAGGTTCAATTCCCAGTACCCACATAAGCCAGATGCACAAGGTGGTGCATAAGTCTGGAGTTTGTTTGCAATGGCTAGAGGCCCTGATGTGCCCATTCTTTCCTGTCTGCCTCTTTCTTTCTCTCTCTCATAAATAAATAAATAAATAAATAAATAAATAAATAAATAAATAAATAAGAAGGGAGCTAGGGCCATAGCTCAGTAGTAGAGTGCTTGCCTGGCATGTAATTCAAGCCCCCAAACCAAGAAGTTAAAACGAAATAGGATAAAATAAAAATAAAAGTAAATAGGTTAGGGGCTGGAGAGATGGCTTAGTGGTTAAGCACTTGCCTGTGAAGCCTAAAGACCCCAGTTCGAGGCTCAATTCCCCAGTACCCACATAAGCCAGATGCACAAGGTGGTGCATGCATCTGGAGTTCGTTTGCAGTGGCTAGAGGCCCTGGTGCACCCATTCTCTCTCTCTCTCTCTCTCTCTGTCTGCCTCTTTCTCTCTCTGTCACTCTCAAATAATAAATAAAAATAAACAAACAAAAAATAGGTTAGGTGGTGCATGCCTTTAATCCCAGCACTTGGGAGGCAGAGGTAGGAGGATCACTGTGTGTTTGAAGGCACCCTGAGACTACATAGTGAATTCCAAGTCAGTCTGGGTTAGAGTGAAACCCTACCTAGAAAAACAAATAAACAAAATAAAAAACAAAACAAAAAACAAAAGATCATACTTGAGTCAAGTCTGGTTGTGAGGGCTTGGGATTGTTCTAGCTACTAGGCAGCGAGGTAAGAGGACCTCAAGTTCAAGGTCAGCATGGGCAACTTAATAGGACCTTGTTTCAAAATAAAAGTAAATACAGTTGGGAATGTAACATGTAGGAGGCCCTGGGTTCAATACCCAGCACTGCAAAACAAAACAAAACATAAAATAAAAAGTGAGAATGAGGGGCTGAGGAGATGGCTTAGCAGTTAAAAGCACTTTCTTGCAAAGACTGATGGCCTAGGTTCAGTTCCCTATCACCCACATAAAGCTAGATGCACAAGGTGGCACATGCACCTGGAGTTTGTTTGCAAAGGCAGGAAGCCCTAGCATGCCCATACTCTGTAATAAATTTTTTTTTAAAAAAACCTCAAAGAAAGCTGGGTATGGTGGTGCACGCTTTTAATCTCAACACCCGGGAGGCAGAGGTAGGAGGATCAGCTGCGAGTTCAAGGCCAGCCTGAGACTACAGTGTGAATTCCAGGTCAGTGTGGGCTAGAGCAAAACCCTACCTTGAAAAAAACGAGAGAGAGAGAGAAGAGAATACAGGAGGAATTCTATAGGTTATAGGTAAATATGGTGCCATTGGGTATCTGAAGAGAACCCTGGAGCCAATACCTCAGATATGGAGGTATGAGCAGATCACATTTATCCCTACAATGACCCTGGGTGGGAGATCTCTGTCTTCTTGTTTCAGAGAGAAAGAATACCTAGACTCAAGAAGAGGGCCTTGCATGGTACACACCCCAGAGATGAGCCCAAGGTCCCAGCTGTTAGTGATAGGACCAGGGTTCCAACTTCTCCTGTCAGAATCTGTCACACCTGTGACCACTGCAGGCCAAACCTGGTCCCTGGGGAACACTGAGAAGTAGGGGAATAGAAGGAAGTACTCAAACTGAAGAAGACACTTATTGTCTACAGAGGACCCTTGGGTGACAGCTATCTTCTTGGCAGTCAGGGTCCAGCAGTGAACACTGTTACCAGAGTTTTTAGGGTACAGGTCCTGGCTGCCATGACAAGTTGGGCTCTACCACCCATCCTCAACATACCAATTAAATAGATAAGTAATAGTGAAAGGCAGAGAAAGGAGATTTATTTAATGTGGCCACATTATGAAAAGGAACAAATAAAAGGGGTCTAATATCTCGTCACAAGTTTATCTTTGGGATATTGACATTTCTTTTTTCTTTTTCTTTTTTAAATTTTTATTTATTTATTTGCAAGTAGAGAGAGAGAAGAGAAGCAGACAGAGAGAGAATGGGCACACCAGGGCCTCTAGCCACTGCAAACGAACTCCATATGCATGTGCCCATTGTGCATCTGGTTTACGTGGGTCCTGGAGAATTGAACTGGGATCCTTTGGCTTTACAGGCAAATGCCTTAACTGCTAAGCCATTTCTCCAGCCCGGTATTGACATTTCTAACTTGAAGCTTAAATACACACACACATATATCTGTATGTCCATCATCTATCTATCTATCATCTATCTATCTCTATCTATCTATCTATCTATCTATCTATCTATCTATCTATCTATCTATCTATCTATCTATCTATCTATCTATCTATCATGTCTGGAGTTCATTTGCTGTGGCTGGAGGCCCTGGCACACCATTCTAACCTCACCTTGAAAAAAAAAACGAGAGAGAGAGAGAAGAGAATACAGGAGTAATTTCTATAGGTTATAGGTAAATATGGTGCCATTGGGTATCTGAAGAGAACCCTGGAGCCAATACCTCAGATATGGAGGCATGAGCAGATCACATTTATCCCTTAAATGACCCTGGGTGGGGAGATCTCTGTCTTCTGTTTCAGAGAGAAAGAATACCTAGACTCAAGAAGAGGGCCTTGCATGGTACACACCCCAGAGATGAGCCCAAGGTCCCAGCTGTTAGTGATGGGACTCAGGGTTCCAACTTCTCCTGTCAGAATCTGTCACACCTGTGACCACTGCAGGCCAAACCTGGTCCATGGGGAACACTGGAGAAGTAGGGAATAGAAGGAAGTACTCAAACTGAAGAAGACACTTATTGTCTACAGAGGGACCCTGGGTGACAGCTATCTTCTTGGCAGTCAGGTCCAGCAGTGAACACTGTTACCAGAGTTTTTAGGGTACAGGTCCTGGTTGCCATGACAAGTTGGGCCTACCACCCATCCTCAACATACCACCAAATAGATAAGTAATAGTGAAAGGCAGAGAAAGGAGATTTATTTAATGTGGCCACATTATGAAAAGGAACAAATAAAAAGGGTCTACATCTCTCACACAAGTTTATCTTTGGGATATTGACATTTCTTTTTCTTTTTCTTTTTTAAATTTTATTTATTTATTCGCAAGTAGAGAGAGAGAAGAGAAGCAGACAGAGAGAGAAATAGGCACACCAGGGGCCTCTAGCCACTGCAAACGAACTCCATATGCATGTGCCCATTGTGCATCTGGTTTACGGGTCCTGAGAATTGAACTGGGATCCTTTGGCTTTACAGGCAAATGCCTTAACTGCTAAGCCATTTCTCCAGCCCGGTATTGACATTTCTAACTTGAAGCTTAAATACACACACACATATATCTGTATGTCCATCATCTATCTATCTATCTATCATCTATCTATCTATCTATCTATCTATCTATCTATCTATCTATCTATCTATCTATCTATCTATCTATCATGTCTGAGTTCATTTGCTGTGGCTGGAGGCCCTGGCACACCATTCTCTGTCTGTCTACCTCTCTCTCTCAAATAAATAAATAAAAATAAAAGATTGAAAACATATTTTTAAAAGTTTTTAAAAATTTATTTGAAAGAGAGAGAGAGAGAGAATGGGGAATGGGTGTGCCATGGCCTCCAGCCACAGCAAATGAACTCCAGATGCATGCACCACCTTATGCATCTGGCTTACTTAGGTCCTGGGGAATTGAATCAGGGTCCTTTGGCTTTGCAGGCAAATGCCTTAACCACTCATCAATCCCTCCAGCCCTCAAAAAATATTTTAGAAAAAGATTACACAGAAACAAATTATACAATTACACACACACACACACACACACACAGAGTGTATTTTGAGGTAGGGTCTCACTCTAGTCCAGGCTGTCCTGGAATTCACTCTGTAGTCCCAGGCTGGCTTCAAACTCACAGCGATCATCCTACCTCAGCCTCCCAAATGCTGGGACTAAACATGTGTGCCACCAAGGCCAACTGAGGTTTAGGTTTAAATACAGGACAAGAGTTATACAATAACTAAGCAGTCCTGGTCAAGGTGTGGTTTCTGACCATCAATGAGCCATCAGTTTCAGCTCTTATCTGTCCTATGACGTGATGTGACAAGTTGTCAGACTGTGTGAAATCTCTCTCTCTTTTTTTTTTTTTGTTGGTTTTTCGAGGTAGGGTCTCACTCTGGTCCAGGCTGACCTGGAATTCACTATGTAGTCTCAGGGTGCCCTCAAACTCATGGTGACCCTCCTACCTCTGCCTCCCGAGTGCTGGGATTAAAGGCGTGCGCCACCATGCCTGGCTGTGTGAAATCTCTTATTGGGAGGAAATTCCTCCTCTGGCTGGCACTAGGCTTCAGCCTTTCCCTCCTCCAGCATGAGATTTCTGAGAAAATTCCAATGCCTCAGAACCCTTGTTTCAAGAATCTGATAGCCAAAGGGAGGGGCACAAATGTCTCATTTTGAATATCTTCAATCCTGCCAGAATGGTTACAGTGTCATGGGTTCCTAAGACATGTGGGTTACATGTGAGCTTTAATGACCCCTGGGAGCCTCCTGGATGCTTCAGGAGCTTACAAGACCCAAGACAGCATCAAGTTGCCAGGTGTGATTAAATAATAAAAAGGCAGGGCTGGAGAGATAGCTTAGCCGTTAAGGTGCTTGCTTGCAAAGTCTAAGGACCCACGTTCTACTCCCCAGATCCCACGTAAGCCAGATACACAAGGTGATGCATGTGCAAGGTTGCACATGTGCCCAAGGTGGCACACGTTTCTGGAGTTCGATTGCAGTGGCTGGAGGCCCTGGTGTGACAATTCTCTTTCTTTCTCATTAAAAAACAAAAAAAACCCAAAAACTAAGTTGGGCGTGGTGGCACACACCTTTAATCCCAGCACTGAGGAGGCAGAGGTAGGAGGATCACCGTGAGTTCCAGGCCAATCCAGGTCAGCCTGAGCTAGAGTGAGATCCTACCTCAGAAAAACAAAAACAAAACAAAAACAAGCCAGGTGTGGTGGCTCACGCCTTTAATTCCAGCACTTGGGAGGCCAGGGTAGAAGGATTGCTGTGAGTTCGAGGCCACCCTGAGACTACATAGTGAATTCCAGGTCAGCCTGAACTAGAGTGAGACCCTACCTCGGAAAAACAAAAACAAAACTAAAAATAAATAATAAGAAGGCAAAGGTTAGGTGACACATACACTATGGCTCATAGCATCTTTGGTAGTAGTCACATGACTAGCGTTAAGGCTTCAGACAGCTGAGGAAGGATGATCCAAAAGATCTCTGTTGCTTCCTGTAGCCACCTGGAGCCTGTTCCACCTGTCATGCAGGCTGATGACACATATCTGTCAGGAGTGTGTCAGAGGCAACCCTAACAATCCTAGCCTGTGATTTGCTCTGGATTCCAGAGGAAATGGAAGGATCAGTCTTCTGGTGAGTTGGGAAAAGGTTGCCTAAGAGGAGAAGGGAAGGGAGGCTCATATTTCAGCACTGACTCCATACCCAGGCAGAAAACTTTTCCAGATAAGGGCTGGAGGTTCTGACTGAGCAGGTCTTTGGGGATTGCCCAGGGGATTCCCTGCACAGCCAAGGTAAACCCCTACATTGCTAAGCGTGGTGGCACACACCTGGAATCCTAGCACTTGGAAGGTGGAGGCAGGAGGATTGCAAGTTAGCAAAACCCTGTCTCAAGAACCAAAACCAAAAGCCAGGTGTGGTTGCGCATGCCTTTAATCCCAGCACTCAGGAGGCAGAGGTAGGAGGATCGCCATGAGTTCGAGGCCACCCTGAGACTACAGAGTGAGTTCCAGGTCAGCCTGAACCAGAGTGAGACCCTACCTTGGAAAACCAAAACAAAAAAAAAACAAACAACAACAACAAAAACAACCAGATAAACAAATACAAGCCAACCACATTGCAGGCTGTACAGGGTTGAATGTACTCCCTATAGGTGCAACTCCAATCTCATCTCTGCCACAATTTACAAAGGCCACTGCACAAGCTGCATAAACTCAGTGTGGTGTTTGCTGTCAAATGGAGTGATAATGATGTAGCCTCATTCAAAGAGTGTTGGGCAGAGCACCTGCACAGTGTACCAATGTGCCACTCATTCATGGATCACGACTGTGCTACTCCTGCACTTCAGGACACTTGCAAGGTAAATGTTCTTCACATTTACAAGTGTGATCTGAGGTGAGGTGATATTCAAGATTACACAGAGTGCTGGCAAGGTGGCTTAGCAGTTAAGGCGCTCGTCTGCAAAGCTAAAGGACCCAGGTTCACCTCCTCTAGACTTGATGTAAGCCAGATTTATAAGATGGGCATGCATCTGAGTTTGTTTGCAGTGGCTGGAGGTCCTGGTACAAACATTCTCTGTCTGCCTCCTCTCTCTCAAATAAATAAATAAATAAATAATAAAATATTTAAAAATATTACAAGAAAAAGATTACAGAGAAAGCTTTCAAAAGTCAGTACACACAAGACCAAAAGCTACACTCTAGTCCCTAAATGCACAAATGATCTGGGATCCAGTGGCCCTATGTATAATGCTAGGCAACAATACTGCTACAATAATACTACTATAAATAACATAAATAGGGGCTGGAGAGATGGCTTATGCTAAGACGCCTGCTCAAGCTGCTCAAGAATACTTGTTCAAATCTCCAGGGTCCCACATTTAGCCAGATGCAAAAGTAACACAAGCACAATGTCCACATGCACACAAGGGGGTGCTCACGTCTGAGTTTGTTCACAAGCTGAGAAGCCCAGTGTGCCCATTCTCTCTGCCTTTTTCTCTGTCTCTCTCAAAAAAACATATATCTATATGTAAATAGTTAGAACCTTGTTGTAGGGGGTTGTCCTGAAGGTGAAATGTGGCAGTAAAGGAGACAACATTCCACTCCCAGCTACCCAGAGTCACCCTCTCCACGTTAGCCCCTGGCCACAGATAAGAACTATCAAGGTCCTGGCATGCCATTCTCTGTCTGCCTCTCTCTCTCTCAAATAAATAAATAAATAAATAATAAAATATTTAAAAATATTAAGAAAAAAGATTACAGAGAAAGCATTTCGTGTGTCAGTACACACACAAGACCAAACAGCACACTCTATCCCTAAATGCACAAATGATCTGGGATCCAGTGGCCCTATGTATATCGTTAGGCAACAATACTGCTACAATAATAATACTATAAATAACATAAATAGGGGCTGGAGAGATGGCTTAGCGGTTAAGACGCCTGCCTGCGAAGCCTAAGAATACTTGTTCAAATCTCCAGGTCCCACATTTAGCCAGATGCAAAAGTAACACAAGCACACAATGTCGCACATGCACACAAGGGGGTGCTCACGTCTAGAGTTTGTTCACAGCAGCTGAGAAGCCCAGTGTGCCCATTCTCTCTCTCTGCCTCTTTCTCTCTGTCTCTCAAAAAAAAATATATATCTATATGTAAATAGTTAGAACCTTGTTGTAGGGTTGTCCTGAAGGTGAAATGTGGCAGTTAAAGGAGACAACATTCCACTCCCAGCTACCCAGAGTCACTCCTCCCACATTAGCCCCACACAGATAAGAACTATCAACTCTGGGCAAGCAGTGGAAGGATGGGGTGGAGGACGTAGCTCAGTTTGTAGATCATCTCTCCTGCACAAATCCCTGAGTTCAATATTCAGCACCACATGAACTAGGTGTAGTGGCATAGGCTTGTGCTCTCAGCACTCAGGAGGTGGAGGCAGGTGGGTCAGGAGTTGAAGGTCATCCTTGGCTAAACCACGTTCAACGTCAGCTTGGGATACATTAAATGGTCTCAAAATAATAATAAAAAAGAAGTGGGAGGTGGGAGGGAAATGGGGTTGGAGAGAAGGCTTAGCAACTTAGGCATTTGCCTGTGAAGCCTAAGGACTCAGCTGCCTAGAACCCATGTAAGCCAGATGCACATGGTGTGCATGTGTCTGGAGTTTGTTTGCAGTGGCTGGAGGCTCTGATGTGCCCATTCTCTCTTTTTTTTCCCTCTCAATAAATAAGTAAAGATAAAAAAATAAAAATAGGGCTGGAGAAATGGCTTAGCAGTTAAGGCATTTGCCTGAGAAGCCAAAGAACCCAGGTTTGATTACCCAGGATCCATATAAGCCAGATGCACAAGGTGGCACATGTGTCTGGGGTTCGTTTACAGTGGCTGAAGGCCCTGGTGCTCCCATTCTCTCTCTATCTGCCTCTTTCTCGCTCTCAAATAAATAAAATAAATAATTTTTAAAAAACCAAAAAATAAGTGTACCAGCTTTACACTCAATATAGTTGAGACAAAGTCACCCTAAAAGCATCTCTTCTCAGACTCAAAACTCACTAAGGTGCTGAGAAGAAGTGACAGTGCAGGGTTCAGCACTGAGACATCTCTATCACACGTCGGAGACTTAGGGACCATTGGGGAAGAGGTGGTGGAAAGAATGTAAGAGCCAAAGGAAAGGGAATACTGCTTATAGTATCTGCCTTCCAGACACAGAGCAGCCTAAATATTCATGACCTCCCAGTGCCTGACGCTAGCTACACAAGACCTTCATAATAGGAAAAAGCAAAACCACAAACAAAACAAACAAAAACCCCCGAACACCCATGACATCAAAACCGAAGAGAGACTAGGTGGAACGAAGGGATTCAATGAAGAGGGCAGGGTGCAGCCGCGGCGGGCGGGGCTCGCGGCGAGCGGAGCGGACCGAGTGGAGCGAGTGTGTTGGAATGGGATGGAAGCCTCTTAAGACGGAGGGCGATTGGGACGTGGAGGCAGGAGCTGCGGGGGCCTCAGCCACCTTCCCAGCGCAGTGCTCAGCATCACGCAAGAACGGCTTTGTGGTGCTCAAAGGCGTAAGATCGGCGAGGTGTCTACTCGGCCCTGCCAAGGCCACCCGGTTGCTATTGACATGTTTACTGGGAAGAAACACGAGGCCATCTGCCCATCAACTCGTCGTGTGGACACCCCCAACATCAACAGGAATGACTTCCAGCTGACTGGCATCCAGAATGGGTACCGGTCACTGCTTCAGGACAGTGGGGAAGTGCGAGAGGGAGGACCTTCGTCTGCCTGAGGAGACCTCAGCAAGGAGATGGAGCAGAAGTGTGACTGTGGGGAAGAGGTCCTGACCGCGGTGCCGTCTGCCATGGCAGAGGAGGCAGCTGTTGCAATCAAGGCAATGGCAAAATAGCTGGCTCCCAGGGTGGCGGTGGTGGCAGCAGCGATCCGAGCCTGCAGAGGCCCCTCCCCCAGCCTGGTTCTGCTCTGGCTGGCCTTGGCTGGACTCTATATTATTTTATTTTATTTTATTTTATTTTATTTTATTTTATTTTATTTTATTTTATTTTATTTTATTTTATTTTATTTTATTTTATTTTATTTTATTTTATTTATCTTTTTGGTTTTTCGAGGTAGGGTCTCACTCTGGCCCAGGCTGACCTGGAATTCACTATGCAGTCTCAGGGTGGCTTCAAACTCTCGGTGAACCTCCTACCTTGGCCTCCCGAGAGCTGGGATTAAAGGCGTGTGCCACCACCCCGGCTAGACGCTATACAATTTATTTGACGTTTTAACTTGTTTTTCACACTCCCCTCCAAACTGTCGGCGAGCCCCTGCCCTTCAACTAGCGCCCTTGGCCAGGAGAGAAGGAGCCATGGCCTTGGTTAAGCTGCCCTCCTCTTCCCTGGAAAGGGCCGGGTGCTGCTTGTGGTTTTGTTTGTTTGTTTGTTTGTTTAATTCATCTTGGAATCAGAAAGCTGTGGATTCGGGTAAATGGTCCTTGTCCCTTTTCTTCCACTTGTCCCTGGTCTGGTCCTTGTTCTCCATAACTCTTCACCTCCGGGCACCACTTGTACAGACTGGGGACCAGTCCCCTTCCCTGCCTGTATTGTGTTTCGTACCAAACCCGTTTACTGGTAGCAAAAAGAGGAGGAGAGGGGAGGGACCTGCTCCTCCTCAGACACCGGAGAGGGCCCTGCCCCCATGGGCTTCATCTTCTGTGGTTTATCCCTGACACATTTGTTAAATCAAACCTGAATAAAACTCCAAGTTTATGGGAGTTCGAGGCCATTCTGAGACTACATTGTGAGTTCCAGGTCAGCCTGGGCTGGAGGAGACCCTACCTAAAAAAAAAAAAAAAAATAAAATTAAAATTTAAAATGTAAACAATAATGACAATTGGGGTAACTTAAAAAGAATTTTCCACACAAATATGTTGAGTTTGCATGTTTTTTATTCTCGTAATTAATTTTTGTGTAAAGATAGGATTGCTATCTGCGCGTGTGTGAAATGTAAGTGGAAAGCCTGGCATTTTAACCCTCGGTGTCTCTTTCCCCAGGATCTTTCCATGTGTCTTTAGCATGTCAGCAGGCTGGAAGCTGATCTCTTGTTTAGGGTTTCACTTTGATTTTAGGAAACTTGACCAGCGGATGCTGCTCATGGGAGCCCTCTAGTGGACTCTCATGAGATTGCTCCATTACACTAAGGACAAATGCGCTCCTGCGGAGAGGGCAGTTCCTCGGCTCTGCGCTGTCAATCCTCCCTATCTTCTGTTCCTGCTTCTGTGCATGGACCTGTACCATCTAAGTCCTGAAGTTCATTAGACCCTTTCCTTACATGGCCACAAAACGCAATTAGGGGCTAGAGAGATGGCTCAGTGGTTAAGGCACTTGCTTGCAAAGCCTGACAGTTGGGGTTTGATTCCCCAGTACCCACATAAAGCCAGATACATGGAGGGACACAAACATCTGGAGTTCGCTTGCAGTGGCTGGAGACCCTGGGGCGTTCATTCTATGTCTTGTATGTCTTGTTTTCTTTTCTTTTTTTCTTTCTCTGTCTGCTTGCAAATAGATAAAAGTATTATTCCAGCACTTGAGAGGCAGGGGTAGGAGGATCACTGTGAGTTTGAGGCCACCCTGAAACTACATAGTGAATTCCAGATCAGCCTGGACTAGAGTGAGACATTACCTCGAAAAAAAAAAAAAGTATTTAAAACAATTCAATTAGCTGGGTGTGGTGGCGCACCTACCTCCAAAACAACAACAACAACAACAACAACAAAAATTTAATTAGGGCTGGCTTGCTCATGTTCCCCTCTCTGCAGAGATATTTCATACCCTCTAGTCCCACCCTCACTGCTCCCCAAAGTGAAGAAAATATTGTGGGCCTCTGTGTCTTCCAGGACTGCATAGCTTCAAAATCTCCATCTGAGACTTTTCTACTCTTCCCCATGCCTACATGTTGGCAATCTCCATGGTGCCATAAAAAAAACTAGGCTTCCGGGGGAGCTTGCAATGGCTCATTTTGCTACTCCATTTAAAATGCTGCTCTTTGGACTGGAGAGATGGCTTAGCTGTTAAGGTGCTTGCCTGTGAAGTGTAAGGACCCAGGTTTGATTCTCCAGTACCCACGTAAGACAGGTGCACAATGTGGTGCATATGTCTGGAGTTTGTTTGCAGTGGCTAAAGGACCTGGCATGCCCATTCTCTCTTTCTAATGAATAAATAAATAAATAAAAATTTTAAAAATGCTGCTCTTTAATGATAACATCAAAATAAAAGATACTATGGGCTGGAGAGATGGCTTAGCAGTTAAGGCACTTGCCTGCAAAGCCAAAGGACCTTGGTTCCATTCCCCAGGACCCATGTAAGCCAGATGTACAAGGTGGTTCATACATCTGGAGTTCGTTTGCAGCGGCTGTAGGCCTTAGTGCACCCATTCTCCCTCTCTCTGTCTCTCTCTCTCTCTCTCTCAAATAATAAATTAAATTTTAAAAAGAGACTAATTGGAAGGGGGAGAGAATTTGATGGAGGGTGGATTTGAGAGGAGGGAATGGGAGTGGAAGAGGGAATTATCATGGTTCTATTGTCTATACTTATGGAAACTGTCAATAAAAGGTTAAAAATAGGGCTGGAGAGATGGCTTAGGGGTTAAGGCACCTGTCTCCTAAGCCTAAGAACACTGGTTCCAATCTCCAGCGGTTCCAATCTCCAGGTCCCACGTTTAGCCAGATGCAAAGTGACGCAAGGGCGCAATGCCACACATGACCACAAGGGGGAGCACACATCTGGATTTCGTTTGCAGCAGCTGAGACACTGTGGGCGCGCCCATCTGTCTTCCTCTCCCTCTCTCTCTCTCTCTCTCTCTCCAAAAAAAAAATAATTAAAAAAAGGTTAAAAATAAAACAACAACAAAAAATGCTGCTACTTAGTTAGGAACTATAGTGTACAACTGTAGTCCCAACACACAGGAGGCCAAGGTAGGAGAGTTGCAATTTAGAGGCCAGACTGGGCTACAGAGTGAGGCTCTTGTCTCAAGAAGCTGACCAACCAACCAACAAACCAACCAACAGACCAAAAAGAGCTCTGGCTCTGGAGGAGGAGTCTCCTTGACTTAGGAACTGTGGTCTTTCTTAACCTCTCCAGAGCTCAGTTTCTTTAACTGGGGATGTAGCTCAATTGATAGCATGCACAAAACCTTGGGTTCAGTCCCCAGCACCATAGGAGCCAGGTATGGTGATGGCCACTGGTAACCTCAGCTCCCAGGAGGTAGAAGCAGGCAGGTAGGAATTCAAGGTCATCCCTTGCTACAGCAAGTTAAAGGCCAGCTTGGGTTACATAAAACCCTGTCTGAAAATCAAGCAACACATATACTCCTTAAAAAAATGAATTTCAATTAAATTACATTTAAATTAAACAGCATCAAGTGGCTCATATCTTCCATATCAGACAGTGCAAAAGTATGATGACACAGTGCTTGTACTGATAAAATATTATCTACAGCCTGAGGGCCAACTTCTTCAGGTTGAAACAGCTTTGGGTGACCAAAAAGCCAAATAATCTTTGGCTTTGTAAAACTCTTTGAGAAAGTATTTTCTATGGTGCCTGTACTATTTTACATTCCCATCAGCTCCTCCTACCTTTGCCTCCGGAGTGCTGGGATGAAAGGCGTGTGCCACCACACCCGGCTAACACTTGTTATTTTCTATTCTGTTTTGTCCTGTTGTAGCCATTTATTCATTAAATTTTATTTTTTTATTATTAGAAAGAGAGACAAAATGGGCATGCCAGGGCCTCCAGCTGCTGCAAACAAACTCCACATGCATGCACCACCTTGTGCATGTGGCTTCATGTGGGCCCTGGGGAATCAAACCTGGGTCCTTTGCCTTTGCAGGCAAGTACCTTAACCACTAGGCCATCACTCCAGCATCTGTTGTAGCCATTTATAATACGGGAAGTGGTGAGAAGTGCTTTCTCATTGTAGTTTTGATTTAAAGTTCCCTAATGACTGATGATGTTAAAGATCTTTTTATTTATTTATTTATTTATTTATTTATTTATTTATTTATTTGAGGTAGAAAGGCATTGCACCTTCATGCCCGGCTTATGTTAAAGATTTTAAAAAACTTGTTGGCTATCACATAAATTATGGGGGTAGCCAACTGCTGTGTGATTGGATTTGTGGCCTGCTGAGTGGGAGAGAATTCATGCCTGGTATTGAAAAAACCAAGTCAAAAGCTGCTGGGTTTGCTGGTGCATGTCATTAATCTCAGTAGTAAGGAGGCTGAGGTATGAGAGAGTTTGAGGCCAGCCTGAGACTACCTAGTTAATTCCAGGTCAAAACAAAACAAAACATACAAATGTATTTTTCTTACTTTTTTGAGGGGGAAGGGGTTTTGAGGTGGGGTTTCACTCTGGCACAAGTTAAACTGGAACTCACTCTGTAGTCCCAGGCTAGCATCAAACTCATGGTCATCCTCGAACCTCTTCCTTCTGAGTGTTGGGATTAAAGGCTTGAGCTACCACATCAGCTTTTTTTTTTTAAACATTTTTTTGTGAAAATTTTAATGCATGAGCAAACCGTAATTTGATGGTATTCCTGTCATATTGCTCTCTTTTGCCATCCCCTCTTAGTCTCAGGCTGGCCTCGAACTCACGGTGATCCTCCTACCTCTGCCTCCCAAGTGCTGGGATTAAAGGCGTGTGCCACCATGCCCGGCTGTAGGTATTTCTTTAACAAAATATCTACTCAACTACTTTGGCCATTTGAAAATTAAGTTTCTGTTGCTGCTGTTAGGGTTAGAAATAATTTTCTTATATTTTCTGTATATTAGAGGGCCAGCAGATATTTTATTTGCAAATATTTTTTCTCATTATACAAATTGTCTCTCTTCATAGTGTGATAGTGTCCTTTTGTTATGGTTTGAATCTGAAATGTTGCCCACAGGAAACATTGTGATGTTGCCATAGGGTGAGACACTAATTTTGGATGTTCTGGAAACTTGAGGAGGTGGAGCCTAGTTAGAGGAGTGAGTTATTGGGGGTGGATCTAGGGTAGATATTATCCTTGATACTTCCTGATTCTTTCTGCTTCCTGTTTGGAGGTGATATGAACAACTATCTTCCATCCCATGCTCTCCCCACTATGATGCACTGCTGAGTGCATGGGGCAACAACTATGGATCGAACCCTCTGAAACCATCAGCCAAAATAAACAATTCCTTCCTTAAGTTGTTTTCAGGTTGTGGGTAGTTATACAAAAGTAATACACATTTTTATTTTTATTTTTTTGCTTTTTGTTTTTCTTTCGAAGTAGGATCTCAGCTCTAGCACAGGCTGACCTGGAATTCACTATGTAGTCTCAAGCTGGCCTCAAACTCACAGCGATCCTCATACCTCTGCTTCTCAAGTGCTGGGATTAAAAAAAAAAAAAAAAAGAGAGAGACAACTCAAGCAGCAAGCTGTAAGCACCAAGAGCCAGCAAACAGAAACAGCCTGACCAGCTTTTGCACCCCAGACTGGCTGGGACTTAAAAAAAAGCTCTAAAAAAAAAAAAAAACAGCCTCATTGTGGCAGTTCAAGCTGGTTCACTTCCATAGATCCATAGCAGAGAGAGACAACTATAGCAAGCAGCAAGCTGTAAGCACCAAGAGCCAGCAAACAGAAACAGCCTGAGTTCCAGCTGTTCTTTTGCACCCCAGTGACATACCTCTTTCCCTGCAAGACTCCCTGGCTGGAGACTCAAATTGCAAGCTCTATCTTAATTAAAAAAAAAAAAACCTGAGTCTATGGGGTCATGCATTCAAAACACCACAAGTAAGCTGGGCATGGTGCCACACACCTTTAATCCCAGCACTCAGGAAGCAGAAGTAGGAGGATCTCCATGAGTTCGAGGCCACCCTGAGACTACAGAGTGAATTCCAGGTCAGCCTGAGCTAGAGTGAGACCCTACCCCGGAAAACCAAAAAAAAAAAAAAAAAAAAAAAAAGGCATGTGTCACCAAGGCCTGCTATTTATTTATTTATTTTGGCTTTTTGAGGCAGAGTCTCACTCTAGCTCTGGCTGACCTGGGATTAAAGGTGTGCACCACCACACCCAGCTTATTTTTTAAATATTCTATTTATTTACTTATTTGCAAACAGAGAGACAGAAGAGAGACAGAATGGGCCAGGGCCTTCAGCTACTACAAAGCAACTCCAGACACATAAACTACTTTGTACATCTGACTTTACAGGAGTACTACGAAATTGATCCCAGGTTGTCATGCTTTGCAGGAAAGTGCCCTAACCACTGAGCAATCTCTCCATTTGCATTTTTATTTATTTTTTTTTTATTTTTTGGTTTTTCGAGGTATGGTTTCACTCTAGCCTGGGCTGACCTGGAATTTACTATGTAGTCTCAGGGTGGCCTTGAACTCACAGCGATCCTCCTATCTCTGCCTCTTGAGTGTTGGGATTAAAGATGTGCACCACTATGCCTGATTATTTTATTTTTTTAAATTATTTTAAGTTTTATTTACTTTTAAAATATTTTATTTATTTATTTGAGAGAGAGAGGGAGAGAGAATGGGCATGCTACCTTGTGCATCTGGCTTTACATGAATACTAGGGAATTGAACCTGGGTTTTTTAGTTTTGCAGCAAGCACCTTAACTGTTAAGCCATTTCTCCAGCCCTAATTTATTTATTTATTTAATTTTTGAGGTAGGGTCTCACTCTAGTCCAGGTTGACCTGGAATTCACTATGTAGTCTGAGGGTGATCTTGTGCTCACATGATCCTGCCTCCCAAGTGCTAGGAATAAAGGCATGAGCCATCACATCTGGCTCCAGCCCTTTATTTATTTATTTATTTATTTATTTATTTATTTATTTATTTATTTAGGAGAGGTAGATAGAGTGAGAATGGCATACCAGAGCCTCTAGCCAGTGCAAAGGAACTCCAGAGGTATGTTCCACCTGTGCATCTGTCTTTACATGGGTGCTAGGGAATCAAACCTGGGTCCTTTGGCTTTGCAAGCAAGCACCTTAATCACTAAGCCATCTCTCCAGCCTCTAATCCGAGCACTCAAGGGGCAGAGGTAGGAGGAATGCTGAGAGTTCAAGGACACCCCGATAATACAGAGTGAATTCCAGGTTAGCATGGGCTAGAGTGAGACCCTACCTCGAAAAACAAAACAAACAAACAAAAAAATCAAAAAAAGGGTCTTACATAGGACAGGGTGGTCTGGGGGGGCGGCTAGGGTGATGGCTCAGTGGTTAAGGTACTTGCCTACAAAGCCTAACAACCACTACACCTGACACATATGTGCATGAGGTTACTGTCTTCTAAATTTATAAGCGGTCTAAATCATTAAAGATTCTGTGGATCATTGCAGGGTACATCTGTAATGCTAGCATCTGAGGGGGTGTGGGGTTAGAGGCAGGAGGATTAGTCTAGTGCACTTAAAAAATTGTATGTGGCCAGGTGTGGTGGTGCACGCCTTTGATCCCAGCACTCGGGAGGCAGAAATAGGAGGATCACCGTGAGTTCGAGGCCACCCTGAGACTACATAGTGAATACCAGGTCAGCCTGGGCTAGAGAGAGACCCTGCCAAAAAAAAAAAAAAAAAAAAAAAAACAAAAATTGTATGTGTAAGCCAGTTGTGGTGTGTGGCCAGGCGTGGTGGTGCACACCTTTAATCCTAGCACACGGTGATAGAGATGAGAGGATCGCTGTGAATTGGAGGCCACCCTGAGACTACATAGTGAATTCCAGGTCAGCCTGGGCTAGTGTGAGACCCTAATTTGAAAAACTAAAACAACAACAACAACAAAAAATTGTATGTGTGGCTGTGCATGGTGGTGCATGCCTTTAATTCCATCACTAGGGAGGCAGAGGTAGGAGGGTCACTGTGAGTTCAAAGCCATCCTGTGTTACAGAGTGAGTTCTAGATCAGCTTGAGACCCAACCTCAAAAAATCACCCCCCCCCAAATTGTATCTGTGGGATTGTTTATGGTATATTAATGTGTGTGTGCCCTTTGCATAGGTGTGAGAAGGCAGGAGGAGATCATTGAGTAACCTCTATTGTGTTTCCATTTCACATACACACACATTGTCAGCTGTTTGAGTCTGAGATAGGGGCTCTGAAACTAGTGTGGATTAAATCAAAGTACATTATTTAAAAGGCTCTGAGCAGAGCTTTGCATAACTTAAGCGGCGAGGAAGAAGTTTAAGAAGGTTAGGAGAGAGACCCAGTAGGGGTAAAATGCCTGCTCAGCTCTGGGTGACACGCTGGTTAAAGGTAACATTGTAGGCAACTGCTGGCACAAGGGCTACTGACTGAGGCAGAAGTGGAGAAGGGAGTGGGAGGTACTGGGGTGGGGAGGGGGAGGAAGAGAGAGAGAGTAAGAGGACGAGAAAGTGAGAGAATACAGACAGAAGGTGAGTGTATGTGAACAGGAAGTTATAAGGAAATATATACAAGGGGGAGATCAAAAGGACAGAAAGAGGGCTGGAGAGATGGCTCAGCAGTTAAGGCACTTGCCTGTAAAGCCTAATGACCCAGGTTCAGTTCCCCAGTTCTCATGTAAAGCCAGATGTACAAAGTGGTACATGCATCTGGAGTTCATTTGCAGCAGTTGGAGGCCCTAGCACACCTCTCTCTTCTCTCTCTGTTTGTAAATAAATAAATGAATGAATAAATTAATAAATAGAGAGAGAGAGAGAGAGAGAGACTAATGGTATCAGGGCCTATGTGGGCTGGTCAGTGGGAGGAGGCTTGTGAAGATTCTAGCTGAAGAGGAGCCAGGTTGTCTGGTCCCCCAGGGAGCAGGAGAGAGCAGGGTCCTTTGAAGAAAGACTTTAGTTTAGGTTTAGGGTCAGTTGGGAGTGGGGAAGTTGCTCTGAGACTGACATTCCAGCATCTATAATTAAAAAATATTTGAATGCCGGGCGTGGTGGCTCACGCCTTTAATCCCAACACTCGGGAGGCAGAGGTAGGAGGATTGCCGAGAGTTCGAGGCCACCCTGAGACTACATAGTTAATTCCAGGTCAGCCTGGACCAGAGTGAGACCCTACCTCGCAAAACCAAAAAAAAAAAAAAAAAAAAAAAAAAAAAAAATTTGATAGGGAGATTAGAGATAGGAATAGAGATAGATAGAGAATTAGAATGAGTGGGTACACCAGGGCTTCTTGCTACTGCAAACAAGTTCCAGATGTATGTCCCATTTTATGCATCTGGCTTTACATGGGAACTGGGGAATTGAACCAAGGCCATCAGGGTTTGCAAGTAAGTGCCTTTAACCACTGAGCCATCTTTATATATATTAAGAGAACAGGGCCTACTTATACAAAGCCAGATACCTAGGCCTGCACTGGAAGTGCTAATCTCTCTCCATGTCAGGAAAGGTTATGTTTTACATCTGAATGATATATTCTTGGTCAGCTTTGCCCTTCTCAAATAAGCTGTATTTTGGTGTTGACTCTTGTTGCCTTTTATGTTTCCTGACTTTCAGGGCCTTTGTCTTTTTCTTAAGTCACTATTGGGGGCAGGGACTGACTGGCCCCAGGCTGACTTGGAACCAGTTTCAGATTATAAATTGCAACCTCCTAGTTGACAGGATTAAGGGTGTGGAGCAACACACACCCTAGGGTTTCACTCTAGCCCAAACTGATCTGGAACTTACTCTGTAGTCTCAGGCTGGCCTTGAACTCACAGTAAACCTCCTACTCTGCCTCCCAATTGCTGGGATTAAAGGTGTGCATCACCAAGCCCAGCTGGTTTCTCTTACTTTGCACATGTGCAAGGGGCCAGAGGACAGCCACAGGTGTCATTCCTCAGGCACTGTGCAACTTTTTTTTTTTTTTTTGAGAGAGAGGGAGAGAGAGAAAGAGATTGAGAGAGAGAGGGAGGGAGGGAGAATGGGCCCACCAGGGCCATTTCAGCCACTGTGAACAAACTATAGACACATGTGCCCCCTTGAGGGCAAGTGTGGCATTGGCTAAACGTGGGACCTGGAGATGGAACCAGCATTCTTATGCTTGGCAGGCAGGCGCCTTAACTGCTAAGCCATCTCTCCAGCCCCTCTGTGCTGGTTTTTTTTTTTTTGTTTGTTTGTTTTTGTTTTTGTTTTTGTTTTTGTTTTTCAAGGTAGAGTCACTCTAGTCCAGGCTGACCTGGAATTCACTATGTAGTTTCAGGGTGGCCTCAAACTCATGACAATCCTCCTACCTCTGCCTCCCGAGTGCTGGGATTAAAGATGTACACCACCATGCCCGGCACTGGTTTTGACTGAATGTCTATATTGCTCAGTTGAATTTTAAAATTTGCCAGTAATTTGTTTCACCTAGTCTACAGTACTTCAATAGCAGGCAAACTCAACACCGAGGGTCACTTTTGCAGTTTCTCTTGTAGTATAAGAGTTAAACCTGGCACTCCTACACTGAAGATATATAAAGTCAGATTTACATGGCTAAAAACACTGAAGATAATTAGAAAACCTAAGCATTAAATGAACTCAAGATGAAAAAAATCTCTACATTATAATACAAGAAACACAAAAAATCAAGATAATATAATACAATCCCATCAAAAATTATAAATCCATCAGAAATGACCTCCAGTGAGACTGCTTTAGATGAAATGCCTGACAAAGATTTTTAAAAAATGATTATATCAAGCCGGGTGTGGTGGCGCATGCCTTTAATCCCAGCACAAGGGAGGCAGAGGTAGGAGGATTGCCAAGAGTTCGAGGCCACCCTGAGACTACATAGTTAATTCCAGGTCAGCCTGGACCAGTGTGAGACCCTACCTTGCAAAACCAAAAAAAAAAAAAAAAATTATATCTATACTCAAACAAGAAATCAAAGGAATCAAAGAAAAGCAACTCTTAGAGGAGAACACAGGAAACCAACTTAATGAAATAAGGTTATTGCAAGATATGAGTAAGGAAATAGAAATAATGGGAAAATCCCAATCAGACATAGTAGAAATGAAAAACAGAGTAAGTCAAATAGAAAACTCTGTAGAAAGTCTTACCAGTAGGATGGATCAAAGAGAGGACAGAATATCTAAACTAGAAGACCAGGTGGCAGATCTAATACAGTTCAACAAAGAGAAAGACAAACTAATAGGAAGGCATGAATGGGAATTTCAAGACATTCAGGACACTATGAAGATATCAAACATAAGAATTCAGGGCATAGTAGAAGGAGAAGAATTTCACTCCAAAGGCATAACAGGTATTTTCAACAAAATCATAGTCGAAAACCCCAAGTAGGGCAAGTGATGCCAATACGATACAGGAAGCCTATAGAATGCCAAACAGATAATATCAGGAAAGAACCTCTCACTGTCATATTATAATTAAACTACAAAACAGACAAAGCAAAGAAAATATATTGAAAGCAGTTAGGGAGAAAAGTCAAGTCACATACAAAGGCAAGCCCATCATGATAACAGCAGATTAAACAACATAAACTTTAAAAGCCAGAAGTGCTTGGAATGATGTATTCCAGGTTCTGAAAGATAACAACTGTCAACCAAGATTACTTTATCCTGCAAAGCTATCCATTCAAATAGATGGAGAAATAAGGACATTCTACAACAAAAGCAGGCTAAAGGAATATATGAAAACCAAACCAGCTCTACAGAAAATACTTGAAAGGATCCTCCATGCTGAAGAGAAAGAAAAGCACACACATGAGGAACCTGAAAAAAACAAACTATACTCCAATACTAGTTAATACAAGAGAGCAAAGGTAAAACTGGAAGAACTACAAAACGAGAAAAATGGCAAAAATAAATACATATCTTTCAACAATAACTCTTACTATCAACAGCCTCAATGCCCTAACTGAAAGACATAGGTTTGCAGACTGGGTTAAAAAGCAGGACTGGGGCTGGAGAGATGGCTTAGCGGTTAAGGTGCCTGCCTGCTAAGCCTAAGAATGCTGGTTCCAATCTCCAGCGGTTCCAATCTCCAGGTCCCACGTTTAGCCAGATGCAAAGTGATGCAAGGGTGCAATGCCGCACTTGCCCACAAGGGGGAGCACACATCTGGAGTTCATTCACAGCAGCTGAGAGACTGCTGGTGCGCCCATCTCTGTCTCCCTCTCCATCTCTGTCTATCTCTCTCTGTGTCTCTCTCCAAAAATAAATAAAATAATAAAAAAATTAAAAAAAAAGCAGGACTATTCAATTTGTTGCCTGCAAGAAACTCATCTTTCCACAAAAGATGTACACTATCTTAGGGTAAAGGTTGGAAAATGGTGTTTCAAGTAAGTAGACCTGGAAAAAAAAGCAGGTGTTGCTACCCTAATATCTGACAGGGTAGACTTCAGACCAACATTAGTTAGGAAAGATGAGGAAGGTCACTTTATATTGATTAAAGGAACACTCCAACAGGAGGACATTATAATCCTAAACATATATGCACCTAACATGGGAGCTCCCAATTTCGTCAAACAAATGCTATTGGAAATAAGGTCACAGATAACACCAAACACAGTTGTAGTGGGTTACTTCACCCCACTCTCACCAATTGACAGGTCATCCCAGCAAAAAAAACAAAAACAAAAACAAAAACAAAAAAAACCAAAGAAGCATCTGGATTAAATGAGGTCAAGAACAAATGGACCTACAGATATCTACAGAATATTTCACCCAAATGCTGCAGAGTACACATTATTTTCAATAGCATATGGAACATTCTCTAAAATAAACTATGTATTAGGATACAAAGCAGATCTTAACAAATACAGGAAAAATGGAATAATTCCTTGCACTCTATCTGATCACAATGGGATTAAAATACAAATCAATAGCAAGAAAAGCTATAGAGCATACACAAAATCCTGGAAACTAAACAATACACTACTAAATGATGAATGGGTCAATGATGAAAGCTAGAAGGAAACCAAAAAATTCATAGAATCAAATGATAAAGAGAACAAAACATACCAAAACCTTTGAGACACAATGAAGGCAGTCTTAAGAGGGAAATTTATAGATTTAAGTGCCCATATTAAGAAATTAGATATGTCACAAGTAAACAACTTAATGCTTCACCTTAAGGCCCTGGAAAAAGAAGAAGAAGGGAAACTGAAAATCAGTAGACAAGAATAAATAATAAAGATTAGGAGTGGCTGTGGTGGCACACGCCTTTAATCCTATCACATGGGAGGCAGAGGTAGAAGGATCTCCACAAGTTCAAGGCCACACTGAGACTACATAGTGAATTCCAGGTCAATCTGGGCTAGAGTGAGCCCCTACCTTGAAAAAAAAGTCAAGATGAGATTAATCACTTAAGTAGACCTATAACAAGTATAGATAACCAAGATGGCTACTCACATAAGGCAAGACCCACATTACCCATGGGGAGAGGACAGGGAGAAGGCTAAGGATGGTACCATAATGACTATATATATACTATATACATAACTAATAACTTTATTATTATTATTATTATTATTTTTATTGACAACTTCTATACTTACATACAAAAAGTGCATGATATTTCCGTACCCTCCCCCCATTCCCCTTTAGAACTCCAATCTCCATCATATCCCCTCCTTCTCTCCATTAGTCTCTCTTTTAATTTGATGTCATCATCTTTTCTTCTATTATGAGGGTCTTGCAAAGGTATTGTTAGGCACTGCAAGGTCATGGATACCAAGGCCAATTTCTGTCTGGACAGTTGCACTGTAAGGAGTCATACCCTTCCTTTGGCTCTTCCATTCTATCCGCCCCCTCTTCTGCAATGGGCCCTGAGCCTTGGAGGGTGTGACAGAGATGTTTCAGTGCTGGGTACTCCTCCATTCCTTCTCAGCACTATGTTGCCTTTTGGGTCATCCCAGTGGTCATCACCATCTGAAAAGGGAAGCTTCTCTAACCAGAAGTGAGAGCGTTAATATGTGAATATGAACATTAAGTGCAGTGCTTTCAGGGCAGCTTGGTGGGAATATAATATACATTTAGCCAGACAAGAGCAGGCTTTATACCCCTCAGGCTCATGACCTCCCCTGCCATAGACTTTTGCTTAGGTTTTTCAGTACCAGGTATGTATTCCCTTCCATAGAGAGGGCCTTCAGTCCAATTATGGAGCAGTTAGTTACCCCAAGAGTAGACATGCCACTATTGCACCCGTTCAGTCATTGGGCCTGTATGGCCAAGCTTGAATATTCAGTGTCCACTGTTTTCACTACTGATGACTTCTGTCTCCCATATGGCTGCATGCAGTGCAGCTTTTTCCAGCTTTCAGTTGGCTGGTCTACAGGGAGAGGGTTTTCTGCTCATCACCAGCTTGCTTTCTCAGTGACCTTGCCTCTCAGGCAAGAAATGTCTTCAGCAATAGGGTCTTACTATTGTTTCTCAAGGGAAACCAAGGGCTTTGGCAAATGCTTTTAATGTTTTGGAGGCTACAGGGACCTCCTTGGCCAACAACTCACTGGAAGGTATCCCAGCCCAGGCACTGAAAATTTTCTAGTAACAGTCTACAGCTTTTAGATGTGCCATTATTCAAAAAAGTAGGTTTACAAAAGTCTTATTCACATTATCTTGAATTTAGATTGACCCTCCCCCTGCCCTTCTTTTATGCATTCTCTTCCCATGGCCTCACTTAGGCCATTCCCCTCCCTGTAATCTGTTCTTCTACTTACATATGTGCAATACCATACACTTAATTCCTTCCCTTTTCTCCATCCCTTATATCCTTTTACCAGTTTACTGGTTTCTGGTACCTATTTTTGGTTCCAGTTCACACACAAGTCTAAACATTTATAGCTAGGATCCACATATGAGAGAGAATATGTGACGTTTGGCTTTCTGAGCCTGGGTTACCTCACTTAGTATAATCCTTTCCAGATCCAATTAAAAAAAGTCCAGGCCCAGATGGATTCACTGGTGAATTTTACCAGACCTTCATGGAAGAATTAACATCAATGCTTTTCAACTTTTGCATAAAATAGAAAGGGAAGGAATCCCAACAAACTCCTTCTATGAAGCCAGCATCACCCTGATACTAAAACCAGACAAAGACAGAATAAAAAAAGAAAATTACAGACCAATCTCTCTCATGAACATAGATGCAAAAATTCTCAACAAAATATTGGCAAACAGAATACAATAATATATCAGAAAGATCATTCACCTTGACCAAGTATGCTTTATCCCAGAGATGCAGAGAAGGTTCAACATATGCAAATCAATAAATACAATACACCATATAAATGGACTGAAGGACAAGAATCACATGATCATCTCAATAGATGCAGAAAAAGCATTTGACAAAATCCAACATCCCTTCATGGTAAAAGTCCTACAGAAAAGGGAATAGAAGGAACGTATCTTAACATAATAAAGACTATGACAAACCTTTAGCCAGCATAATACTAAATATAGAAAAACTTGAAGCTTTTCCATTAAAATCAGGCACAAGACAAGGGTGTTCACTGTCCCCACTTTTATTTAATATAGTACTGGAAGTCTTAGTCATAGCCATAAGGCAAGAGACACACATAAAAGGGATATAAATTGGAAAGGAAGAGATCAAGTTATCATTATTTGCAGATGATATTCAGACTTTCTGAATATAACCCCAGTTGCTCAGGAAATAAAACCACTGATCAACCACTGGGACCTCATGAAGTTGCAAAGTTTTGTACAGCAAAGCAGACTGCGAATAGAGCAAAAGGGCAACCTACAGAATGGAAGAAAATCTTTACCAGCTATACATCTGACAGAGGATTCATATCCAGGATATACAAAGAACTCAAAAAATTTAAATAATAAGAAATCAAACAACCCAATGAAAAATGGGCTATGCAATTAAATAGAGAGTTCTCAAAAGAAGATACAGATGGTATATAAACATCTAAAAAAAAGTCCTACATTCCTAGCCATCAGAGAAATGCACATTAAAACTACTTTGAGAGCTGGGTATGGTGGCACATGCCTTTAATAATAGCACTTGGGAGGCAGAGGTAGGAGGATTGCTGTAGGTTTGAGGCCACTCTGAGACTACATTGTGAATTCCAGGTCAGCCTGAGCTGGAGCAATACCCTACCTCGAAAAACAAAAACAAAAACAAAAACAAAAACAAACAAACAAACAAACAAACAAAAAACTACTTAGAGATTCCATCTCACTCCTGTCAGAATGGCTACCATCATGAAAACAAATGACAATAAATGTTGGTGAGGATGCAAAAAAAGAACCCTTCTACACTGTTGGTAGGGATGCATTCTGGTCCAGCCATTGTGGAAATCAGTGTGGAAGTTCCTGAGACAGCTAAAAATAGATCTACTATATGACCCAGCTATACCACTCCTAGGCATATATCCTAAGGATTCGTCTTACTACCTTAGAGATACTTGCTCGACCATGTTTATTGCTGCTCTATTCACAATAGCTAGGAAATGGAACCAGCCTAGATGTCCCTCAACTGATGAGTGAATAATGAAGATGTGGCACACTTATACAATGGAGTTCTACTCAGTGGTAAAGAAAAATGTAATTATGAAATTTGTAGGACAATGGATGCATCTAGAAAGGATTATACTTAGTGAGGTAACCTGGGCCCAGAAAGCCAAATGTCACATGTGCTCTCTCCTGTGTGGATCCTAGCTACAAATGATTGGACCTCTATGTGAGTTGGAATAAAACTCTGAAACAGGGGCCAGTAAGCTAGAAAGGGGATATAAAGGGAATAGAAAGGGAAGGGGGACTTAATAGGATGATATTGTATATATGTATGTAGAAGAACAGATTAGTGGGGGGTGGTGGAAAGGCCTAGGTGAGGTCAGGAAAAGAGTAAAAGAAAGGTGGGGGAAGAGCTAATCA
Organism: Orientallactaga sibirica; assembly: GCA_036365145.1. Lineage (NCBI taxonomy): Eukaryota > Metazoa > Chordata > Mammalia > Rodentia > Dipodidae > Orientallactaga > Orientallactaga sibirica. The sequence goes on along the minus strand of JAEOAD010000794.1, from coordinate 1,064,558 downwards.
AAATCTAAGAGTATATGAACAAATTATATGGAAACCTACTTTTTTAGACAATGGAACACTAAGAAGCCATAGATTGTTACTAGAAACTTTTCAGTGCCAGGGATGTGATACCATCCAGTGAGTTGTTAGCCGGGGAGGTTCCTGATGCCCCCAAAACATTACAGGCCATTGCCAAGGCTCTTGGTTCCCACCAGGAATAGAGCGTAAGACCCTATTGCTGAAGACTCCACATACTTGCGCCGCAAGGTCATTGAGAAATCCTGATGGAGCTAAGCTGAAAACCTCCTCCATGTAGACCAGCTGACAGAAATCTGGAAAAAACTACATTGCATGCAGATCAAGGGGGGAGAGAGAGAAATCACCAGTGGAGATACTCAACAGTGGACACTGCAAGCCTTAAATTTGGCCAGCCAGGCCAAATGAGCCAACAGGTACAATAGTGGCATGTCTGTTATGGGGGAAACCAACTGTTCTCTAATTGGACTGGAGGCCTGCTCCATGTGAGGGAATACATTCCCTGATACTGAAAACCTAAAACAGGGTAGTCATTAGCCCTAGGGATGTAATGTCTGCTGCTCTCTGGCTAAATGTATATACTATGCTCACCAAACTGCCCAGTAACCACTTCTCAATGTCCATACCAATATATTAATGCTACTCTCATTTTTGGTTAGAGAAGCTTCTTTTCAGATAGCAGTGATCTTGGGATGATTCAGAAGGTACCTTGGTGCTGAGAAGTGACAGAGGAGTGCTCAGCCCTGAAACATCTCTATCATACCTTCCAAGGTCCATTGTGTAAGAGGTGGCAGAAAGGATGTAAGAGCCAAAGGAAGGGTAGGATTCCTTACAACATGCTCCTCCAGACACAAAATGGCCTGAATATCCATGACCTCACAGTGCCTGAAACTACCTACACAAGACCATCATAACAGGAGGAAAAGATCATGACATCAAAATAAAAGACTCGGGAGGCAGAGGTAGGAGGATCGCCGAGAGTTCGAGGCCACCCTGAGACTACATAGTGAATTCCAGGTCAGCCTGAGCCAGAGTGAGACCCTACCTAGAAAAACCAAAATAAATAAATAAATAAATAAATAAATAAATAAATAAATAAATAAATAAAAGAGAGACTGAGAGGGGGAAGGGGTATGATGGAGAGTGGAGTTTCAAAGGGGAAAGTGGGGGAGGGAGTGAATTACCATGGGTTATTGTCTATAATTATTGAAGTTGTCAATCAAGAAGTAAATTTAAAAAAAAAGTTCACTGAAGTTTCTGGAACTAGGAAGTATAAGAAATTAACCAGGCATAGTGGTACACACCTATGATCCCAGCACTCAGGAGGCAGAGGTAGGAAGATCACTGTGAGTTTGAGGCCAATCTGAGACTATATAGTGAATTCCAGGTCAGCCTGGGCAAGACCCTACCTTGAACTGCCCCTCCCAAAATAAATTAGTAGTTAAACAAAGGTTTTTACTTACTTGGTAGAGGCTAAAGGTGTCAGATTTAGAAGAATTAATGAAAAGGTACCAAGCTGGAAAGCTAAGTTCTTTGATTATTATTGTCAGTTGTTTATTTAACCATAGGAACTATGAACTTTACATAATTTTGTCTATATTTTATCTAGCAGAAAACCATATGAGATCAGAACAATATCTAAGTATAAAGATTTAGGTGCTATATCAAATAAGTAACAAATTAGCCCATGGGGAAAACAAACAAGTTTGGTATTTAGACATAACTTTAACAGGGGTTATTAGAGCCTTCAGTTGGTAAGAGTAGAATATTATTTATTTATTTATTTTAGAGAGAGAGAGAGAGGAGAGACAGATAATAAGTGTATCAGGGCCTCTAGCCACCGTAAATGAATTCCAGATGCGTGGGTCACCATGTACATCTGTCTTAAGTGGGTACTGAGGAATTGAACCTGGGTTTGTAGGCTTTGCAGGCAAGTGCCTTAACTGCTAAGCCATTTCTCCAGCCTCCTTGACCTTTCTTTTTTCTTTGAGGTAGGGTCTTGCTATAGCCCGGGCTGACCTGGACCTCACTGTGTAGTCTCAGGCTGGCCTCAAACTCATGGCGTTTCTCCTACCTCTGCCTCCCAAGTGCTGGGATTAAAGTCATGCCCAGCTCCCCTTGACATCTTTATAAAAATGGCCACTGTGGTCAAATCAATGGCCTTATCTTCCTACAAACACAACCCCTATATCTCCCCTCACCAGGCCTGTTCTTCATATGTAGAATGGGCACCTGCATGAGTCGGGTCAAAAGATGGCCTGCCTTCAGGCCTGAGGTCATCCAGGGGCTAACAGAGGCTCTCCAAATGAAGAAAAACATATATGGCTTGTCAGCCTCAGAGCTCAGAGTAAGGAAAGTGCATGAACTGGATCCTAAAACAGACTCTAAACAGGTTTCTCCAAGAGATCCAGTTACCCTGGACTTCTGTGCTGCCCTTGGTACTTCTGGGGCTGAGAAGCTTTCCCTGAGCAGGAATTACTCTCACCCTATGAAATTCTGTTTGTTAGACACACCCCCAGTAGACAGGAGGGAAATGGGAAGTTTAGAAGTTCACACCCAGCTACAACTTCTAGCTACCTCCGTAGCCCGAGTACATAAGTGGATGCAAGAGAGAGTTTCTTTGCCCTTGAGCAACTTAATACACTGCTATAAACCCAGAGATTTTATATGGGTAAAACAACTGCTATAAGACCACATGAGAGAGAAGGGACCTTACTCTGCGCTTCTAACCACTCCCAAAGCTTTAGAGGTTACAGGAATATGTTCCAAAACACAAGAGCAAAGACTGCTGCTCCACCCAAACATTTAGCCCGGTAGACAGCAACTGGAGATGTTGAAGACCCCTTTGAGCCCATGCCCTGCTTGGCCCATGCCGAAAGCTGATCAGTCCATACAGGGCTGAAGCTTAAAGACTTAACACCTGAGTAATCTGTAGCCCTGCTCCTCACAAACATAGAACCAACTGATTAACACATGGTGGACACCTAAGGACTTCAACAAGGGAGACCTGGGAGTTATGGTCACAATGTCACCCTAGTTCACTGTGGTCAATGGTATTTGCTAACCTTAATGTTCTATATAGGTCTGGCAGAAACAGCTCCAAGAGATTGGAACCAATCACAGATGCTCTAGCTGTGTTTTCCATAAGTATGATGGGTTCAGCTACAGCCCCCCAGTGCCCCTCAAACTCGGACACACCACTTTAGAGAAGCCAGCAACACCCCAGCCTAGGACATCTGAGGCTCAGATCTGGCCTCCCTTCCCCGCCCCTTCCAGAAGCTGCTGGGCAGGAGTCTGAGGAAGCAGATTTTATCTTGTGGGAAACCTGCTGCTTCAAGTTCTGCTTAAACAGCCTGAGGATGCCTTCCACTCCAGGGAGACAAAATACAAGCCTATTCCAACCCTGGTACAGTTCCTTCCCTGATCAACTAGCTCAGAGCCAAGCTACAGTGCCTGTGGGGCCCACTTCACCATCACAGCCTGAAAGCACACCTGCTTGGACAGTAATTTCTTTTTCTTATTTTTAAGTATTTTATTTATTTATTTGAGATAGATAAATAAAGAGACTGAGAGAGGAAGAGAAAGAGGGAGGGAGGGAGGGAGGGAGGGAGACAATGGGCATGCTAGAGCCTCTAGCCACTGCAAATGAACTCTAGACATATACGCTACCTTGTGAATCTGACTTTTACATGGGTACTGAGGAATCAAACCTGGGTCCTTTGGCTTTTCAGGCAAGTGCCTTAACTGCTAGGCCATCTTTCCAGCATTCTTTCTTTTTTAAAAAATTATTTATTTATTTGAGAGAGAAAGAGGAGACAGAGAGAATGGGTATATGAGGGCTCCTAGCCCCTGCAAACAAACTCCAGATGCATGTGCCATCTTGTGCATCTGGCTTTTACATGGGTCCTGGGAAATTGAACCTGGGTTCTTTGTCTTTGCAGGCAAGTGCCTTAGCCACTAAGCCTGCCTGCTAAGCCTAAGAACCCCAGTTCCAATCTCCAGGTCCCACGTTTAGCTAGATGCAAAGTGAAGCAAGGGCGCAATGCTGCACTTGCCCACAAGGGGGAGTACGCATCTGGATTTCGTTCACAGCAGCTGAGAGGCTGCTGGTGTGCCCATTCTCTATCTGTCTTCCTCTCCTTCTCTCTCTGTCTCTCTGTGTCTCTCTCCAAAAACCAAAAATATTTAAAATTTTTATTTATTCATATATTTGCAAGTAGAGAGAGAGAGAGAGAGAGAGAGAGAGAGAGAGAGAGAGAGAAAGGGAGAGAATGAGCACACCAAGGCCTCTTGCCATTGCAAATGAACTCTAGATACATGTGCCACTTTGTGCATCTGGTTTATTTTTTATTTTTAGAGAGAGATACAGAGATAGAGAGAGAGAGGAAGAGGGAGACAGATAGAGAATGGGCGCACCAGCAGTCTCTCAGCTGCTGTGAACAAAATCCAGATGTGTGCGCCCCTTTGTGGTCAAGTGTGGCATTGCGCCCTTGTGTCACTTTGCATCTGGCTAAACGTGGGACCTGGAGATTAGAACCGGGTTCTTAGGCTTAGCAGGCAGGCGCCTTAACCGCTAAGCCATCTCTCCAGCCCATGCATCTGGTTTTATGTGGGTACTAAGGAATCAAACCTGGGTCCTTAGGCTTTGCAAGAAGCACCTTAACTGCTCAGCCATCTCTCCAGCCCCAGAAGATAGCTTTGTCTCAGGCCAGAGTGTGACCCTCTATCAGACATTAAAGGCCTGACAGTCCAGCAGCTAGAAAAAATCCTGGCTTGCAACTTTGTCAACTATGAAGATTGTTATGAGGAATAGGAGCTGATAAAGAACAGCACAAAGAAAGAGAAAATAATGAGCTGGTTCTTAAAACACTTAGAACAACATTTAGAGATGGACATTCTGGCTCCTCCCACTTGCTGGCCCTCTCCTAATGCTTTTTGTAGTCCTTCTGTCCAGTCCTTGAATTCTCAATATACTAACCAGGTTTGTTTCCTCTCACTTAACAGCTATAAAGTTCCCAATGCTCCTTCAGAGCTATCAGCCACTTGACCTAAGTGACATAGATACTGGTGATGCCCCTATTTAAATTACAGAGGCTATCAAAGGGGGGAAATGAGGCAGACAGCCAAGACCAAGAAAAAAGTATGCTCTGTATTAAATTAGGGCTGTTTACAAAACCTTGTCCTGTTTGCTAAACTTTATCTCAAAATGCAGCAGCTTTAAAAAGCCCTTTGTTGGGGGCTGGAGAAACAGCTTCATGGTTAAGGTGAAGCCTAAGGACCCTGGTTCGATTCTCCAGGTCCCACGTAAGCCAGATGCACATAGTGGCACATGCATCTGGAGTTTGTTTGCAGTGGCTAAAGGCCTTGGCGTGCCCATTCTCACTCTCTCTATATCTATCTCTTTCCCTTTGTCTATCTCTAATAAATAAATTTTAAAAAGCCCTTTGTGGGCAGGAAAGATGGCTTAGCATTTAAGGTGCTTGCCAGCCAAGACAAAGGACCCAGGTTTGATTTCCCAGGACCCAACTAAGCCAGATGCACAAGGTGGCACATGCATCTGGAGTTTCCTTTGCAGTGGCTAGGGGCCCTGGTGCAGCTATTCTCTCTCTATCTGCCTCTTTCTCTCTCTCAAAATAAATAAACAAAATATAAAAAAATAAAGAGCTCTTTGGGTTGGAGAGGTGTTTTAATGGTTAAGGCACTTGTCTGCAAAGCCAAAGGGCCCAGATTCAAGTCCCCAGTACCCACATAAAGCCAGATGCACAGGGTGATGCATGCATCTGGAGTTCGTTTGCAGTGGTTGGAGGCCCTGGCACACCCATTTTTTTTTCCTCTCTCGATCTGTACATCTTTCTCTCTCTCTCAAATAAATAAATAAATAATATTTTTTTAAAAGCCCTTTGTCTAAGTGCCCCCCACTTGTAAAACCTGCTTGTTACTAATGCTTCCTGATCATAGCCTCAGTCGTGTAGACAGAAAACTTTAAACCCACCAGTGATAGAAAAGATCAGAAATGGAGGTCAGCCTGGGCTAGAGTGAGACTCTACCTCGAAACAAAATAAAACAAACAAACAAAAAAACTCAAATGACAAACAAAAACAAAACAAAACAAAAACAAACAGAAAAAACCCAAATGGCTATGTGGTAATAAATATCCTGTCCAAATGGAATGTATGATGCCGAATCTTCTTGTCTCTTAGGTAAACTCATCAGGATCCACCTGGCACCAGCAGGCCTTTAACTGAGCTACCAACTGGCTTGAGTTTCTACATCAAAATTGTCTTGGAGGCTGTCTTAGCAGTTAAGGCTCTTGCATGCAAAGCTAAAGGAACCAGATTCAATTCGCACGTAAAGCCAGATGCACAAGGTGGCTGGAGGCCCTGGCACACCCACTCTATCTGCCTCTCTCTCTCAAATAAAATAAAATAAAATAAAATAAAATAAAATAAAATAAAATAAAATAAAATAAATTGTCTTGGGTACTGGAGAGATGGCTTAGTGGTTAAGCCACTTGCCTGTGAAGCCTAAGGACCTAGGTTCAACTCCCCTGAACCTACGTAAGCCAGATGTACATGGTGGCACATGTGTCTGGGGTTCTTTTGCAGTGGCTAGAGGACTTGGCATGCCTGTTCTCTTTCTCTCTCTAATAAATAAATAAAAATAAAACAAGAAAAGATCAGAAATTATGCAGAAATGTCTATGAAATCCCAGAAGGGGGTGGAGAGATTTCTCAGTGGTTAAAAGCACTTGCTTGCAAACCCCGATGGTCCCTGTTTGATTCCCCAGTTCCCATGTAAAGCACAAAGTGGTGCATGCGCCTGGAGTTTGTTTACAGTGGCAAGAGGCCACATCCATATTCTCTCTCTTCTCTGTCTCAAATAAATAAATAAATGAATAAATAAATAAATAAATAAATAAATAAATACAAAACAAAAACAAACAAACAAAACCCTGAGAGACAGTGACTTGGTGCTCAGGCTTTGGAAGTTATTCCCCTGAGTCTATGTCAATGTGAATAAAACTTCTGATTCTCCACTCTGGTGCCTGCTTTGAAAGCAGTATTTTTCTGTAACAGTGGTAACATTATGTTTAATGGTTTTTCTTAAAAAAATTCTTTTTTCTCAAGGTTGGGTCTCACTCTAGCCCAGGCTAACCTGGAATTCACTTTGTAGTCTCAGGGAGGCCTCGAACTCATGGCAATCCTCCTGCCTCTGCCTCCTGAGTGCTGGGATTAAAGTCATGTGCCACCACGCCCGGCTGTCTATGCTTCTTTAAGTACCCCCTCACCTGTGCTCTGTAAGTAACCTTAATAAGCTGATTCACTAAGCTAGATTTGGCTGGAATTGTTTGTTTGGAAGGCAGCTATGCTAACCACTATACCACCAACGTGAATTGTGAATAGATGTTTGTCAAGCCTGTGATGGTTTTGTGATAGAAGAATTTAAACTGGGGAGTTCATACTAAGGAGACAACAAAGCCCCAAGGCCCACTCCTGGAGGGGCTATCCTGTTTTGTACAGCTTCATCCTGTTTTGCAAGACTTTATCTCAAAGTGCAGCTGCAAATGAACTCTCTCTAAGCCTAATAGCCTTTGGCTTCTGAAAGATAGTCCTTCATGGCCTCTGGTCATGTAGACTAGTGCTTGAAAACCCACCAATAATGCAAAGAATCCAGGATGATGTCAAAATGCGTATATAAGCCCCAAACAACTGTAGCTCCAGTCCAGGCTATGGAAGAGATTCCCCTGGGCCCATACCAGGGTGAAATAAATCTCCTGGTTTTCTATTCTGCTCCTGGTGCCTGACTTGTGAGTCCCCGCTTCCTGCAACAGTTTGATTGTAGAATGTCCCTCATAGACTCATGTGTTTAAATACTTAATCTCCAGTTGGTGGTATTGTTTGGGAAGGTGTGGTAGAAAAAATTTGACAGATAAATGAGATCCAGATGATGGTCTAAAGCTCCTTTGTCCCAAGGCCATAACCTGCTTTACAGTTTCTATCATACAAGCCTCTACCAGGGAGACAGCATGACCCCGAGTCTGCATCCTGCTTGTAATATGTTACGTGGTTAGTGCAGCAATAGGCAAACTTCCCTGAGCTTCTTTAATTTTCCACTTGTAGTCCCAGGTCACACAGCCTAGAGGTTTAACCCACCAATAATGTGAAGAACTCAAGATGATGTCAAACTGCCTGCTATACTGCCTTTAAAAACTCTGAGCCGGGCTGGAGTCATGGCTTAGCAGTTAAGGCGTTTGCCTGAGAAGCCTAAGGTCCTGGTTCGATTCTCCAAGTCCGAGGTAAGCCAGATGCACAAGGTGGCACATGCATCTGGAGTTCGTTTGCAGTGGCTAGAGGCTCTGGCACGCCCATTTTCACTCTCCCTCTGTCTCTTTCCCTCTCTCTGTCTCTAATAAATAAATAAATAAAAATAAAAAAATAAAATCTTTAAAAACTCTGAGCCATCCGAGTGCTCAGGCTTTCGAAGAGATTCCCCTGGGCCCATGATGACATGATAATAAACATTTATGGTGATTCTCTACTCTGTCTCTGGTGCTGCTTCTATGTACTTCAGTTTCTTGTAACAAAGGTGGTAGTACCTTTAAGAGGTGGATCCTTGCTGGAGGAAGAGTGTCTGGGGGTGAGCACTGAGTTACAGATAGGCAGGAGAGCATTCAGTGACTCCACTCTGCTTCCCTGCAGACATGGTGATGAGATGCTGGCTGTCTTCATGGAATTTAAAATTAAAAAAATTATTTATTTATTTGAGAAAGAGAGGCAGACAGAGAAAAAGATACAAAGAGAGAATGGGTGTGCCAGGGCCTCCAGTTGCTGCAAACAAACTCCAGGTACATGTGCCACCTTATGCATCTGGCTTACGTGGGTCTTGGGGAATTGAATCTGGGTCCTTTGGCTTTGCAGGCAAGTGCCTTAACGACTAAGCTGTCTCTCTAGCCCTAATTTTTCTTTTTCTTTTTTTTTTTTAATTATTTTATTTATTTTTGGAGAGAGACAGACAGAGAGGGAGGAGAGAGAGCAGCAGTCTCAGCTGCTGCAAACGAAATCCAGGTGTGTGCTCCCCTTTGTGGGTAAGTGCGGCATTGCGCTCTTACATCACTTTACATCTGGCTAAACGTGGGACCTGGAGATTGGAACCGGGTTCTTAGGCTTAGCAGGCAGACACCTTAACCGCTAAGCCATCTCTCCAGCCCTCCAGCCCTAATTTTAAAAAATTCATTTATTATCCTTGAGTATGTGTGCACATGCCATGGCACATGTGTGGAGGCCAGAGGAAAACTCAGTGTTGTTGTTTTGTACCTTGTTTGAGGCGAGGTCTCTCTCTTAAAATTTTTTTTCAAGGGAGGGTCTCACTCTAGCCCAGGCTGATTTGGAACTCACTGTGTAGCCCCAGGCTGGCCTCAAACTCACAGCTATCCTCCTACACTTGCCTCCCAGAGTCCTGGATTAAAGGCTTGTAGCACCACACCCAGCTAGGCAGGGTCTCTTGTGGGTCACCACTGTGAATGTCAGGATGGCTGGCCCATGAGCTTCTGGGATTCTCCTGTTGCTGCCTTTGATGTTGTTTATGAGGGCGGGGATCAGATGCTTCCTTCTTGTGGCTTTACACGGGTTCTGCTGATCCAAACTGAGGCTTCCGCAGCACAGCGCTTTAATTACTGAGACAACTCCCCCGCCCGGATGGTATTTGCTTACAGCATCCTGCGCGGACATACGGTTTTCTTCTTGGGGCTCTGCTCCCCTTCCAGGATCTCGAATTTCTTCTAATTCGCTGCTGGATGGAGAAAGAAAATGGAAGAGAACACCAAGTAGTTTCCTTGGGTCAGCCCCGAAGTAGTAGCTCACTTTTACTTCTACTGGCAAGACTCTGTCACGTGGCTACTTTTAACCTCAAAAGATGCTGGGAAATGTAGTCTCATTGCGCACCTTTGAAGAAGAGGAAGTTGCTAAGGATTTGAAAAATCTACACAACTGAAGACAGGGAACAGAACACAGCAGTGCTGACAATATTTGGCATTACCCTGAGAACTTTCTAGAAGCAAATTGTATTCCAGTGGAAGAAAGGATTGTTTAATTGGTGTACACGACTTGTATACTAAAATTCCTATCAAGTGAGGGGGCCTCTACTGGGTCATTCAGGCAAGAGGGACAAGTCAATTGGAAATCCAAGAAGTAAAGGAAAGTAGATAGGTGGGTGAGTTGCCAGCTGTGATATAGCTCCAAGTATCCACGCTGGGGCCCAAGGATGGTACTCCCGGGATACAGAGAAGGAATACTAAACTAGGCAGCATTTTAACCATATGCAGATGGTCTGGCCTGGAAGTTAGGCAGTTAAAACCCAATTTTCAGATATGAAGTTGAAAGTGAGGAGGTTAGAAGCCAGGAGTACTAGATGCATTTAAGGATTTTAGGTTCGCTCAAGAGGAGTAAGGTAGTCGTAGAAATTTATTTTTCCCTCGAACAGCATACATTCTTTCTTTATTTTTTCTTACTGATTTGAGAGAGAGAGAGAGAGAGAGAGAGAGAGAGAGAGGAGAGAGAAATGGGCACACCAGGGTCTCTAGCCACTGCAAATGAACCCCAGATACATGCATCATCTTATGCTTCAGGCTTATGTGGGTACTGGGGAATCAAACCTGGGTCCTTGGGCTGGAGCAATGGCTTAGCAGTTAAGGTGTTTGCCTGCAAAGTTCGATTCGCCAGGATCCATGTAAAGCAAATGCACAAGGGGCCGCATGCATCTGGAGTTTGTTTGCAGTGGCTGGATGCTCTGGCATGCCCATTCTCTCTCTCTGCCTCTTTCTTTATCTTGCAAATAAATAAATAAATAAATAAATAAATAAATAAATAAATAAATAAATAGATATTTTTTTAAAAGCCTGGGTCCTTAGGCTTTGCAGGCAAGTGCCTTAACAGCTAAGCCATCTCTCCAGCCCCTTGAACAGCATACATTCTTAGTTTGAGTTGTGAATGAGCTTTTTTTTTTTTTTTTTTAAAGTTTTTCGAGGTAGAGTCTAACTGTAGCCCAGGCTGACCTGGAATCACTATGTAGTCTCAGGGTGGCCTCGAGCTCACAGTGATCCTCCTACTTTAGCCTCCCAAGTGCTGAGATTGAAGGATTAATAGCTTTCCCTGTAAACTAGAAGGAACTAAAGAGTTAATAATTATCCCTAAGACTAGAAGGCCATAAAGAAATAGCCTTGTCAGGCCCAACAACTCCCCTGTTTGATAAACTTCCCTTGACTTAGAAAACCTTGAAGAAGCCTATTCTGAGCGAGGACACAATCAGCTACAAGTTCCTTATCTACTGCACCTGGTACAGTATGTTTCTTAGAATCTTCCTTATAAGTTTGAACTCCAGCCTAGCTCAGTGCTTCAGCCTTCATCCTGCGGAAAGGCTGCTGCCCCTGTTGTACCTCAATAAACTGTCTGTAGAGATCAAGTCCGGTGTTCTCTTACGCTTTTCTCTTACACTTTCCTAACAGGGATTAAAGGCATGCGCCACCACACCCGGCTACTTGAATGAGCATATTTTGGTGATGAGCTACTCCTTGCCAATTCTTACTCCAGGTAGTTGAGTGGTGCTGAACACAGTCCCCTGGTTTCAGGACTGAGCAGGCAATGCCAGTCTGGCTTACCAGAGTCACCATGACAATTCAGGTATATATGCACATGACTCACTTGGAGCCAATAAGAATCAGGCTTGGATGTTTTGCTGGAGTCATTATGCAAAAGCCCCCCTTTCTAAAGCAGTTGTCTGAGTAAATTTTTTTTTCCAATCATGAAACAACCCCATGTTTCATAATGAGTTGCTAAGCACTTTGGCAATATAATTAACATTAAAAAACAGTATGAAGCTGGGCATGGTGACGCACACCTTTAATCCTTTAAGCACTTGGGAGGCAGAGGTAGGAGGATCACTGTGAGTTCGAGGCCACCCTAAGACTTCAGAGGGAATTACAGGTCAGCCTGGATTACAATGAGACCCTACCTCGAAAAACCAAAAAACAAAACGAAAAAACCCAAAAAACAAAAACAAAAACAAAAACAAAACAAAACCAAAAAACCTAAAAACCAAACAAACAAACCCTCCTCCCCCCAAAAACAGTATGCCAGGTGTGGTGCACACCTTTAATCTTAGCACCAGGGAGGCAGAGGTAGAAGGATCACTGTGAGTTCAAGGGCATCCTGAGACTACATAGTGAATTCCAGGTCAGCCTGGTCTAGAGTGAGACCCTACCTCAAAAAACCAAAATAGCAAAAAAAAAAAAAAAACCAATAAACAAAAAGCACTCCCTAAAACCACTGTACAATATATTGTAGAAATAACAGTGGATGTCATGTATAGCAGTGGAAAGTATTATTTTGGGAATATGCATGTGTGTGCAGTCATATTTCATAAGGATGTTTCAGTCAATGATGACTCAAATATAGAGTGGTAGCATAAAGTTATATCACCTAGTGATGTTGCAGCTATTTTAATTTGTGTAAGTACATGCTATGATGTTCACATAACAACAAAATCACCTTGCGTCGCATTTCTCAGGACATATTTGATACTGGAGACAGGATCATTTGGCAGGAAATAAATGGTAGACTGAGCCAAATGTTATGAACAAGGCAGGCAGGGCTTCTGGACTGGAACCTGCCTCTCGAGCAGAAGGGAGCTGGCACTCCCCGCAGAGAGGACCAGGCTTTGCTGTGAACCATGAACAAACCAAAGGCTTTTGATCGATTTGTTGGCGTGGGCTAATCTGGGCAATAGGTCACTGGCTCAGTTTTAGGAGATGTTTTCTTTTTGTGTGCAAACATCATGCTCTTGAGGCTTGCAGGCTAATGGGTGGTTGACTTAACCCAGGAGCTGCTGAGTTCCTTCGGTTGGTGCTATCACCCTGCATAAACATCCTGGCCATATGGCTTGGCTTGGGCTTTATGATAAGGCTGAAGACTTTTAGTGCTTGAACTGCTGGGAAGCCTCCCTCCCCCACACAAAGGCAGGGTAGGAGAAATACCAGCTGCAATGGGCAATGTTACTCTATACTGTTGTGTTGGAGAACACATTTTATTTTATTTAATTAATTTATTTATTTTAATTTCATTTTTCTTCAAGGAAGCATCTCACTCTAGCCCAGGCTGACCTGGAATTCACTATGTAGGCTCAGGATGCCCTTGAACTCTAGATGATCCCCCTACCTTTGCCTCTCGAGTGGTGGGATTAAAGGTGTGCATTACCACTCTTGGCTCTATTATTATTTTTTTTTTTTTTTAGGTAGGGTCTCGCTTTAGCCCAGGCTGACCTGGAATTCACTATCTAGTTGCAGGGTGGTCTTGAACTCATGGTGATCCTCCCACCTCTGCCTCCCAAGTGATGGGATTAAAGGCGTGTGCCACCATGCCTGGCTTCTATTTCTATTTTTATTTTTTTTACAGAGATTGAGAGCAAGAAGAGCAAGAGCAAGAGCAAGAGAATTGGCATTTCAGGGCCTCAGCCACCACAATCAAACTCCAGAGGCTTGTGCCACCTAGTACACACATGCAACCTTGCTCTTGCATCACCTTTGTGCATCTGGCTTATGTGGGATCTGGAGAGAGATCGAAGATGGGTCCTTAGGCTTTGTAGGCAAGTGCCTTAACCGCCAAGCCATCTCTCCAGCCTGGACAACATATTAAAAAAATTAACATGTCTACATGTACACCTGAGTCAAATCTGACTCAAAGAGTCAGACAGCAAAGGTGGCAGACATGATATGGAGACAGACATGCTAAACCTTTCACTCTTCAGACATCTGCAGGTCCAAGTGAAGAAACAGTGTTTTCAGCAAAAATGGCCTTCATGTTCCTGTAACATAACCTAGGCAACTTTTGCTGTTGTATAGCAAATTCCTCCAAAGTGAAATGTTCCCTCCTGGAGGGAGGAGGAGTCAGGAGGTCAGCAAGCGTGGGGAACTGGAACTTAAAAGTGCACATGACCTCTCCCCAAGCTTAATAGAGGCAGCTCTTAAGGGGCAGGCTCTGACCAGTGTCATGTAGCAGTTTTCTAAACTTAAAAGGTTTCTTCAAAACTCAAAAAATAAAAAAATAAAAGTTTGCTGGGTGTGGTGGCACACGCCTTTAATCTCAGCAGAGGAGGCAGAGGTAGGAGGATCACCATGAGTTTGAGGCCACCCTGAGAATACAGAGTGAATTCCAGGTCAGCCTGGGCTAGAGTGAGACCCTACCTCAAAAAAACTCATTAAAACAAAGAAGCTTCTCTTTTCAGATGGTGATGACCACTGGGATGACCCAAAAGGCAACACGGTGCTGAGAAGAAGGAACGGAGGAGTGTCCAGCACTGAACCATCTCTATTGCAACCTCCAAGGCTCAGGATCCATTGTGGAAGATGGGGTGGAAAGAATGTAAGAGCCAAAGGAAGGATATGATTCCTTACAATGCAACTGTCCAGATAGAAATTGGCCTCTATATCCATGACCTTGCAGTGCCTAGCAACACCTTCGCAAGACCCTCATAATAGAAGAAAAAATGATGACATCAAATTAAAAGAGAGACTAATGGGGGGAGAGAGGAGATATGACGGGAATGGAGTTCTGAAAGGGAATCGGGGGAGGGGAGGGAAATATCATGGTTTATTGTCTGTAAGTATAGAAGCTGTCAATAAAACAATTGAAAAAAACTTGAAAAGGGAAAAAAAACTCAAAAACTCAAAAAAAGAAGAAGAAAAAAAAAAAGGTTCAAGGCCCCTCCAATGATTAAACAACTGCTTGAGGAGAGACTGTCCAGTGGAGCTACCTGCAAGTCAATTGTGCAGTGAGCTCCAGAGAAGCTGCTTTGGTGAGTTGTCACCTGTACTGGGGTGGCTTCTCCATGATGCAGCTTCCTTTGAGTCAGCCATGTTCCTGTGAGCAACCCCTCACTCTGCTCTGTAATAACTCAGACTCATTGGCTCACCAAAACTGGTTTTGGTGCAATTGTGCTTTGATCTGTTGTCTGGCTGGAGGAGGTGTCACTGGGATCCAGCCCAAACGTGTGTTTGGGGGTGGATCTGAATTCTAGCACAAAGGTGTGCAGAGAGATTTGAGCAGGTTTGTGCCTGCTGCCTTTTGGTGTTTGCTGGCTGCTGGTGGTTTCTCTGACTTGGATTTATGAATGAGCTGGCTTCTTCCACCACTGATGGAACTTCCCCTAGATCTGTAAGCTTGAAATAAATTCCTTCTTCCCATGAAACTGCATTTGTTTCCATGCTCATTCCAGTGCCATGATCAATGCAGCTACGGGGTGACTCGAGGGCTAAAAAGACAGACACAAGTAATAGAGTAAAACTGGGATCAGGTGGTCTACAGGCTCTGCTGGAGACACTGTAGCCCCGCCTAACCCATGTTGGTTTAATTTATACATAAGTGCCTTATCCACTAAGCCAACTCTCCAGCTGGTTTAATTTATACACAAGCAGAAAAGCTTCAGCTACTATATTCTTTTTTGTTTTTGTTTGTCTTGTTTTTTGAGGTAGGGTGTCTCTCTGGCCCAGGCTGATCTGGAATTCACTATGTAGTCTCAGGGTGGCCTTGAACTCATGGCGATCCTCCTGCCTCTGCCTCCCGAGTGCTGGAATTAAAGGCATGCACTACCATACCTGGCTTACATTCTTTTATCAAATATAGAAAAAGCATGGGAACAGGGACAAGTTCAAATGATGGAGGAATGAGGCAGCTATAGACTGTTTTTCTGCACAAGGTCAGGCCGACACAAACAAAGGGGAGGAATTAAGGAGAGCCTGTGCTTTGCTCCAGGTCAGGGTGGCTCCGACTTCAGCTGAGGATAGACATGGCTGTGTCTGTGTCAGGGCTCCTGTTGATTGTGGCTGTGCCAAGTGCAGAACCCTTTCCATAAACCCAGAATGGTACCGTGCTGTGGCTTATCACATGCAGCTGTCTACATCCCAGAATTATGGAACTGACTACTATGGGTGAATAGCTGTGTTAGCATCTCCCAGGGAAAAACTTTCACGTGACAGTTTTAACCCCATATGTCAGGTAGATGATTTTGAGATTGGCTGTTGAAACAAACTAGAGTTGACTTGAAGCCAATGACCTAAGAATTGGGGAAAATGGGGGTGGTGGTGGTGGTGATGGTGATGGTGGTGGGGGGAGTTACGTCTCTTAGCCTGGGCCCTTTCTATTGGATTTGCAGAGGTGGGAGTTAATGCTTTGCCGGGCAGACATTGGCAATGTGGATGGGAACTGAAAGATGAACACCCCACTCTCCATTCTTCTGGGAAACACTGGGTGGATTTCAGATGGGCTCCCAGTGGGGCTTGTCCCAGGTGCTCACAGCAGACACCTGTGAAGCAAAGCATATGGGTCTCTTCATTCCTTTTTTGTTTATTTTTATTTATTTATTTGAGAGCGAAAGACAGAGAGAGAAAGAGGCAGATAGAGAAAGAATTGGCGTACCATGGCCTCTAGCCACTGCAAATGAACTCCAGATGCATGCGCCACCTTGTGCATCTGGCTTACATGGGTCCTGGGAAATTGATCCTCGAACTGGGGTCCTTAGGCTTCACAAGCAAGCGCTTAACCACTAAGCCATCTCTCCAGACCCCTCGTCATTCCTTCTTTGATTTCCCATCTCACATCTAATGATGGATTGATGGAACTGTGTTCCCTTATTCTCTGATGTTCACATGCCAAAACTCTAATACTCAGTCCTGAGGATGTGACTGCATTTGGAAACAGCATCTTTGAAGCCACGATTAAATTAAAATGAGTCAGGGAGGCTGGAGAGATGGCTTAGCAGTTAAAGCACCTGCCTGTGAAGCCTAAGAACACTTGTTCAAATCTCCAGGTCCCACATTTAGCCAAACGCAAAAGTGACACAAGCGTGCAATGTTGCACATGCGCACAAGGGGGTGCACACGTTTGGAGTTTGTTCACAGTGCCTGAAAAGGCCCTGGCGCACCCATTCTCTCTGTCTCTTCTTCTCTTTCTCTGTCTCTCTCAAATGAAAAGAAGTGGGGCTGGAAAGATGGCTTAGTGGTTAAGGCGTTTGCCTGTGAAGCCTAAAGACTCTGGTTTGATTCTCCAGGTCCCACATAAGCCAGATGCACAAAGGGGCGCATGCATCTGGAGTTCGTTTGCAGTGGCTACAGGCCCTGGCACACCCATTCTCCCTCTCTCTCTTTCCCTCTCTCTGTCTCAGATAAATAAATAAATAAATAAATAAATAAATAAATAAATAAATAAATAAAAAAATCTTAAAAAAAAAAACCACACATAAAATGAGTCAGGGGCTGGATAGATGGCTTTGCAGTTAAGGTACTTGCCTGTGAAGCCCAAGAACACATGTTTAAATTTCCAGGTCCCATGTAGCCAGATGCAAGGTGATACAAGTGTGTGATGTTTCACATGCACACAAGGGGGTGCAAGCATCTGGAGTTCTTTCACAGTGGCTGAAAAGGCCCTGGTGTGTCCATTCTGTCTCTCTTTCTCTGCCTCTTTCTCTCTCTCTCTCTCTAAAATAATAAGGCGAGAGAGATGGCTTAGAAGTTAAGGTGTTTGCCTGCAAAGCCAAAGGACCCTGGTTCAATTCTCCAGGACCCATGTAAGCCAGATGCACAAGGGGGCACATACATCTGGAGTTCTTTTGCAGTGGCTGGAGGCTCTGATGCACCCATTCTCTCTCTCTCTCTGTCTCTGAGCTTTCTTTTTCAAATAAATAAATAAATAATAAAATAAAACAATGAAAACATTAAAATGAGTCTGGTAGGGCACATCCTAATCCAACTGGACTGATTTCCTCATAAGAAGAGGCTATTTGCATACGCATGCGCACACACACTCACACATGGCCAAGTGAAGAGGCAACAGAGGAGCTTCCATAGGCAAGCTGAGGAGAGAGGTTGTTGGAGAAACCAACCTGCCAGTGAAAGAGAAACAGGAGCAAGACAGCTCTGTATAGGCAGTCATGCAGGGACAGCGCCCAAAGACAACAAGGAGATGCCACCCAACCTGCCCTGGCAGGACTAGAACTCATGTCTGATCCAGTCTTACCCAAGATGGCTGCAAGCAACACTCCCCCACAGGAACTTCCTGCTTCTTCCTCAGCTCAGCACACCTGGGTGGGCTAGCCCTATCCTTGAGTTCACAAACCAATCAGGTTTCTCCCTCCACACTAAGACTCACCCTAACTGGATGTCAGATCTGTATAAAGGAGGCTAACCACATTTGTAAGCTCTCTCTTTTACCTGTGGTTTCATTTGAACGTCAGTGTGTAAATGTCCCAGCCAGGCTGGGAAGGGAGGGAACTTCCCCCTGCCTGGGTATTTTTCTGCTTGCCTACATGTATGTTGCTTTGTTTCATGTATGATCTTTATTTTTATTTATTTATTTTAGAGAGAGAGAAAGAGAGAGAGAGAGAGAGAGAGAGAGAGAGAGAGAGAGAGAGAGATATTGGCACTCCAGGGCCTCAGCCACTGCAATCGTACTCTAGATGCTTGTGCCACCTAGTGGGCATGTGAGACCTTGAGCTTGCTTCATCTGTATGCATTTGGCTTATGTGGGAACCTGAGTTCTTAGGCTTCACAGGCAAGTGCCTTAACTGCTAAGCCATCTCTCCAGGCCATGTATGATCTTTCTTTGATCTCTAAATCCTTCACTATTTCTTATTCCTCTCTGGTCTTTTATGTGAAGAGGATCTTTTAAATTTTTTTCATATTTATTTGAGAGAGAAGAGAGAGAGAGAGAGAGAGAGAGAGAGAGAGAGAGAGAAGAAGATAGAGAGAGAAAAAATGGGCATACTAGGGGGGCCTCTAGCCACTGCAAACAAACTCCAGATGCATGTACCACCATGTGTAGCTGGCTTATGTGGATACTGGGAATTGAACCTGGGTCCTTAGGCTTTGCAGGTAAGCGCCTTAACTGCTAAGCCATTTCTCCAGCCCTGAAGAGGATCTTTCAGTTTTTACTTTTTGCCTTCCATGTGTGGTTGCATGTGCCTCCTGGAGTCCTTTTACCTCTGGATATTTCTCTGTTTCCCTTCTCCCTTTCCAGCTGGCCAAGGAGGAAAATTCTCCTTTGGCTTGAGTCTTTCAGCTAGTCTTCTCCTTAGATCTTAATCCTCCTTACAATAAACCTCATAATTCATAATTTACCCTTCTCAGAGTCTGTTTTATCAATTCTTTGCTAAAATGAATAAGGACCCAAGAGTTTGGGTTCACAGGCCATCCCTGAGCCCCCAAATGCTGCATCACCAGCACCTGGATCCTGGACTTCCTGTTGCTGAAGCTACCCTGACTGTGGCAGACTGTTAGGCACACTACCCCATCACTTTCTCAGTGCCTTTTGGGATCACTTCCCAAATAAACAGCTCTCACAGTCTTGTCCCAGGAACCAGCTCTTTAGCAATCATGGTAAATAGCTAAAGGAGTACATGGGACTTCATAGCTACAAAAAAAATAAAATAAATAAATAAAATAAAAAAAAAAATAAAAAAGCCCATGGATGTCATGGATGACAGAACATGCTGTAGTGGTTAAAAGTGGAATTTGGGGGCTGGAGAGATGGCTTAGCAGTTAAGGCTCTTGCCTCCAAAGCCTAAGAACCCTGATTCGATTCCCCGGTACCCACATAAAGCAAGATACACAAAGTGGTGAATGCATCTGGAATTTGTGGTGGCTATAGGCCCTTGCATGTCTATTCTCTCCCTCTGTCTCTGCTTGCAAAAAATAAAATTAATTGTGGATTTTGGGCTGGGAAGATGGCTTTGAAGTTAAAGGCACTTGCTTGCAAAATCTGACAGCCCAGGTTCAATTCCCCAGCTCCCACATAAAACCAGACACACAAAACAGGTGCATGCATTTGGAGTTTGTTTGCACTGTCTAGAGGCCCTGGCATGCCCATACTCAGTCTCCTTCTCTCTCCCATTTCTTTCTCTTTCTCTCCCACACACAATATAAAATTTAAAAGGGGGCTGGGGAAATGGCTTAGTGGTTAAGGCATTTGCCTGCAAAGCCTAAAGACTCCCTTTCGATTCTCCAGGACCCACGTAAGCCAGATGCACTAGGGGGTGCATGCATCTGGAGTTCGTTAGTAGTGGCTGGAGGCCCTGATGTGCCCATTCTCTTTCTCTATCTGCCCCTTTCTCTCTCAAACAAACAAACAAACAAACAAACAAACAAACAAACAAACAAACAAAATTTAAAAAACATAAAATTTAAAAGGGGTGTGGAATTTGAAATATGGCCTGGTGGGACAGGCCTATAATCCAACCAACTCAGGAGGCTCACAAATTCAAGGTCTGCCTGAGTTCAAGGCCAGTCTAGGCAATTTAGCAAGACTCTGTCTGAAAAATATGTAACTATATAGAAATAAAATTGGATATTTGAACAAACAATATGAATGTATTTTTTTTTAAAGGCTGGAGATAGAGAGCAGTGGTAAAGAACTTGCCTAATGTGTGCTAGGTCCCAGGTTCAATCCCCAGTATGTGTAGGGGTAGGTGTGGGGCTTGTCAGACAAAACTAACTCTGTTTCCTTAACTATAAAGTATCACAGAAAGTGCATAATTAGAGTTTTGTGGACATTAAATAAAGGAATAGGGGCTGGATACATGACTCAGTGGTTAAAGGTGCTTGCAAAGCCTGACAGTCCAGATTTGATTCCTCAGTACCCACATCAAGCCAGATGCAGAAAGTGGCACATGCACCTGCACTTTGTGTTTGCAGTGGTGAAATTCCCATACTCTTTCTTTCATAAATAAACAAACAAACAAATAAATAAATAAATATTTAAAACAATAAACAAAGGAATACATGCAAGAATACTTCCATTGTGGAAGAGGTGGAAAGAATGTAAGAGCCAAAGGAAGGGTAGGACTGCTTACAATGCAGTTGTCCATACAGAAACTGGCCACGATATCCATGACTTTGCAATGCCTGGTACTACCTACACAAGACCTTCATAATAGGAGGAAAAGATGATGACATCAAAATAAAAGATAGACTGATTGAGAGGGGAAGGGGATATGATGGAGAGTGGAGTTGTGAAGGGGAAAGTGGGCGAGGGGAGGCAATTGCCATGGCTTATTGTCTATAATTATGGAAGCAGTCAATAAAAAAGTTAAAAAATACAAATATTCCTTGATCTATAAAAGGTTATAGGGCATAGTGTCCCCTAGGTGATTTCTTATTATTGAATTCCTTTGGTCTCATTAATACTTAAAAAAATGGATATAGAAGCCGGGCGTGGTGGTGCACACCTTTAATCCCAGCACTTGGGAGGCAGAAGTAGGAGGATCACTATGAATTTGAGGCCACCCTGAGACTACAGAGTGAATTTCAGGTCAGCCTGGACTAGAGTGAAACCCTACCTCAAAAAACAAAACAAAACGAAACAAAACAAACAAACAAACAAACAAACAAACAAACAAAAAAGGAAATAGAAAGAAATTCAAGGATAATTTACTGGAGTTAGAGAAAGGGAATTTACCCTAAGTGTCTGGGTTAAGATACTGGAGGAAAGGAGAGGAAGTTAAAAGTTAGAAAGATACTGTTTTTTTTTTTTTCCAGGAATTCACTGGAATTCACTATGTAGTCTCAGGCTGGCCTCGAACTCATGGTGATCCTCCTACCTCCTGGTGGCTTGGATTAAAGGTTTGCACCATCTAGCCCAGCAGAGAGAGAGAGAATGGGTAGGCAAAGGCCTCTAGCCAGTGCAAACAAGCTACAGATGCAGATGCACTCGCCACTTTGTGCATCTGGCTTAACATGGGTACTGGGGAATTAAACTTGGGTCATTAGGCTTTGCAGGCAAGTGTTTTAACATCTCTCCAGCCCAAAAGTTACATTTTTAACCAGGTGTAGTGGCACATACCTTAAATCCCAGCACTCAGGAGGCTGAGGTAGAAGGATTGTCATGAGTTCGAGGCCAGCCTGGGTCTAGAATGAACTTTAGGTCAGTCTGAACTAGAGTGAAACCATGCTTCAAAACAAAAAATATACTTCTTTTATTTTATTCAAGGAAGGTCTCACTCTAGCCAAGGCTGATCAGGAACTCTATGTAGACCCAGGCTGGCCATGAACTCATGGTGATCCTCCTACCTCTGCCTCCCGGGTGCTATCAAAATTTATACTTCTGGGGCTGGAGAGATGGCTTAGTGGTTAAGGTGCTGCTGGCAAAGCCAAAGGACCCAAGTTTGATTCCCCAGTACCTATATAAAGCCAGATGCACAAGGTGGCATATGTGTCTGGAATTTGTTTGCAATGGTTAGAGGCTGTAGTAAATCTCTCTATCTGCCTCTTTCTCTCTCCCCCCTCTTAAATAATATTTTAAAAATTATGCTACTTTTTTGTTTTTGTTTTTGTTTTTTGAGGTAGGGTTTCACTGTAGCCCAGGCTGACCTGGAATTCACTATGTAGTCTCAGGATAGCCTTGAACTCACAGTGATCCTCCTACCTCTGCTTTCCGAGTGCTGGGATTAAAGGCACGTACCACCACATCTGGCTAAAAAGTTATACTTCTCATAAAGTAAAAGAAAAAGATTAAGGCTGGGTATAGTGGTACATGCCTGTAATTCCAGCACTTTATTTGCAAGCAGAAAGAGATAGAAAAGAGACAGGCAGAGAAAATGGGCACACCAGGGCCTCTAGCTGCTACAAAGAAAACTCCAGCTGCATGTACCTTTTTGTCCATCTGGCTTTATGTGGGTACTGGGGAATTGAACCTTGGTCATTAGGCTTTGCAGGAAAACACCTTAAGTGTCAGAGCCCCCCAGATTTTTTTTATTGACAGCTTCCATAATTATAGACTATAATCCATGATAATTCCCTCCCCTCCCTCACTTTCCCCTTCACAAATCTGCTCTCCATCCATATCCCCTCCCTCTCTCAATTAATTTATTTATTTATTTATTTATTTATTTATTTATTTATTTATTTATTTATTTATTTATTGCATAGACATGGATAACATGGTTTAATGCAGACAAAGGCTACACTTCTTTGGGGAGTAGGCTTTTACAATTTCTTCATGTGGGACCATATAGTAATGAGCCCAAGCAGCAGGCAGCCCTCATTAACACACATGTGACTCTCTCCTGGATGACAGCACCTCAGCTCGGGCTTGTTATGGGAGATGATCAGTAGAAGGAACTAGAGCAGACCAAACAGGAAACAACCTCACGCAGGTCACACAAGGTCATGTGAGCATCTTGGCTAAAAGGAACCAAGTGAAGAACTCAACAGGCCTGGGAGGAAGGCATAAGGCGCTCAGCCAGGTGCCAAGCTTGGCAGTGTGGGACATGGGATGTCCTGGTTACAGACAGACTCTGTGCCAACAGGACAATGGATGCTTTGAAAGAAAGGCTGGCATTCAATTTGCAAAAGAAGTATGACAACCCGGTGAAATGTATATCTGAAGCGATTTTAATCTAACCTTGATTTCCCAGGGAGCACAATTTAAAAATTCAAGATTTATTTAAGAGCATTCTGAAATTAGGATACAGAAAAGCAATCTTTAAAAAATTTTAAAATACCTTCTCCTTTTTATTTCATTTATTTGTTTACTTAGAGAGAGAACGAGTGCACCAGGGCCTCTAGTCACTGCAAACGAACTCCAAATGCATGTGTCACCTTATGCATCTGGCTTACATTGATCCTGGGAAATCAAACCTGGCCCTTAGGCTTCACAGGCAAGCACCTTAACAGCTAAGTCATCTCTCCAGCCTGCAATCTTTAAAAATTTTTTTTATTAATTTATTAATTGAGAGAGAGAAAGAACGGCATATAGGGCCTCTATCCACTGCAAATGCACTCCAGAGGCATGCACCACCTTGTGCTTATGTGGGTACTGGAGAATTGTACTGGAGAATTGAACCTGGGTCCTTAGGCTTTGCAGGCAAAGTGCCTTAACTGCGAGGCCATCTCTCTAGCCCAGAAAAGCAATCTTAAAAGACTTTGGCTAAAAGGAGAATTCCAATGACTTGTACTAGGCTGCCCACAGCTGGGCCTGTCATGAAATGGGCTCACTGCCTGAACATCCTAGGATCCACTGGCTCCAGGACATTTCCAGTGGGAAAGATGCATTGAAGGTTTTTTCTGAGACCAAGAGATTAGTTTTAGGACTATGCTTTTATCACTTCTGGTACTTAAGGCTAGTGATCTGTCACACTTTTAATATCTAAAGTGACAATTTCCTTATACAATTTCCATATTAATGTCTCTGAAAAGTTACAGCTCACCAGGGCTCACAAGATCTGCTCTCACAGGATCACTATGGGAAAGGTGGCTACAGAACAGGGTCTGTTACTTACAATGCTGGGACCCACGTTATCAAGGCAGTGCAGTTTTGGAGAATTCTTTTGTTCTCATTGATAGGCAACCATAAAACTGGATCCTCAGAAAATATTTATATTTATTTTATTTATAAATTTATATATTTTTGTAGAGCCAGGTGTGGTGGTGCATGCCTTTAATCCCAGCACTTGGGAGGAAGGGTTGGAGGATTGCTGTGAGTTTGAGGCCACCCTGAGACTATATAGTGAATTCCAGGTCAGCCTGGGCCAGGGAAAGACCCTACCTCATAAAACCAAAAAAAAAAAAAAAAAAAAAAAAAAAAAAAAAGGGAAAGTATTTCTAGAAATACATATGCCCTTTAACAGAAGAAAACAAACAAAACCCCTTCATGCCTGACAGAATCTAGTAGATCTTTCAGGCAATGAAGGAACACATACCAAAAACATAAGCTAGGGAGGCATCCTCTCTTTTATTTTGATGTCATTGTCTTTTCCTCCTGTTAGGACTTCTTTTTTTTGTTGTTGTTGTTGTTTTGTTTTTTTCAGGTAGAATCTCACTCTAGCTCAGGCTGGCCTGGAATTCACTATGTAGTCTCAGGGTGGCCTCAAACTCATGGTGATCCTCCTACCTCTGCCTCCTGAGTGCTGGGATTAAAGGCGAGCGCCTTCACGCCTGGCTGTTATGATTTCTTTAATGCAGGTGAGGTCTTGCCTCAAAGAGGTCCTTCCTCATGTGGTCTTGTCATGGGAAGCACCTGCTGTATACTTTTGCAAACGTAATTATCAATCCCTGCCCATGTCATTTATATAGAATATGGTCCATAAGTGTTGCAGTCAGGTTCTCATTGCTGGCAGAAATCACTTGACCAAGAGCAGCTTGTGGGGAAAAAAAAAGGTTTATTTTACCTTACGGACTCTAGGGGAAGCTCCATGATGGCAGGGGAAAACAATGGTATGAGCAGAGGGTGGACGTCACATCCTGGTCAACATCAGGTAGACAACAGCATTAGGAGAATGTGCCAAACACTAGCAAGGGAACACAGGCTATAATACCCATAAGCCTGCCCCCAACAATACACTGCCTCCAGGAAGCATTAATTCCCAAATCTGCATTCCACCCTGGCCCCCATAAACTGATAACCATCCATGATGTAAAATGCAATACATTCAGTCCAACTTTCAAAGTACCCATAGTTTTTATCAATCTTAATGATGTTCAAACATTCCCATAGTCCAAGATCTTTTAACTGAGCCATAATAACAAAAAATCTCCCCCAAACCTGAAATGGCACAGAATAAGAATTCACACTGCAGAAGATGGCATTGGACATAGCAAAGAAATATTCAACCAATACAAGATTTAAAACAACCAGGGCAAACATCAAACTCTGTAGCTCCAAGTTCAACAACTCTAGTCAGTGACAAGTCTCTAAGTCTGATAATTCTAACCAAGAACAAGTCTCTGGAGTTCCAATTCTGCCCCTCCAGCTAGGCTACTCACAGTCTTGGAAAACTTCATCTGGGGCCGGCAGCTCTCCTTAGCAGCCATCTCATGGTCCTGGCATCTCCACTTGGTTTCCACTGCAATCCACGGTCCATCCTCATGGCTCCATTGGGTCTCCATGCAGGCATCTAGCAAACCTGCTTCACACTACCCATGGCCATTAACAAAACACAAGACCGTGTTGCAAATTCAATGACCCTCTTTTTCCTGTATTTCTTATATTCCATAATACCAGGTAGGGTGCCAATTTGTTAATCCAGGGGGAGGGAAAAGTAGACTTTGAAGAACAGGACATGCCTTGAGCATTCAGGCCCCTTCAAAAGAGTCTACATTCTTCCTGTTGCCCCAGTGCAGGTCATCTAGCTCAATCTCAAAGGTTGTAATCTCTCATATAACTGCAGCTGAATGGGCAGAAGTTTTCAGCCCAAAGATTTCATTTTTTTCTGTGCCATATCCCTCTGCTCAATACCAGTCCATTTCTATGCAATTCAACCCTGCATAAGGTCTCACGACATAGGCCTTAACAGCAAGCCTCTCACACAAACTGCTTCTAGCCCAGTCCAAGCAAAGCTCTTTCTCATTGTCACAAGCCAAACCTCACAGTCCATAGTTCTTATTGCATTCAGTCTTTCAACTCTGACCAGAATAGTCCATCAAGCTGTACTTCCAGCACTGCAAGGTATCTCTTAGGCCAAGGTTTCAAATCCTTCCACCTTCCTCTTGAAAATCAGCTCCAAAAGGCCAAAGCCACACAGTCAGGTGTCTAGCAATAGCACTACTCTTGGTACCAACTTTACTGTTGCAGTCAGGTTCACATTGCTGGCAGAAATCACGACCAAGAGCAGCTTGTGGGAAAAAAAGGGCTTACTTTGGCTTACAGTCTTGAGGGGAAAATAATGGCATGAACAGAAGGTGGACATCACCTCCTGGCCAATATCAGATGGACAACTGCAAATGGAGAGTGTGCCAAACACTGCCAAGGGGACACTGGGTATAACACTCATAAGCCTGCCCCCAACAATACTCTGCCTCCAGGAGGCATTAATTCCCAAATCTCCATCAGTTGGGAACCTAGCATTCAGAACACCTAAGTTTATGGGGGACACCTGAATCAAACCACCTCGGCCAGGGTGTTTCTGCCACCAATCATGGCATTTGTCTCAGGGGAAGCTGACATGTTGATCCTTATTGTCTCAAATGGTGCCTGGGAAGCAGATGGCTGCAGAGGGTTCTTCCAGTCCCTTCTCCTGAACAGCACTGCTGACGGGTTACAATGAACCCATTGTAAGCTGAACATGACTTTACTGCACCACGCCTACTGCACATCATAGCTCAGTAACAGTGCACTGCAGAGTAGTGGAGTGCAGCGCTGATGGGAGTGGAGCATTCTGTTCTGGCTCAGCTTCAGGAGACAGGCTCATGCATGCTGCAGATGAGATGGCCTGGGAAAAGATCCAGCTTCAAAACTTGAAGCACAGCTTTGACTGAATGCGTTCCGTGTTGGCACCATCAACAAGCTGAGAAATCGGAAGTTGACCATTGTGAGTTGGACACTGTGTGTAGGGTGCCTGGTGCCGGGCACGGTGGTCCTAGGAGCCAGTGAAGCTCAGTTGATGGAGAACAGGAGGAAAGCCATAGCTTCCCAGTCTTTGCTCAGTGTCTAATCCAGTTGCCTTGAAACATGCTGGCTTTTCCAGTGTCCTAGAGAAAAGATCCTTTCATAGGAAGTAGAAGGTGGCCGGTCTGGTTTGTATCTTAGTGGTTTCTAAGTGGCTTGAGGGCAGGGGTCTGCAGCCTCACACGATGCTGGAGGCTGCTTGATCAAGACTCATTGAATAGGAGGGGAGGGAAATATCAGGTGGGTTTTTTTGTATGTAAGTATAAAAGTCAATAAAAAACAATTAAAAAAAAGACTCATTGAATAACTAGCTAAACATGAGTTCACACTAGGCCCTTGACACCTGTGGTGTCCACGTGTGAAATGAATTGTGGTCACTACATGTACGTGCTGTTCCAGGGAAGCCCGTGCAAGGCTTCATAACAGTTTCCTCCTCTGAATGTGACATGACGGTTTTATTCAGGCCGGCATTGTGCTGTGTGGATAAAAGAAAGGACTCTGAGGCCAGTCAGGGCTGGATTAAAAGCCCGGCCTTACCTCTTGCCACCTATGTGGACCAAGAATGAGTATAACTCAGAGTCTAGTGAGCTCAATAAAAAACGAGCCACTAAAGAAAGAAAGCATCTTTTTATTGTTCCCCTGAACGTCTACCAGTTTCACGCTGTTTTCTGCTTGACCGCTAGAGGTCAGGCTAACACCAAAGTTCAAGATTCACTAGTCCATTTCATGAAGAATCCAGAGGCAAAGATCACTTTACCCTGCACGAACACCCTGGTTGTCACACCAGCTCCCCAGCACACCTCTGCCCTTCCTAACCAGCATTCAGAATCTACTCCCAGGCTGAGAGGACGGCCATTCCTTCTGCAGGCAAAGGCGTTGCGCAGGGTACCAGGTTGTCATGGTTGTCCTTTCCACTTTCCGATTCCTTGGTGGAAGGAATAACAATTTCTGGGTGGTAACTATGTTTTTGGAACTTTCAAAAGAATTTTACTCCTGGGCTGGAGAGATGGCTTAGTGGTTAAGGCATTTGCCTGCAAAGCCAAAGGACCCAGGTTCGATTCCCCAGGACCCATGTAAGCCAGATGCACAGGGTAGTGCATACATGTGGAGTGTGTTTGCAGTGGTTGGAGGCCCTGGTGCTCCCATTCTACCCATTCTCTCTCTCTCTCTCTCTCTCATAAATAAATAAATAAATAAATAAATAAATAAATAAAACAAGAATAGTTGGGTGTAGTGGTGCTCAACTACTTATAAGACTCTATGGGATGGCCTTTTTCATTTTACAGATGAAAAGCCAGGTAGAGGAACAGCCCTGGGTTCTCCATCCCAGGCTTACCCTGCCAGGGACCGAGGTCCAGCAAGAGTGAGCTGATGCATTTCGGAACTAGATCTGAGAAATGCTAAAAGCTCTAAGCTAATGTTAATGCTAAAAGCGAGGAGCAGAGTTTTGGTTTTGAGGGTGGATCTTTCCTTTTATTTTTATTTTTTTTAGTTTTTTGAGGTAGGGTTTCACTCTAGCCCAGGTTGACGTGGCATTCACTATGTAGTCTCAGGGTGGCCTTGAACTCATGGTGATCCTCCTACCTCTGCCTCCCGAGTGCTGGGATTAAAGGCGTGCGCTACCATGCCCAGCACTGAATCTTTCCTTTTATTGGCATCTCACCCAGGTTGACCTGGGACATAGAAACGCCCTCCCTCAGCCTTCCGAGTGCTGAGATTACAAGTGTGTACCATCATGCCTAACTTGAGATGAATCTTTGGGGTTTGTTGAGCCAGTGAGAACACCTTGCACCAGGACCTCTTGTTACAAACAAAATTCAGATGTATGCATCACTTTTTCTTTCTTTCTTTTCTTTTCTTTTTTTTGGTTTTTCAAGGTAAGGTCTCACTCTAGCTCAGGTTGACCTGGAATTCACTATGTAGCCTCAGGGTGGCCTCGAATTCTCAGCAATCCTCCTACCTCTGCCTCCCGAGTGTTGGGATTTAAAGGAGTGCAACACCACGCCCAGCTGTATGCATCACTTTTTGTGTCTGGCTTTATGTGGGTACTAGAGGACTGAACCCCAGCTGGGCTGGCAGGTTTTATAAGCAAGTGCCTTTAATATCTAAGCCATCTCCCTGAGTCATTTCCCTATCCCTATTTTTAGTTTAGTTTAATTTTTTTTTTGTGTGTGTGTGGCATGGTCTCACTATAGGCCAGAATGACCTGGAATTTACACTGTAGCCCAGGCAGGCCTCAGAATCATGGTGATCCTCCTACTCTTACCACTTGAATACTGCAATTAAAGGTGAGCTGCCAAGCCTGGCTCTGTCCCATATACATATATAAAATAAATATTTGAGAGTGAGAGAAAGAGAGAGAAAGAAGCAGATAGAGGAAGACTGGGCACACTAGGGCCTTCAGGTACTGCAAACGGACTCCAGACACATGCGCCACCTTGTGCATCTGGCTTACATGGGTCCTGGGGAATCGAATCTGGGTCCTTTAGTTTTGCAGGCAAGCGTCTTAACCACTAGAGATGGATATCTCTCCAGCCCCCCTCTCTGCAACCTTTTGAAAGCAAGTGCAACCGTGTGTGTAAGTGGGAAGGAGGCCAAGGACTGCTGTTGCACTACTGTTCCTGCTCTGTGGGAGAAATTGAACTGAGTGGGCCTAATCCTAACTTGACCAGGTGAGGGCACACTCCTTCTGTTGCCTTGACCTTGGCGAGTTGAGTTTGAGATTGGATCCCCAATCAGCAGCTTCTCCTCTAAGAGAACGAGCCAGCCGTGAAGGGACACTACAACTGCTAACAGGTTTAATGCCTTTTTTTTTTCTTTTTTGTCCAGCAGAGGGATGTGGATAATCTCTGTCCCACAGGAGAATAGGAAATGAAAATTCCCTTTACTTGACTTGAGCTGGGTTTTCCAAGAGGGAAAGCAGGTGATGGAGGTGGAAGCAGGATAAAACAGGCTGGAAAGCTAATTGGTGTGAATGAGAGCAACATTCCAGCATGATTCATCCATTCTTCAAGGGTAACTGGCTGGCGCCATGGTGCCTCAAGAGGCGTGCACAACACAACACACATGTGCAAATAAATAAATTTAAAAAATTATGGGCTGGGGACATGGCTCAGTGGTTAAAGGCACTTGTTCGCAAGGCCTGCTGGCCTGGGTTCTATTCCTCAGTAACCATGTAAAGCCAGTTGCAAAAAGTGGTACATGCATGTGGAGTTTGTGTTTGCAGTGGCTAGAGGCCCTAGCACGACCATTCATTCTCTCTCTGCTTACAAATAAATTTTAAAAAAGTTGCATATTTACTAGAGAGAGGGAGAGAGAGTATGAACCTACCAGGGAACCTCTTACACTGCAAAGAAACTCCAGACACGTGTCACTTTGTGTTTCCAGCTTTATGGGGTACTGAGGAATTGAACCTGGCCTGGCAGGCTTTGCAAGCAAACACCTTTAACCACTGAACCATCTCCCCAGCCCCCTTCCTTCCTTCCTTCCTTCCTTCCTTCCTTCCTTCCTTCCTTCCTTCCTTCCTTCCTTCCTTCCTTCCTTCCTTCCTCCCTCCCTCCCTCCCTCCCTCCTTCCCTCCCTTCCTTCCTTCCTTCTTCCTCTCTTTCTTTCTTTCTCTCCCTCCCTCTTTCTCTCTCTCTCCCCCCCTCTCTCTCTCTCTCTCTCTTTCTTTCTTTCTTTCTTTCTTTCTTTCTTTCTTTCTTTCTTTCTTTCTTTCTTTCTTTCATGGGTTCTGGGGAATTGAATCTGGGTCCTTTGGCTTCACAGGCAAGTGCCTTAACCATTACGTAATTTCTTCAGCCCATGTTTCTTTCAATTTTTTAAAAAGTCTGGCCCTAGGAGCTGTGGGGGCCAAAGAACCTGATGCAAAGTGACCCCTTCTGTCGGCTGCCCTAAGTGAACACAACCTGGGTGGCTTGATGCATAGAAATTTACTGTCATGAGCTGAGTATGCAGGCATCTGGAGTTCTTTTACAGTGGCTAGAGGCCCTGGTGCCCCCATTCTCTCTTTCTCCCTCTACCTTCCTCACTTCTCTCTCACTGCTTATAAATGAATATAAATATAACAATAAATAGAAATAAATTTCAAAAGGGAAATGTAATGTGAGACCCATGCATAATTGAAACGTTTCTACTGTTAGGCAGAAGGTTCATTCCAGGAGGAACTGACCAACAGGTCACCCAAACAAGACATGAAACAATAAAAAATAGGTAGCAGTTGTCACTCCCAGGTGGGCCAGCTCAGGGCCCTGAAATAAGATGTGAAGTTAATTGGAGGCAGTGAAGATAAAAATATAGTTGGGGGCTGGAGAGATGCCTCAGTGGTTAAGACCCTTGCCTGCAAAGCCCAAGGACCAGGGTTTGAGTTCCCAGTACACACGTAAAGCCAGATGCACAAGATGGCACCTGCGTCTGGAGTTTGTTGGCAGTGGCTGGAGATCCTGGAGCACCCATTCTCTCTCTCTATCTTCCTTTCTCTCTCTCTCTCATAAACAAACAAACAAGTAAATAAATAAATAAATAAATAAATAAATAAATAAATAAATAAAAAGATAGTTGCGCTGGGCATGGAGGTAGGAGGATTGCTGTGAGTTTGAGGCCAGCTGGAGACTACAGAATGAATTCCAGGTCAGCCTGGGGCTAGAGTGAGATCCTACCTCAAAAAGAGCTCCCCTCCACCCTGCAAAAGATAGTTGGATTGAGGAGATGGATCAGTGGTTGGGATGCATACTTGGGTTAGGGAGATGGATCATGGATCAGACAGATCAAGGCCCCGGCTTGCAAAGCCTGATAGCCTGGGTTGGATTCTCCACTACCCATGTAAAGCTAGATGCACAAAGTAGCACATATGTTTGGAATTTGTTTGCAGTGACAAGGTTTCGACATGCCCATACTCTCTTTAAAAAATAAATAAATAAATAATTTGCTGGAGAGATGTCCCAGCAGTTAAAGGCACTTGCTTGGTAAGCATGATGCCCAGGTTCAATTCCCCAGGACCCAAGTAAAGTCAGATGTTCAGAGTAGCACATGTGTCTGGAGTTTGTTTGAAGAGGCAAGAGGCCCTGGCATGCCCATACTGTCTCTTAAATAAATAAATACACACTAAAAAAAGAGGCAGGGGTGGGAGAGATGGCTCAGCAGTGAAGGCACTTACCTGCAAAGCCTAACAACCTGGGTTTGATTCCTCAGCACCCACAGAAAGCCACATGCACAAAGTGGCAAATATATCTGAAGTTCATTTGCAGTGGATAGAGGCCCTAGTGTGCCCATTTTCTCTCATTCTCTGTCTTTCTCTGATTGCAAGTTAAAAAAAAAAAAAAGACAGAGGTGGTGGTTAACTCCAGATAGCCTAGTTCAGGGCCCCAAGGGCAGGACATAGAGAACTAGGGTTTAGGGTGGTGGACTCTAGCGAGGGCAGCTCAATGTAGCTTCAGGCACTGCCTTGCCAGGGCACATTTCCCTTTCCCCTAGTGAACTTCTCAACGTTAGGGTTACTTAACCCCCTGTCCATACTCTGCCCCTTATAGTCTACTTATAAGAGACTGAATTATGGGTAGAATGGGTTTCTGAGAAAAGCCCAGCCCTTCCTGGACGTGTCAGGATCAGGACAGCAGCTGCTCAGCTCAGTCCAGTCAGCTCTTTTCTTTTCCTTTTATTTAAATTATAACAAGTTATTCAATTATCCCCCAACCCTGGCTCGCATTACCCTGGAGGCCCTCCTCAGTGGGGTTATGGGATTCACTGTGGGGTCATGAAGGCCTCAGTCAGTCCCTGTAGCTGGGTAGCTGGGTAGCTGGAGACCATGCCTCAGGGTATTCCTGCCCACTCAGTGGCTCTTACAATCTTTCCTTCTCTCTCAGGCAATGTTCCCTGAGCTATGGCAGGCCTGTTGGCAGTCTGATTTAGTGTTGATATAAAGCTTTCTCTCTCTCTCTCTATTTTTTGGTTTTTTTTGAGGTAGAGTCTCACTCTAGCTCAGGCTGACCTGGAATTCACTCTGTAGTCTCAGAGTGGCCTCAAACTCATGGCAATCCTCCTACTTCTGCCTCCCAAATGTTGGGATTAAAGGCATGCACCACCATACTGGGCCAGCTGGCTCTTTTCTAAGAGTGTGTTCTTGCCTCCTTGTTCTAATCACACTCTTTAAAAAAAAATGTTTGTGGGGCTGGAGAGATGGCTTAGTGGTTAAGAGCTTGCCTGTGAAGCTTAATGACCCCAGTTTGAGGTTTGATTCCCCAGTACTCACGTAAGCCAGATGCACATGGTGGCACATGCGTCTGGAGTCCTTTTGCAGTAGCTGGAGGCCCTGGCGCACCCATTCTCTCTCTCTCTCTTTATCTTTCTCTCACTCTTCCTTTCTCTGTCTCTAATAAATAAACTTACAAATGTATGTATTTATTTATTTATGAGAGAAAGAGAGGATATTATGAGCACACCAGGGCCTCTTGCCACTACAAACAAACTACAGCCATATGCCACTTTGTGCATCTGGGTTTAGAGTGTACTGTGGAATCAAACTCAGGCCATTAGGGCTTTGCAAGCAAGTATTTTTAACCACTGAGCAATCTCCCCAGTCTTCTAGTCACTTGACTGCTCTGCTGCTGTGTCCTGTCTGAATTCTCTCAGGAGTCAGGTCATGTATGTTCAGATCCTGGACCCAGAGTGTACCATTTCCAAGCACGAGAGGAAGAGGGGCCAGGTTTATCTTCTTGCCTTAAACAACACGAATACCCATTGATGTTTGTAGAACAGTGGGTTTGATGTTATAGAAATGGCTCAGCTGGTAAGACTGCGTGCTGTAAGAACATGAGGACCTGAGTTTGAGCCACAACACCCACACCAACCAGGCATGGCTGTGCATGACGGTAAAGCTAGCATGGAGGGTGGGTGGAGACAGGAGGATTACAGGGGCACTAACAACAGCCCAGAGCAACCATTTATCAAAGTCCAACTTGGTGAACCAATGGCTCTATTGGGATTACTTATAGAAGGATGGATGGGGTCACTTACAGGAGGATGGATGACTCAAAGGTAGCTGCATCTCTGAAAAGTGCCCCCAGCATAGATGACGACTCAGCTGCATCCTTGGAATTCACTGCATGACCTGCAGGCAGCTTACTGGTTGGCGAGTCTCTCCTCCGGCAGTTGTTTACTCTGTCCTTAACCTTGGGGAGGGGTCTTGTGGATCTTCTAGATTTCAGGATCTTCCCAAGACTTGTGAATTGCTTCCTTCTTGAGTGTCATAAGTCTCCCTGCAGGAGGGAACATTTCAACTGGGAAGAGCTTGCTATACACTAGCATTCAAAAACAGAATTTGAAAATATCTAAAGGAATGTAAGAGTTTAGTCCTCAGCAATGAAAAATTGATAATGTTTGGCAAAGTCTTGTGGAGAAAATAAGCCATGTGAGGAGAAAAAATGACCAATGGGAAAGACCAGATGTCACAGGTGACAGAACACTAGACAAGGACATCAGCTGCTATGACAAATATATTAATTTTTATTTTAATTATTTTTATTTTTTAAAATTATTTTTAAAATTTTTAATTATTTAATTTTAAAAATTATTTTTATTTTAATTATTTTAGTTTTTTAATTTTTTTAAAATTTATTGACAACTTCCTTAATTGTAGACAATATCCCATGGTACTTCCCTCCCTCCCCCCACTTTTCCCTTTGAAACTCCACTCTCCATCATATCCCCACCCTTCTCAATCAGTTTTAAAAATACATTTCATATGCCAGGAAGATAGAGAAAAGCCTGAACATGGTAATGAGAGATATGGGAGATATAGAAATGACCAGATCTTAAGGGAGAGATGGCTTTGCGGTTAAGTGTTTGCCTGTGAAGCCTAAGGACCCTGGTTTGAGGCTCAATTCTCCAGGACCCACGTAAGCCAGATGCACAAGTTGGCACATGCATCTGGAGTTTGTTTGCAGTGGCTGGAGGCCCTGCTGCACCCACTCTTTCTCTATCTATCTGCCCCTTCTCTCTCTCTCAAATAAATAAATAAATAAATAAAAAATAAATAAAAACTTTTAAAAACTACATTGACAGAATAAAGAGCAGATTAGGCAATGGGAAACAAAGCAATGAGTTTCAAGACACAGATGGATCAAAGCACCCAAAGAAAAAGGTAAAAATATAAAGAACAGAGCATGAATGAATGGTGGTCAGCGTCAACATGAAGTCCTAATGTATGTGTAACTGGCGACCCCGAAGAAGAGGTAAGAAATGGTGGTGGAACAGAAACTGTATTCAAAAAAGAAAATCATGACTGAATGATCTCTGAATCTGATAAAAGATGATGTAAGAACCTCTCCAACATTTCCTATTTCACTGTGGGAAAGTTACTACACTGTCTGAATTTGTTTTCTCCTATATGGTGAATTACCTGTGAGCATTTGTTCTGTATCCAGGCTACATACAAGGAATGTTATAAGTGTTATTACTGTTGTGCCACAGACAGGGACACAGAAGGATGGGGCATTGGACATTTAGGAGACTACCTGAAGGTCACACAGCTCAGAAGCCTCCTGGGTCCAAGACTCAAAACCAGAGTCCCAGGGTCCATTGTGGAAGAGGTGGCAGAAAGAATGTAAGAGCCAAAAGAAGGGTAGGACTCTGTTCGTATTGTTGGTAGAAATCACCCAACCAAGAGCAGCTTTTGGGAAAAAAGGGTTTATTTTGTCTTACAGACTTGAGGGGAAGCTCCATGATGGCAGGGAAAACTACAGCATGAGCAGAGGGTGGACATCACCCCCTGGCCAACATAAGGTGGACAATAGTAACAGCAGAGTGCCAAACACTGGCAAGGGAACACTGGCTATAATATCACAAGCCTGCCCCCAACAATACACTGCCTCCAGGAGGTGTTAATTCCCAAATCTCCATCAGCTGGTAACCTAGCATTCAGAACACCTAAGTTTATGGGGGTCACCTGAATCAAACCACCACATTCCGCCCTTAGCCCCCATAAACTGTTAACCATTCATGATGTAAAATGCAATGCATTCAGTCCAACTTTCAAAGTCCCCACATTTTTCATCAATCCTAATTATATTCAAACATTCCCATATTCAGAGATCTTTTAACTGAGCTATAATACCCAAAATCCCCCCAAAACCCATAATGGCACAGAATAAACATTCACACTACAAAAAATGGCATTGGGTGTAGCAAAGAAATATTCAACCAATACAAGATTTAAACAGGGCAAACATCAAACTCTGTAGCTCCAAGACTGACAACTCTAGCCAGTGACAAGTCTCTAAATCCAATAATTCTAACCAGCAACAAGTCTCTGGAGTTTGAATTCCACCCCTCCAGTTAGGCTACTCACAGTCCTGGAAAACTTCATCCGGGGCTGGCAGCTTTCCTCAGCAGCCATCTCGTGGTCCCAGCATCTCCTCTGGGTCTCCACTGCAAGCCATGGTTCATCCTCACCGCTCCATTGGGTGGCCATTTCCAAAACACAAGACGGTGTTGCAAACTCAATGACCCACTCTTTCCTGCATTTCTTATACTCCGTAATACCAGCTGGGTTGCCTATTTGTTAATCCAGGGGGAAATAAAGCAGACTTTGAAGAACAGGACACTCCTTGAACATTCAGCCCCCTTCAAAATATTCTACATTTTTCCTGTTGCTCCAGTGTAGGTCAGTTGACCCAATCTCAAAGCTTGTAATCTCTCATATAACTGCAGATGAACAGGCAGAAGTTTTAGCACAAAGATTTCGTTTCTGAGTCATATCCCTCTGCTCATACCAGTCCATTTATAGGCAATGCAATCCCGCACAACTTCTCAGGACATGGTTATAACAGCAAGCCTCTCATACAAACTGCTTCTAGCGTAGTCCAGACAAAGCTCTTTCTCACCCTCATAAGCCAAACCTCACAGTCCATAGTTCTTACTGCATTCAGGTCTTTCAGCTCTGACCAGAATAGTCCACCAAGCTGTACTTAAAGTACTGCAAGGCATATCTTAGGCCAATGTTTCAAATCCTCCCACATTCCTCTTGAAAATCAGCTTCAAAAGGCCAAAGCCACACAGTCAGGTGTCTAGCAGCAAATGACCCCACTCCTCTGTATCAATGTTACTGTTGTACTCAAATTCATACTGTTGGCAGAAATCAACCAACCAAGGGTAGCTTTTGGGAAAAAAGGGTTTATTTTGTCTTACAGACCCTAAGGGAAGCTTTACAATGTCAGGAAAATGATGACATGAGCAGAGGGTGGACATCACCCCCTGGCCAACATAAGGTGGACAATAGTAACAGGAGAGTGTGCCAAACACCACCAAGGGGACACTGGCTATAATACCATAAGCCTACCCCAATAATATACTGCCTCCAGGAAGCTTTAATTCCCAAATCTCCATCAGCTGGGAACCTAGCATTCAGAACATCTAAGTTTATGGGGGACACCTGAATCAAACCACCACAGACTCCTTATACACTGCACTCTTCCAGACACAAAATGGCCTGGATATCCATGACCTTGCAGTGCCTGGCATTACCTACACAAGAACATCATAATAAGAGGAAAAGATGATGACATCAAAATAAAAAACAGACTAATTGAGGGGGAGGGGATATGATGGAGAGTGGAGTTGTGAAGGGGAAAGTGAAGGAGGAGAAGGAGTTATCATGGTTTATTGTGTATAATTATGGAACTTGTCAATAATAAAAAATAAATTAATTAAATCAACAACAACAACAACAACAGAGTGCAAGTTCATACCCTCTGTCCTTACCTGCACCCCAGAACTCTGCAAGAAGGGAAAGGTGACAGTACTTGCCTTACAGGATTTTTGTGAGGGTTGTACTTACCTGCACCCCAGAACTGCAAGAAGGGAAAAGTGACAGTATTTGCCTCACAGGATTTTTGTGAGGGTTGAACAAGCTCATTCATGTGAATGTGTTCCCTCAGCACAGTGCGTTTGTTAAAAAATAAAATATTTTATGTGTGTGGTGGTGCATGCCTTTAATTCCAGCACTTGGGAGGCAGAGGTAGGAGGAATTGCCATGAGTTCGAAGCAACTCTGAGACTACATAGTGAATTCTAGGTCAACCTGGGCTAGAGTGAAACCCTACTTCAAAAAAGAAAAAAAAAAGTTGTAGCCTCAAACTCACATTGATTCTTCTATTTCTGCCTACCAAGTGGTGGGATTAAAGGTGTGCCCCACCACGCCTGACTTTGTTCTTTTTTGAGCCACCAAAAATGGCAAGCATTCTGTTGTGTTTAAAGATATTGTGAAGGGGCTGGAGTGATGGCTTAGTGGTTAAGGCACTTGCCTTCAAAGCCAAAGGACCCAGGTTCGATTCCCTAGGACCCATGGAAGTCAGATGCACAAGGTGGCACATGCGTCTGGAGTTTGTTTGTAGGGGCTGGAGGCCCTGATGCACCCTTCTTTCTTTCTCTATCTGCCTCTTTCTCTTTGTCTTAAGTAAATAAAAAATAATAAAAAATGATACTGTCAAACCTCAAAAGAACACATAGAGGCATGTTGAGTAAATGATTCAGTGTGATCTGGCTTCAAAGGTGTTCTGTGTTGTGCCCGGAAAGATTCATCCATCAGCTCTGGATTAGGTTGACGGGTTTGAGCTCTGGTCAGCTCTGCTTTCTAGGTATAACCTGTTAAGACTCATCTCCGGACCAAGTGTTGGAGAAAACCGAGTACTTAGCCGACTACAGCTGCAGACATTCCTTGACAGGTTGGAGTTACCTTCTTTTATGTAACTGTCTGTATGGCTTTTATCAAAGGATGGCACCAATGTTACATTTATTCCTTAAAAGTTCCCTTGATTATATCTTACTACAAAAATAATACATATTCCTTGCAGAACATTCAGAACTGGAGGGAGAGAGAGAGAAGGAACCAAAACTTATTAGTAACCCTGCTAGCACACTTTAAGTTTTGATGTATATTTTTTCCAGTGTTTTGAAAATGTCTATCTGATGAAAATAGGGTCACACTTTTAAAAATTGATTTACTGTGGGTGTCTCTCTCTTAGCCATTGCTTATTCTTCTGCATCATAAATTTTTGTGTGCTTCCATAATAAATATACATTTAATGCAAATTTGAATTACACAGTTTGAAATAGTAGGATATAAAATATTAATTAAATCTTGCTTTATGTGCTACACTTGAAATAAAGCGAATCCTGCTTTGCACTTTTTTTTTTTGCAGGGAATTTAATCTTGCATAACATGAGCTTGGCATTGTGTAAGGGCCTCAGCAATTTAATTCTTTGCATAAAATATGGCCGTCTTCTCTGACCATTTATTTAGCTGCCCCCTGTTGATGGTCACTCAGCACTGCAATGAGCTTCTTTGCCATAAATCTTGCCACACATTCCTGATGAGCTCCTTAGGAGAGCTTGTTAGATGTGGAATTGCCAGGCCAGCACACGATCAAAATCCTGTCCTGACGTAGTCACCACCCTTTATTTATGCAGTGCTTACACTATTCTAAGAACTTAGTGCTTCGCAGGTATAATATGTTCAGACTCTGTTATTATCATCCCCATCTTACAGACAAGGAGGCTGAATTAGCCACTGGGGCATCTGGGTTACAGAGCAAGTAGGAAGGAGAGTTGGCTTCTGATCTCTTGTTCCTACCCATTGCACTTTGCTGTTTCCAGAATATTCTGACCATCAGAATGTGAGGTGGTTATTTGTCTGTACCCTTTGGCCCCTATCTAGTTTAAGGGACTGTGGCGTCAATATTTATACTGGGAAAGTCAACTTATCACACAAGGCAATTTCTGAGCCAGGCATGGGCATGGTGGTGCATGCCTTTAATCCCAGCACTTGGGAGGCAGAGGTGGGAGTGTAAAGCCAGACTGGGACTGCAGAGTGAATTACAGGTGAACTTGGGCTAGAGTGAGACCCTACCTCAAAAAAAATGAAAGAAAAAAAGAAAAGAAAAAGAAAGCACTAATTCTATATCATAAGGGCTCCAACCTCATGACTCAGTTACCTCCCCCCTCAAAGGTCCTATGTCCAAATACCACCACATTAGAGAGCTTCAGATGAACTTGGGAAAGATACAAGCGAGCAATCCTTAACAATGGGGTTTCTGCGGGGGGGGAGGATCAAGAAGTCCAGTAATGAACTGACATCCAAATATTAGAACTGATATTTTCTCTTAGAGTCAAAAAGTGTGCTCAGAAATTGCTTTCTTTTTTGGTTTTTGGCCTCGAACTCACAGCAATCCTCTTACCTCTGCTTCACGTGAGAATCCAAGAACAGCCTGTCGGCAAAGTAGAGAGTCCTCACTGCACACTGGAATGTAAAGCAGAAAGGGAGCTCGCACAGCACACTTGACCTGCCTGCACCCTGACCTTGGACTTCCCCACTCCAGAACTGGAAGAAAATAATGCTGTTTAGCTATTCCCATCTATAGTATGTAACTGTCTGAAGGGACTGGGACACCCATCAAAGTACAACTTTGAGAAGCATCCCCTAGGCAGGAGAATCTTCTCATCTTTGGTCTTCATGTAACCAAGTTTCCAGGTCACATTGGTCCTCCCTAGGGCTCTTATCAAAGCAACAGGGGCGTAGGAGTTGCCTCTAAGCCACATGATTCAGTGTCTCTGCTGCCTGTCACAGATGTGGGTGCCATGACTCAATGTTGCCCTGCTCGTTTGCCGTAGTGAGCATCATACTGAGAGGTTCACAAAAAAGTATGGAATTCTGCCGGGCATGGTGGCGCATGCCTTTAATCCCAGCACTTGGGAGGCAGAGGTAGGAGGATCGCCGAGAGTTCGAGGCCACCCTGAGACTACATAGTTAATTCCAGGTCAGCCTGGACCAGAGTGAGACCCTACCTCAAAAAACAAAACAAAACAAAAAAACAAAAACAAAACAAAACAAAAAGTATGGAATTCTGTAGCTGCTTCTTCTTTTTCTTCTTTATCTCCTTCTTCTTCTCCTCCTCCTCCTTCTTCTTCTTTCCAATAGTGTTTAATAGCTGACTTGTGGGATGACTAATTCTCTGAGACCTCT
Organism: Orientallactaga sibirica; assembly: GCA_036365145.1. Classification (NCBI taxonomy): domain Eukaryota; kingdom Metazoa; phylum Chordata; class Mammalia; order Rodentia; family Dipodidae; genus Orientallactaga; species Orientallactaga sibirica. Next base: position 1,023,112 of record JAEOAD010000794.1, on the reverse strand, counting down.
ACACTCTTAACCTTATTGTTAAAAATGTTAACCTGCCATAACAAGAGTATCTGACGATATATGGCTCGAAGAACAAAGTAGTTTATCTTCTCTCATGTAATGGCTCTGAGCAGTCAGGATCACAGGCTGTCTCCAGTCCACATGGTCTTTCAGGATGAGGGCCCCTTCTGTCAAGTTGCTATAGCATTAACATATAGTGTGGGTAAGGGGCAGCATAACTGAATGGATTTAGGCACGAATCACTTCCACTTAAATCCCACTGGCAAGAACTTAATCACATGGTAACACGTATCTGCAAGGGACCCTGGGAAATATAGTTTAACCACATAGTTAAGAAAGGAGGAGAGCTGGACCAGCTATTGCCAAAATCTATTCTCTCTCTTCTTTTCTTCCTTCTTTCTTTTCTTTTCCTTTTTTTTTTTTTTTTTTTTTTTGGTAGGGTCTCACTCTATCCAAGGCTGACTTGGAACTCACTCTGTAGTTCCAAGCTGGCCTTGAACTCACAGTGATCCTCTTACCTCTGCCGCCAGAATTCTGGGATTAAAGGTGTATGCCACCCCACCTGGCATGGATAATCTTGATTTATTATCAGTTTTTCTGTAGAACTGGGTAATACCCTATCTCTCACTGTTATGTAAATGACATATTCTAGGTATCTAGGTCAGTGTTGGCTCATAGGACTGAGACATCAGGCAAGTAACTACTGTCAGGCTCAAAAATGTGTGGCCGTCTTACCTCTACCACCTTCTGTAGGTCAGCTTCATCCTCAGGCTGTCTACCACAGCTTAAGGAGGCTGTAATGCATTTAGTGGAAGAGTGCAGCTTACCTGTCAGGTACTTCCTCCGGTCACATGCACTCTGTCACAAACTTGTCCATCAGCTGTGGATTGGGCAATCTGTTTAGTTGACTGGCTTAAGTCAATTGGGACCTTGGACTTCTGGATCTAGGGATGAGGTCAACCCCAAACAACTGTACAGCAGTCACTGTGGGGAGGGCTGCTCTTTTTACAGAGAAACTGGGTTGTAATTATCAGAAAGACAGCCAAAACAACAGATGTCCACTATGAAGAACGTGTTTGAAGGATGCGTTAATTGGACCTAATTATGGCCCAATTTTTCTTATATGATGAGCTGATTCTTTCTGATGATAGATGAACTAATTATGGTTCTGCCAGTTTCCCTTCATTTCCTTCTTAGTTGACTCCTAGACTTTCCTAATACTGCTTTCCTCTTCCTAACAAGTACTCCCCCGTGTGACATCTCCAGTGTCTTTTTGACCTACAGGTTCATGCTGTGGGGATCACTGCCCCAAATAATTGCATTGACAAGGGATCAGTGCAAATTTCCTGTGCTTTTCACCTTCAGGGGTCCAGTCACCCTAACTCTACCCTGCTCTCATTCCCCCCTTTCATGAGGACACTCTAGCTGCTGTTAGAGGACAAGGGGCGATGACATCAGATCTTTAACTATTTCCTGCTGAATGGGGCACGAAGAAGTTGTGGCAGTTAGAGAGTTTCTCCTAGAGAGGGGAACTACTCTAAAGGACCCTGAAAGTGTACTGATGGAGTACAGGAAGATAGCCTTGGAAGAGAATATTGGGGGAAAAGAATAAAAGTAAGGATTTAATGAGAAGTGAGCACACAGCAAACTGGTAGCCTTCAGGGTTGTTCTTCTTGTGGACTTCTAGACCTTGGGGAGCATTTATGGGAACCCAGGTAGATGGAGTTGGAGTCTCGGGACCATCTGAGCATGAGCTGGCTGGGGTTTTCTTCCAGAACTATTCATCGAATGGTACATGGCCTGAATCTGTTTCTGTATAGTTTGTAAAACAGATGAGATATTAGCAGAGTTATCAGGAACACACATACAACATTTAACCTTGCTAATGGTGAATATGCCACATTTTGTATAATAATCTTCTAGAGTGTACCTTTTAAAATTTGTCAGTAGCCAGGACCAAAGGGGGAACCATATATTTTTGAATTTGCATTATTTGCTTTTGAAAAGATTTTTGGTGAACTTTTATGTCTCTTTCTTACATTCTCTCTCTCACACACATATAAATTTCAGCTTATTTGTAAAATGTTCAAAGAAACAGATACTATTTAAGCACTTTTCAAACTACAGATATTATGGTCAGTGCAAAAGACTGTTATGTTATGCCTTCTCCTCATTCATATGTTCCAATGCTAATCCCAGAGCAATCACATTTGAAGATGGGGATGGTAAAAGGTGATCAGACCACAAGGATGATCTAATGGGGTTAATGTATTAAAAAAATCACAGAGAGGGCTGGAGAGATGGTTTAGTGGTTAAGGCACTTGCCTGCGAAGCCTAAGGACTCATGTTTGACTCTCCAGGTCCTACGTTAGCCAGACACACAGTGATGCAAACATTCAATGTTGCACATGCATGCAAGGGGGCGTATGCATCTGGAGTTTGGTTGCAGTGGCTGAAGGCCCTGGCACACTGATCTTTTCTCACTCTCTCTTGCTTTCTCACATAAAAAAGGCCAGTCTGTTGGGCTTGCATAAAAAAAAAAATCACAGAGAGATCCTTTGTCCCCTCTACCACATGAGGACACAGTGTAGAGATGGCCTTATGCACTGTCCTCTTCCATCATGAGAGAACACAGTGTAAAAATGGCCATCCATGCACTGTCTCCTTCCAGTCCTCTTCCAGGAAGAGGATCCTTCCACCATGAGAGGACACAGTGTAGATATGGCCATCCATGTACCAAAAAGCAAATCCTCACCAGAAGATACCAAAGTAGACAGTGTAAAAAATAAATTTCTGTTTTCTGTACACCATGTGACTTGTGGTACTTTGTTGTGGAGCCTGAATGCACTGAGCTGAAGAGTGTAACACAGCACTATAGTATAACAACAACAAGGGCAAAATTAATCATTACGTACTCTGTGGACCCTGTCCTACATTTTAATATGCATTGTACGTTATCTTGTATTTTGAACAACCATATTCTATGTAAACTGTTATTATTCCCTTTTAGAGATGAAAAGTTGAGGGTTAAAGTCACGTGCCTTGTTCAAGGTCACACAGTAGGTGGCCTCTTGGGTTGTTGGTGAGATTCAGGGCTCTATGTTCTTAGTTTACTCCCAATGCAGCATCCGCCATGGGATAAAGGACTCAGATTTGGGAGGCAAGAAGTCTTTGATTTGAGTTTTGGATTTAGTACTGTGTGACACTGAGAAAGTTCTCTAACTTCTCTGAACTTTACCAAAATGTTAGGTGAAGATAGTAATACTGGGCTGAGGAGATGGCTCAGGGGTTAGACACTTCCTTGAAAGCCTGCCAGCCCAGTTCAGTTCCCCAGTACCCACATAAAGTCAGATGCACAAAATGGCATATGCATCTGGAGTTCATTTGCAGTGGCAAGTGGCCCTGGCATTCCCATACTCTCAAATAAATAAAAAAATATTTTAAAGCGATAGTAATACCAACCCCTTAGGGGTTAGAATTAAGTTAGTTGTATTGATAAATGTGTTTAATCAAAGCCATGTATCATAATCATTCTCCCATCTAAGGTAATTATTAGAATATGCAGGAGCTCTGTGACTAAATCCTTGGCTACTGGGTCACTATTTTGAATGCCCATCATCAGTAGGTATGTTTGTGAAAATAATCATCTTGAACAATACTTAGCCTTCATCAAACTGAAAAACACACATTTCACTTAGACAATTGAGATGACAGAGTGGGGCTAACATTGGGATAAACAACCGTGGCACTGAATGCTGTGCTATGGAAGTGTTTTTCCTCCCTCGCAATCTGTATGATTTTCCCTATTAAGGGAAACTATTTTCTGTGACATCTAGCTCCTAAGAATAATTTCCACAAGAAAGGGGAGAGGTAAACACTTTCTAGAACAAAGCAGTCTGTGATGTACAGGAAATTCTGTACAGATAGAAGAGGCAGCACAAGTATATCCCTTTGGTGCAGGGGGTTGGATGTTAGGGTCAATGAATAGGGGAAGGACCAGGGTCAGATAAGTGTGTTCCTACTTCTCTGTCTGGACTCAAGCTCTTGCTGGATGGGGTAGGGTGGGGGAATGTACTAGATGTTGGGGAATGACAGAGTAGTGGGGCTGGGATTCCAATCCCTGCTGGAGACTTTGGGGTGAAGGTGAGTCATAGAGAGCCTTTGTGACAACATCGAGTGGTTGTAATAGAACTGGCAATGCATTGTGCTTACACAGAGAGGATGTGTGTTGGCACCTCAAGCCTCCATCAGTTCCCCAGCACTGTTTCCCCTCACCAAGAGGATAGGATGCAATAGAATAGGGCTGGAGAGATGGTTCAGTGGTTAAGGCACTTGCCTGCAAAGCCTAGCGACCCAGATTCAGTTGCCCCATACCTATATAAAGGAAGATGCACAAGGTGTCTCCTGCATCTGGAGTTTGTTTGCAGTGGCTGGAGGCCTTGGCATGCCCATTCTCTCACTCTGCTTGCATGTAAATAAATAAAATGTTTAAAAGCAATAGAAAGTGGGGCTGGAGAGATGGCTTCATGGTTAAGCGCTTGCCTGTGAAACTTAAGGACTCCGGTTTGAGACTCGATTCCCCAGTACCACGTAAGCCAGATGTACAAGGTGGCACATGCATCTGGAGTTCATTTGCAATGGCTAGGCCCTGGCATGCCCATTCTCTCCCTTTCTCCCTCTGGCTCTTTCTCTCTCTGTCTCTCTGTCACTCTCAAACAAACAAATAAATAAAAAAAAAGAAATAGAAAGTGATAGAATGTTCTGGGTTTCTTTTTAAAACTTATTTTATTGACAACTTCCATAATTGTAGACAATAACCCATGGTAATTCCCTCCTTCCCCCCACTTTCCCCTTTTCAACTCCACTCTCCATCATACATTTTCCCCTCTCAATCAGTCTCTCTTTTATTTTGACATCATTATCTTTTCCTAGTATTATGATGGTCTTGTGTAGGTGGTATCAGGCACTGTGAGGTCATGGATATCCAGGCCGTTGTGTGTCTGGCTCTTACATGCCTTCCACCACCTCTTCTGCAATGGACCCTGAGCCTTGGAAGGTGTGATAGAGATACTTCAGTGCTGAGCACTCTGTCACTTCTTCACAGCACTATGGTGCCTTCTGAGTCATCCCAAGGTCACTGCCATCTGAAAAGAGAAGCTTCTCTAATCAAACGTGAGAGTAGCATTAATATATGAGCATGAACATTAACAGAAGTGCTTACTGGGCAGTTTGTTGAGCATAGTATATACATTTAGACAGACACCAGCAAACATTATATCCCTAGGGCTCATAACTACCCCTGCTGTAGATTCTAGTATCAGGCAGGTATTCCCTCCCATGGAGCAGGCCTCTATTCCAATTACAGAGCAGTTGGTTTCCCCCATAACAGACATGCTGCTATTGCACCTGTTGGCTCATTTGGCCTGGTTGGCCAAATTTAAGGCTTTCAGTGTCCACTGTTGAGTATCTCCACTGGAGATTTCTCTCTCTCCCATTGAACTCCACAAAACATAGCTTTTTCCAGCTTTCTGTCAGCTGGTCTACACAGAGGAGGTTTTCAGCTCAGCTCTGGCAGGATTTCTCAGTGTCCTTGTAGCATAAGTATGTGGAGGCTTCAGCAATAGGGTCTTACCATCTATTCCTGGTGAGAAACCAAGAGCCTTTGCAATGGCTTGTAATGTTTTGAGGGCATCAGAGACCTCCCTGGCTAATAACTCACTGGAAGGTATCTCATCCCTGGCACCGAAAATTTTCTAGTAACAATTTATGGCTTCTGGGTGTTCTATTGTCCAAAAAAGTAGGTTTCCATATGACTTATTTATATCCTTTTAGATTTTGATTAGCCCTGCAAAGAAACTCCAGATGCATGTGCCACTTTGTGCATCTGGTTTTATGTGGGTACTGGGAAATTGAACCTGGGTCGTTAGGCTCTGTAGGCAAGCGCCTTGACCTCTGAGCCATCTCTTCAGCCCATGGATACTCTGATATTTGGTGTTCTCTTTCTTTCTGAACAATCAATTTTTAGGGGAAAAAAACCGCTCTGTTCACAGCACTCAGGATGCAGGAGTAGGAAGATCGTCATGAGTTTGAGGCCAGCCTGAGACTAAATAGTGAATTCCAGATCCACCTGGGCTAGAGTGAGACCCTACCTTGAAAACAACAACAACAACAACAACCCTGTTCTACATAACTCAGAAGAAGCAAATACAAACTGTCACTAACTTAGGGTGAATCTGACATTTTTTTTTCAAGGTAAGGTCTCACTCTAGCTAAGGCTGACCTGAAACTCACTCTGTAGTCTCAGGGTGGCCTTGAACTCATAATAATGGTAATCTCTCTACTTCTGCGAACTATTTATTTGCTTATTTATTTGAGAAAGAGAGAGAGAGAGTGAGAGAGATACAGAAATAGGCAGGTAGAGAGAAAGAGAGAATGGGCATGCCAGGGCCTCCAGCCACTGCAAATGAACCAGATGCGTGCAGCCCCCTTGTGCATCTGGCTTACAGGAGTCCTGGAGAACTGAGCCTTGAACCAGGGTCTTTAGGCTTTGCAGGCAAGCGTTTAACCACTAAGCCATCTTCCAGCCCCCAAACTATTTTTTTTTAAAAAGAATGTCACGATCCAGGTGTGGTGGCATACCCCTTTAATTCTAGTACTAGGTAGGAGGATTGCTGTGAGTTGAGGACACCCTGAGACTACATAGTGAATTCCAGGTCAGCCTGGGCTAGAGAGAAATCCTACCTCAAAAAACCAAAATAATTTTGTTAGAGAGAAGCTTCTCCTTTCAGATGGCAGTAACCTTGGGATGACTCAGAAGGCACCACAGTGCTGAGAAGAAGTGATGGAAGAGTGTTCAGCACTAAAACATCTTTATCACACCTTTCGAAGCTCTGGCTCCATTGCAGAAGAGGAGGAAGAAAGAATGTAAGAACTAAAGGAAGAGTATGAATCCTTACAATGAAACTGTCCAGACAGATATTGGCCTTGATATCCATAACCTTGCAGTGCCTAGCAATACCTTCACAAGATTCTCATAATAGGAGAAAAAGACGATGACATCAAAATAAAAGAGAGACTAACACAGAGAGGGAGGGGATATGATGGAGAGTGGAATTGTGAAGGGGAAAATGGGGGAGGGGAGGGAATTATCATGGTTTATTGTCTGTAAGTACAGAAGTTGTCAATAAAAAAGCCGAAAAACCCCAAGTAAATAAATACAGAAATAACATTGTAACCCAGTCTTGCTTCTGATCTCATTCTCTTCATCCTACCTGCACTATGTCACTTGCTCCTACATTATGGATGGAATTACTCTGTCTGCTATGTCTTTCCCACCATGGTGGATTCTGGCCACCTTGGGGCTTACCCCTCTATCCCCCCAAGGTCTCACTCTAGCCCAGGGTGACCTGGCACTCACTCTGTAGTCATAGGCTAGCCTCAAACTCACAGCAATTCTTCTAACACTTGTTAAAGGTGTGTGCCACCATGCCTGGCTTTTTTTTTCTCCCTTAGGGTCCCCCCCCGCCGCCAGGTTGGTTTGCGCTCTAGCCCAGGCTGACCTGGAATTCACTATGTAGTCTCAGGGTAGCCTTGAACTCATGGCATCCTCCTACCTTTATCTTCCAAGTGCTGGGATTAAAGGCATGTGCCATCAGGCCCAGCTCCTTTGGTTGTTTTTAGAAGACTTTTTGTCGTGGTGATGAGAGAAGTAATATAGACAGGAAGAGATGAAGACCTTCTTGTTAATTCTTCTTGGATATATTTTTTCAGAGTTGCCTGGAAAGTGAAAAAGAACAGTTAAAGATCAGACTCAGTGCTGAGTTCTGACTTTAATGGGAATCACCTTTGCCTTTTTCTGTGCAAAAGATGATGTCTTAGAACTTACAGGTATTTCAAGAACTGGATTTTAACTGCTGAGATGACCAGAAATCTAAGTTTCACACTGACTAGAGCTGTGTAATTTGGTTGTCTTTTCAACATTCAGAGTTCTCCCTGACTCTACAAAATTGCATGTACTTTGGCGAGCTTATTTTTTTCCCCCAATCAAATTACATTTCTGGAAGTTCACTTCTTACATGCCTACTTACTTTGTAGAAGTTATTTTGGATAATTTACTGGCTAGAAAGAAGAATGAGGCAAGGGAGGACGAGGCAGGCAGAAAAGATACAAACATAGAAAGAAAAGGAGAGATGATGGGGAGGGAGGTAAAGAGCCAGGGAGGAAGAGAAACAAAGAGAGACAGAGATGGAGAGAGAGAGAAAATTGTTTTGGGATGGATTGTGTGCTCCTGAAACTCGTGTATTGAAGTCCAAACCTTGGTTCCTCAGAGCATGAATGTATTTGAAGTCAGGCTCTTGAAGAAATGTCAAGGTTAAAACTAGGTTGAACCTTAATGAATGCTGACTGATGAAGAGAGGAGATTCGGCCACACAAGGGGACATCAAGGCTGTCTGTGCATGGAAGGATCATGTGAAGACATACTGAGAAGGTACTGTCTGTAAGCCAAGAACAGAGGCCTCAGAGAGACCACACTTGCCAGCATTTTACCTGCTGCTTTGGATTTATCACCTTCCAGACTAAAAAAATACATTTTTAATATTTAAACCACTCAGCAGATGATATTTTGTTTTGGAAGCCTTGCTAACTTTTTTCTGTTATTGTTGCTATAACAAAATACTTGACAAAAACCAACTTAAGGGAGGAGGAATTTTTTTGACTCATTTTTATTTAAAAAATATTTATTTGAGAGGAAGAGAGAGAGATAGAAAGAAGAGAGAAAGAGAGAGAGAGAGAGAGAGAGAGAGAGAGAGAGAAAGAAAGGAAAATGGGCACACCAAGGCCTTCAGTCACTGCAAACAAACTCGACACATGTACCCCCTTGTGTGCATGTGTGACATTGCACACTTGTGTCACTGTGTCTGGTTTATGTGGGACCTGGAGATTTGAACATGAGTAATTAGGCTTTATAGGCATGCGCCTCAACCACTAAGCCATCTCTCTAGCTCCTGAATAAAAAAAATTTTTTTTTTTTTGGTTTTTTTGAGGTAGGGTCTTGCTGTCTCCAGGCTGACCTAGAATTCACTATGCAGTCTCAGGGTGGCCTTGAACTCATACCCATCCTCCTACCTGTGCCTCCCAAGTGCTTGGATTAAAGGTGTGTGCCTGGCTCCTGACTCATAATTAAAAAAAAACTTTTTGTTGACACCCTTCATACATATAGACAATATACCATGATTGTAATCCCTTCCCACATCCTTCCTTTTCCTGTTCATTCTTCTCTACTGAATACCTTCTTCTTTCTAACTAGCCTCTCTCTATTTTGAAGTCATTCCCCCCAAATTCCCCTCCCCCCTCTATTATGCAGATCTTGTGTAGACAGCGTCAACTTGGGTACTTTAAAAACATGGCCTCATACATTCAGGTTTGAAGTTCGAGTCTTCAGTGGGTGCAGCCCTGCTGGGGAAGAGGTGGCACTGGGGCTAGAGTCCAGCCCTAAGATGTGTTTGGGGGTGGGGTGTATCTGAGTCTAGCCCTGCTGGGCATGAAAAGAGCAATTTGAGCTCCGTTGGTTCATGTTTGCTAATGCTGGTTTTTCCTCGCTCTACCATGCTGATGTATGATGGAGTGAGCCAGTTTCTTCCACCACTGATGGTGTACCTCTGGACTCTGCAGGCCCCGTTCTCCCATGAGCTGCGTCTGGCTGGATGTTTGTCCCAGCAATGTGGAGCTGACTGCAACACAGCCACTGTGAGGTTTTGAATGCCACAGCCGCTTTGCTTCTGGAAGACAATCTTGCAAAGTCCTTTTCCCTTTCCTTTAGTTCTTACATTCTTTCTCCCTTCTTTTCCACCATGGTCCCTAAGCTTTGGAGGGCATGATAGAGGTGTCTCATTTAGTGCGGATCGTACTACTTTAACTTCTCAGCACTTTGATGATTTTTGAGTCTTCCCAGTGGTCACTGCTTCTCTAACTAAAAGTAAGAGTAGCATTAATATATGGGCACAAACATAATCATTTAGAGGGCAGTTTGGTGGGCAGAATATATCAGTTTGGACAGACACCAGAAGTAGTTTTCCCCCTAGGGCTCATGACGTGGACCACTTCCTAAGCTTTTTTTCTTTTTACTTTTCTTTTTCTTTTCTTTTCTTTTCTTTTCTTTCTTTCTTTCTTTCTTTCTTTCTTTCTTTCTTTCTTTCTTTCTTTCTTTCTTTCTTTCTTTCTTTCTTTCCTTCCCCCTTTCTTTCTCTTTCTTTCTGTCTTTCTTTCTTTCTTTCTTTCTTTCTTTCTTTCTTTCTTTCTTTCTTTCCTTCCCCCTTTCTTTCTTTCTCTCTCTCTTTCTTTCTTTCTTTCTTTCTTTCTTTCTTTCTTTCTTTCTTTCTTTTTTTTTTTTTTTTGAGGTAGGGAATTACTCCAACCCAGGTTGGTCTAGAACTCATTCTGTAGTTCCATGTTGGCCTTAAACTCACAGCAATCCTCATACCTTTACCTCCAGAGAGCTGGGATTAAAGGCCTGTGCCACCAAGCCTCGTCTCTTCATAGGCTTTTGTTGTTGCTTTTTGAGGTAGGGTTTCACTCTAGCCCAGGCTGACCTGGAATTCACTGTGTAGTCTCAGGGTGACTGTGAACTTATGGCGATCCTCTTACCTCTGCCTCCCACGTGCTGGGATTGAAGGCGTGCGCCACCATACCTGGCTTCTTTATAGGCTTTTGATTAGGTTTTCAGTACCAGGCATGAATTCCCTCCTTGGGAGATATCTTCAAATCAGAGACTAGTGTTTTCCCTCAAAACCAACATGTACCAGTTGGCTCATTTGGCCTGGCTGGCCAGCTGTAAAGCTTGCAGGGTGCCATTGCAGGCTTAAGACCTCTGATGACTTTTCTCTCCCAACCAACTGCATTGGTCTTTTCAGTATCCTGACAGCTAGTCAACAGGAAGGAGGCTTCCAGCTCTGTTATAGGGTTTTACCATCTAGTCCTGGTGGGCAATCAAGAGCCTTGGGCCTCAGGGTCTCCCTGACCAAAATCTTGCTGGGAAGATATCCCACCCTTGGTGCTGAGATTTTCTTGTAACAATCTATGGCTTCAGGGCACAGCATTATCCACCCTCAAAGGGTCCTTCCTCCCAAGTTTTCTTTAAAAAAATTTTACTTACTTATTTATTTGAGAGATAATTAGATAGAGAGTGAGAATGGGCACACCAGAGCCTCTAGCTTCTGCAAATGAACTCCAGACACATGTACTACTTTGTGCATCTGGCTTTATGTGGGTACTGGGGAATCAAACCCAAGCTGTCAGGCTTTGCAAGCAAGTACCTTTAATCATTGAGTCATCTCTCTGGCCCCAATAACCAGTTCTTAGACTATGGTTTGTTTCCATAAAACTCAAGTTGGAGTTTAATGTCCACTGTGGCGTATTAGGAGAGTGAAAACCCAATTCAACTCTAGTGTTTAGAGGTGGGGTCTTGGGAAGTAATTAGAATTTAATGTCACCAAGGCGGTGTGTCAATGATTGACCACTGGTGGCAGTACAAGAACATGGGAAGAGAGCAGAATAGATGGATGTGCAGGTGGCCTCTGTCTCTGCCACTCCACAATCTGTTGCAACAATCCTCTTGGGTCTTGGCATTTTCTGTTTCAAAGCAGAGAAAAAACAAAAAGAAGGAAAGAGCCTCACATGGGAGGTTTTGTGAACCAGGGAAAGAGTGGCAAACATTACTTCTGCTCAACATCCCATAGTTAGAGCTTGGTCACATGGTGACCAAGGCGGCCATCAAGGTTGCTGAAGAATGTCATGTTTCCTGGGAAGCAACAGCTATGACAAGGAAAGCGTGAAGTCTGGGTGGAGAGCTAATGGTTTGTACCGTGAGGGGCCTAAAAAATTAGAGGCAGAATGACTAGCATGGTGCAGAAGAAATGCTCAGCCCTGCACAGAGCTGGTCGGGTCGGCTGGTCCTTTAGTGAATGTTTGTGTCTGAGTGACAAGTTAAGGGGATGGATGCAAAATGGCACAGATGGGAGGAAGTTTTTTGCATGTGTGTGTGCGTGATATGTGTGGTAATGGTGTGTGTGTGTGGTGTGTTTGCATGTGTGTAGAGGCCAGAGAAGAATGTCCGTGTCTTCCTCTATCATTTTTCTAGCCTTTTCTTTGAAACAAAGTGTCTCTCTGAATCTGTTGTTGTGGTTTTTGGTCAGACTGGCTGATCTGGGGTCACCAGTGATTCTTCAGTCTCCGACCCCCATAGAAGTAGGGTTACAGGAATATTTGGCTGTACCTGCTTTTTTACGTGGGTGCTGGTGATTGGACTCGGGCCTTCCTCGGCTTCTCACGCTTGCACGGCAAGCACTCTTACCAACTGAGCCACCTCCCTAGTCCTAAGTGGATGCAATTCTAACGGACATTTCTTTTTAATTTTATGTTTTATTTTTGTGGTTTATTTTTTCCTGAAATAGGGTCTTGCTCTAGCTCAGGCTGCCCTGGAATTCACTATGTAGTCTCAGGCTGGCCTTGAACTCACAGCAATCCTCCTCCCTCTGTCTCCCGAGTGCTGGGATTAAAGGCGTGTGTCACCACGGCCAGCTTAATGATCATTTCTTGAGTTACTAAGTTTCATTAGCCGTCTTCATCGAGGGTCAGGTGTTTCTCTGAAGTGGGCATTGCTCTTCCATTTCAACTGGACACCAAGGGATTTTAGGTACTTGCTTTAGACCTGACATTAAATGGTGGGTGAGAACCGGGCTTTGCACAAAAGCACTATTGGCTTGATTGGCTGAGAACAGAGATGCTTTGCTCAGAGGAGAATCAGGGCTACTGCATCAGTTCTAGGAAGCAACCCTGTCAGCTACTTTAACACAGAGAATTTAATATTATGTTAATATTAATTTAATATTATGTTAATATTATGTTAAGTAGATATAAAATGGATCACCAACTAAAACAACATGAAGACAATATTGACTTGGCACAGAGGAAGGGACCATCAATGCCTTTGGTTCTGGGGAAAGAGTAAGAAGTCAGAATGACCATTTGGAGATGGTTTCTTGAGCACTGAAACTCAGACCTGTAAGGGACCGGATCCTCTAAGGAAATGAAATAGGGCTGTTTTCCCAGCGCAGTTTCCAGCTGCAAACTGGATCCAGCCTCTGTGAGAAGATGACAGGAAGCCTTGCTAAGAGGGTGCTCATGAGCGCAGAAAGAGTTGTCCCTTCTTCCTGTAGTCTCACAGGAGCCTCTGATAGTCCCCAAGAGCAGCATATAGCAGGAAGCAGCTAGAAAAGCATTGACATGTTTTTCCAAGTGGCAGCTCTTGAATGACAAGCCGGAACACAGTGCTGGCTTTCTGGATGAGAGGCACAAGGCCATCTTGGCCAGAGCTGCATCTCTTTTCCTCGGGGACAAGAATTTGGGGTAGTGTGAAAGGAAGCCTTGGAACTCACGGGCACTGGGCCTGTGGTTTGTTCTCCTAAGGAAAAGGTGTCATCCTATAGCACCTTTGGGAAGCTTGTGCAAGTGCCCGAGGATGGCCAGTACTGGATGGCAGAGAAGGGAGATGTCGGCAGCAACAGACGAGTAAAGACGGTGGCACGTCCTTGCTTCCTACCACTTTATTTTACCTGGTGATTTTTTTGTTTTGTTAAATTTAGTTATTTATTTGAGAGAGAGAGAGAGAGAGGAAGAGAGAGGGAGAGAAAGGAAATGGGTGTACCATGGCCCTAGATACTATAAATGAACTCCAGACACATGTCCCCCTGCGTGCATCTGGCTTTATGTGAGTACTGGGGAACTGAGTCAGACTTTGCCAGCACATACCTTTAACCACTGAGCCATCTCGCCAGCCCCCTTTTGTGATCTTTTGAGATAGGGGCTAACTTTGAGGGCCAGGTTGGCCTGGAACTTACCATGTAGACCAGGTTGACCTTGACCTTGAACCTTGAACTATATACCTGCCTCTACCTCCCATGTGCTGGAATTACAGGCATGAAGAACCATGTCTGGGTCTTCTTATCACTCTTTTCAGAACCTACAACCTTAGTAGACAGTGTAAAAACCAGAAGACTTGAAAGTATAAAAAAAGATTCTCTGCTGGGCGTGGTGGCACATGCCTTTAATTCCAGCACTCGGGAGGCAGAGGTAGGAGGATTGCCTTGAGTTTGAGGCCATTCTGAGACTACATAGTTAATTCCAGGTCAGCCTGGCCCAGAGTGAGACCCTACCTCAAAACAAACAAACAAACAAACAAACAAACAAACAAACAAACAAACAAACCCCCTCAAACCTCTCAGTTAAATTTAAATTTTAGATAAACAAATTAATTTTTAGTACAAGTATGTCATGTGTGTGTGTGTGTGTGTGTGTGTGTGTGATGCAAGCACACACTAGATTTTTTTAAAAATTTTATTTATTTATTTGCAAGCAGAGAGATAGAGAGATAGAAGAGAGGCAGACACAGAGAGAATAGGCACGCCAGGGCCTCTAGCCACTGCAAACAAACTCCAGATGCATGTGCTCCTCGTACATCTGGCTTACGTGGGTCCTGGAGAATCGAACCGGGATCCTTTGGCTTTGCAGGCAAACACCTTAACCCCTAAGCCATCTCTCCAGCCCCACACACTAGATTTTACAACGCTTGGAGAAAGAGACGAAAGGTTCTTTTGACCACAGGTTGAATAGTTAGAAAGGAAAGATCTTTAAATTGGATGTAATGTTGAAGTTTTAAACTTATCAGAATGTGTGGGCTAAACTTTGTCATGTTAAAATGGGACTGACAAGCTATGTCACTAAGAATGAGGGACTTTTGAAAATATAGTTAAAGGCACTGAAAGATTGGAAGAAAATGAAACTACTTTTGTGGTTCATATTTCTCAAGACAGAGAGGTAGGGAGGGAGGGAGAGAGAGAGAAAGAGAGAGAGTGAGTTAATTCAAGGGTCTTAGGTTTCTTTGATTGCTTGTGATCACAAATAAAACTCCACTTCTTGGATTTGAAGGGCTATGAGAGCTGTTGATACATACGCCAGGCGCTAGGTGCATATCACATTGAAGTTTCAGCTCTTGGTATCTCTGAGAGTGAATCCTGATTAGAGACTTGATTTTGGATATTGTTGAAGTCTTTGCTTGTTTGTTTCATCCTGCTGCCTAGCATATCCACTATCCATCAATTCAAGCCATGAACATATACTTATTTTGTTAGCATTTATTGAGCATGTATGCATGCAGGTCCTGTGTTTGATGCACAAGCACAAATGAGACGCAAGCCTTGAATAAAAGCATTGCAGCACTTATATTCCAGAATGCAAACTAGAGCAGTCAGAGGCTGACGAAGTTGTAGAGCACTATGTGTGGTGGCCACTCACTCGACCGAGATGGAACCCATGTTCTCAGAGGTGTCCAGCAAGGGACCCTGTGCCTGGAAGAGATGACATTGACAAAGTGGGATTGCATTTAGATTTTAAAGGATCAGCAGGATGTAGGGACTCAAGGTCAGAGACCAGACGCTGCTCATCAGAACAGCTATTCCTACGGCAAGGCTTGCATTACCCTTCCCTGTTTCTTGGAAACAAGGCCAGAGGTCTTGCTGGACTCAATATTAAGACTTATTACAAAGCTATGGCGAACTGAGTGGTATGAGAACCAGAATAAACAAATAGAATCATCAGTCAGGAAACAGATATGGAAACTTGATTTATCACCCAGGTGACTCAGCAGAACTTTAAGAAAGGACAATCTTTTCATAAATGGTGTTGGGACACTATAGAGAAGAAATAAAATTAGTCTCCTACATCATACCTACACAAAATCTATTCCCGAAGGATTATAGACCTAATTTTTAAAAGGCAAAATCAAGATTTTAGGAGATAATGTGAAAGACCATTTTCCTGACCTCAGGAAAAAAAATTTAGATAAGATCCAAATCACTAGCCATAAATTTGGTTACGTTCAAATTAGGAACTTTTGTTTATTAAAAGACTAAGGACTGGGAACATAGCTCAGCAGTGGAGTACTTGTGTAGCAAGCATAAGGCTTTGGGTTCAATCTCCAGCACAAAAAGAAAACACAAAGATATAGCTGGGCATGGTGGCTCACGATTTTAATTCCAGCACTCAGGATGCTGAGGTAGGAGGATCACTGTGAGGTCAAAGCCAGCCTGTGTTATAAAGTGAGTTCCAGGTCAGGCTGATCTAGAGTGAGATCCTGCCTGAAAAAGCTAAAACCACCTCCTCCAAGTCTCAGGGAACCTTGTGGAAGAGGGAGAGGAAAAAATATATGAACAGGGGGATGAGGAGGAGAACTGGCAATATCACTGTTTTCTGGACATGACCATGGCTGTTGCACTCCTGAACTCACAGCAGCTGTGGTTTCTAGCACAAGAGTGATCCTGTTCATACTTGATTATCGATAGGTGGGTGGGGGAGAAGGATGCATGAGACCTCACACCTCTCCGAGTACTAATGGCAATTAACAGTCTCTGGGAGAGGGGAGTCAGATTTATGCATGGTGTAGCCATTGGAAAGTTGCCATCCCAAAGTAGATAACCTTCTGCCCATGATCATATAAGCAACCCTAATTTAACTCAATGGATTAAAACAAGTCATGAAAGAAAGATGGGAATACATGGGGAAAAAGAAGGGTGCTAACAGGAGAGAGATAAGAGAGGGTAATTGGGGGGATAAGATTAGCATACTTTATATATACATGTATGACAATGTCAAAAATGGAAAAATAGGGCTGTAGAGATGGCTTAACAAGTAAGGTACATGCCTGCGAATCTAAGGACCCCAGTTTGATTCTCCAGGTCCCATGTAAGCCAGATGCACAAGGGGGTACACATGTCTAGAGTTCGTTTGCAGTGGCTAGAGGCCTTGGCATGCCCATTCTCCCTCTCCCTCTCTCACTCTTTTCCTCTCTTTGTGTCTAATAAAAAAAAATCTTTAAAAAATGGAAAAATAAATAATTTTTTTAAAAAAGCAAAACAAACAACACCAAAAAACCAAAAAAAGGACATTACTAAAAAGGTGAAGAGACAAACTCATGGTGGGAGAAGATGCAATGTAAATAAACAAAAGCTTCATGTTCAGAATATAGAAAGGACTCTTTCAATCCAGGCACGGTGGTGCATGATAGTAATTTCAGCACTGGGAGGTTGAGGCAGGAGGAGTACAAGTTTGAGGCCATCTTGAGCTACATAGAGAGATACTATTTCAAAACAAACAAACAAACAAACAAGGAAACAAACAAACAAACAAAGAAACAAACTCCCCACAAATCAGAAAAATACAATACAGAAAAATACAATCCAACAGAAAAATGACTAAAATGTTCATAAATGAACATATCTAATGGCCAATGAAAATGTAAAGATATTCAATGTATGAATAAACAAACTGAAGCCACAGTGAATGTGGTAGCCAGCTTTCAGGATGGCCCTGAAAGATCACCAAGCCCTGGTGTTCTTAGCCCTTCACTGGACCAGAATTGACTAGTGTGATCAGTAGAATATGACACACAGGCTAGTCTTGAGATTTATTTATTTGTTTATTTATTTATTTATTTATTTATTTACAAGCAGGGAGATAGAAATAAAGATGATAGATAGATAGATAGATAGATAGATAGATAGATAGAGATAGATAGAAAGGTGTGTGCCAGGGCCTCCAGTCACTGCAAACGAACTCCAGACACATGTGCCACTTTGTGTATCTGGCTTACATTAGGCTTGGCAGTCAAATGCCTTAACTGCTGAGTCACCTTTCTAGCCCTCTTTTTTTTTTTTTTTTTTTTTTTTTTTTTTAAATTATTTTGGGCTGGAGAGATGGCTTAGTGGATAAATCACTTCCCTGCAAAGCCAAAGGACACAGGTTTGATTCCCCAGGACCCACATAAGCCAGATGTACCAGGTGGCTCATGTGTTTAGAGTTTGTTTGCAGTGGATGAAGGCTCTGGTGTGCCTATTCTCTCTCTCTCTCTCCTTTTAAAAATTTCTCTCAAATAAAATAAAGAATTAAAAAATTGTATTGGAGTTTCTAGAAGGTTCCATTTTGGTTGCTCCTTCTCCTCTTGGATACTTGCTCTGAGGAGGCCTACTGTTACGTTCTAAGCAATTCCGTGGGGAACATTATGGGCAAAGTTGCTGAGTCTTCCAGCCAGCAGCTGCATCAATGAGCTCGGAAGCAGGTCCTACCTTCCAGTTAAGCCTCCAAATGACTGTGATCCTGGCCAACACCTTGCCTTCAGACTCTTGAGAGACCCTGAGCCAGGACCACCCAACAGGATGTGAGAGTTCCCATGCCTCTAAATCATTACCAGTACTAAGTATTGTGTTTAGTTCTTGCTCATTGTACTTGCTGGCTAGGGCTGCCAAATAGATTGCCTCAGAACTTAGAACAGAGGTTATCTCACCCCCTCTCTTGGGTTCCTGGATTCCCAACCAGCATTAATAGAAATGGCAAAATCATTTGGCCAAACCAAGTGTCATCATCTATAATTTTAAAGCTTTGACCAAGCTGGCCATGGTGGTATACACTTTTAATCCTAGCACTTGGGAGGCAGGCATAGGAAGATAACTGTGAGTTTGAGAACAGCCTGGGACTATAGAGTGAGTTCTAGGTCAGTGTACAATGAGATCCTTCCTTGAAGCCATTCCTGGGAAAATACCCTACAGAAGTGCTCTGACCTGTGCAAAATGCTTGAGCTTTGCCTGGGGATCCTGGAGTATGCTTGCTTGTGTATTGGTGATGGTTTTTCTCTCATTATGGACCTGTGAAAGGTGGCCAGCTGCTTCTACCATTATGGAACTTCCCCTGCATCTGTTAGTGTCAATAAATCCTTTTTCTCCCATAACTGTGCCCGGTTTGGAAGTTCATCCCAACAACCAAAACTGACTGTGACAGGATTGGTACCAGAAATGGGGTGTTATTGCAAGATGAATCTGACCATATAGATTTTGGTATTTTGAAACTTGTGTGCTAGAGAAATGAAAAACTTGGTGTTTATCTACAGGGAGAAGGTTTTCTCCTCCGCACCAGCTTGATTTTTCAGTGACCTTGCCTCTCAGGCAAGAGATGTCTTCAGCAATAAGGTCTTACTATCTGTTTCTCAAGGGAAACCAAGGGCTTTGGCAAAAGCCTTTAGCGTTTTGGAGGTTACCAGGACCTCCTTGGCCAACAACTCACTGGAAGGTATCCCATCCCAGGCACTGAAAATTTTCTAGTAACAGTCTACAGCTTCTAGATGTGCCATTATTCAAAAAAGTAGGTTTACATAAGCCTTATTCATACTGTCTTGAATTTAGATTGACCCTCCCCCTGCCCTTCTTTTATGCATTCTTTTCCCATGGCCTCACTTAGGCCATTCCCCTCCCTGTAATCTGTTCTTCTACTTACATAAGTGCAATACCATACACTTAAGTCCTTCCCTTTCCTCCCTCCCTTATAGCCTTTTACCAGCTTACTGGTTTCTGGTACCTATTTTTGGTTCCAGCTCACACACAAGCTAGGATCCACATATGAGAGAGAACATGTGACGTTTGGCTTTCTGAGCCTGGGTTACCTCACTTAGTATAATCCTTTCCAGATCCATCCATTTCCCTGCAAGTTGCATAATTTCACTTTCTTTACTGCGGAATAGAACTCCATTGTGTAAATGTACCACATCTTTATTATCCATTCATCTGTGGAGGGACATCTAGGCTGGTTCCATTTCCTAGCTATTGTGAATAGAGCAGCAATAAACATGGTTGTGCAAGTATCTCTAAGGTAGTGAGAAGAGTCCTCTGGATATATGCCTAGGAGTGCTATAACTGGATCTCTTCTGGAATGATAAGCCAAGTATTATGGACTATTCTGATGAGAGTTTTAAAATACTAAGTATAAGGAGAATTGTATTTGGAGTCTTGGCTTATGAACTTTCACTATATAGTCTCAGGGTGGCCTTGAACTCATGACAATCACCCTATCTCAGCCTCCCAAGTGCGGGGATTAAAGGTATGTACCATCACGCCCAGTGGCTTATGAACTTTCTAAGGGAAAGGAAAGATAACAAAAACTTTGTTGGAACTAAGCTACTGACACAAGGACTGACTGCATTTTGCTGCCTAGGCCCAGAGAGTTTTATAAAGGTTAAATTTGTAATGGACTAATATGCTTGGCTAAATATATTGGACTAAAAATTTTAAGATTTTATTTTTGTTTTTTTGAGATAGAGTCTCACTCTAGGTCATGCCTGGCTAAAAATTTCAAGACTTAAAATTAGAAAAATTAGGGGCTGTAGATATGATTTGGTAATTAAGGCACTTGAGTGTGAAGCCTAAGGACCTGGGTTCGATTCCCCAGTGCACACATAAGCTGGATGTACAAGGTGGTGCATGCATCTGGAGTTCATTTTCAGTGGCTGAAGGCCCTAGTGCACCTATTCTCTCTTCTCTGTCTTTGCTTACAAATAAACAAATAAATATTAAAGAAAAAATTAGAAAAATTAAAACAAATTTAAAATTTATTGGCACAGAGACTAATGTTATTATTGTCAAACACATTAACAATTTTAAGAAAGATGGCCCAACTACTTCACATTAAAAAAATAAAAAAGATACCGGAACAAAGACTATGATAAAAATACAAGCTCTTTTTAAAAAGGGGGTATAAAGGGAATAGAAAGGGAAGGGGGGTTTAAGAGTATGGTATTGTATTTTTATTTTTTTTCTGTTTTTTTTTGAGGTAGGGTCTCACTCTAGCTCAGGCTGATCTGGAATTCACTTTGTAGTCTCAGGGTGGCCTTGAACTCATGGTGATCCTCCTACCTCTGCCTCCTGAGTGCTGGGATTAAAGGCATGCACCACCACACCTGGCACTGTGTTGTATATATGTAAGTAGAAGAACAGATTACTGGGGGTCGATAGGCCTGAGTAAGGTCAGAAGAAGAGATTGAGTAAAGGAAAGGTGTGGGGAGGGCTAATCAAAATCTAAGAGGGTATGAATAAGTCATATGGAAAACTACGTTTTTGGACAATGGCATACCCAGAAGCCATAGATTGTTACTAGAAATTTTTTAGTGCCAGAGATGGGATACCTTCATGTGAGTTGTTGGCCAGGGAGGTCTCTGATGTCCCTAAAACATTATAGGCCATTGCCGAGGCCCTTGATTTCCCACCAGGAATAGATGGTAAGACCCTATTGCTGAAGACTCCACATACTTGGACTGGGAGGTCACTGAGAAATTCTGCTGGAGCTGAGCTGAAAACCTTCTCTGTGTAGACCAGCTGACAGAAAGCTGGAAAAAGCTACACTGCATGTAGTTCCGTGGTGGGGAGAGAGAGAGAAATCACCAGTGGAGGTAAACAAGAGTGGACACTACAAGCCTTAAATTTGGCCGGTCAGGCCAAATGAGCCAATGGGTGCAATAGTGGCATGTCTGTTATGGGGGAAACCAATCGCTCTCTAATTGGACTGAAGGTCTGCTCCATGGGAGGGAATACATGCCTGACACTGAAAACCTATGAAGGGGGAAGTTGTTAATAAAACAAAAAAGAAAAAGAAAAAGAGTTGACTAGAAAAGGAAACTGTTCTTCAAAGTTACGATTTATTTTGTCCCTAAAGTAAAAATATGACTGTGTCCTGCACACCTGGTATTGAGTTTACATTGTTCCAGTCTCTCCTTGCTATGCCTTATAGAAGTTAAAAATGTTTACTCTGTGCCTTTATGTGTTAAAAGTATATAACTTGTTTTGATTTTACAAAACTCACAACTAAAAGGCTCTTAAATCTCAAATGAGACTTGGGACTTTAAAACATTCTTAAGTTAGTAAACACTATAAAAACCTTTAAAATTAGACTATCTACAATTTACAATGTGAGATGATTATAAATCTATTGGGGGCCAAGGGCAAAAACATGGTAGTTTAAATGGATGTCCCCCAATACATTCAAAAGTTTATTAAAGCTTGTAACTTAGATCTCCAGCCACCTGGCTGGAGGAGATGTCACTGTGAGTGGATCCTAGGGTCTAGCCCTAAGATATGTTTTGGGAGTTCCAGTCTAGAGATATGAAAAATGCTTGAGCTTTGCCTGGGGTTCCTGGAGTGTGCTTTCTTTAGGTGTTGGTGGTGGCTTTTCTCTCTGCCTGAACCTGTGAAAGGGGGCCAGATTCTTCTGCTATTATAGAACTTCCCCTGTATCTTTAAGCTTCAACAAATCCCTTCCTCCTATAACTGTGCCTGGTTTGGAAGTTCACCCCAACAACTAAAACTGACTGCGACACATGGATACTGGGGGATTGAGCCTTTATAAGCAAGCACCTTTAACCACTAAGTGACCTCTCCAATCCAAGGATCTTTTCTGTTTTTTCTTTGGCCTGTCTAGAGTCTCATAGATGTGATTTCCTTTGGATTTGAAACATCCCGGCCCTGGAAAAAGAAGGGAGGCTGGTAAGCTAAGTGTACTTAGATGCAGAGGAAGCTCATGAAAGTTACAAGTCGGATATGATCAGAGGTTCATAAGACCCCTCCCCAAGGTTATATAGACAGTAAAGTGTTTCTGGGCACAGGAGACTCTGGCTTCTAGAGCCATCTGCAGGTTGGGCAGGGAGCCCTAGTGAAACAGCTTTCATGGGTTATACCCCATACTGGAGTGGTGGGCTTTTCAGTGCTAGCTTGCCTTTGAGTCAACCATGCTCCAATCAGTAACCCCAGTGAACTCACTGATTCACCAAGTCAGACTTGGGTGGAGTTTTCTTTGGTCTGTTGTTGGCATCTGTAGTGGTTTGAATGTGAAATGTCCCCCTATAACCTCATGTGTTTGTGATTAAGCCTCATACGCAATATCAGCTGGTGGCAGTTTGGGAAAAAGAGCCTTGATAGAGGCACCCGTGTTGCTTGGGGTGGGCTGTGGGGTGTTATATAGCCCAAGCCCCTCTTGCTAGAGCCAGCCAGTTCACTCTTGCTGCTACCTCCCAGCTGCTGTGGAAAGATGGGACTTCTGTGTAGTGTATTTCCCTTCAGCATCTACTTCCTGCAATGGTTTTTCAGACTGACAACCTAAGCATCTTATTTTTAATTGCATTTGCCTTGAAGTGAGTTTTCCTTTGAGTGGGGAAGTTAGGTCCTATTCAAGGTGGATCGCATCTGGCGTGCATTCCAGTCTCCCATTCTCTTGCTGTTAAACTGCAGCGCCTTAAAATGCCTTTTTAATACACACTCATTTCCTTTCTTTAAGGCAAGTGCACATTTTCAGCTTCTTTGAGCCCATCTCATCAGCCCTCCTTCCTCCCCAGCACCGCAGCAGGCTAGCCACCCACCCTTAGCATAGATAAATGCCTGTTTATTCTTCGCTTTTGTTTCTCGGCTTTAAGTCAGGTTCCTATCACCAGGAAACACTCTCTCCATCCTCTGGTTCTCATCTTTATCAGTCTTTCCTGGAGAACCTTATCAATAGCCCTTTGAGCAGCTCCATAAATTAAATCTATCCCTCTGATCCTGTCTTTATTTACTGCTTCCACACGTCTCTGGCAATTGCAAAATATTCATGATTAACTTGCTAAGCTCTTGGAGTAAGCACTGCACTTTCCCCCAGTCGGTGTTTTTTTTTTTTTTAAATAAATAAATAAATGAAAAATAATTTGCTCTTTCCTTGCCAATCTCCACTCTGTTAAAGCCAGTTTAACCCAAAGGCCTCATCGCTGTGGACAGACTACTTTAGATCTGGTAATCATTAGCGGCATTCCTTTTTACTTTAAAAAATGGTTTTAGTTTGATTGAAGAGTTTATGGTTACCTTATTAAAGTGCAGATAAATGAAAGCTGGAATGACTCAGAGAGGCGGGTCCTCAGCACTGCCAGGCCACACCCCCGCTGTGTGGGTCTGATGATCACAAACCTGCATCCTCCAAGTCTGGTCCCCCGACATGTAGCATCAGTCTCAACTAGGAGCTTTTGTGAAATGCAGAATCTCAGGCCTCACCCTAGACTTACCAAGCCAGAATCTGCTTTTTCACATGACTCACAGATGATTGGCAGTCAGGCACATTACCGTTTGAAAAGCAATGTCATAAACATCACAGGCTTTAGTTTATTAATAAAATAAAAACCTCCCAGACTTTCCATAGAGTTAAAGTGAGTAGCTCAGGACTGAGGTTGTAACTCAGTGGTAAAGTATCTTGTACAATGTCCTGGGTTCCAGTCCTAGCACCAAAATGAATGAATTAATAAAACAGTACAATGCATTTTATCTTTATTTATTTGAGATACAGAAAGAGGGAGAGAGAAAGAGAGGGAGAGAGAAAATGGGCATGCCAGTGTCCTCTAGCCACTGCAAATGAGTTCCAAATGCAGGTGTCACCTTTTGCATCTGGCTTACGTGGTCCTGGGGAATCAAAATTGGGTCATTTGGCTTTGAAAGCAAGTGCCTTAACTGCCAAGCCATCTCTCTAGCCCCAATGCATTTTAATAAAAAAATCTATGTAAGAACAAGAGAGAAATACATTAATAACATATACTTCCATGAAAGGAAGCATCTTATTTATTTGTAAGCAGAGAGAGAGGCTGAGAGGACACAGAGAGAGAGAGAGAAAGAAAGGGAGAGAGAATGGGTGCACTAGGGCATCTAGCCACTGCAAATGAACTTCAGATGCATGTGCCACTTTGTGCATCTGGCTTTATATGGATATTGGGGGAATCAAACCCAGGTCCTTAGGCTTTGCAGGCAAATATCTTAACTGCTGAGCCATCTCTCCAGTCCCAAGAAAGCATTGTTTTAAACAAATGAATAAATAGGCTTGGGTGATGGTTAGTGGTTAAGGGTGCTTGCTTTCAAAGCCTGCTATCTACCTGGATTCAATTCCCCAGCTCCCACATAAAAGCCAGATGCAAAGTGTACATGCATCTGTGATCCCAATGCACTTATGACAATGGGAGGTGGAGCCAGCTAGTCTGATTTTGTTTGCACTCTGGCAGTTTGTTTGTAGTGGCAAGAGACCCTGCCCCAAAGAAGATGGAGCACAGTCACACTGAAGTTGTCCTCTGACCTCCACATATGTACAGTGGCACATACACCCATATGCGTAGATGCATGCGCACACACATATACACACAAATAAATAATTTAATAAAGTGAATAAATAAAATCTATTTTCTTTTATTTTATTGAGTTGTCATCAATAAAAAATATACCTCTTTAGAAATAGTCCAAATGCAGATACAAGTCTAGAAAATAACTTAACTGTTCTATTTTTGATGATTACAGAATTATTCACTAAACATTTTGACTGGCATGAATGCTTTACTTCTGTGCTTTGCATTAGAAATGTCCACACAAACGAAAATGGGGGAAAAAATCTCATGTCAATATCAGCTTTGGTTTCCTATTTTCCCTTTCTTTGTCATAATTAAGATGCCTTTTCAGCTTCTTGGAGGAAAAATAGCATTGAGTTCAGATTTTCAATTGATAACAGAACCTCCGACCTCAGGGCAAAAGGCATTTCTTTTTGGCTCGTGAGAGAAAAGGTTCTGCTATCCCAGAACTTAAGCATGGAGTTACGATTTGGATGAACGCCCTGCCAAGGCACATGTGCCTAAAGCCTTGGACCCTCACCATGGGGTTTTTGGGAGGTGGTGGAGCCTTTGGAGCGTGAGGCCTAGAGAAGGGAGATAGATCATTAGAGGAGTAACTACAAAGAGGATTCTGGAGTCTGGTTTTGGCTTCCTCTCAGCTTCACTACCACATCCTTCCATAGTAATGTATTGCTCCTTCCCTCACCTGAGGCCCAAAAGCAATGGAAAAACTGTGGACTGAAACCTTCAAAACCATGAGCCAAAATAAATCTTTCCTCTTGCATAAGAGGTTATGTCAGGTATTTTGTTACAGTAAGGGAAAACTGACTAATGCACATGGCCTCCAAGTACAGAGCAGGCTCCCTAGATGTCTTGGGACATGATAGCCACTTGGTTGGCATGAGTAGTACTAGGTTTCTATGTTCAAATAGGCAGCCTAGTGGACCTTACTTCCCTTGTGATAATGTCAGTGTCCCAGAAGCCCAGATAGGAGGTGAAGCCCAGAGAAATTCTTGTCCCAGACACAAGAAGGAATGTTCATGAAACCAAGAGTCTTTGGTAGCATGTGATTTCATAGAGCGCTGCTATACCAAATTTGTAGTAAGGAGATTTCAATTCCCTGATGTGTGAGTCAGCTTCCTGTTGCTATGACAAAATGCCTGTGAAAACCAATTTACTGAGGAAAGGTTTATTTTGGCTCACAGTTTCAGAGATTTCAGCCCTGTCACTTGGTGCCTGTGGGCATAAACATCATGGCTGGGAGTATGTGACAGGAGGGAGAGAGGAAGGGGATAGAGTCTCAATCTCTCTCCGAAGGTACTACCCCAATGGCCTACTTTGTCCATTAAGCCTCGCCTCTTAATGCTTTGACCACCTCTCATGACTGTTACAGACTGGTGACTAACCATTTAGTACTTTGGTCTTTAGGGGAAAATTTAAGAATCAGATCATAACATCGGCCAAGAGACAGTGCAACTTGCAAGAAAATTTGTATAGGATTATTCCCTGGGTGGAGGGGAAGGGAAAGCTTTGCCACCTTCTGATCTTATGGCTGGAGCTGGGACGGCTGATCTTTAGAAAGGAATGGCGATGGTGGCTGAATCCACAGTGTAGATCTCTGGAGGGCATTCTCTCCATGAGGATATGACGTAGTCAAGTACCCATCCTGCAGGGTCTGGAAACCTCTAACACCCTCATCTCTTATGATTGACATTTCATCACAGGATTGCCACAGACTATGCAGTGTACAGGATGTTCTATTAAAATTAGTTGTTTATTTATTTTAGAGAGAGACAGAGAGAAAGAGGCAGGCAGAAAGAGATTAAGTGTGGGGATGGCAGGGCCTCCTGCCATTGCAAAAGAACTCCAGACACATGTGACACTTTGTGCATCTAGATTTAGGTGGGTACTGCAGAATCAAATCCAGGTCATCAGGCTTTGCAAGCCAGTGCCACTCTCCAGCCCAGTTTTTATGTATTCTATGTCTTTTCTGCCACTATAACAGAATGCCAAAGGCTGGGTATTTATTTAAAAATATTTTTCATAGTTTGAGAAGCTAGAAAGATCAAGGTGCCAGCATCTGGTGAGGGTCTTCTTGTGTCATAACACGGCAGAAGGCATTTATGGCAAGAGTGCACACAGAGGGGGAGGAGGTGAAAGTCCCCTTTTGTAAGTAATCAATGCCTGTGAGAATGAACTTGAGAATCTCCTTAATCCATTCCCAAGGCATGCCCTTAACCTAATCACATCTTTTTTTTTTTTTTTTTTTTCGGAGAGAGACAGAGAGAGAGGAAGAGGAAGACAGATAGACAGATAGAGATGGGTGTGCCAGCAGCCTCTCAGCTGCTGCGAACGAAATCCAGATGTGTGCGCCCCCTTGTGGTCAAGTGTGGCATTGCACCCTTGCGTCACTGCATCTGGCTAAACGTGGGACCTGGAGATTGGAACCGCTGGAGTTTGGAACCAGTGTTCTCAGGCTTAGGAGGCAGGCACCTTAACCCCTAAGCCATCTCTCCAGCCCCTAATCACATCTTTTTTATTTAAAAAAATCATTTATTTCTTTTCAAGGAGGGAGAGAGAGAGAGAGAGAGGTTGAGAATATGGGTGCACCAGGGTTGTTAGGCATTGCAGGCAAGTGCCTTAACCACTGAGCGACCTAATGTAAAGCTAAATTGTCTTTTTTTTCTAGAGCACTAGACATTGTCTAAAGACATTTTTGGCTATCACAACTTGGGGGCAGGAGGGAGGTGTGTTTGGCATCTAGTGTGTGGAGGCTATGGATGCTGTTATACATCTCACAATATACAGCAGTTCTCCCAGAACATTCTGGGCCAGTATCAATAGTTTTAAGGTTGGAAAGATGTATTAAGAGAAAGGAAATACATCCTTAAAGGGATTGAAGAACCAAGGAACATGGCAGGTCAGAAAACTGATCCTTAGTGGTCCCTAGTGGAGTTAGAGAAAGTAAGAGGTTTTAAAGTTTAAGGAGAGCCAGGTGTAGTGGCGCACACCTTTAATCCCAGCACTCTGGAGGCAGAGGTAGGAGGGTCACCGTGAGTTAGAGGCCACCCTGAGACTATCTAGTGAATTCCAGGTCAGCCTGGACTAGAGTGAAACCCTACCTCAAACAAACAAACAAACAAACAAACAAATAAATAAATAAAATAAATAAAGTTTAAGGAAGGCTTGATACACTAAGATAAGGATGCTTGGAAGTACTAAGAGGCCCTAAGAGGATTAAAAATTAAGATAATATGTGCTCTTAAGTAGACAATGAGGAAGGATTGTTTAATCTCATTATTGAAATTACATGCCATTAATTTTCTCTTTTATTTACTAACTGATCTTTCCTAAATATCACAAAATTTGTATGTGTATATATGATGTCAAAAAGCTATTTTTATAATAAAATATCATGAATTTTATTTTATTCAAGAAGAGCTAATCATAAAAATTAAACCATAAAAGAACCATGGGAAAATGTGTGTGATTATTTGATCAGACCCTGCGGAGGGAGAAAGCCTTTCTAAGCATAACAGCAAGAAGTCTCCCCGAGAGGAGGCTGCCCTTGGGTTTCACTACATAAAAATTCAAATCAGTGTTTAAAAAAATTACAAGGAAACAAGAAGAGCCCTGTTGAACATAAAATAATAGAAGGAATCATAAAGGAAATGATTGATTTTGCTACATTATTTTCTAAGTGTCTATGAATCAAATGCTTTAGGTAAAATGAAGAAGGCAAAAATGTACTGTTAAAACCCCTTTGAGCTGGGCATGGTGGCGCATGCCTTTAATCCTAGCACTTGGGAGGCAGAGGTAGGAGGATCACCTTGAGTTTGAGGCCAGCCTGAGACTACATAGTAAATTCCAGGTTAGCCTGGGCTAGAGTGAGACTCTATCTTGAAAACAAAACAAAACAAAACAAAACAAAACAAAACAAAACAACCTTTGAAAAAGCCGTTTTTGAAGCCTGACTTAGCGTCTCACACTGGTGATCCCAGCACTGAGGCAGGAGGATCATGGGCTTGAGGCCAGCTTTGAACTACATTGTGAGATTCTGTGTCAAAAAAAAGTAATGTTGAAAAATAGAGAAAGAAAGAAAAAGTAATGTTGAAATGCAGTACAAAAATTCCCAATAATTTTCAAATGTGAAAAATCAGCAGTGGACACAGATTCTTGGTGATCCTAATAAAATAGTTTAAACCTACTACTGATAAGATAAATGAGAACAAGAAACATTTTCCCCCCTGCTGCCTCATACTGGCCAGCTTTCCTTCACTGTGATGAAAGGTGGGAAGGACCACTGAGCGGAGGAAGGGTTTATTTATTTGGCTTATGGTTTCAGGCCATGGATGCTCAGCCCCTGTCAGTGGACTGGTGATGAAGCAGAGCATCATGGCAGGGAGCAAGAAATGAAACAAAGGGCTGGAGAGATAGCTTAGTGGCTAAGGTGCTTACCTGCAAAGCCAAAGGACCCAGGTTCAATTCCCTAGGACCCACGTAAGCTAGATGTATAAGATGGAGTGTGTGTCTGGAGTTTGTTTGCAGCGGCTGGAGGCCCTGGTGCACCCATTCTCTTTATTTGCCCCTCTCTCTCTCAAATAAATAAATAAATAAATAAATTTAAAAAATAAATAAAAAGAGATGAAGCAAATATATTCAGTTCATGGTGGCTGGGATCAGGGGGACAGAGAGAGAGAGAGAGAGAGAGAGAGGGTGTAAGGACACACCAGGATCTCTAGCCACTGCACATGAACTCCAGATGCATGGGCTACACCTTGTGGCATTTGGCTTTACATGGGTACTAGGGAATCAAACCTGGGCCATTAGGCTTTGTAAGCAAGCACTTTAACCATGGAGCCATCTTCCCAGCCCACCATGGGCCCTTTAAAGGCATGCCTCTAGTGACCTACTTCCTATAACCAGATCCTACCTTCTAATAGTTTAACCCCTTGATAGCAGTGAACTGAACAGTGAGCTGATTCCTTGATGTTAGCGACTTCATGATCTAATCACCTCTCAAATAGTGCCCCAAGCCTTCAAACCATGAGCCACTGGGAAACATTCTAGACCCTCACTATAACAATATTCTTGGTAAAGAAAAGACGTTAGGAAACGTTTTAGAAAGCAATTTGGCAATATATTCCAAGAGCTTAGAAAAAACCCATACCCTGTGAGACGGTGATTCCATTTCCAGAAAGCTGTCCTGAGGAAATAATTTTTTTTTTTGAGGCAAGGTTTCACTCTAGCCCAGGCTGACCTGGAATTCACTATGTAGTCTCAGGGTGGCCTTGAACTCATGGTGATCCTCTTACTTCTGCCTCCCAAATGCTGGGATTAAAGGTGTGCACCTCCATGCCCAGCTTGAAATAAAGTTTAATAAGAGATTATGTATAGCTGTTTATCAATGATGCCCTTATAGCAAGAAACCAAAAAATAAGAAGTAACCTGCATGTCCAACAAGATGTCAAAAACCCCTCAAAAATACATTATGTGTACCCAATAAAAGATGATAACATGAAAATTTGCACAAATATTTAATAACAAGGGAGAAATGCTCATAGAATATTATTAAGAAAATAAGCCATATATATGTATTGTTTTTGCTCAAGGCAAAGTCTCACTTTAGACCCAGGCTGTCCTTGAACTGACAGTGATCCTCTTTCTTCAGCCTCCCAATTTCTAGGACCTAAACCATGTGCCACCACTCCCATCTTCCAAAAAATCTTTTAAAATTTATTTATTTTATTTATTCGAGAGAAAGAGAGGCAAATAGAGAGAGAATGGGCATACCAGGGCCTTCAGCCACTGCAAACGACACATGCACCACTTTGTACATCTGACTTATGTGGGTCCTGGGGAATTGAACCTGAGTTCTTTGGCTTTGCAGGCAAGCACCTTAACCACTAAATCATCTCTCCAGCACCCCAAATATTTTTATCTTGTCCCAAACATTGTGTCTACTTTCTCTCTCTCTCTGTGTATGTATGTGTAATTTGTCTTACCAGGACTCAAATATCTTATTTTATACATTAAGCTCATACTATCTTGAAAATCTTTCCATAAATTTTAGGAAACAAGGCAATCCTAAGCACATGACATGCTTGTGCATACTGGATTCATCCCAATTTGGAAATTGTTGGGGTTTTCTTACTGAATTTCAACATTACTTTTTCGTAGTTGTGATGTTTCTGTCTCTCTTCTCTCTCTGCTTGCAAAATAGATAAATAAAAATAAAAAATTTAAAAAATAAAAACAGGCTGGAGGGATGGCTTAATGGTTAAGGCTTTTGCTTGAGAAGCCAAAGGACTCAGGTTCGATTCCCCAGGACCTACGTTAGCCAGGTGCACAAGGGGGCACATACGTTTGAAGTTCGTTTTCAGTGGCTAGAGGCCCTGGTGTGCCCATTCTTTCTCTCTCTCCCTCTTTCTCTGTCAAGTAAATAAGTAAATAAATAAAAAATAAAAACAATGGGTTCTGCTATCATATATATATTGGTTTTTTGAGGTAGGGTTTCACTGTAGCTCAGGCTGACCTGGAATTCACTCTGTAGTCTCAGGGTGGCCTCAAACTCACAGCGATCCTCCTACCTCTGCCTCCCGAGTGCTGGGATTAAAGGCATGTGCCACCACGCCCAGCTCTACTATTATATTTTTATACAATCAAACTCCTGATGTGTGTGCCACCTTATGTGCATGTGTGACCTTGCACATGTGTGACCTTGTGCTTCTGACTTATGTGGGATCTGGAGAATCAAACCCAGGTCCTTAGGCTTTGCAGGCAAGCGCTTAACCTCTAAGCCATCTTTCCAGCCCTTTTAAAACCTTTTTATTGACAACTTTCATATATATAGACAAGTACCATGGTCATAATCCCCTTCTACCACTCCTCTTTCCCCCTCTGAAATTCCCCCATCCACCGAGCCCCTTCTTTTTTATTAATTATGGACATACTTAGTATGGAAACATCACATGTTGGTACCATCCTTTCCCTCATCTCTGCCCCTTTTCCAAAGGGGGTCCCTCATTGGGGTTGCATGTTATCCCTGTGGGGATCATGTGAACCCCTTCTTTCTGTCTCTCTTTTATTTTGATGTCATTGTATGTTTTCCTCCCATTATGCAGGTTTGGTGCAGGTAGTGTCGCCACTGTGAGATCATCAACATGAAGGCCCGCCTGGATGACAGTATTGTAATCAGCCCTCTCCTTCCTTTGACTCTTACATTCTTTCTGCCACCTCTTCAGCAATGGTCCCTGAGCCTTGGAGGGGTGATAGAGATGTCTCACTTAGGGCTGGAGAGATAGATTAGCAATTCAGGAGCTTACCTGCAAAGCCTAAGGACCCATGTTTGACTCTCTAGATTTCACTCTAGCCAGATATACAAAGGTGAAGCAAGTGCAAGGTTGCACATGCCCACTAGGTGGTGCAAGCATCTGGAGCTGGATTTCAGTGGCTGAGGCCCTGGCAAGCCAATCTCTCTCTCTCTCTCTCTCTGTCTCTCTCTTAAAAAAAAAGAGATGTCTCACTTAGTGCTGACTGCTCTCTGTCACTCCTCAGCCAGTTTTTTTGTGTTCTAGATCATCTTGATTCATTTTTCAATGGACATCTCTATCACAATGTCCTTCTAACTGTTAGTTTATGTATTTAATGGAGGGAACAGGATTGACAGCAAAGAACGTCTACTGTACTTGGTGCTCTCCCCGCTCCCACCCCATGGGAGAACATGAGCATCTGCCTTCTGTTTAATGCTGGGGACATCAATTTGAGTGAAAGCTAAACTTCAATCTCAGCTTAAGGGAATTCAATGGATCCTAAAGAGCTTTCTCTGGGGCAGGTGATACCTTTCTATGAAAAATCAGCTCCTCAAAATCTTTGAAGGCACACAACAAAAAAAATTCCCTTGGGAGAAAACAAACTAAATATGTAATCCCAAACCAAGACTGACACAAAGAAAGCAATGCCCCCAGAAAAAGATGTTGAGCTGGGCGTAGGTTCTCCCCACATTTGCTGTGGGATGTTGGCTGAATCTTGAAACCACATTGTACTTCTTTGTGGAAAAAGAAAACGCTGGACTTCTCTGGGTGTTTCCTTATGCTTCTTAGGCATATTTACACTTCATAAAATGTTTCCACCTTATGAAGAAGCGGTAACTTACCTGAAATTCATTCCCCCTTCTTTCCCTCCCTCCTTTCCTTCTCCTTTCTTCCCTCCCTTTTTTCTCTTCCTTTCTGACTCCCTTTTTCTTCTTCATGTGTGTGGTATTGTGTAAGTATGTTTGCATGTGTGTGTGTATCTGTGTGTGTGTGTGTATTTCTCTCTCTCTCTCTCTCTGTGTGTGTGGGAGGGAAGGCCTTAAAGCCTTTTTCTAGCTTACTGGCCTTTGCTACCGATTTTTGGTTCCAGCTCACACACAATTCTAAACTTTTTTTTTTTTTTTTTGTTTTCTGAGGTAGGGTCTTACTCTAGCTCAGGCAGACCTGGAATTCACTATGTAGTCTTAGGCTGGCCTTGAACTCATGGAGATCCTCCTACCTCTGCCTCCTGAGTGTTGGGATTAAAGGCATGTGCCACCATGCCCAGCTCACAAGTCTAAACATTTGTAGCTAGGATCCACATATGAGAGAGAACATGTGACGTTTGGCTTTCTGAGCCTGGGTTACCTCACTTAGTATAATCCTTTCCAGATCCATCCATTTCCCTGCAAATTTCATAATTTCATTTTTCTTCTAGAAATTAGGCTTCTGTCTGATGTGTATCCAGCAAAAATTTTCTCCCATTCTGTGGGTAATCTATTGGCCCTGCTTATTGTATGTATGTCTGTGAAAAAACTTTTCAGCTTCATGAGATCCCACTGGTTGAGTGATTGTTTAATCTCCTGAGCTACTGGGGTTTTGTTCAGGAAGTCTTTTTCTACTCCTATATCATGGAAAGTTCTTTCTATTTTTTCTTTCAGTAGTAGCAGCGTTTCTGGTCTTATATTGAGGTCTTTGATCCATTTGGACTTAATTTTTGTGCATGGTGAGATGTGTAGATAAAGTTTCATTTTCCTGCATATGGTTTTCCAGTTTGTCCAGCACCATTTGTTGAAGATGCTATCTTTGTCTACATTCTTTGGGCCTTTGTCAAATATCAAGTAGCTGTAGTTACTTGATCCAAAGTTTGGGTTCTTGATTCTGTTCCATTGGTCTATCATCCTGTTTTTATGCCAGTACCATGTTTTTATTACAATGGCTTTGTAGTATAGCTTTAGATCAGGTATGGTGATGCCTCCAGAGGTGTTTCTTTTGGTGAGGATATGTTTGGGTATCTGAGGCCTTCTGCCATTCCATATGAATTTTGAGATCACTTTTTTCTATCTCTATGAAGAAAGATGTTGGGACTTTTATTGGTATTGCATTAAATCTATATATTGATTTTGGTAAGATTGCCATTTTCACAATGTTAATTCTGCCTATCCAGGAACATGGGAGGTCTTTCCATTTTCTCAAGTCCTCCTCAATTTCTTTCTTGAGTGTTTTTATGTTTTCACTGTAAAGGTCTTTCACCTCCTTGGTTAATGTTATTCCAAGGCATTTTTTTTTTGATGCTATTAAAAATGGGCATTGTCACTTATTTCTTTTTCTGTATCTTTGTCCTTTGCATATAGAAAGGCTACTGATTTTTGTACATTGATTTTGTATCCTGCTACTTTACTAAAGGAGTTAATCAAGTTTAAGAGTTTTGGGATGGAGGATCTTGGGTCACTTATGTATAGAATCATGTCATCTGCAAACAAGGCTAACTTAACTTCTTCCTTTCCAATTTGTATCCCTTTTTTTTCTTTCTCCTGTCTTATTGCTTGAGCTAGTACTTCCAGTACTATGTTGGAGAGCAGAGTTGGAAAGGGCAAGAATACAGCTTTCTTAGTGAACACGACACCAGAAAAAGGCTGAAGGAGATAAACACAGAGAACAACTAACTCCTACTAAGCCAGATATCCAGAGACACAGAGGCTCCCAAAACCTCACCACTGAAGTAGAACTAAAATGATCCCAACATGGCTCAAGGAAATTCACAGAAGAGGTGGCAGAAAGGGTGTTAGAGCCACAAGTTGGGTCATTATGCACAGAGACTTGGCCTATCCCCCATAATTTTTGACTACCCCCACAGTGCAAGATCCACATTCCCCATTGATGAGGGTCCCTTTGGAAGGGGGAGGACAGGGAGGCAAATAATGGAATCACCAATATGAATGCAAAATTAGAATAATATAAACAAAATAATAAATTATTAATAAAAACTAATTGGAAATTTTTACTTGATTATAGTAATTCATAAAATTTATGTTAAGAAAATATTAATTTTTAATAATATGAATAAATTAGCCTTCATAAAAAAAAAGCATGTGCCACCATGCCTGGCTCAAAGCTTGTCTTTCTTTTTGTTGGACTATATTAGATTTGCCACCTGGTCTTCTAGTTTAGATATTCTGCTCTCTCCTTCATCTATTTTCCTTGTGAGGCTTTCCACAGATTTTTTTATTTGACTTACTGTGGTTTTCAGTGCTCTTATTTCTGTCTAGTTTTCCTTTAGTATTTCTATTTCCTTATTCATGTCTTGTAATGACCTCCTTATTTCATTAAACTTATTTCCTGTGTTCTCTTGGAATTACTTCAGGAGTTTGTTTTCTTCCTTAATTCCTTTGTCTTCTTTGATTCCTTTGATTTCTTCTTTGATTTCATGGAGTATAGATATTATCTTTTCTTTTAAAATCATTGTCAGGCATTTCATCTAAAACAGTCTCATTGGGGGTCATTTCTGATGGATTTATAATTTTGGTGGAATTGTATTGTCTTGATTCTTTGTGTTTCTTGTATTATAATGTAGCGATTTTTGAATCCTGATTTGATGTGATACTTTGGGTTTCTAATTATCTGCAGTGCTTTTAGATTTGGAAATCCAACGTCATGTACTTTCAGAGTAGAAGTTTAAGTGACAAGTGTAGCTCCTGTACTCCAATCCAACCACAGAAGTAATCCTAGGTGTTGAGTTTGCCCGCTGTTCAAGTATTCCAATGTCCTGGGTGGAGCAATTTACTGGCAAAATTCTAAAATTCAGCTGAACAATATACACATTCAATAAAAACCAGCATAGAGTATGCAAGTGTGGTGATTGAAACACAGATAATCTTATTATTATTATTTTTTATCGACAACTTCTATACTTACATACAAAAAAACACATGATATTTCCCTCCCCTCCCCCATTCCACTTTAGAACTCCAATCTCCATCATATCCCCTTCCTCTCTCCATTAGTCTCTCTTTTAATTTGATGTCATCATCTTTTTCTTCCATTTTGAGGGTCTTGTAAAGGTATTGCTAGGCACTGCAAGGTCATGGATATCGAGTCCAATTTATGTCTGGGCAGTTGCATTGTAAGAAGTCATACCCTTCCTTTGGCTCTTCCATTCTATCCGCCCCCTCTTCCACAATGGTCCCTGAGCCTTAGAGGGTGTGACAGAGGGAAACAGATAATCTTATAAAGCCAAAGTCCCTTAGGGTGTGTGTTGCTCTACACCCTTAATCCTGTCAGCTGGGAGGTTGAGATTTCTGTTCTAAAATGGGTTCCAGGTCAGCCTGGGTCTGAATCAGACCCTGTCCCCCACAATGACAGAAGAAAAAGACAAAGGCTCTATGAATCTGAGAGTATAAAAGGCAATAATATCAACCCCCAAATACAGCTTAATTGGGAATGGTAAAGCCAACCAAGAATATGTAACCCATAGCCTGCCTTGACATGGAAAGAGAGATTAGCACTTCCAGTACAAGCCTATGTACCTGCTTTTTTTTTTTTTTTTTTTTTTTTGGTCAGTTGGCCTTGTTGCCTCTTTGGGTGGCTTGAAATCTCACCAATGCTGAGTGCCTACCTTGATCCCTCTGTGTTGTGCTATGAATCTGGTGTTCTGATCAGCTGTGCTGGATGCTCTGCTGTGGGGAGCTGTATGCATTTTCTGGAGTGTTGTGCTTCTGTTGGTTGGGAGATGGGAGAGTGCAGGAAGCCTGGAGTTGTACTGGAACTGCTCAGCTGGTCCCACCTGTGTCCCCTTCAGCAGCTTCTCAGCTAATCTCTGCTGTCTCCCCTTCAGGTTTTTTGACTTTGCAAGGAGGCTGATGAGGTTGGAAAATCCCCTTGTTTTGTCTTTGCTCCTACAGCTGGGCTCCAGGCAGGCAAGTGGATCCATGTGGATCCGCCTGGATCAGGTCTGGGTCTGCAAGTGCTTTGGTGGGATTCTGGCTGGTTTCTTCCTTTTTGATAGATCTTAGTCTCTCCTGCCTCTCCACTGTGGCTGACAAAAACCTATACACCTTCACTTTTTGGATGAAGAGTGTATTTTGTTGTGGTTTTGCTTAATTCCCTCCTTAGGCTGGATTGGTGTGACTCCTATGCGGTTATCTTACTGAGAAGTCACCCCCTCCACTGTATTTTTTGAAAGGAGGGTCTCTCATTGAATCCAGGACTCACTGATTTGGCTAGACTAGCTAGCCAGCAAGTCCCAGGGAGTCTCATATCTCTATCTCCCCAGCACTGGAATTGCAGACATGCACCAGCACAGCAGATGTTTTAGTTCCTCATGCTTGCATGGCAAGCACTTTACCAATGGAGCCATCTGCCCAGCATCTTGCCTAGGATTTAGATACAACTCTGTTTGCTCTAGGAAGAACAAGTGTACCAACTTTTTGAGAGCTAATATTGAAACCAATTGAACTGCAAAGGACATCATTGTATTTCTCTGGCTAGAGACCCTTCAGCTCAGTTGTATTAAAATCACATTGTTTTTGTTTGATTAAAGGAGATGTACCCCATGTTCACAAATGGATCTTGGAAAAGGACAAGGTTGGGGACCTTTTCACAGACAGAAATCCTGTTAACCAAGCCCCAGCTTCTAACATTCTGTCTTCTCTGTTTTCCTTTGCTTTTACACTTTGGTTGTTGTTTCTATATTACTTTCCTACCTTTTTTCTTTCAATATAGATTATACTTTCTCCTCATTGCTGTATCTAGCTTTTCACTCTGTGTTTTTTTTAAAAAACTTTGAATGTACAATTGTTATAAGGTATTTGCATTGATTTCATTTCTTTAATTTCAAATCACATCTATTTTTTTTAATCTCAGCCTTGCTTTATTGGAATTTTAACAAATGAAACATTTTATCCTATGTGTCTAGTCTTTTATTTCTCTCCTCACCATATTTTAGCATTTCATTATTCACATCAATCTTTTAGTAGACTTATGTAAATGCAGGTGTGCATAAAATGAAAAATAAAAATCCCCCCTGCTTAATCCCATTCCTTAGAGGTAAGTGCTGCAAACAGCTGGGTGTCCGTTCAGACTTTGTTTTCTGTAAACTGATAAATCATCTATTTTCTCATTATAAAAATGAAATTGTGCCATTATCACTGCTCTGAAGTTTGCTTTATCTTGTTCTCATCCAAACCTTATTTGCTTCCTTTATTTTTTCCCTTTATGAGTAACATGGGATAAAAACCATCATTCATTTCTTCATTTTTGTGATGGAAGGAATAGAATCCAGGGCCTCATGCATGCTAGTCAGATGGTCTATCACTGAGCCACATCACTATCAAGTTCATTATTTACTCCAAGTTTTATATTTTGATTGTATAGACAGAAGGTAAATAGTCTATGTTGTCAATTAATGTATGTTTTATTTCCTTATTGATTTTCCTTGCTTCCCTTATTCAATACTCCTATATTTGGACCATCAAAATGGAATAATATCATCTCAAAAGAGCTTTTGTGGGTCTAAGGCTAAGGCCATGCTTCCCTGTACAGCATAAATTAAGGCATTTGCCACAGTGCCCATGTGGAGGTCTGAGGACAACCTTGGGGTGTTTGCCCTCTCCTTCTACTTTGGGTGAGAAAGGGTCTCCATTTTTCTTTTTTTCTGATTTGTATGCATTGGTCTAGCTGGGCCATGAGCTTCTGGATTCTTCTGGCTCTGCCTCTCATTGCAGAAGGTACCTTTTATTAGTCAGGGTTTTCTACAGGAACAGAACCAATAGAATGAATTCTATTAAAAGGGAATTTATTGGATTAGTTTATGGCAGTCCAACAACAGCAGTTTGCCTGAGAATCAAGGAACTTGGTAGCTGCTCAGTCCATGAAGCTGGA
Organism: Orientallactaga sibirica; assembly: GCA_036365145.1. NCBI lineage: Eukaryota > Metazoa > Chordata > Mammalia > Rodentia > Dipodidae > Orientallactaga > Orientallactaga sibirica. The sequence continues at coordinate 983,914 of JAEOAD010000794.1, read as the reverse complement.
TGCCTCAGCAGTCTTAATCCAGCACGGAAAGCTTCCTGTAGCCGTTTGTCTTCAGTCCATGCTGGTCTTCAGTCCACTCTGGAAGTCAGCAAGTGGCACTGCAGCCAGGTGGGAGGAAGGGATTCTTTTCTCTCAGAGCTTCCTTAGATAAAGTCTGCCCTTCCCCCACCCAGCCCCTCCAAGAGGCACCGCCCACTCTGGGGGAAGGGCTCACCGTGTTGGAAGGATTCCTCCTTTAGTTAGTTCTCCTCAGAAGCAACCTCAGAGACCTAACCAGAGGAATGTCTGTGGGTTACTAAATAGAAGAAGTTGGCAATAAAACGTAACTATCACACACATCTAGGTTGGTTAATCTCTGGTTGTCAACTTGGCAGGATTTAGAATCACTGTGGAAATAAATCTCTGGTGATGTCTGTGAGGGATTATCTCGATGGGTTATGTGGTAGTTTGAATATATGGCCCCCAATATATTCATTGTTTTATTAGTTTATAGCTTGCATCTGCAGTCACCTTGCTAGAGGCAATGTCACTGGGGGCGGATCTTAAGGTGTGGTGATGGTTTGAGATTCCATTGTAAAGATATGCAAAGTGTGCCTAGTGGGAGTTCCTGAAGTGTGCTGTGGCTTTTGGCTGTAGCTTTGCTCTGTGTGCTGTGTGCCTGGTTGGCTTTTCTCTTTCTTGCCTGGTCCTGTGAGAGCAGGCCACTTCTTCTGCCATTATGGAACTTCCCCTGGATCTGTAAGCTTCAATAAATAATATCCTTTCCTCCATAACTGTGCCTGGTCTGGAAGTTCATCTCAGCGAACGTGAAGCTGTCTGCTACAGGTTATTATTATTTTTTTTTGGAGAGAGAAAGAGAGAGACAGAGAGAGAGGAAGACAGATAGAGATGGGCGCACCAGCAGTGTCTCAGCTGCTGAGAACGAAATCCAGATGCATGCGCTCCTTTGTGGTCAAGTGCGGCATTGCGCCCTTGCTTCACTTTGCATCTGGCTAAACGTGGGACCTGGAGATTGGAACCACTGGAGATTGGAACCAGCGTTCTTTAGGCTTAGGAGGAAGGTGCCTTAACCACTAAGCCATCTCTCCAGCCCGAGGGGTTAGTTATCATCTTGATTAGGTTAGTTGAGGTGGGATGACTCACCCTTACTGTGGTCAGCACTGTTCTATGGGCGGGTGTCCTGGACTACATAAAAGGGACAGAACTGGCTGAGCAGCAGCATTTGTGCCTCTCTGCTTCCTCATTGTGCTGAACATGAGCAGCTGCCTCAGGCCCCTGCCACCTTATTTTCCCTGCCCTGGTGAACTGTAACCTGGCACTGGAAACTGAAATATTCCCTTTCTTCCTTAAACTGATTTCTATCAGGTAATTTGTCTCAGCAACAAAAGTTCTACAGTTCTAATTTGTGTTATGTGGGTGCTGGAGTGTTGAACTTGGCTGGCCGGCTTGTAAGCAAGTGATTTTAACTGCTTAGCCTTCTCTGTAACCCTGCTTAGCCAAATTTTTCTGCTGTAGAGGAGATAAGAATTATCTAGCCTGGAGCAGAGATCAGGGGTAGAAAAAAATGTGAGGATGAAAAGTTTGGACCTCTGAGGTGAGAAGGAGAAATTAATATGCACTGTGTTATGTGCTGAATGATTATGTCCACCTGTTATGGCATGATTCTAGAATGTCCCCCATAAGCTCATCATTTGAATGTTTGTTCCCCACTAGGCATTATGGGAGGCTGTGGAACATTGAGAACATGGGGCCTCACTGGCTGAAGTAGGTCACTAAGATAGACCCTGGTTCTTGCATCCTGATCTGCTGTGATGGGAACAGCCTCCCCACACACTCCAGCTACTGAGCTGCTCCATCTCATCTTCCCTGCTCTCTGAAGCCATGAGCCAAAATAAACTTTTCTTCCTTTGAGTTGTTTCTTTCAGGTATTATGGTCACAGCCATGTACACATGTCTAATATACCCCCTCACTCAATTCTTTCATCAAACTCCTAATTCCCAATATGGCAATACTTGAAGTAACAAAGTAATTAAGATTAAACAAGGTTATAAAAGTAGGGCCCTGATCCACTAGGACTAGTTTCTTTGTAGGAGAAAATAAGAGAACCATGACCTTCTCACATATTATTCATTTTTATATGCATCTCAAAATTGTCTTAGTTCATTTTCATCTTTTCTTTAGGAATGTCTCTTGAATTATATAAATATAATGGTTAAGATGCCCTTTGACTTACAGTAGTGTTGCATCCAGATAAACTTATTATAAGTTGACAATATAGCAAATTGAGGGTGTGCTTGATGCAGCTGACCTAGTGAATAGCGTAATTTGGCATAGCCCATTTTAAACATGCTTGGAATGCTTATAGTAGCCTACAGTAGGGCACAGTCATGTAATATGAGGCTTGTTTGATAACAAAGCAGTGAATGTCTCATGGAATGTATTGAACACTGTGCTAAAAGGCTGGACGGGCTTGCCTTTGGACCATCATAGAGCTGAAAACTTCCAGGCTTTGGAGAGCATCTCTGTATTGACTTTAGTTCTTAATCTAGTCTGAATAGAAAGAATAAAAGTTACTTTCATTATTTATTCTCTCTTGCTCTCCTTTTCTATATCTCTCTGTGTTTCTCTCCAAAGTCTTCATTGTGTTGTATAGTCTAGGCTGGCCTTGAATTTACAATCTTATATTAGCCTTCTGAGTGCTGGGATTATAGACATGTGCCATCACCTTTGATCTGCTGGCTTTAAGAGTTATTTAAAAATATTTGTGAGGTGTATTTATTTGTGAGGTGGAAATGTGTGTGTGTGTGTGTTAGAGAGAGAGAGAGAGAGAGAGAGAGAGAGAGAGAGAGAGAGAGAGAGGGAGATCATGCACATGAGCACACCAGAGCCTCTTGAAGCTGCAAACCAACTCCAAATGCATGTACCTCTTTGTGAGTTTGGCTTTATACTGATACTGAAGAATTGAACTTGGGCTGGTAGGCTTAGAAAGCAAGTGCCCTTAATCACTGAGCCATCTCTCCAGCCCAAGAATTGTTTATTTATTTATTTTGGGTTTTCAAGGTAGGATCTCACTCTACTTCAGGCAGACCTGGAATTCACTATGTAGTCTCAGGGTGTCCTTGAACTCTAGGCGATCTTCCTACCTCTGCCTCCCAAGTGCTGGGATTAAAGGCATGTGTCACCACATCTGGCCTAAGAGTTATATTTTTTTTTAAAGCCAGAAGAGACATTAGTGAGCTCATTGTCTCCCCAAGTGAACACATGAACTAAAGGCCAGGTGAGGATCCTGTGAGAAGGCAGCTTTCTATGAGCCAGGAAAAGTCCTCACCTGAAACCCTGATCTTGAACTTTTAGCCTTTGGAGAAAAGAAATGCTGCTTAAGCTGCACAGTTTATTGTATTTTAGTATGGCAGCCCAAACTGACACATAAAGAATCCAAGACTACTTTGGGAATTTCTCTGTGATATCCAGGGAGCCTCAAGGAGCAGGCCTCACTTATTCATTCAACACATACTTGATGAGAGCTGACCAGGTGCCAGGCACTGTTCCAGTATCCACAGAAATAGCTATGAACCAAAGACATAGTTCCTGTTGCATTTTCAGGCCAACTAAATGGCAGTGCCATGTGACAATAGCATGGGAATGTGGTGCAGCTGTGGTCATGCAAAGAGGACTGGGGACTCTCTCCAGGTTTTCTGTTGCTCCACAGTGACAAGAGAAGGTAGCAAAAATGAAAGATAAACAAAAGAGGCCAAAAGAATAGCTGTTTGGACTCCTGGGTAGGATGGCTGCATAGCAGTCACACCAAACCAGCATAGGAAGGGATTTAAGCAAAAACACAGCAAAATACACTCTTCTTCCAAAATGTGAAGGTGCATAGGTTTTTATTGGCCACAGCGGAGAAGCAGTAGGGTCCAATATATACCAGAAAGGAGAAAACTGGCCAGAATCCTGCCAAGGTGCTTGTGGGGCCAATTCTGTGTGGAGCTGCATGTCCGCCTGGCCAGTGCTGAGCTGCAGGAGCAGAGACCAAGTGAAGGGATTTCCCAACCTCATCAGACTCCTTGCAAAGTCAAGAAACTTGAAGGATAGACAGCAGAGACCAGCTGAAGGGGATATAGATGGGTCCAGCTGAGAAGTTCCAGTACAACTCCAGGCTTCCTGCATGCTCTCATTCCCAAACCATCAGAACCATAAACCTCTGGAGGACACATTCAGCCCACAGTGGCAGGGCATCCAGCACAGCTGATCAGAACACTAGATCTATAGCACAACATGGAGGGATGGAGGTGGGCACTCAGCATTGGTGAGATTGGAAGCCACCCCAAAAGATAATGAGGATGACTGACAAAAAAGCAGGTATATAGGTCTGCACTGGAAAAGCTAATCTCTCTTTCCATGTCAGGGCAGGTTATGGGTTACATATTCATGGTTGGCTTTACCATTTTAAATTAAGCTGTATTTGGGGCTAACTATTTTTGCCTTTGATGCTTTCAGATTTATAAGGCCTTTGTCTTTTTCTTCTGTCATCATGGGGGACAGGGTCTGATTCAGATGCAGGCTGACCTGGAACCCATTTCAGAACAGAAATCTTAACCTCCCAGCTGACAGGATTAAGGGTGTAGAGCAACATACAACTTTAGGGATTTTGGCTTTATAAGGTTATCTGTTTGTTTCAGTACCCACAGTTGCATATTCTGTGCTGGTTTTTATTGAATTTGTATATTGCTCAGTTGGAGTTTAGAATTTGCCAGTGAATTGCTCCACCCAGCCCACTAGAATACTTGAATAGCAGGCAAACTCAACACCTAGGATTACTTCTGGGTTGGATTACAGCATAAGAGCTACACTTGGCACCTTAAACTCCTACTCTGAAGGTACATAAAGCTGGATTTCCAAGTCTAAGAGCACTGCAGATAATTAGAAAACCCAAGCACCAAATCAACTCAGGATGCAAAAATCACTACATTATAATACAAGAAACCAAGAATCAAGACAATACAATCCCACCAAAAATTATAAAACCATCAGAAATGACCCCAAATTAGACTGTTTTAGACAAAATGACTGAAAAAGATTAAAAAAATGATTTTATCTATACTCAAAGAAATCAAAGGAATCAAAGAAGAAAATGAAGAAAACAAACTCCTGAGAAGAACACAGGAAACAAGCTTAATGAAATAAGAAGGTCATTAGAAGACATGAGTAAGGACATAGAAATACTGAAGAAGTTGGGTGTGGTGGTGCACACCTTTAATCTCAGCACTCAGGAAGCAGAGATAGGAGGATCACCATGAGTTCAAGGCCACCCTGAGACTAAATAGTGAATTCCAGGTCAGCCTGGGCTAGAGCAAGATCCTACCTTAAAAAACAAACAAACAAACAAACAAACAAACAAACAAACAACCCAAACCAAACCAAACAAAATAAAAAACCCAAAACTTCTGTGGAAAGTCTCACCAGTAGAATGGATGAAAGGAGAGAACAGAATATTTAGAAGACCAGGTGGCAGATCTAACACAGTCCACAAAAGAGAAAAACAAGCTAATAGGAAGGGATGAATGGAAATTTCAAAATATCTGGGACAGTATGAAAAGATCAAACATAAGAATTCAGGGTATAGTAGAAGGAGAAGAATTTTAATCCATAAGCACAGCAAGCATTTTAAACAAAATCATAGAAGAAAACTTTCCCCAAATTGGGAAAGAAATGCCAATGCAGATACAGGAAGCTTTTAGAACACCAAACAGACAAAACTTGAAAAGAACCTCTCCTCGCCATGACAATTAAACTATTAAACATGCAAACCAAAGAAAATATATAAAAGCAGTTAGAGAGAGAAAAAGCAAGTCACCTATAAAGGCAAGCCTATTAGTATAACAGCAGATTACGCAACATGGAATTTAAAAGCAAGAAGATCTTGGAATGACGTATTACAAGTTCTGAAAGATAACTGTCAAGCAAGATTACTTTATCCTGTAATGCTATCTATCCAAACTGGGGGAGAAATGGGGACATTCCACAACAAAAAAATAGGCTAAAGGAATTTATGAAAACTAAGCCAGCTCTAAAGAAAATACTTGAAGGAAACCTTCATGCTGAAGAGAAAGCAAAGCTTACACATGAAGATACAGGAAAAAATAAACCATACTCAAATAACAGTTAAAACAAGAGAGTAAAGTGGAAACAGGAAGCACTACAAAATAAGAGGAATGGCGAGAATAAACACATACCTTTCAATAATTACTCTTAATATCAATGGCCTCAAGGCCCTAATCAAAAGACATAGGCTTGCAGACTGGATTACAAGGCAGGATCCTGCTGTTTGTTGCCTCCAGGAAACTCATCTCTCAATAAAAGATAGACACTGTCTTAGACTGAAAGGATGGAAAATGGAATTTAAAGCAAACAGGCCTAGGAAACAAGCAAGGGTTGCTATCCTAATGTCTGACAGGATAGACTTCACACCAACATTAATGAGGAAATATAAAGAAGGTCATTTTATACTGATTAAAGGAACATTTCCATGGGAGGACATTATAATCCTAAATGCATATGCACCTAACATGGGGGCTCCCCATTTTATGAAACAAACACTATTAGACTTAAGGTCAGAGATAACACCAAATACAATTGTAATGGGTGACATTAATAACCCACTGTCATCAATTGACAGGTCATCCCAGCAAAAGATAAACAGAGAGACATCTGGATTAAATGATGTCATGGAACAAGTGGACCTAACAGATATCTATAGAACATTCCATCCAAACACTACAGAATACACATTTTTCTTAGTAGCACATGGAACAATCTCCAAAATAGACCATATATTAGGACACAAATAAAATCTTAACAAATACAGGAAAATGGAAATAATCTCTTGTACTCTATCTAACCAGTATGGAATTAAACAACAAATCAGCAACAAGAAAAACTACAGAACATACAGAAATTCATGGAGACTAAACAGTACACTATTGGATGATGACTGGGTCATTGAAGAAATCAAAAAGGAAATCAATAAATTCATAGAATCAAATGATAATGAGATATACCAAAACCTTTAGGACACAATGAAGGCAGTCTTAAGAGGGAAATTTATAGCTTTAGGTGTCTATATTAAGAAATTAGAGAGTTCACAAGTAAATTTAATGCTTCACCTTAAAGCCTTGGAAAAAAAAGAACAAGGCAAACCCAAAATCAGTAGATGGGAAGAAATAATAAAGATCAGGGCAGAAATTAATGAAATAGAAATAACAACAAAACAACAACAACAACAACAAAACCAAATCCAAGCAATCAATAAAACAAAGAGTTGGTTCTTTGAAAGGATAAACAAGATTGATAAACCTTTAATTAATCTGACCAGAAGAAAGAGAGAAGAGACAAAAACTAATAAAATTAGAGATGAAAAAGGCACCATTACAACAGATACCAAAGAAATTCAGAAAATCATAATGACATATTTTAATAATATATATGCCTCAAAGTTTGAAAATATGAAAGAAATGGATGATTTCCTGGATTCATATGACCTACCAAAATTAAATTAAGATGAGATAAACCATTTAAATAGACCTATAACAAGTGCAGAGATCCAAGCAGTTATAAAAAGTCTCCCTACTAAAAACATACAGGCCCAGATGGATTCACTGGTGAATTTTACCAGACCTTCATGGAAGAGCTAACATCACTGCTTCTCAAACTTTTCCATAAAATAGAAAAGGAAGGAATGCTACCAAACTCCTTCTATAAAGGTGACATCACCCTGATACCAAAATGAGCAAAAAAAGAGCAAAAAAAGAAAAATTACAGACCAATCTCCCTCATGAATGTAGATGCAAAAATTCTCAACAAAATATTGGCAAACAGAATACAAGAATGTATCACAAAGATTATTTACCCTGACCAAGTAAACTTTATCCCAGAGATGCAGGGATGGTTCAACATATGCAAGTCAGTAAATATAATGCATTATATAAATGGACTGAAGGACAAAAATCACATGATTATCTCAATAGATGCAGAAAAGGCATTTGACAAAATCCAACATCCCTTCATGGTAAGTCCTACAGAAACTGGGAATAGAAAGAACATATCTCAACATAATAAATGCTATTTATGACAAACCTACCACCAACATAATATTAAATGGGGAAAAACTTGAATATTTTCCACAAAATCAGGAACAAGACAAGGGTGTCCACTAATCCCACTTTGATTTAATATAGTACTGGAAGTCTTAGCCATAGCAATAACTCAAGAGACACTCATAAAAGGGATACAAATTGGAAATGAAGAGATCAAATGATCACTATTTGCAGGTGGTATGATTCTATACATAAAGGACCCTAAAGACTACCAGCAAAATGTTAGAGCTGATAAATACTTTTAGAAACATAGCAGGATACAAAATAAACACACAGAAATCAGTAGCTTTCCTATATACTAACAACAAACTTGTGGAGGATAAAATCAGGGAATCTCTCCCATTCACAATTGCTTCAAAAAAAAAAAAAAAAAGTACCTTTGAATAAACCTTACCAAGGAAGTGAAGGATCTCTACAATGAGAACTTTAAAACACCCAAGCAAGATATTTCAGAAGACACCAGGAAATGGAAAGACATCCCATTTCTTGGATTAGAAGAATCAATATTGTGAAAACATCAATCATACCGAAAGCAATCTATACGTTTAATGCAATCCCCATTAAAATTCCCATGGCAATTTTTACAGAAATAGAAAAAGAAAACCCTAAAATTCATTTGGAAACACAAAAAACCTTGAATAACCAAAACAATTTTGAGCAACAAAAATAAGGCTGGTGGTTTCACCATAACCAATTTTAAGCTACATTACAAAGCCATACTAGTAAAAACAGCATGGTACTGGCACAAAGACAGTCACATAGATCAATGGAACAGAATAGAGGACCCAGATGCTAAGCCAGGCAGCTACAGCCATGTGATTTTTGACAAAAATGCTAAAAATATTCATTGGAGAAAAGACAGCCTCTTCAACAAGTGGTGCTGGGAAAACTGGATATCTATATGTGGAAGGATGAAAATAGATCCTTGTCTTTCTCCATGCACAAGAATCAAGTCCAAATGGATCAGGGACCTTAATATCAGTCCTGAAACTCTGTAATTGGTAGAGGAAAAGATAGGTGAAATTCTTCAACATATTGGCATGTGTAATGACTTTCTGAATATAACCCCAATTGTTCAGGAAAAGAAAACACTAATCAACCAGTGAGATCTCATGAAACTACAAAGCTTTCACACAGCAAAGGACACTGTGAACAGAGCAAAGAGACAACCTACAGAATGGGAGAAATTTTTTGCCAGCTATACATCTGACAGAGGATTAATATCCAGAATATATGAAGAACTCAGAAAACAAAACAATAAGAAATCAAACAACCCAATTAAAAAGTGGGCTATGGAACTAAATAGATATTTCTCAAAAGCAGAAATACAGTTGACATATAAACATCTACAAACATGTTCTACATCATTAGCCATCAGGGAAATGCAAATTAAAACTACTTTGAGATTCCACCTCACTCCTCTAAGAATGGTTATCATCAAGAAAACAAATGACAATAAATGTTGGTGAGGATGCAGAAAAAGGAGAATCCTTCTACACTGTTGGTGGGAATGTAATCTGGTATAGACATTGTGGAAATCAGTGTGGAGGTTCTTGAGACAACTAAAAATAGATTTAACATATGACCCAGCTTTACCACTCTAGTCATATATCCTAATGAGTCTTCTTACTGCCTTAGAGATAGTTGCACAACCATGTTTATTGCTGCTCTATTTACAATAGCTAGGAAATGGAAACAGCCTAGATGTACCTCAATAGATGAATGGATAATAAAGATGTGGTACATTTACACAATGGAGTTCTATTCAACTGTAAAGAAAAATGAAATTAGGGCCTGGAGAGATGGCTTAGCAGTTAATTGCTTGCCTGTGAAGCCTAAGGTCCCTAGTTTGAGTCTTGATTCCCCAGGACCCACATAAGCCAAATGTACAAGGTGGCACATGCATCTGGAGTTTGTTTGCAGGGGCTGGAGGCCCTGGAGTGCACATTCTCTATCTATCTGCCTCTTTCTCTTTCTCTCTCTCTGTTGCTCTTAAATAAATAAACAAATAAATTTTAAAAATACCCCCAAAAGAAAAATGAAATTATAAAATTTGCAGGGAAATGGGTGGATCTGGAATGGATTATACTCAGTGAGATAACCCAGGCCCAGAAACTGAAATGGTGCATGTTCTCTCTCATTTGTGGATTGTAGCTACATGTTTAGACTTATGTATGAGCTGCAACCAAAAATCAGTAGCAGAGGCCAGTAAGCTACAGAAAGGCTATAAGGGAGGGAGGAGAGGGAAGGACTTAAGGGGATGGTAATATATATGTAGAAGAACAGATTACAGGGAGTGCAATGGCCTAAGCGAGGCCAAGAGAAGAGAATGAGTAAAAGAAGGGTGGTGGGGGGGGAGGGTGAATGAAAATTCATGATATTCTGAATAAGACATATGAAAGCTTACTTTTTTGGATAATGGTACATCCAGAAGCCATAGATTGTTACTAGAAAATTTTCAGTGCCAGTGATGAGATACTTTCCAGTGAGTTGTTGGCCAGAGAGGTCCCTGCTGCCTCCAAAACATTACAGGCTATTGCTAAGGCCCTTGGTTTCCCATGAGAAATGGATGGTAAGGCCCTATTGCTGAAGACTTCACATATCTGGGCTGCAAGGTCACTGAGAAATCAAGCTGGTGCTGAGCTGAAAACCTCCTCCCTGTAGACCAGCTGACTGAAAGCTGGAAAAAGCTGTACTGCATGCAGCCCTATGGGAGACAGAAGTCATCAATGGTGAAAACAGTGGACAGTGGAAGCCCCAAGTTTGGCCAGACAGGCCAAATAACTGAACACGTGCAATAGTTGCATGTCTGCTCTGGGGGACACCAGCTCTTCTCTAATCGGACTTGAGGCCCACTCTATGGGAGGGAATACATGCCTGGTACTGAAAGCCTAATCAAAAGCCTATGGCAGGGGAGGTCATGAGCCTTAGGGGTATAAAGCCTGTTCTTGTCTGGCTAAATGCATACATTATGCTCACCAAACTTCCCTGTAAGCACTACACTTAATGTTCATATTCATATATTAGTGCTACTCTCACTTTTGGTTAGAGAAGCTTCTCTTTTCAGATGGTGGTGACTACTGGGATGACCCAAAAGGCAACATAGTGTTGAGAAGAATTGACAGAGGAGTGTCCAGCACTGAAACATCTCTATCACACCCTCTAAAGCTCAGGGTCCATTGTGGAAGAGGTGGCGGAAAGAATATAAGAGCCAAAGGAAGGGTACCACTCCTTACAGTGCAACTGTCCAGACAGAAACTGGCCTCGATATCCATGACCTTGCAGTGCCTAGCAATACCTTCTCAAGACCCTCATAATAGGAGAAAAAGATGATGACTTCAAAATAAAAGAAAGGCTAATGGAGAGAGGGAAGGATATTATGGAGAGTGGAGTTGTGAAGGGGAAAGTGAGGGAGGGGAGCGAATTATCATAGTATTTATTGTCTGTAAGTATAGAAGTTATCAATAAAACACACACACACACACACACACACACACCCCAATAGCTGTTGGTGCACAATCCTACCACATCCAGTTTCCTGACTTTTTCTTCCTTTTCCCACAGGGATTGAATAGACTCAGATACTCAAGAGACCAGCATCCCAGTGCTTCTCAAGCCTCAGCATGTGTTAGAATCCCTTGGAGGAGCAGGGAGTGGTGGCACACGCCTTTAATCCCAGCACTCTGGAGGCTGAGGTGGGAGGATCACTGTGAGTTTGAGGCCACCCTGAGACTTCATAGTGAATTCCAGGTCATCCTGAGCTAGCGTGAGACCCTACCTCGAAAAACAAAACAAAAACAAAAACAAACAAATTTGAAAAAAAAAAATCCCAGGTGTGGTGGTGCTGCCTTTAATCCCAGCACTTGGGAGGCAAAGTTAGGAGGATTGTCATGAATTTGAGGCCACCCTGGGACTACATAGTGAATTCCAGGTCAGCCTGCGTTAGAGCAAGACCCTACCTTCAAAAAAGAAAAAGAATCCTCTGGAGGAGGTTGGGGAGATGGCTCAGTGGATAAGGTGCTTGCCATGCAAACATGAAGACTGCATTTGGATTCCCCAGCACCCACGTAAAAGCCAGGTACAGAGGGCACTGACGTGTCTGTAATTCAGAGCTGGGAAACACACATACTGCACACACATACATTCACAAAAAGAAAGAAAAAAAGCAAAAGAATCTCTTAGAGGGATTGTAAATATTTGGTCTTTTTCTCCAGAAAATTCTGACCCTATCAGTCCTGGAGACACAAGAATTTGCATATCTATCAAACTCCTAGGTGATGCTGATATTGCACCCTCATCCAAGTGTGTGAAGTTCCGAGCTAATGTAACATTCCTTAAACAGACACCCACAGAGGCAAATGACTCAGGTGTCATAATAGTCAGTAGAAGAGATGGCTTTTATGGAACCACACACTGATCCTTTCACCAATCTACTGGAGACTGAAGGAATGAAATGCTCTGACCGGCCAGGTCTGATGGTTAACCTGGATTGTCAATTTGATGGGATTAAGAGATGCATTTCTCTATTGGATCTGTGAGGGTTTGTCTAGAGAAGATTGATACATGTGATAAGCAATTGAGGGGTAAATACCTTCTGTGAATATGGGCAGCACCATCCAATAGTCTTGCTGGGGCAAAGCGGAAGAAAAGAGGACGAGGAAGCTCGCACATGCACGGTCCATTCTTCCTGAGTGAGTACCGTCTATTTCTCTGTCATGGCCCTGGACATCAGACTCCACCTTCTTTGTCCATTCAATGTAGACTCATACCAGTGACTTTTCAGGTAACTTCCAAGCCTTTAGCTTTGGACTGAGGCTTTAACATTGGTCCTCATGATTTGAAGCGTCCAGCTTTTGAGATAGACTAGCTGCTGGATTCTCTGCCTTTCCAGAGGATAGATGCTCTTGTTGGACAACCCAGCCTACACACGCCAGCCAATTCAGCAAATCGTTAGTAATTGTATCCTACTGGCTCAGTTCCTGTAACACAGCTTTTTAAACTGAGGGTCGTGACCCTTTCTAGGACAACTGAATGTGCAGATCATAAAAAAACTGGCAATAGTAAAAGGTTTCTGAAGGTCCAGTGACCAAACATTAATCCTCTCTAATTCAAATATGCAATGAATTTGAAGTGTTTCTGGCAGAGCTCACCCATATTGCATCTTAGGTCTTCACTGCAGCCTTGGTTCTGAATGCAACATGCACCTTTTGCACTGTGCAAGCTGTCACACACCCCAGGCCAAGGAATACTCCTGAAACACCTCAGCTCACATTTGAGACTACTTAATATCACGAAGTACAGAGTGATCACAGAACAAAGCTCTGTTATTGCAGAAACATAAGGGCTTAATTACAGCAAACACACTTAATATTTTCCTCCATATATAAGTGTTAAGTTAGTGTATCTATATCTACCTATCATTTTTTTTTAGAAATTATAGTTTGAGTTATTGATTTCAGTTTCATAAAACTATTATTAAATGCATTTTGGCTTGGGAAAAGGACAAAATTTTCAACAATTTTTGAGCAGGCTCTAGACATACATGCATGCTTCTGTCATTTTGTACTAAGGATTTATGTGAGGCAGCATAGTCTCAGCATAAAATAAAAATATCAATCAACTCTGAAAAATGTTGAAGATGCTCTCCATCCTGCAGTATTATATATTCAGTCAAGATTTAACTCTTTGTAAAAATAAACACACACATCCATCTCATTAATATACAAATGTGCTTTTGTCCTTAATAATGGCAAAATCGCTGGGTGTGGTGGTGCATTCCTTTAATCCCAGCACTCGGGAGGCAGAGGTAGGAGGATGGCCATGAGTTCGAGGCCACCCTGAGACTACATAGTGAATTGCAGGTCAGCCTGGCTAGAGTGAAACCCCGACCTCTAAACACCAAAAAATAAAATAAAATAAAATAAAATAAAATAAAATAAAATAAAATAAAATAAAATAAAATAAAAAGAATAAATGGCAAAATCATATTCATACTAAAGAATTTTTGTTTTATTTTCTTTGGGACAGGGTCTCATGTAGCCCAGTCTGGCCACAATTCTTTAGGCAACTAAAGATGTCTTTGAGCTCTTGATTGATCCTCCTGCCTCCATATCCCAAATGCTACAATTATAGGCATGTGTCATCACACTTACCTTGAAAGAATTGGTTTAAAATAAGTTTCTGTATGGATTATTATCAGCCAATGTTTGATTTTTATAATGATTTTGTATACTTACATACCTAAGGTGGTATTAATATTTCTTTTTATTTTTAAGTAGAAACTTTGTATGGACACACCATGTGTGGGTACCATCATTCCCCTCCTGCCCACTCTCATTCCTCTGAGGGCTGTCCTCAGTGGGATTATTGGTATTCACTATGGAATTGAGGGTTATGAGTTATGAGAGCAGCTGTCAGTCATTGAAGGGGGGTAATGACTCTGGATTCTCCCTCCCACCATGTGGCTCTTACATCATTCCACTCTCTCTTCTGCAAAATTCCTGCAAGGCCCTGAGCCTTGGTGGATATGTTTTAAGTCTGCTTTAGTGCTGAGCTCTCAGCAACTTCTGGATTCCTGCTTTGGTATGTTCTGAGAGTCCTCAGTGTCTATCACCATCACTCTGACTCAGTTGTCAGGCTCACCATGGAAGCAGCACTCTTGATCAACTCGTCAATTCCTCTGTGGTTTCACCTGGACCCTGGCTGATGCGTGAGAGGTGGCTCATCTCACGATAGGGAGTCAGCTATCTTGTCTTGTTGATAGATTTTGGTTGTCCTCAGTTCTTACTGCCTTCTGAAAAAGAAAAACAGATTCTCTAACAGAGAATGAGAGCAGCATAGGTTACAGGGGATAAGCATAGTTAATTAGGAGAGATTTTGAGGGGTGTAGCCTCTCTTTTGGCCAAAGACTAGTGGAGGCTTCTTGTTTTAAAAAATATATATTTTATTTATTTATTTATTAAAGACAGAGAGCGAGAGAGAGAGAGAGAGAGAATAGGCACACCAGGGCCTCCAGTCACTGCAAACAAACTCCAGGTGCATGTGTTCCCTTGTGTATCTGGCTTACGTGGGTCCTGGAGAATCGAACTGGGATCCTTTTACTTTGCAGGCAAATGCCTTGACTGCTAAGCCATCTCTCCAGCCCCTAGTGGAGAGGCTTCTTGTTGGAGTTAATGATCCAAGTCTCCATAGGATGCTGACTTGGTTCCCAGTACCAGTTATGGGTTCCTTTCCACTGAGCAGGTCTCTTAGCCAATCAGGGAGCCATTGGGTACCCACCTTGGCTGGATGCCACTATTGCATAGCTGTGTCATCTTGTCTGGCTGGTTGATTTTGTCTCTAGGAAGATCCCCTGCTCACTCACATTTGTGGCCATTTCTCCCCAGCAGCTCAAGTAGTGTTTCCAGCACTATATGGGCTAGCTATCTGGGAATGGCTTCCTTCCAGATTCCAGCAGGATCTCTTGATGTTCTGTATCTTGTGGTGTCTTCAGCAATAGGATCTTATCTTTTATCTCAGGCACGTCATCAAGTACTTTGACTGAATCCTGTCTTGTTTAGGGGACCTTGCAGGTCTCTCTGACCAACAGCTCAATGTAGGGTAGAACCAGTTTCTGGTACTGGTAGTTACAAGCCAGAGGCAAATGTTTTAGGATTAGGTTTCAACCCACTCTATCCAGGGCTCTTCTTTCCAAACAATCCCCTATACTCCTATTGAGGATTATATCTTTTAGTATGCTATCCAGGATGAAGGTTTCATTCTTTTAGATTTTAAATATTTTATTTTTTATTTATTCATTTGACAGATGGAAAGAGGGAGAGAGAGAGAGAGAGAGAGAGAGAGAGTGAGAGACAGAGAGAGAGAGAGAGAGAGAAGGAATGGGTGCACCAGGGCCTCCAGCCAAGGCAAACAAATTCCAGATGCATGCGCACTCTTGTGCATCTGGCTTACATGGAAACTGGGGAATAGAAACGAGGTCCTTTGGCTTTGCAGGCAAACACCTTAACCACTAAGCAATTTCTCCAGCCCCAGGATGAAGGTTTCTATGGCACTAATTCATTTTGGTTTTAGTTTTTTATTTATTTATTTATTTATTTATTTATTTATTTATTTATTTATGAGAGAGAGACAGAGAGAAAGAGAGAGAAAGAGAGGGAGAGAGAGAGAGAGAATGGGTGAGCCAGGGCCTTCAGCCACTGCAGATGTATGTGCCACCTGTACATCTGGCTTATGTGGGTACTGGGGAATTGAACCTGGGTTCTTAGGCTTTGTAGGCAAATGCCTTAACCACTAAGCCATTTCTCTAGCCCCTTGGCTTTAGTTTTATGTATATCTCTTCCTGCTCTCCAATTTCCATCCCCCAAAACCCTTCCATCTGTCCTTCGAGTTACCTGTCAGATATGTCTGCAACTCAAGCTGTTCCAGGTTAGGAACCACAGATGAGCGTGAACATGTGACATTTGTCTCTCTACATTTGTGTGAGTTCACTTAGTGTGATTTGTCCTGAGTCTGTCCATTTTCCTACAAAATTTATTATTTCATTTTTCCTTCTTGCTGAATAGAATTCATTGTGCATATGTACCACATCGCCATTATCCATTTGTCAGTTGATGGGCATCTGGGTTGATTCCAATTTTTAGCTATTGTGAATTGAGCAGCTATAAGCATGGTTGAACAAATATCTCTGAAATGAACAGTGGAATCTTTAGGGTAGATGTCCAGTAGGGGAATAGCTGGGTTTGTTGGTAGATCTATTTTAATCTTTTTCAGGAGTCTCCGTTCTGATTTCCTTTGTGTTTATGCAAGTTTGCATTCCCACCAGCAGTGAATGAGGTTTCCTCTTTCCCCACATCCTTGCCAACATTTGTCATTTAATTTTTTTTATTATTTATTAAGTAGAAACTTTGTATGAATACATTGAATGTTTATACCACCATGTTCCTCCTCCCTGTCATATCACTGAAGGCCCTCCTTACTGCGATTGCTGGCATCACCATGTAGTTGTAGGTTATGAGTTGTGAGAGCAGTAGTCATGTGGGAAGGACTATGTCTCTGGATATTCCTTCCCACTCTGTGGCTCTTACATTCTTTCCATCCCCTCTTCCACAAACTTCCCTGAGCTTTGGTGGGTGTGCTTCAATTTTTCCTTAGTGTTGAGTTCTCAGCAGCTTCTGCACTTCTGCTTTGGTGCATTTTGAGTATCCTCAGAGTCTGTCTGCATCACCCTGGCCCAGGTTACCAGGCTTGCCAAGGAAGCAGCACCCTTGCTCATCTCACCAGTTCCTCTGTAGTTTCTGGCCCTGCTTGCTGTGTGAGGGGTGGTCAGATCCTGTCAGGAATCAGCTATCTATTCTTGTGGATTCTTGTGGATTATGGTTGTCCTCAGTTCTCTGCTTTCTGAAAAACAAAAACAGATTGATGTTGTGCAGCATGGCCCTGCTCCCAGCCTCTCTTGCACTGGCCTTGCCCTCCCAGGCAGCAATCCGGGGTGGCTTTACTCTTGGGGTGTACGCCCAGCTCAGCCCCGACTCACCTTGTTTAATTTTTTGATGATTGCCATCCTGACTGGAGTGAGGTGGAATCTCATATTTGTTTTAATTTGCATGGTGTAAACATTTCTTAGTGAAAAGGGATTTTGAATGGAAAAAGTTAAGGAAATCTTGTTCTAGAGAAATCTAATACCCCAGGTCTGAGTCACCTCTCCTCCCACCCCAAGATCTGAGGGTAGAGTGAGCTCAGTTAGAGTCACATCTTCTTAGAGTAAGCTCTTTGTTCCTTCTAATAACTGTTTAACTGTGATTTATCTTATAACACTCTGACATAAAATGTGTGGGGCTTGTTGCCTGACCTACCAGTCCTCCAGTTTTAGTTGGATATTGAAATTTAATTCAATTCTGGGGCCAGAAAGATGTCCCAGTGGTTAAAGACATTTGCTTGTGAACTCTGATGGCCCAGTTGGATTCTAAAATACCCACATAAAGCCTGATGCACAAAGTAGTGCATGCATCTGGAGTTTGTTTTCAGTGGCAAGAGCCCCTGGTGTGCCCATTCTCTTTCTCCCCCCCTCTTTCTCTCCTTCTCTCTCATTCTGTTTTCAAGTAAATAAAAATAATTTAATTCAATTCTTTTTTTGTATTTTATTCATTTATTTATTTTTATTTATTTATTTGAGAGAGAGATACAGAAATAGGCAGGTAGAGAGAGAGAATGGGCACGCAAATGAACTCCAGATGCATATGCCCCCTTGTGCATCTGGCTTACGTGGGTCCTGGAGAGTAGAGCCTTGAACCGGGGCCCTTAGGCTTCACAGGCAAGTGTTTAACCTCTAAGCCATCTCTCCAGCCCAATTTAATTCAATTCTAATGCTATATACCGGGCGTTAATATCAGGTGTCACAAGTTAAGGGTTCAATTCCTCAATACTGTTCCAGCTTCCAAAGTTGGTTGATAGTCTAGGGACCCTCTCTGGCCTCTCTTTAATCACATAGTTGATTCCTTGGCAACCATCCCTCATCCTGAAGTTACTTAAGATTGGACCAAGAGACATCTCATTAGTATACACTTGGTGTGTTTAGAAGGGACTTACTCTGAATAGTAAAAGGATATTCAACTCAGGAAATCCTGAGGGTGAGAAGTTCTGGTGTTAGGAACAGGGAATGAAAACCAAATACTCATTTCTTATTATTTAACAACATCACATTTCTGCCATGGAAAACAAATGAAATGCCACGGTTGGTGCTGGATGTGCAGAAATGCATTCTGCAGACCTATACTACCAGGGACTGTGGAAGAGATACTTGGATAAAATGGCGAGGTTCAAAGGCCCACTTGTTAAGTGAAGCTGGGAGAGCAATGCAGTAGTAGCTGCGAAGAGAGGAGACCATAAGTACTTCCTTAAGGGGGCCGAGACGAGGATGGAGATAGTGACCTCATGTGAGTTAGAGGATGTGTGTATCATTTGCAAGTGTTTATAAAATGTGCCTACTTTTTCCTGGTGTGGAGATGCAGTATAGTTGTTGTCAGTGGACCCAACCTGTTCAACGCCTGGGATAGAATTCCTCCTTCACAATAGAAGGTCAAGTTGGAATGTGTAGTTGAAAAGACAGGAGCGGATGACTCTTTTTTTGGGGGGGGTGGTGTTCATGACTCTAGTGCTCAGCACTGATGTAGTCTTGAAGCCATCCAGATTATTACTATTATTCCTTCTTTTTTCTTCCCCTTTCTCTTCCTTCCTCTTTCTTTCCTACTCCTTTACTCCAACCTTTCTCTCCCTCCTCCTTCTATTCAGCCTCCTTCTTTCCAAGGTCTTGCTGTATTCTGGCCTTGAACTTCTGGGCTCAAGTGATCCTCGTGGTTTAGCTTCCAGAGTAGCTGGGTGCATACTGCAATTTCTTCCTTTTCTCAAAGTTGATAATCCTGGGGAAAATGTTGACAGAAAAGGGTTATTTGGGGGTAGACCTAATACCTCCTATTAGACATGTGTGATATGGCTATAGAAACCAAGCTCAGGTTTGCATCCTGGCTTCAACACCACTATTTCAGTGCCCATCTGATAAAGGATACGGTGGAATCTAGGCATTTCCCATGCACACTCTCAAAGTACTTCACTTAGCAGCAGCCACCATATTCCCCCAGACTACTGTTTCTGAGCAGCAAGGGCTGGGGTGGGGCCCAGGGAGTCACAAGGACCTTCTGCAGGGATGTTCCCGTTCAGCTTGGAAGGGTGGGTGAGACTAAAAATACCACCTTCATGACATATTTACTCTGCTCTTGTTAATGCCCCAGAGAGATTGCCAAGAGTCACTACCACCAAACCTGTGATTAAACCATAATAACCACTTTCATGTTTATAAATTTTGTCCTTGATATCAGAAAGGAGTATTTTTAGGCTAGAACTTGGAGCTAACGAATCCCCAGGCGGGAGTGTGGATTTAAGCAAGCATTTCTCCGTAAGACTTACTTTCTCACACACAGCAACCAGGCCACGAAGAATCCATGCCTGGGAAGAGAATTGGGAGATTCTACCTACCACACCTCAATATGTGGGCAGCTGCTCGCATTAAAGTGCATATCATTGATCTTAATGCGATCTCAACCAATATAAAGCATCATGGATACTAAAGAGTCTCAGGAAATGCCATCCCAGAATATATCACCTCGGACTTCAGACTGAGGGTGCATACACTCAGGTAGCAGGAAAAGCAAGGAGGGGCTTACTAAGAACTTTCCTCATCTTATGAAAGACAGGTCTTCTAAAGAAACTCACCTGTCATGAACCTACTCCCAAGTAATCTGCAGAGGATATTAAAATCAACACAGAGGATGAGAAAGAGGGTGCCACCATCACAGAGGATGAGATAGAGGGTGCCATCATCACAGAGGGTGAGATAGAGGGAGACACCATCACAGAGGGTGAGAGAGAAGGTGACAACATCACAGAGGATGAGATAGAGGGTGATACCATCACAGAGGGTGAGATAGAGGGTGACATGACAACAGAGGGTGAGATAGAGGGTGACACCATCACAGAGGAAGAGATAGAGGGTGACACCATCACAGAGGATGAGATAGAGGGTGCCACCATCACAGAGGATGAGATAGAGGGTGCCACCATCACAGAGGATGAGATAGAGGGTGCCACCATCACAGAGGATGAGATAGAGGGTGCCACCATCACAGAGGATGAGATAGAGGGAGACACGATCACAGAGGGTGAGATTGAGGGTGACACCATCACAGAGGGTGAGATACAGGGTGACATGACAACAGAGGGTGAGATAGAGGGTGACACCATCACAGAGGAAGAGATAGAGGGTGACACCATCACAGAGGATGAGATAGAGGGTGCCACCATCACAGAGGATGAGATAGAGGGTGATACCATCACAGAGGGTGAGATACAGGGTGACATGACAACAGAGGGTGAGATAGAGGGTGACAATATCACAGAGGAAGAGATAGAGGGTGACACCATCACAGAGGAAGAGATAGAGGGTGCCACCATCACAGAGGATGAGATAGAGGGTGCCACCATCACAGAGGATGAGATAGAGGGTGCCACCATCACAGAGGATGAGATAGAGGGTGACACCATCACAGAGGAAGAGATAGAGGGAGACACCATCACAGAGGATGAGATAGAGGGTGACACCATCACAGAGGAAGAGATAGGGGAGACACCATCACAGAGGGTGAGATAGAGGGTGCCACCATCACAGAGGGTGAGATAGAGGGTGACACCATCACAGAGGATGAGATAGAGGGAGACACCATCACAGAGGGTGAGATAGAGGGTGATACCATCACAGAGGGTGAGATAGAGGGTGACACCATGACAGAGGGTGAGATAGAGGGAGACACCATCACAGCGGATGAGATAGAGGGAGACACCATGACAGAGGGTGAGATAGAGGGTGCCACCATAACAGAGGCTGAGATAGAGGGAGACACCATCACAGAGAATGAGATAGAGGGAGACACCTTCACACAGGAAGAGATAGAGGGAGACACCATCACAGAGGATGAGATAGAGGGAGACATTATCACAGAGGAAGAGATAGAGGGTGACACCATCACAGAGGATGAGATAG
Organism: Orientallactaga sibirica; assembly: GCA_036365145.1. NCBI lineage: Eukaryota > Metazoa > Chordata > Mammalia > Rodentia > Dipodidae > Orientallactaga > Orientallactaga sibirica. Next base: position 962,172 of record JAEOAD010000794.1, on the reverse strand, counting down.
AGGGTGACACCATCACAGAGGATGAGATAGAGGGAGACACCATCACACAGGATGAGATAGAGGGTGACACCATCAAAGAGGATGAGATAGAGGGTGACACCATCACAGAGGGTGAGATAGAGGGAGACACCATCACAGAGGATGAGATAGAGGGTGACACCATCACAGAGGGTGAGATGGAGGCACCATCACAGAGGGTGAAATAGAGGGTGACACCATCACAGAGGGTGAGATAGAGGGTGACACCATCACAGAGGGTGAGATAGAGGGAGACACCATCACAGAGGGTGAGATAGAGGGAGGCACCATCACAGAGGATGAGATAGAGGGTGACATGATCACAGAGGGTGACATAGAGGGTGACAGCACCACAGAGGGTCACATACAGGGTGACACCATCACAGAGGGTAAGATACAGGGTGACACCATCACAGAGGGTGAGAAAGAGGGTGCCACCATCACAGAGGATGAGATAGAGGGTGAGACCATCACAGAGGATGAGATAGAGGGAGGCACCATCACAGAGGGTTAGATAGAGGGTGACATGATCACAGAGGGTGAGATAGAGGGTGAAACCATCACAGAGGGTAAGATACAGTGTGACACCATCACAGAGGATGAGAAAGAGGGTGCCACCATCACAGAGGATGAGATAGATGGTGACACCATCACAGAGGTGAGATAGAAGGTGACACCATCACAGAGGGTAAGATAGAGGGTGACACCATCACACAGGGTGAGAAAGAGGGTGCCACCATCACAGAGGATGAGATAGATGGTGACACCATCACAGAGGTGAGATAGAAGGTGACACCATCACAGAGGGTAAGATACAGTGTGACACCATCACAGAGGATGAGAAAGAGGGTGCCACCATCACAGAGGATGAGATAGATGGTGACACCATCACAGAAGGTGAGATAGAGGGTGACACCATTACAGAGGGTGAGATAGAGGGTGACACCATCACACAGGGTGAGATAGAGGGTGACACAATCAGAGAGGGTGAGGCAGAGGGTGACACCATCAGAGAGGGTGAGATAGAAGGTAACACTATCGCAGAGGATGAGATAGAGGAGGACACCATCACAGAGGGTGAAATAGAGGGTGACACAATCACAGAGGGTAAGATAGAGGGTGACACCATCACAGAGGATGAGAAAGAGGGTGACACCATCACAGAGGATGAGATAGAGGGTGACATGATCACAGAGGGTGAGATAGAGGGAGGCACCATCACAGAGGATGAGATAGTGGGTGACATGATCACAGAGGGCGAGATAGAGGGAGACACAATCACAGAGGATGAGATAGAGAGTGACAGCATCACAGAGGGTGAGATAGAGGGTGACAGCATCACAGAGGGTGAGATAGAGGGTGACACTATCACAAAGGATGACATAGAGGGTGAGATAGAGGGTGATACGACACAGAGGGTGAGATAGAAGGTGACACCATCACAGAGGGTAAGATACAGTGTAACACCATTACAGAGGATGAGAAAGAGGGTGCCACCATCACAGAGGATGAGATAGATGGTGACACCATCACAGAGGTGAGATAGAAGGTGACACCATCACAGAGGGTAAGATAGAGGGTGACACCATCACAGAGTGTGAGATAGAGGGAGGCACCATCACAGAGGATGAGATAGATGGTGACACCATCACAGAGGGTGAGATAGAGGGTGACACCATCACAGAGGGTGAGATAGAGGGTGACACCATCACAGAGGGTAAGATAGAGGGTGACACCATCACAGAGAGTGAGAAAGAGGGTGCCACCATCACAGAGGATGAGATAGATGGTGACACCATCACAGAGGGTGAGATAGAGGGTGACACCATCACAGAGGGTGAGGCAGAGGGTGACACCATCAGAGAGGGTGAGATAGAAGGTAACACTATCACAGAGAATGAGATAGATGGTGACACCATCACAGAGGGTGAGATAGAAGGTGACACCATCACAGAGGGTAAGACAGAGGGTGACACCATCACAGAGGGTGAGATAGAGAGTGACACCATCACAGAGGATGAGATAGATGGTGACACCATCACAGAGGGTTAGATAGAGCGTGACACCATCACAGAGGGTGACATAGAGGGTGACAGCATCACAGAGGATGAGACAGAGGGTGACACCATCACAGAGGATGAGATAGAGTGTGACACCATCACTGAGGATGAGATAGAGGGTGACACCATCACAGAGGATGAGATAGAGGGTGACATGATCACAGAGGGTGAGATAGAGGGAGGCACCATCAGAGACGGTTAGATAGAGGGTGACATGATCACAGAGTGTGAGAAAGAGGGTGACACCATCACAGAGGGTGAGATAGAGGAAGGAACCATCACAGAGGATGAGATAGAGGGTGACACCGTCACAGAGGGTGAGATAGAGGGAGACACCACAACAGAGGGTGAGATAGAAGGTGACACCATCACAGAGGATGAGATAGAGGATGACACCATCACAGAGGGTGTGATAGAGGGTGATACCATCACAGAGGGTGAGATACAGGGTGACATGATCACAGAGGGTGAGAAAGAGGGTGCCACCATCACAGAGGATGAGATAGATGGTGACACCATCACAGAGGGTGAGATAGAAGGTGACACCATTACAGAGGGTAAGACAGAGGGTGACATCATCACAGAGGGTGAGATAGAGGGTGACACCATCACAGAGGGTGAGAAAGAGGGTGCCACCATCACAGAGGATGAGATAGAGCGTGACACCATCACAGAGGGTGAGATGGAGGGTGCCACCATCACAGAGGATGAGATAGAGGGTGCCACAAGCACAGAGGATGAGATAGAGGGTGCCACAAGCACAGAGGATGAGATAGAGGGAGACACTATCACAGAGGGTGAGATAGAAGGTGACACCATCACAGAGGAAGAGATAGAGGGAGACACCATCACAGAGGGTGAGATAGAGGGAGACACCATCACAGAGGAAGAGATAGAGGGTGACATCATCACAGAGGATGAGATAGAGGGAGGCACCATCACAGAGGGTGAGATAGAGGGAGACACCATCACAGAGTGTGAGATACAGGGAGACATCATCACAGAGTTTGACATAGAGGGTGACAGCACCACAGGGGGTGACATAGAGGGTGACACCATCACAGAGGGTGAGAAAGAGGGTGCCACCATCACAGAGGATGAGATAGATGGTGACACCATCACAGAGGGTGAGATAGAAGGTGACACCATCACAGAAGGTAAGACAGAGGGTGACACCATCACAGAGGGTGATATAGAGAGTGACACCATCACAGAGGAAGAGATAGAGGGTGACACCATACAGAGGATGAGATAGATGGTGACACCATCACAGAGGGTGAGATAGAGGGTGACAGCATCACAGAGGGTGAGATAGAGAGAGACACCATCACAGAGGATGAGATAGAGAGTGACAGCATCACAGAGGGTGACATAGAGGGTGACAGCATCACAGAGGGTGCGATAGAGGGTGACACCATCACAGAGGGTGAGATAGAGGGTGACACCATCACAGAGGGTGAGGCAAAGGGTGACACCATCACAGAGGGTGAGATAGAGGGTGACACTATCACAGAGGATGAGACAGAGGGTGACACCATCACAGAGCGTGAGAGAGAGGGAGACACCATCACAGAGGATGAGATGGAGAGTGACAGCATCACAGAGGGTGACATAGAGGGTGACAGCCTCACAGAGGGTGACAAAGAGAGTGACACTATCACAGAGGATGACATAGAGGGTGAGATAGAGGGTGATACCACACAGAGGGTGAGATAGAAGATGACACCATCACAGAGGGTACGATACAGGGTGACACCATCACAGAGGATGAGAAAGAGGGTGCCACCATCACAGAGGATGAGATAGATGGTGCCACCATCACAGAGGATGAGATAGAAGGTGACACCATCACAGAGGATAAGATAGAGGGTGACACCATCACAGAGGGTGAGATAGAGGGTGACACTATCACAGAGGATGAGATAGATGGTGACACCAACACAGAGGGTGAGATAGAGGGAGGCACCATCACAGAGGATGAGATAGAGGGTGACACCATCACAGAGGATGAGATTGAGGGAGACACCATCACTGAGGATGAGATAGAGGGTGACACCATCACAGAGGATGAGATAGAGGGTGACACCATCACAGAGGGTGAGATAGCGGGTGACACCATCACAGAGGATGAGATAGAGGGTGACACCATCACAGAGGATGAGATAGAGGGTGACATGATCACAGAGGGTGAGATAGAGGGAGGCACCATCACAGAGGGTGAGATAGAGGGTGACACCATCACAGAGGGTGAGATAGAGGGAGGCACCATCACAGAGGATGAGATTGAGGGAGACACCATCACTGAGGATGAGATAGAGGGTGACGCCATCACAGAGGGCGAGATAGAGGGTGACACCATCACAGAGGATGAGATAGAGGGTGACACCATCACAGAGGGTGAGATAGAGGGTGACACCATCAATGAGGGTGAGATAGAAGTTGACACCCTCACAGAGGGTTAGATAGAGGGTGATACCATCACAGAGGGTGAGATACAGGGTGACATGATCACAGAGGGTGAGATAGAGGGTGATAACATCACAGAGGAAGAGATAGAGGGTGACACCATCACAGAGGGTGAGATAGTGGGTGCCACCACCACAGAGGATGAGATAGATGGTGACACCATCACAGAGGGTGTGATAGAAGGTGGCACCATCACAGAGGGTAAGACAGAGGTTGACACCATCACAGAGGGTGAGATAGAGGGTAACACCATCACAGTGGGTGAGATAGAGGGTGACACCATCACAGAGGATGAGATAGAGGGAGACACCATCACAGAGGGTGAGATAGAGGGTGACACCATCACAGAAGGTGAGATAGAGGGTGACAGCATCACAGAGGGTGAGATAGAGGGAGACACCATCACAGAGGGTGAGATAGAGGGTGACAGCATCACAGAGGGTGACATAGAGGGTGACAGCATCACAGAGGGTGAGATAGAGTGAGACACCATCACAGAGGATGAGATAGAGGGTGAGATAGAGGGTGATACCACACAGAGGGTGAGATAGATGGTGACACCATCACAGAGGTGAGATAGATGGTGACACCATCACAGAGGTGAGACATAAGGTGACACCATCACAGAGGGTGAGATAGAAGGTGACACCATCACAGAGGGTGAGATAGAGGGTGACACCATCACAGAAGGTGAGATAGAGGGTGACAGCATCACAGAGGGTGACATAGAGGGTGACAGCATCACAGAGGGTGACATAGAGGGTGACAGCATCACAGAGGGTGAGATAGAAGGTGACACCATCACAGAGGGTACAATACAGGGTGACACCATCACAGAGGATGAGAAAGAGGGTGCCACCATCACAGAGGATGAGATAGATGGTGACACCATCACAGAGGTGAGATAGAAGGTGACACCATCACAGAGGTGAGATAGAAGGTGACACCATCACAGAGGGTAAGATAGAGGGTGACACCATCACAGAGGATGAGATAGATGGTGACACCATCACAGTGGATGAGATAGATGGTGACACCATCACAGAGGTGAGATAGAAGGTGACACCATCACAGAGGGTAAGATAGAGGGTGCCACCATCACAGAGGATGAGATAGATGGTGACACCATCACAGAGGTGAGATAGAAGGTGACACCATCACAGAGGTGAGATAGAAGGTGACACCATCACAGAGGGTAAGATACAGTGTGACACCATCACAGAGGGTAAGATAGAGGGTGACACCATCACAGAGGATGAGATAGATGGTGAGACCATCACAGAGGATGAGATAGATGGTGACACCATCACAGAGGTGAGATAGAAGGTGACACCATCACAGAGGGTAAGATAGAGAGTGACACCATCACAGAGTGTGAGAAAGAGGGTGCCACCATCACAGAGGGTGAGATAGAGGGTGACACCATCACAGAGGGTGAGATCAGGGTGACACCATCACAGAGGGTTAGATAGAGCGTGACACCATCACAGAGGGTGACATAGAGGGTGACAGCATCACAGAGGGTGAGATAGAGGGAGACACCATCAGAGAGGATGAGATAGAGAGTGACAGCATCACAGAGGGTGACATAGAGGGTGATAGCATCACAGAGGGTGAGATAGAGAGTGACACTGTCACAGAGGATGACATAGAGGGTGAGATAGAGGGTGATACCACACAGAGGGTGAGATAGAAGGTGACACCATCACAGAGGGTACGATACAGGGTGACACCATCACAGAGCATGAGAAAGAGGGTGACACCATCACAGAGGGTGAGATAGAGGGTGACACCATCACAGAGGGTGAGGCAGAGGGAGGCACCATCACAGAGGGTGAGATAGATGGTGACACCATCACAGAGGGTGAGAAAGAGGGTGCCCCCATCACAGAGGATGAGATAGATGGTGACACCATCACAGAGGGTGAGATAGAAGGTGACACCATCACGGAGGGTAAGATAGAGGGTGACACCATCACAGAGGGTGAGATAGAGGGTGACACCATCACAGAGCGTGAGATAGAGGGTGACACCATCACAAAGGGTTAGGTAGAGGGTGACACCATCATAGATGGTGAGATAGAGGGTGACACTATCACAGAGGATGAGATAGAGGGTGACACCATCATAGAGGGTGAGATAGTGGGTGACACCACACAGAGGATGAGATAGTGGGTGACACCATCACAGAGGATGAGACTTGTGGGTGACACTGTCACAGAGGGTGAGGCTGGAGGTTGGCACCATCCAGGGTAAGAACCTGGAGGTGACACCCCTCTCAGACATCCCTAGTTGTCAGCTCTCACCTGTTCTTTTGAGTTTTCTTTCATGTTTCTTTGAAATATTTTACTCTTTTCTTAGTTTCCCTTCCCCTTAACAGCAGGGTATGATATAGAAGCTTCAGGATCTCACTGGATTTTGGGATGTTCATTTTTCTTTCATGTGATGCTCCTTTACCCCTAATAAAGTCTTTCATCATTGTTTCTGGGTCATGGCGATTAAGAATATACCAGTAGGAAGAGAGTGTGGTTTGCTTACTTTGTGGCAGCCCGGAAGCAGGGCAAGGGAAGGGAGGAAGGAGAAATGGACGGGGTTAGAGAGGGAGGAAAGAAAGAGAGGCAGAAAGAGAGAGAGAGAGAGAGAAAGAAAGAGAGAGAGAGAGGAGCCCAGGATATGACACAGGCCCTCTGGACCTGGCACTAGTGAGCTATCTTCTCCTGCTAGTTTCCCCTCCTGAAGTGTCCAGTGAGCCTGTAAGGACCATTTATATTCAGCCCATAATACTTGTCCTCTGCCAGGTGCTTGGGACAAAGTAGTGACCACAGCCATGACACCTGCTCCATGCAGCGTATACTGTGGTGGTTGGCACTTGCCCACTGGGGGAGCAGATCTGTTATTTGCACTATGATGGGAATAAACAGGAGGATTGCTCTATAGTACCAGAGAAGGCAGAGTACTTGGCATGGGGAAATCCAAGAAGGCAGCCATCTCAGGAGCCAAGCTCCCTGTTTCTGCTCTTTTTGACCCCTTTCCCTGTGCCTGGCTCCAGGGTAAAAATTTTCAACCCCTGTCTTTCGTCTTGTAGATTGTTCAAATGGAGGCTGTTCATTCTTTGTCTCATTCCAGGTCAGAGTCAGAAGGTGGGGGCCTTATTCCAGTATCAATAAACACCCCTCCTTCACCGTTCAGATCATGTGATTGAACAAGATCCTTCCCTCACTGCAGTCATGTTAGCTGTCTCCGGACACTGCACTTTCATTTGTTGAAGACTTTGGGGCCTGGTCCAGTGGCTTTCATTTTCCACTGGGTGGTCATTCTTTAGCTTAAAAATTCTGTGACTTTTTTTTTATTCTTTTCTTTTTTTAATATTTTTATTTACTTATTATTTATTTGAGAGTGTGTGTGTGTGAGAGAGAGGCTGTGGTAGTTTGAATGGATGGCCTCTGATATATTCAGGATTTGATTAAAGTTTGTCATTTAGATCTGCTGCCACCTGGCCACAGGAGGTGTCACTGGGTGGATCTTAGGGTTCTGCCCTAAGGTGTGGTGGTGGGATTTGGAATTCCAGTGTAATGATATGCAAAGTGCCTGAGTTCTGCCTGGAGTTCCTGAAGTGTGCTTGCTTGCTTTTTGGTGGTGCTGGTGTGGCTTGTGGCTTTTTCTCTTCTTGGACTGATGAAAGAGGGCCAGATTTTTCTGCCATTATGGAACTTCATCTCTATCTTCAGTTAAATCCCTTCCTTTATAACTGTGCCTGATCTGGAAGTTCATCTCAGTGACCTGAGGCTGTACTACAGAGGCAGGAGAAGAAGAAGGAGAGAGGGAATGGACATTCCAGGGCCTCTAGCCATTGCAAATGAACTCCAGACACATGTACCACCGTGTACATCTGGCTTTATGTGGGTACTAGGGAATCAAACTTGGCTCCTTAGGCTTTGCAGGGAAATGTCTTAACCATTGAGCCATCTCTCCAGCCCTTCTTTTGACTTTTTTTTTTTTTTTTTTTTGAGGTAGGGTTTCACTCTAGCTCAGGCTGACCTGGAATTCACTGTGTAGTCTCAGGATAACCTCACACTCACGGCAATTCTCCTACCTCTGCCTCCCGAGTGCTGGGATTAAAGGCATGCACCACCACGTCCAGCTCCTCTTTTGACTTTTATCTCAACCACGCAGCAGCTCTCTTCTTTAGCGATAGCCTGGACCCAAATAGATGTCATCTTACAAACTTTATAGATCTATGTCTCACCTCGAAGCACAGTAAATCAGACTTCCTTATGCCTATTTCTCAGCATCATATTACAAATAAAAGAAATCCGTGTTCTCTAAGACCATGAACAACACTGTGATTCCTTAGTGACTGGGTCTTAAAACAGTGTGTGGGATATTCTACACAAATATATGGGACACTCCTTAGAAAGGATCTTTTGTTTTCTCTCTCTCCAAAGTCCTACAGGAAGATTCTTTTCTCCTTTCCTTCTGTCCTGCTCAAATTTCCCATTCGCTTGGTTCTCCTGCCTGTCTTGACCTTTCCTCTCCTTTACCTTTTCCTCAAGAAGGATCTGTGAGCTGAGTCTAGTGGTGAAGGACTGTAGTTCCATCAGCTTGGGAAGCTGAAACAGAAGGATTTGCAAGTTCAAAGTTCAAAGCCTGCCTGGGAAATGTTATGAGACTTTGTCTCAAAATAAGAAATATAAAATGGGCTGGGAATATAGTTCAGTGATAGAGAAATTGACTACTGGGCTCAGGCTTTGTGTTCAGTCCCAGTACCACCAAAACGAAGGACTTGTAATAAAAATAATAATAAAAAACCCACTATCTTTGAACAGGTATTATTAGGGTTTATTTATTTATTTATTTTTATTGGTTTTTCGAGGTAGGGTTTCACTGTAGTCCAAGCTGACCTGGAATTAACTATGTAGTCTCAGGGTGGCCTCGAATACTCTGCCTCCCGAGTTTGGGATTAAGAAAGAGGGTTTAATTTTTAAAACTTTATTTTATTTGTTTGAGAAAGAAAGAGTGAGAGAGAATGGGTTCAGCCACTGCAAACAAATTCCAGACACATGTGCTGTCTTGTACATCTGGCTTTCATGAGTCATGGGGAATTGAACCTGGGTCCTTTGGCTTTGCAGGCAAGTGCCTTAACTGCTAAGCCATCTCTCCAGCCCTGGGTTTCTTTCTTTGAACCTCAATATGCTTTATGTTTTTATTTGTGTGTGTTCATGTTCGTGTGTGTGTGTGTGTGTGTGTGTGTGTCACACTGTGTATATGGAGATCAGAGAGCAACTTTTGGGATGATTCTCATCTGTCTACCCCATTTGAAACAGAGTTTTTTGCTCTGGATTCTCATTCTGGGCTGGTCTATAGCTAGAAAATTCTCCCATCTTGCCATCAGTGTTAGGGTGCTGGGACTACAGAAGCCTGCCATGGCTTCTGGCTTTTCTGTTTGTTTGTTTTTCTATTTAAGAGTGACAGACAGACAGAGAGAGAAAGAGGCAGATAGATAGAGAGAGAATGGGCTGGCCAGAGCCTCCAACCACTGCAAACGAACTCCAGATGCATGCATCATCTTGTGCATCTGGCTTACGTGGGTCCTGGGGAATTGAGCCTCGAACTGGGGTCCTTAGGCTTCACAGGCAAGTGCTTAATCACTAAACCATCTCTCCAGACCCACTTCTGGCTTTTTATGTTGGGTCTTGAACTCAAATATTCCAACTTCAGTTGAGAGTGCTTTATCCACTGAGTCATCGCTCCAGCACCTTATTTGATTTTCTATTGCTAAAACAGTTTTCCTGAGACTAATGGTAATTTACAAAGGAAATATATATATTTTTGTTGCTATTGTTCATAATTTGTCAGAACTATGGTCAGGCCTGGTAAGAGAAATGTGGAAGGATTGTGGGCATGTGCAAAAGAGTTAGGATACAAGGGATAGTCATGTTTTATAACAACCTGCTTGTCCAATAACTAATTCAGTTCCATTCTCCTAAGAGTGAAAAGTCACTCCTATGAGAATTGACCAGTCTCTTGAGAATGGCACCTCTTCTTTTAAAAAATATATTTATTTGTGTGTGTGTATATGTGTGTGGGGGGTATGGGTATACCAGGGTATCTCACCACTGTAAACAAATGCCAGATGCTTGTGCCACTTTTTGCATCTGGGTTTACATGGGTGCTAGGAAATAGAAACTGTGCTGGCAGGCTTTGTAAGCAAGCGCCTTTAGCCACTGAGCCACATCCCCGTCCCCGACATTAATGTCTTCAGAGAACAGCTTTTTTAACCCAAATATTGCCTAAAGGTTCCACTAGCTTTCAACACTGTTATAGTGGGTATTCAACCAGCATGAGGTTTGGAGGAGACAAATCACAGCCGATCAAGCAGCAGGACTCTCCCTGAGGTCTGCACCTACACTGCATACTCATAAGCGCAGCAAACAGTCAGAGTCCTCTCTCCTTGGCACACGGGGAGTGAAGGACCAACACTAGTTGTCACAGGTTTTTGTCCCTATTGTACCCCTTAGGATCCCACATCCCTTATCCTCACAGATCTTTTTACTCTAGGTCTCCATCCACTTTGCAGCAATCCTTAGTGCTGCCCCCGCCCAACTCCTTCCCATTTCACCTGCTTGTCTGATTTTGTTCCTTCTCAGCTTAGACCCATCTAAGGGGAGGGAGGATATCTGAACAATCATTTATTCCTTTTGCACTTTTTTTTCAAGGTAGCCCAGGCTGACCTGGCACTCATTCTGTAGTCCTGGGCTGGCCTCAAACTCACAGCAATCCTCCTACCTCTGCTCCTGAGTGCTAGGATTAAAGGCATGTACCACCATGTCTGAAACTTTGCATTAATTTTTTTTAAAAAAATATTTTAAACATACTTTATTTTTATTTATTTATTTGAGAGAGAGAAAAAAGCAGAGAGAGACAGACAGATAGACAGACAGAGACAGAGAGAGAGAGAAAGAGAGAGAGAGGCAGATAGAGAATGGGTATGCCAGAGCCTCCAGCCACTGCAAATGAACTCCAGACAAATGCGACACCTTGTGCTTCTGGCTTATGTGGGTCCTGGGGAATCATACCTAGGTCCTTTGGCTTTGCAGACAAGCACTTTAACCACTAAGCCATCTCTCTTGCCCTAAAATTAAAAAAAAAAAGTTATTTGTGGTACAGAGAGAATGAGAAAAATGGGCATACTAGGACCTCTTGCCACTGCAAACAAACTCCAGATAAAGGCACCACCTTGTGCATTTGGTTTTAGGTGGGTACTGGGGAATCGAACTCAGGCTGTTAGGCTTTGCAAGAAAGTGCCTTTAACTGGTGAGCCATCTCTCCAGCCCTACTTTTACATTTTTGACAACTATCTTTATACCATACCTACCAAGCCCAATTCAGTTCACATTTCTCAACTACTTCTGCATCTAGACCTGGAAAAAAGGTCAAACAACTTGGTGCCTTGCAAACCCATGGAAACAAGTGCTAGGCCCAGAGGGCTGCTCTTTTTTGTTTGTTTTTTTTTTTTTTTTTTTTTTTTTGAGGTAGGGTCTCACTCTGGCCCAGGCTGACCTGGAATTAACTATGTAGTCTCAGGGTGGCCTTGAACTCACGGCGATCCTCCTACCTCTGCTCCTGAGTGCTGGGATTAAAGGCGTGCGCCACCACGCCTGGTGAGGACTGCTTTTTAATCTCTTTATCCCTGACCCATTCCTTCTCCTATAACCCAGACTCAGATCCCATATACCTGAAGCCAAATTGTGCTTGGACTGTGCAGTTGCAAGTCACCTCTCCCGCCTTCTTTGTTTGTGTATTCTGTTTGAATCAGGTTTCCCGCACTTGAAATCAAAAGGCTTTTGACTACATACTTAGTTCCAGGTTAGCTGGGGGTAGAGTGAGACCCTACCTCAAAAAACCAAAACCGACAACAAAGCAAAGCAAAACAAAACAAATAAATAAACAAAAACCAAACATGTTCAAATGGATACTGAGATAGGAGGAGGAGGTGAAGAGGAAGAGGTGATTCAACATCCCCAGTCTGCAAATTCTGAGGATAAGCCCAGTAGCCTGGGAGGCACAGGTAGGTCTCACAGGGAATATTCTGGAAGCAGCTGAGGAGAGCAGCTCTGTCCTCTTCCTGCCTTTGCTGCAGAGCTTCCTCAGGAAAGCAGAACTCCCACAGTTTGAAATGGACAATCAGACGCTGCTAACAGCTGCAGTCCCAGAACTTCAGTTCTTGGCAAAAGAATCCTGACACAAAAGTATTTCTTTGTGGAAAATTATGCATTCATTGGGTTCATTTGAAACAAAATATGATTTGCATCTTAACTTCCTGTAACAAGCTCAGTTCTGTGGATTTCATAATGTCTGATTTTGTTGGACCAGATTGGTGGGGCACATGCTTTCTCAAACAGTTTAAATTCAAACCCAGGTTTTTCTTATTTTAAATAGCAACAGCTGCTAAGCATGATAATTATTGTATTTCATCAAAATAAACTCACCAAGTTGCTTCTGAATATTCCTTGGAGCTGCTCTCCTGAGGGCTGGGGGAAGGGTGGTCCATAGGGCTGTCAAAAACGGTGCAAAGTTTGCATGTGGAAATGCAGTACCCCAGGTTCTTAATCCAGGAAGGGGGTTGGATGGGCCATTTCAGGAAGAGGGAAAGAAACAACAGCCCCTAGCTGGAGATAGATCCAGTGAGATTTATGCTTCTCAACAGTTCTGCAGTATTCAGCAATGCCAGATGTCTGAGGTTGTCAGGGTGCAGGGAGGGGAAGGACAGAAACACTGGGTAACAACTATGCACTATGGGGTGAGTAGTATCTTGTATCCGTGCGGCACCTGAGGGCGCTCCCCTCTCCAAGATCTTCCCATGGAGCTCAGGGTGGCCCGGAACCCAGGATCCTCTTGCAATATCCTTCCAGGGGTTGGGATTACAGGTGTGTACTGCCATGGTCAAATATTGGGATTACAGGTGTGCACCACCATGCCTGAGTGTTGGGTTATAGGTGTGCACTGCCATGTCTGAGTGTTGGGATTACAGGTGTGCACCACCATGTCTGAGTGTTGGGATTATAGGTGTGCACCGCCTTGTCTGAGTGTTGGGATTACAGGTGTGCACTGCCATGTCTGAGTGATGGGATTACAGGTGTGCACCACCATGCCTGAATGTTGGGATTACAGGTGTGCACCGCCATGTCTGAGTGTTGGGATTACAGGTGTGCACCGCCTTGTCTGAGTGTTGGGATTACAGGTGTGCACCGCCTTGTCTGGGTGTTGGGATTACAGGTGTGCACCACCATGTCTGAGTGTTGGGATTACAGGTGTGCACCACCATGTCTGAGTGTTGGGATTACAGGTGTGCACCACCATGTGTGTTGGGATTACAGGTGTGCACCACCATGTCTGAGTGTTGGGATTACAGGTGTGCACCACCATGTCTGAGTGTTGGGATTACAGGTGTGCACCACCATGTCTGAGTGTTGGGATTACAGGTGTGCACCGCCTTGTCTGAGTGTTGGGATTACAGGTGTGCACCGCCTTGTCTGGGTGTTGGGATTACAGGTGTGCACCACCATGTCTGGGTGTTGGGATTACAGGTGTGCACCACCATGTCTGGGTGTTGGGATTACAGGTGTGTCTGGGTGTTGAGTGTTGGGATTACAGGTGTGCACCACCATGTCTGGGTGTTGGGATTACAGGTGTGCACCACCATGTCTGGGTGTTGGGATTACAGGTGTGCACCACCATGTCTGGGTGTTGGGATTACAGGTGTGCACCACCATGTCTGGGTGTTGGGATTACAGGTGTGCACCACCATGTCTGGGTGTTGGGATTACAGGTGTGCACCACCATGTCTGGGTGTTGGGATTACAGGTGTGCACCGCCTTGTCTGGGTGTTGGGATTACAGGTGTCCACCACCATGTCTGGGTGTTGGGATTACAGGTGTGCACCACCGTGCCCCAGTGTTGGGATTACAGGTGTGCACCGCCATGTCTGAGTGATGGGATTACAGGTGTGCACCGCCATGTCTGAGTGTTGGGATTACAGGTGTGCACCGCCATGTCTGAGTGTTGGGATTACAGGTGTGCACCGCCATGTCTGAGTGATGGGATTACAGGTGTGCACCGCCATGTCTGAGTGTTGGGATTACAGGTGTGCACCACCATGTCTGAGTGTTGGGATTACAGGTGTGCACCGCCTTGTCTGAGTGTTGGGATTACAGGTGTGCACCACCATGTCTGAGTGTTGGGATTACAGGTGTGCACCGCCTTGTCTGGGTGTTGGGATTACAGGTGTGTACCGCCGTGCCTGAGTGTTGGGATTACAGGTGTGTACCGCCATGCCCCAGTGTTGGGATTACAGGTGTGCACTGCCGTGCCCGAGTGATGGGATTACAGGTGTGCACCGCCTTGTCTGAGTGTTGGGATTACAGGTGTGCACCGCCGTGCCCCAGTGATGGGATTACAGGTGTGCACCGCCGTGCCCGAGTGTTGGGATTACAGGTGTGCACCACCGTGCCCCAGTGTTGGGATTACAGGTGTGCACCGCCGTGCCCGAGTGTTGGGATTACAGGTGTGCACTGCCGTGCCCGAGTGATGGGATTACAGGTGTGCACCACCGTGCCCGAGTGTTGGGATTACAGGTGTGCACCGCCTTGCCCGAGTGTTGGGATTACAGGTGTGCACCGCTGTGTCTGAGTGTTGGGATTACAGGTGTGCACCGCTGTGCCCAGGCCAGAGTGAGCTCTCTTACAGGGATTCAGATCATATCATGAACCTCTTCTGCTAAACAAACTCTTCCTGTGACCCTCTCCCCAAGCCTCCAGCCCCCTGAAATCTCAGTATTCTCCATTTAGTTGCCCATGTGGAATCACTGGAGAACTTTAAAGAAATCCAACTTCCCACGCTGCACCACAGATCCTTGGGGGGAAGCCCACTAGCTCAGTTTTTATTGAGCTGCTGCTTCTTCTCCTTCCTCCTTCTCGTTCTCCTTCTCCTTGAGCCAGGGTCTCACTCTCACCCAGACGGACTTGGAACTCACCCTGTAGTCAGGCTGGCCATGAACTCATGGTGATCCTTCTGAGTGCTGGGCTTACAGGCGTGAACCACCATGCCCTGCTTATTAAACCTTCTTGGGTGACTCTTCCCTCCTCTTCTCTCCTCTTCCTCCACTCCCTTTATCTCTGCCTCTTTTTGCATGTGTGTGTATATGTGGTGTGTATGTGCGTATAAATATATGTGTGGGTGCATTTGTGTGTAGGTGTGCATGTATTTGTAGGTTCGTGTGGGGGGGTAAGGGTTGACATGGGGTCACAGTCACTTTCTACTCTGGCTTAATCTACAACTCACCGACTTGGCTAGACTAGCTATGCAGCCACCCCTAAGGATCCTCTTCTCTCCACCTCCTCAGCACTAAGATTACATGCACACCTTCCATGTCTTGTTAGAGCCCTGATCCAGTGAAATTCTTCCCTCTGATTCATCTCTCCAGTCTAACCTTGACTTCTTCATCCTCTTCTCAGTTGTCTTGTTCTCTTTCCTTAAACACATCTCTCATTGCAGAAGCTTGGCACATGCAGTTCCCCTTGCCTTCTGCTGCTAACAACTTCTTGCTTCCCATCCTCCCATGCCAGGCCTCTGAGACACCTTCTGTGACCTTGAACTTACCCCTTGGTAACTTCTATTTCCTGACTGCATTTTGTTTCCTGTATAGCACATTGTCATCTCAGGTCAATTTATATTAGTCTCCTTGTTCTTTTCTAGCTCCTGGGAGGTAAGCTCTGAGAGCTGAGACCCTGTGGGTTTTATTCACTGCTGTATCCCCAGCAGGCTGGTATGGAGCAGACATCCAGTAGATGTGTGTTGGCTCCATGAATGAGTGCACTCAAACAAGTAGTGGTTGTTTGAATGAATGATCTTATTTGATACTAACATCATTTTGCTGGTAATTCATCAGGGCCAGAGGCTAAATAACTTTAACAAGGTTACACATAGAGGCAGAAGTTTCTAAGCTATCTGCCATGAAGGAAGAGTGAGTAGTTGGAGGAGGAGAGCCCAGGCATCCTTTGTTTTGGATGATGGGTTTTTGGGGACTCTGCCATTACTCTAATTGGCAAGGATATGTAATTAGGTTTTAATTGTGGGTTTCTGAAAGAACTATTTTAAAAACACATCTGGGTTAGCCTTTGGTGAAATATGACCTTCTGACCTGCTAGGGGGTGATGGAAGTGCATTCCTGATGATTTGGATATCAAGGGAGAATCTCATTATTTTGGGGTGAGATGGAGCTGGGAGTAGGGAATGGTACCGGTCTTACAATCTCAGGGACTTTCCTGCTTTTGACTCACCCCAGTTGTCTGATGGTCTCCACAGAGCTCTGCACCCAGCTCTGAAGCCAGGAACCGCATGAATTACACAAAGATGGCCGCTTGCAATGACCAGCCAATGTGGCAGGACTGGAGAGGAATCTGGATTTTGGCTTCCTCTGCACAGTGGGTCTGAGCGTCTTTGTTAGTATTGGACAACTAAGGGCACCTTGGTTTTAGCTTTGAATCTGGATTTTAAGATAACAATGGTAGGTGATATATTAATTGGCTAGAGTTGCTGTCCTTTACTATCACAGGCTGGGTAAGTTAACAACAGAGATTCATGTTCTTACAGTTCTGGAGGCTGGACGTCCAAGATTAAAGTATTGACAGCTTTGGTTTCTCCTGAGGCCTCTGTCCTTAGCTTGTAGATGCTGCCGTCTTGCTGTTTCCTCACAGATCCTTCCTCTGTGTGGGAGTTTCTCTGGTATCTCCATGTGTCCTAACCTCTTCTTATCAAGATTCCAGTCAGACTGGATAATGAACCACTGTTAAGATCTCATTTCAACCTGATCATCTGTTGAAAGGCATTGTCTCTAAATACTATTACATTCTAAGGTAGTTTAGACTTCAACACATGAACTTCTTTTAAAATTTTATTTATTTATTTATTTATTTATTTGAGAGAAAAGAGAGAGAGAGAGAGAGAGAGAGAGAGAGAGAGAGAGAGAATAGGCATGCCAGGGTTTCCTGCCACTGCAAACAAACTCCAGACAAATGTGCCCCTTTGTGCATTTGGCTTTACATATGAACTGGGGAATTGAACCTGGACCATCAGGTTTTGCAAGCAGGTGCCTGTAACCACTGAGCAATCTCTCCAGCCCCAACATATGAATTTTGAAAGGGATGCACGATTCAGCTCATAACAGGTGACACTGAATATGTATGCTGAAGTGTCATGGAAATTATTTTATAATCACCTTTTATAATTTCCTGTATGTTACTTTTTTATTGCTGGGACCAAATGCCCAACAGGAAACAACTTAAAGGGGGAAGGATTCAAGGGATATAGTCCACTGTGGAAGGGAAGGTGTGGAGGCAGGAGTGTAAGGCAGCTGGTCACATTGCATTCACAGTTAGAAAGGAGAGAGAGAGAGAGAGAGAGAGAGAGAGAGAGAGAGAGAGTATTCTGGTGCTTTACTTGCTTTCTCCTTCCTTCTCTTCAGTCTGGGACCCCAGCCCATGGAATGGTGCTGCCCACATTCAGGGTGGGTCTTCCCTCTTCAGCTAAAAACAAACTTTCTAGAAACACCCTCATAGGCACACCCACGGATATGTTTCCATGGTGGTTCCAAGTCCAGTCAAGATGAAAATGAAGATTAATCATTACATCTAAGAGGCTAGTGCTACAATAACTGCCCATTTTATAAAATCCAGAAGCTAAATAGAGCCGGGCGTGGTGGCGCACTCCTTTAATCCCAGCACTTGGAGGCAGAGGTAGGAGGATCGCTGTGAGTTTGAGGCCACCCTGAGAATACGTAGTTAATTCCAGGTCGGCCTGGACCAGAGTGAAACCCTACCTCGAAAAACCAAAACAAAAAACAAAAAAAAGAAGCAGCAGCAGATAAATAGAGGCCAGGTGTGATGGCACTCTGGAAACTGATGTAGGAGGATCGCTGTGAGTGAGACCATTCTGGGACTACAGAATGAGTTCCAGGTCAGCCTGGGCTAGAGTGAGACTTGGAATTCACTATGGAGTCTCAGGGTGGCCTCGAACTCACAGCGATCCTCCTACCTCTGCCTCCCGAGTGCTGGGATTAAAGGTGTGCACCACCATGCCCAGCGAGACCCTATCTTGAAAGAACAACAACAACAACAACAAAAAGAAACTAAATAGAGAGGTGAAGGAAATTGCCTAAGTTTACATAGCTAGAAGTACCAGAACTTGGAGACAAACCTGGGCATCTCTGATTTTGAATTCTCTTCCCATAATATCTATGCCAAATCGCTAAAGTTTACAATTTTGGCTTTGTATTTTCTCCTTCTTATATAATATTATATATAATATATATCATATATAATGGTGTGTATGTACACAGTATTTGTTTTGGATGCCACCAATCCATTTTTTATGTCTCATCTCTTTCCTCATAACTTTTATCTCTTTATTCAAAAAGCAATAGAGAGATCCTGCAAGATTTTCTCAAGCTTGTCCTTTAAGTCACATATTCATTTCTTTCCCCTGTAGCCAATCTGTTCTTTGCTGTGTCTACTTACATTAAAAATGTATAAGTAGGTCTCCTCTCTTGAAGGTCATTTTCCTGTTCTTTGTGCTTTTTCTTCATGGCTGCTCCTGATTTTTGTCATACCTTTTGCCACGAGGAAGTGGACATCAGGTGGACACTGCAGAAATAAACAGACAGATTGTGTCACCACACCTTGTAAAGGGAGGGTGACAACTTGTTCTAGAATTCATCTTGAAGGAAACCAAAACAACTATATACCCTGAGGAGCTTTTTGCAGGGACAAAGAAACCCTACGCACGGTCAGGATGAGGAACTGCTAGCCAGTGAAGCCACACTGACCTCACGGCGTTCTTTGTTCTAGTAATCAGCCTTTTTGTTTTTCTAGTTTTTAAAAATTATTATTACTAGTATTTATTTTTATTTATTTATTAGAGAGAGAGAGAGAGAGAGAGAGAATGGGTACACCAGGGCCTCTAGACACTGTAAATGAATTCCAGAAGCATGCGCCACCTTGTGTATCTGGCTCTGGCTTACATAGATACTGGGGAATCAAACCTGTGTCCTTAAGCTTCACAGGCAAGTGCCCTAAACACTAAGCCATCTCTCGAGCCCATTTTCCCTGGTCTTGATTTTCAGTTGCTTGCTTGGTCTAAGACCAGAGCCACTTCCATCTCAAAGTGTGCATCTCTTCTAACCTCTGGAATACTTGTCATCTGTCTAGGACTATGAGTTAGGAACACCTGTAAGAATCAGCAGGGCTCAGCTTCTGGACATATTATATACCCATGAGAATTCAAGCAGGGTCTCAATGAGCTATTTGTAGACTTAAGGTCATAGAAACATTATTCACACCCCTTAAAATGTGGAGGCAATCCAAGTGTATTGGTGGGTTTGGAGTAGTACAGGTGGTCTATTCATGTAACAAAATATTGCAGAACTTTCAAATGAAGGGCCTTCTGTACCATGGGTGATGAGTGAGATATGCCCGTCACAAAGACACAAACACTGTGTCACTCAACTTCTGTGAGGTGCTTAGAGCAAACAAATACAGTGACTCAGAAAGTAGGGTGGTGGCTGCCATTGTCTGGGGGATTAGTGGGATGGGGAATCAGTATTAAAACAATATTTATTTATTTATTTATTTATTTTTTATTTATTTATTTTTATTTACTTGAGAGAGAGAGAGAAAAAGAGGGAGAGTAAGAGAGAAAAAAAGAGAGAGAGAGAGAGAGAGAGAGATGGAGAGAGAGAGAATGGGTGTTCCAGGGCTTCTAGCCATTGCAAACGAACCTCAGGCACATGTGCTACCTTGTGCATCTGGCTTATGTGGGTACTGGGGAACTGAACCTCAGTCCTTAGACTTTTCAGGCAAGTGCCTTAACTACTAAGCCATCTCTCTAGTCTGTCATTTTCTAAAAATGTGTATAGAGGGCCGGAGAGATGGCTTAGCGATTAAGGTGCATGCCTGCAAAGCCTAAGGACCCTGGTTCAATTCTCCAGGTCCCACGTAAGCCAGATGCACATGGTGGCGCATGTCTGGAGTTCATTTGCAGTGGCTAGAGGCCCTGTCGCGCCCATTCTCTGTCTCTCTCTCTCCCTCTCTCTGTCTCTAATAAATAAATTAAAAAGATTTTAAAAAGTCCTTAAAACATGTGTATAGAGTTTCAGTTTTACCAGTTGCAGAGTATTTGGAGGTGAATGATGGTGATGGTTCCACACAATGAATGAATTTAATGCCATTGAACTGTACACTTAAAATTATGAAGATGGAAACTGGGCGTGGTGGCGCACGCCTTTAATCCCAGCACTTGGGAGGCAGAGGTAGGAGGATCACCATGAGTTCAAGGCTACCCTGAGACTACATAGTTAATTCCAGGTCAGCCTGGACCAGAGTGAGACCCTACCATGAAAAAAAAAAAACCAAAAAAATTATGAAGATGGGGGAGGGAATTATCATGGTTTATTGTCTGTAAGTATAGAAGTTGTCAATAAAAAAATTATACATTAAAAAATTATGAAGATATAAAGCCTGCTCTTGTCTGACTAAATGTATATACTATTCCCACCAAGCTGCCCTGAAAATACTACACTTAATGCTCATATTCACATATTAACGCTACTCTCACTTCTGGTTAGAGAAGCTTCTCTTTTCAGATGGCGATGGGATGACCAAAAAGGCAACATAGTGCTGAGAAGAAGGGATGGAGGAGTGCCCAGCACTGAAACACCTCTGTCACACTGTCCAAGAAGGGACCATTAGGAAGGGGGCTGATAGAATGGAAGAGCCAAAGGAAGGGTATGACTCCTTACAATGCGACTGCCCAGACAGAAATTGGCCTCGGTATCCATGACCTTGCTATGCCTAGCAATACCTTCACAAGACCCTCATAATAGAAGTAAAAGATGATGACATCAAATTAAAAGAGAGACTAATGGAGAGAGGGAGGGGATATGATGGAGATTGGAGTTCTAAAGGGGAATGGGGGGAGGGGAGGGAAATACCATGCACTTTTTGAATGTAAGTATAGAAGTTGTCAATAAAAAAATAATTATTAAAAAAAGAAAGGATGAGTGAGGGCTGGAGAGATGGCTTAGTGGTTAAGGCGTTTGCCTGTGAAGCCCAAAGATTCCAGTTTGATTCTCCAGGACCCACGTAAGCCAGATGCACAAGGTGGCACATACGTCTGAAGTTCGTTTGCAGTGGCTGGAGACCCTGGCGTGCCCATTCTCTCTCTGACTCTTTCCCTCTCATAAATAAATAAATAAAATAAAAAGGCTGAGTGAGAAGGGAAAAAAATTATGAAGATGGTCAGCATTCTATCATGATGCTGAAGGGCCTGAGGGCCCCATCCCTCCCTGAGGAGTTATTGGCACTTACTGGTTGCTAGAGAAGGGGTAGACATTTTCTGTTTTTAAATTTTTAAATTTATTTTATTTATTAGAGAGAGAGAGAGAGAGTCAGCTAGAGAGAGCGGGAAAATGGGCGTGCCAGGGCCTTTAGCTACTGCAAATGAACTCCAGACGCGTGCCGTCACCTCGTGCAGCTAGCTTACATGGGTCTTGGGGAATTGAACCTGGGTCCTTAGGTTTTGCAGGCAAGTGCCTTAATTGCTAAGCCATCCCTCCAGCCCAACATTTTCTTTAAGTGGTGTAACCACTGGTAAGTTGCACATGCTCTGGTAAGTAATCTCCCACTCAGGCTCTTGCAGGCAACTGTAAACTCTAAACAAAAGACACAGAAAGGACCCTGTAGCAGACAGCTTCAGGTTCGCTGAGATGAACTTCCAGACCAGGCACAGTTATGGAGGAAGGGATATTATTTATTGAAGCTTACAGATCAGGGAAGTTCCATAATGGCAGAAGAAACGCCTGCTCTCACAAGGCCAGGCAGAGAGAGAAAAGCCAACCAGCCACCACAGCACACAGAGCAAACAAACTACAGCCAAAAGGTCACATAGCAGACTTCAGGAACTCCTGCTAGACACATTTGCATATCTTTACAATGGACTCTCAAACCATCACCACACCTTAAGACCGGGCCCCCAGTGACCTTGCCTCTAGCAAGGTGATTGCAGATGCAAACTATAAACTAATAAAATACTGAATATATTGGGGACATATATTCAAACTACTACATTCCGCCCTGGCCCCCAATATATTTAGCTCCTGGCCCCCAGTAGATTTATAACTATCACACATCGTAAATTGTACTCAGTCCAATTTCAAAGGTTCTCACAGTCTTGATCAACTTAAGATAGTGAGTCCTGTACAATCAAACAAGTTAAATACTTTCAACATGTAAAGGCACAGAGTAAACATTTTAACTGTATAAGGAATAGCAAGGAGAGACTAAAACAATGCAAACTCAATCACCATCAGCCATCATCAAACTTCTGCAGTTCAAGTTCAATATAACCAGAGACTAACAGTCTCCATGTTTACCAATTCCGCCCCTCCAGCTGGGCAGAGTCGCCAGGGAAAACTTTCATCCCAGTTCAACACTGCACTCCATGGTAGTCCTTTTGCACAGTCCTGGTATATCCAAAACATCTTCAGGTCTCCATGCAACCCACAGTCCATCTTCCAAAAGGCTCTTCCAGCCTATTCCTGAGGGTCTTCATGCCCTGCTTCATGCCGCATCTCAGCAGCGGCTCCTGGAACCGTGTGCAACTCATGACCATTCTATGCATTTTTCATATTTCCAAAACTAATACCAGGTGTGCAGGACACAGCCATATTCTAAATCCAGGGACAAAATAAACCATAGCCTTGAAAAGCAGGTTCCTTCTCCAGTCAGCTCTTTCCAAGAATTTGCATTTTTAACAGTCTTTCCTCAGGCATCCTCTCCATTGTTTTAATGTAAATCAAGTCTGGCCACCTTCCTTCCACCTTCCTTAAGATTGCTAATGTGTTTGACAATAGCAGCTAAAAAACCAGTCTCAGTGCCTCTGCTTTTAACTTGCTTGAGGTTTTCCAACTTAAAATCTTAAAATCTCAGTCCGATATCTTTAGCCAAGCACATCAGTCCATTACAAATTTAACCTTGATCAAACTTTCTGGGCCTGGATAGCAGAACGTAGCCATCCCTTATGCCAGTAGCCCAGTTCCAACAAAGTCCTCTGCAGTCTTTCCTTCCCCTTAGAAAGCTCATAAGCCAAGCCTCGAAGTTCAATACTGTCTGCACTTAGCATTCTCAAACTCTCATCAGAATAGTCCATAAAACTTGGCTTACCACTCCAGAAGGCATCTTCAGTTGCAAGCACCAAGTCCATGCCCATTCCTCCAAAACAAAGGTTCCAAAAGACGAATATCCACACGGTCAGGTTCATCTCACCCCACACTCCTCGGTACCACTTTACTGTAGCAGACAGCTTCAGGTTCGCTGAGATGAACTTCCAGACCAGGCACAGTTATGGAGGAAGGGATATTATTTATTGAAGCTTACAGATCCAGGGGAAGTTCCATAATGGCAGAAGAAACGGCCTGCCTCACAAGGCCAGGCAGAGAGAGAAAAGCCAACCAGCCACCACAGCACACAGAGCAAACAAACTACAGCCAAAAGGTCACACAGCAGACTTCAGGAACTCCTGCTAGACACATTTGCATATCTTTACAATGGAATCTCAAACCCATCACCACACCTTAAGACCGGGCCCCCAGTGACCTTGCCTCTAGCAAGGTGATTGCAGATGCAAACTATAAACTAATAAAATACTGAATATATTGGGGGACATATATTCAAACTACCACATTCCGCCCCTGGCCCCCAAATTTAGCTCCTGGCCCCAATAGATTTATAACTATCACACATTGTAAATTGTACTCAGTCCAATTTCAAAGGTTCTCACAGTCTTGATCAACTTAAGATAGTGAGTCCTGTACAATCAAACAAGTTAAATACTTTCAACATGTAAAGGCACAGAGTAAACATTTTAACTGTATAAGGAATAGCAAGGAGAGACTAAAACAATGCAAACTCAATCACCATCAGCCATCATCAAACTTCTGCAGTTCAAGTTCAATATAACCAGAGACTAACAGTCTCCATGTTTACCAATTCCGCCCTCCAGCTGGGCAGAGTCGCCAGGGAAAACTTTCATCCCAGTTCAACACTGCACTCCATGGTAGTCCTTTGCACAGTCCTGGTATATCCAAAACATCTTCAGGTCTCCATGCAACCCACAGTCCATCTTCCAAAGGCTCTTCCAGCCTATTCCTGAGGGTCTTCATGCCCTGCTTCATGCCGCATCTCAGCAGCGGCTCCTGGAACCGTGTGCAACTCATGACCATTCTATGCATTTTTCATATTTCCAAAACTAATACCAGGTGTGCAGGACACAGCCATAAAATCCAGGACAAAATAAACAGCCTTGAAAAGCAGGTTCCTTCTCCAGTCATGATTCCAAGAATTTGCATTTTTAACAGTCTTTCCTCAGGCATCCTCCCATTGTTTTAATGTAAATCAAGTCTACCTTCCTTCCACCTTCCTTAAGATTGCTAATGTTGCTAGATAGCAGCTAAACCAGTCTCAGTGCATTTTCTGTTTTTTCCAACTTAAAATCTTAAAATCTCAGTCCGATATCTTTAGCCAAGAGAGAGTCCATTACAAATTTAACCTTGATCAAACTTTCTGGGCCTGGACAGCAGAACGTAGCCATCCCTTATGCCAGTAGCCCAGTTCCAACAAAGTCCTCTGCAGTCTTTCCTTCCCTTAGAAAGCTCATAAGCCAAGTTCAATACAGTCTGCACTTAGCATTCTCAAACTTGATCAGAATAGTCCAAAAACTGAACTCCAGAAGGCATCTTCAGTTGCAAGCACCAAGTCCATGCCTTCCTCCAAAACAAAGGTTCAAAAGCTATCCACACGGTGGGTCTCTGGGGAATTGAACCTGGCAGTCCTTAGGTTTTGCACCAGGCAAGTTATGCCTATTATTTATTGAAGCTTAAGATCCATCCATAATGGCAGAAGAAACCCAGCCCAACATTTTCAACCAGCCACCACA
The DNA here is from genome assembly GCA_036365145.1 of Orientallactaga sibirica. NCBI lineage: Eukaryota > Metazoa > Chordata > Mammalia > Rodentia > Dipodidae > Orientallactaga > Orientallactaga sibirica. The sequence goes on along the minus strand of JAEOAD010000794.1, from coordinate 936,583 downwards.
ACAAACACTGGTAAACAAAGACTGGAACTCCTGCTGCTTTGCATATCTTTACAATGGAATCTCCCACTCAGGCTCTTGCAGGCAACTGTAAACTCTAAACAAAAGACACAGAAAGGACCCCAACATAGAAGAAGGGCTAGATGGGAAGAAGAAGGGGTTCAGGAGAAGGAGATTATGATGAAAATATATACTTATATGAAAATTGTCAACAAAAAGTTTAAAAATTGGGCTGGAGAGATGGCTTAGCAGTTAAATGCTTACCTGTGAAGTCTAAGGACCCAGGTTCGAGGCTCGATTCTCCTGGACCCACGTAAGCCAGATGCACAAGGGGGCACATGCATTTGGAGTTCATCTGCAGTGTCTGGAGGCCTGGCGCGCCCATTCTCTTTTTTTCTCTACCTGCCTATTTCTGTATCTCGATCTCTCTCCCTGCCTATTTCTGGATCTCTCTCTCTCTCAAATAAATAAATAATAAAATATCTTTTTTAAAAGTTTAAAAATTATTAAGATAAAAAATTGAAAGAAACCCCACAAGAATCATAGGGTTTGGCAGTATGGGAGTGAAAAGACTGTCATCCCAAAATATGGCATTCTGATATGCTGATTGTTTTGAATTAAAGAGACAGTGAGAAGCAGGTGCCAGGTAAGGCGTTCTTCTGATATCTCCTTGTCTGCTTAAAGACCAGAGCAGCCAAAGAAGAGAAGTTACCCCTGAGCTTTCATTAAGCTCATTTCACTGGAAGAAAGTCTGAAGTCTGTCAACACACTTGGACAGACTTTTGTCACACACCATTGTCTTTTATTTCCGTCTCATTAAACGTTCCTGAGAGATTCACTTAACATTCCATGGTTCTGTCCCAACAAACTTTGTCCCAGGCATGTTTTCTCAATTACTTTAGATTTCCCCTAAACATAATTTGCCATCCTTTCAAGTTGCCTGAAGATATTTAAGCTTCAAGTACCTGATTTTTTCTTTGAGACTAGAGCTTGTATATAACTTTCACATGATGATAGCTCCCTGGGCACATTAATACATTTGCATATCCTTGTTTCCTGTTGAATTTGTGTGGTGAGGGCTCATCCCAGAAAATTTTCCAAGGGCGAAGGAGAGCAAGCCTTTCCTTGATCTCTACAGGGGTTGAAGGAGTTGGGCATCACTCCAAGGTTTAAGTCTCAGGGTTGAATTACTTTGTGCCTGCAGCACTGTTGTGCCAGGAAGAACCGCTGATGTCTGGTTTCTGCGGGACTTCTGCAGGACACTGCTCTAGGCTCTTCCTCCGAGACAGTGCTGCCCTGTGTGGAGCGTTCTTTGGTGTTCTCTTGGGACATGAACAGAAAAAAAGTGCTGTGTGTGTGTGTGTGCGCGCGCGTGTGTGTGAGCGCGTGTGTGTGCGTGTGCGTGTGTGTGTGTGTGTGAGAGAGAGAGACTTATTTCCTGCTGGAGAAGTAGGAAAGGGTGGCTAGTGAAGTTCTCTGAGCTAAGTGCTCTGATCGTCACCAGCATCTTTTCCTCCCTGATACAGATGTCTGCCCTGTCAACACAGCACCCCCTAAGGCATGTCTGTTGCCTCTGGCTTCCTCCCAGCTCCTGTGTGTTTATTTATAGTCTAAAAAGGGACAAATTTGCCCAAATTTACAATGTACCCATCTATGCAGAGCTGCCCTCGTATTATTTAGGGGTAATTTTCACAGCATCATGAAGACCAGTCGGTTTCCCTTTTGCCAGTGGTGAGGGGTTCAAGTCACATTCTGAATGCTCAGTGAGACAGACTCCAAAAGATCCCCAATAACCGCACAGGGAATACGTGTGGGTGGTGATCTTACCAAGAGGACCCCAAGAGGAGCAGCTTCATCAAGCCAGGGCAGTAAGTCACCCCCCACCCCTTCTAGCCCTTGTCACTTGGCTCGTGCTGGTCCCGAATTTCTCTTCATCCTCTTCTCTTTTTGCCAAAACACAGCTCTTTCTCAGTCTGCACTTTAGGGCTCACCTGTTTGGATGAAACTGTCTCCTGTTCTTACAATTAACTTTTTTTCCTCTCTCATCTGCTCTATTAGCATTGTGTACACATCTTTTATTCATATGCTTAATGAATATTTACCAGTTACTGTGTGCTGGTCTGTTGTCAGGCAGTGGAGATGGAGTGGTGGCATAGATAAGTGTGGTGGTTTGAATGTAAAATTTCACCCCCCCCCCATAGGCTCATGTGTTTGAATATTTAATCCCCAAGATGACGGGGCTGTTCAGAAAGGTTGTGAAACCTTTAGGGGGTACAGCTTTGCGCGATGCAGTGTGTCACAGGGCAGGGGTGGGGGTGGGGTGGGACTTGAGCTTTTGAAAGTCAGCACCAGCCGCTTCCCTTTTTCTCTTTCTCAGCTTCCTGTGCTGCTCTGGCCTGCCATCCTTCCCTGACGTGATGAAAGTCCCCTGGAAACGGTAAGGCACATTAGACTGTATCCTTCCACAAGCTGCTTCTGGTGAGGTATTTTGTCGCAGCAACAAGAAGGTAACTGAAACAGTAAGATGTTAACTTTCCTGCACTTACTGGCTAGGTTGCAGCAGACCAAGGACTCTCATCCAAGTAATGAATTCCCTTAGGAGGTTGTGAACCACATGGTCACTGTAGTTGGCATGGATAGTCACCCTGTTTTTACTCCTCATCTCTTCTGGAGGGTGGGGCGGTGTTGGGGATCCAACCTGGGCCCTCATGTATGTTAGGCAAGTGCTGTACCACTGAGCTACACTCCCATGCCCTCTTCCTCATTTTAGCAAACCTTATATAGCACTTGCTATATGCTCAGCTCTTCAGATATTCCACGTATTAATTTACTCAAGGAAGACATTGTTCCTTATTCAGTTCAGTGTACCACCTCACACCCCATGGCTCTTTATACCCAGGATCATGCCTGCCATATGGTAGACACTCAGCTCATCTTTGTTGGACGCATATATTGACTAACTTTAAAGAAGGCAGAGCTGGTGACATTAGTCACAGAAATAATTGACTAGAGAGGACCTCACAAGGAATAGGTTTTTTCTAGCCCCTAACTTCAAAGCATATTCAAACATACACATAGGATTTAACCAGGAAAGTAGTAATTACTTCAAGTATTCATCACAGAGGATTTGGTTATTGTGGTGGTTTGAATGTGAATGTATGTCTTCCATAGACTCAGGTGTTAAAATTAAACTTGTAACTTGAATCTCCAGCCACCTGGCTGGAGGAGGTGTCACTGGTGGGTGGATACTGGGGTCCAGCCCAAAAGTGTGTTTGGGGGAGGATCTGATTCCAGTTCAAAGGGATAGAGAACAGTCTGTGCTCTGGCAGGTTTTGTGTGTGTGGTGTTGGTGCTTGCCGGTGGTGCTGGCTGCTTGGATTGATGACTGGAAGGCAGCTTCTTCTGCCATTTGATGGAACTTTCCCTGAATCCCTCTCCCCTCCCCCACATAAAACTGTGTTTTGTTGAATGCTCATCCCAGAAACATGAAACTATTTACTGCAGTTATATAGATGGTGGTAAGATGTGTCGTTTACAAATAAGGCCAGAATTTGTTTTCCGTGTCATTAAGAAATGAAGCTTTTATTTGTTCTTTGAATCTGAGAAGGTTTTCTGACTTTCTTTGGCAGGAAGTGATGTTCAAGTTCTAAGCTTGGGCCTTGTGATTGTCAGTTTTTCACTTGCTGTGGCAAAACACCTGAGAAAGATCATTTAAAGGAAGAAAGGTTTATTTTGGCTCACAGTTTCAGAGGCTTCCACTTGGCCCAGTAACTTTGGGCTTTAATGACACACAATGTCGTGTGGGGAAGAGTGTGGTAGAACAGAGCTGTTCACTTTATGGTAATCAGGAAGAAGAGAGAAAGAAGAAGAACGAGGAAGAAGAGGAGGAAGAGTAAGAAAAAGAGAAGGAGGAAAAAGGGGAGAAGGAGGAAAAGGAAGAGGAGGAAAGAGTAAGAGACCAGCAACAAGCTTCAGCCTTCAAAGGCATGCTTCCAGTGACTTACTTCCTGCAACCAGGCCATGCCCACTCAGCTATGAACTCACCAGTGGATCAATCTATTGATGAGGTTGGCACCCTCTTGCCCAACCACTTCTCACTGGTGTCGTCAGTCCAAGCCTTTAACACGTGAATCTTTGGGGACATTTCCTATCCAAACTAATAATAGGCCTTGAGGTTTTTTTCTATTTCTATTCCTTTTCCTTCTTTGAACTAGCTGCCAATGGAATATGGCTGGGTGAAACTGCCACATGATGAGAGATGCATGGACCCCTAGTGACAGCCAGCCAGCTCCAAACATAGACCCCTACTGACTTGGCTGCGAAATGCAGAAACATGATTGAGCCTGGCTAAGACCAGCAGAACTCCTGGCTGATGTCAGTCTAAATTACTCTCTTAGGAATTGTGAGGTACCCATACATGGAGGTTTAAGCCATAGTATTTTGGTGTAGTTTAAGCAAACTGGTGCATGAAATCCCAGAGTTTGGCCATAGCAAAGAGACAATATTGTCTTAGGCTCAGAGAACAAGGAGGAGAACCCAGTATCTGGAGCCCAGTGTAGCCAGAGCCCCCAGAAGAAGTGGAACAAGGGGTGACCCATGGAGCCTCAGAGGCATGGAGGAGATGGAAGAGAGGCTATTGAATGAAGCCAGGACAGGGAGAAATACCTTGCCTCTCCCTTCCACGAGCTTTCGAATTTGCTGGTGTCACTCAGTGGAGCTCAGCTGGCAAGCCTCTGGCCTAGAGCCTGGGTATGCAACATCCAGCAGACAGTTTCTGTAACGTGGGGCAGCGCAGGGGAAGGGGAGGAGTGGATCCACGTGTGCCAGCAGGCCCAGGGGCAGTGCCACAACCACTGGGAGAACTAGGAGATGGGATTGTTGAGGGAACTTTTATGACAGCAAATTGCATTCTCTTACTCATGTTTTATTCTTTGTTCAGGATTTTAGCCCAAACTAAAACTGAATCCCAGCTATTGGACAACCTGATTGTGAGTGTCTCAACATTTGAACACATACTCTATCAAGTTATATGAACCTATTTGCAAAATGTTCCACCTGCTTGGTCCATAATAAAAAGGTTAAATAATGATGGTTAGGTCAAACAATATGGAAGCCACAAAACACCAATTCTTTCCTTCTCTCCCTCCCTGTTTCTCCTTTTCTTCTTCTTCTTCTTCTTCTTCTTCTTTTTTTTGACTATTTTATTTTATTTTATTTTATTTTATTGGTTTTCTGAGGTAGGGTCTCACTTCTTCTTCCCAGGCTGACCTGGAATTCACTTTTATTTTATTTTATTGGTTTCAGGGTGGCCTCAAACTCACAGCGATCCTCCTACCTCTGCCTCCCAAGTGCTGGGATTAAAGGCATGCGCCACCACGCTTGGCTCATACTGCCTTTCTCTTTTTTTTGAGAGTGAGAAAGTGAGAGTGAGTGCATGTGTGTGTGTGTGTGAGTGTGTGTGTGAGGGAGAGAGAGAGAGAGAAAAAAATTGTTGCACCAGTGCAATCAAACTCCAGATGTGTGTGTCCCCTTGTGAGCTTGCATCACTGTGCATCTGGCTTATGTGGGACTTGGAGAGTGTAGCAGACAGCTTCAGGTTCACTGAGATGAACTTCCAGACCAGGCACAGTTATGGAGGAAGGGATATTATTTATTGAAGCTTACAGATCCAGGGGAAGTTCCATAATGGCAGAAGAAGCGACCTTCTCTCACAAGACCAAGCAGAGAGAGAAAAAGCCAACCAGCCACCACAGCACACAGAGCAAAACTACTGCCAAAAGGTCACACAGCACACTTCAGGAACACCTGCTAGGCACATTTGCATATCTTTACAATGGAATCTCAAACCCACACCATTAACACCTTAAGACCAGCCCCCAGTGACATTGCCTCTAGCAAGGTGATTGCAGATGCAAACTATAACTAGTAAAACACTGAATATATTGGGGGACATATATTCAAACTACCACAGAGAGTTAAACATAAATCCTTAGGCTTTACCAGCAAGTGCCTTAACTGCTAAGCCATCTCCAGCCCTTTTTTTTTGAATAATTGTATATATGCATATAATGTATTTTGATCACTTTCACCCCCATTACCTTCTCTTATGCCTTTCCCACTAAACCCCTTCTTCCCAACTTGACTCCTTCTACTGTTATGTCTTGTTTTGTGACCCACTGTCTTTAAATTGGAGTTGTCTACATGAGCATGGATGGTGAGGGTGGTTTATTAGAATATGGGTGACTTACACTGTAGTGACTATGCCATTGAAGAAAATGTCTCCCTCTCCCCCAGTGATTTATTTTTGATTTATTCAGCAAGCATTAGAATCTTTCTATATGCCAGCCAAGCAAGAGGCAGGGTGACACACAGATATGCATACCCTTATATGTGTAGATAGTTACAATATAATTCAAATGTCAGTGAGCTATGAGGTGAGAATGGGATGGGTCTTAAAGAAGGAGTACAAATTTCTAGGGGAAAATGGCAAAGACAGCTTTCAGGAGGAGGAGTGTGCAAAGACTCAGAGGTAAGGCACAAGATGTCATATTAAAAAAATCACTAAATGCTATAGTTTGATGTGGTTAAAATGTGGTTAAAATGATTAGTACAGGGGACATATGGAGAGAGATAAGGCCCATAGAAGTGGAAGGGGCTAGAACCAATGAGACTTTAGATATTATGTTGGAAGCCAACTGGGAGATGTTAATTTTTTTTTATTTTATTTTATTTTTTTTTTTGTTTTTCGAGGTAAGTTTTCACTCTAGCTCAGGCTGATCTCGAATTAACTGTGTAGTCTCAGGGTGGCCTCGAACTCACAGTGATCCTCCTACCTCTGCCTCCTAAGTGCTGGGATTAAAGGCGTGCGCCACCATGCCCGGCTAACTTTCATTTTTTTAAAAACTTTTTTATTATTTTATTTGTTTTTGGAGAGACAGAGAGAGAGAGAGAGAGAGAGAGAGGAGAGAGAGGGAGACAGATGGGCATGCCAACAGTCTCTCAGCTGCTGTGAACGAAATCCAGATGCGTGCGCCCCCTTGTGGTCAAGTGCGGCATTGCGCCCTTGTGTCACTTTGCATCTGGCTAAACATGGGACCTGGAGTTTAGAACTGGGTTCTTAGGCTTAGCAGGCAGGCGCCTTAACCGCTAAGCCATCTCTCCAGCCCTCATTTTTTTTTTTTTTTTTGAAGCAGGGTCTCACTTTAGCCTATGCTGACCTGGATCTCATTGTATTGGCCTTGAACTCATGGAATTCCTCCTACCTCAGCCTTTCAAGTTCTGGGATTAAAGGCATGTGCTACCACACCCAGTAATTTAAAAAAAATTATTTTAAAACTTTAAAAATATTTATTGTGTATCTATGTGTATGCATGTGGGTACACAGGCACATGTGTGTGCATACAGGTGGAGGCCAGAGATTAACGTCAGGATCTTCTTCTGGCTTTATGTGAGTACTGGGCAATCGAACCTGGGTCATTAGGTATTGCAGACAAGTGCCTTAACCACTGAGTCATCTCTCCATCCCTACCTTAATATTTTTTAAATTAATTAATTTTCAAGCAGAGACAGAGAAAGAGACTGAGAGAAGAGAGACAGACAGAGAAAGAGAGAGAGAGAGAATGGGTACTCCAGGGACCCTAGCCAATGCTTACGTGTGTACTGGGGAATTGAACCTGGGTCCTTTGGCTTCAGAGGCAGGCACCTTAACCACTAAGCCATCTCTCCAGCCCAACCTTAATATTAAAAAAATATGTATGTATGTATGTATGTATGTATGTATGTATGTATGTATGTATGTATGTATTTATGAGAGAGAAAGAGAAAGAGAGTATATGGACATGCCAGGGTCTTCTGCCACTGCAAATGGACTCCAGATACATATGCTACTTTTTGCATCTGGATTTATGTGAGTACTGGGGAATCAAACCCAGACAACTCACATGTAAATCTAAATATTTGAAGCTAGGATCCACATAGGAGACAGAATATGTGGCACTGATTTTCTGAGCCTGGGTTACCTCACTTAATATAATCATCTCTAGATCCATCTATTTCCCAGTACATTTCATAATTTAATTTTTCTTTACTGCTGAATAAAAGTTCATTGTGTAAATGTGCCACATCTTTATTATCCATTCATCAGATGAAGGACATATAGGGTGGTGCCATTTCCTAGCTATTGTGAATACAGCAGCAGTAAACACGGATGAGCAAGTATCTGTAGTAATGGGTAGAGTCCTCAGGGTCTATCTGGCTAGAATTTAAAAAGTACTATAAACACTTATTATGCTATAAATTGGTATTTTCCTTAAGATTATGCAGCTGTCACTCTGAATGAATCAGTTTAAGCTCACTTGTTTATTCCCTCACTTTCTGTGGATGGGCATTCAGGTTTTCTGTGTTTAGCAATGACAACGTTTTAGGGTAATTCCGGGTACAACAGGGTTTTCATTTCAGTAAAACATACTTGTGAAGATAGGATTTCCGGATCATTGATGGCTACTGGACACGGTGGCACACAGCTAAAACCCTAGGACTCAGGGCTTGAGGCAGAATGCTTGTGAGCTTGAGGCCAGCCTGGCTACATAGCAAGACCCTGTCTCAAATTCCCTACACCCTCCCACCCCCACAGGGTTTGTAGCTTTATTTCTCATAGGTGTCTCCAGATTGCTTTCCTAATAGGTGTGGGACTTCCTAGTGCTCAACACCCTTAGCCAGAACTGGACATTATCACTGTCCTTGTGAGTTTTGGCAGCTATTGTGGGTGAAAGAAAGGCTGGTTCACACATGCTGAGCTTTTTACTCTGTGTTTATTGACAATTTGCTCAGCTCCTTTTGCTATTCATTTTTCTTTTTCCTATTACTGGATAAATTTCTTTCAATGTTAGAGTAAATCTTTATTCATGTGTTTTGCAGAGGTTTCTTTCCCATACCAGATCATCATTGGTTTTTAAAAAAAATTTTATTATTGACAACTTCCAGAATTATAAACAATAAACCATGATAATTCCCTCCCCCTCACTTTCCCCTTCACAATTCTACTCTCTATCATATTCCCTCCCCCTCTCAATCATTATTTCTTTTATTTTGATGTTATCATCTCTTCCTTGTGTTATACTGATCTTGTGTAGGTAGTGCCAGGCACTGTGAGGTCATGGCTATCCAGGCCATTTTGTGTCTGGAAGATTGCACTGTAAGGAGTCCTATCCTTCCTTTGGCTCTTACATTCTCCCCACCACCTTTTCTGCAATGGACCCGGAATCTTGGAAAGTGTGATAGAGATGTTTCAGTACTGAGCACTCCTCTGTCCCTTCCTCTCAGCACTTATTGTGTTGTAAGTTTTCATATGTGGTAAGACAATCTCATTACGTTATACTTTTTCAATATTATCTCCCTCTTTTTCTCTCTGTGCATGTGTATGAGTGTGGTGGTCATGTATGCATGCGTCAAGGTGCACGTGCATGTGGATGTCAGAGGTCCTCATCTTCCACCTTGTTTAAAGTAGGGGCTCTTGTTTGTCAGGCTGGCTGGCCCACAGGCCTCCTGGGATTCTCCTGTCTCCACTTCCATTTTGTTCTCTCTCTTCTGAGACAGGCTCTCATTATTTAGCCTAGGCCTCAAATTCTTAGTCCTTATGCCTCAGTTTCCCAACTGTTAGGGCTAGAGATGTGTGCCTCTATACCCAGTAGCTCAGTAGCTCAATATTTCTTTGTCTCTATCTGTCTCTCCTTTCTCCCTCCTTCTCTCTTTCCTCCCTCCCTCACTCTTTTCTTTTCTTTTCTTTTCTTTTCTTTTCTTTTCTCTTAGTGCTAGGAATTGAACCTTGAAAATACTAAGCATAAAAATTTTCTTGGTACCAGGGCCTCCAGCTACTGCAAATGAACTCCAGATGCACACATGGTTTCTGGGGAGTTGAACCTGGGTCCTTAGGCTTCGCAGGCAAGTTCCTTAACTGCTAAGCCATCTCCTCAGTACTGTATTCACTTTTTTTTTTTTGATACAGGGTCTCCACATATAGCCCAGGCTGGCCTCAGATTTATAATCCTCTCGTCTTGGCCATCCAAATGCCTGGCTTCTCGCTGAAGCTTAAAAGCCTTGGTTGTCTCAGCCCAAGAAGACAGAGAGAAAGAATTCACTTTTCCTCTGCCTTTTTGTTCCATGGAAGCCTTCAATGGTTTGGGAGGATGCCTGCCCACATTGGTGAGGGTGGATCTTCCTTACTCAGTCTACTGATTCAAATGCTAATTTATTCCGGAAACACCCTCACAGACACACCCAGAGAGGATTACACAAGGCTGTGAAGACCAGGAAATGTGAAATAGGACTCATTTTAGAGGGTGATTGTCATACCATGAAAGACTACATAGCAAAGCAAGTAAGGTGGTCCTATATATACACTGACATGGAAAATATCCAAGATATATTGTTAAGTAAAAAAGGAGACAAAACCACTTATGACACCATTTATGTTAAGAAGAAAAAACCTTACAAACACTAGAAAAAATATTTTTTCCTATAGGTATTCATAGAGAATATCTGGAATGTTCCCAATGGATTTCCGTCATTAGATATTGAATTTTTGATTAGCCATATTGTTTAAATTTTAAAACATGATAATATATTCATGTTTCATGCAATTAAAAATAATTTTCAAAGAATAAATAACGTAGATATTGTGAGTGTAGGAGAGAGATGAAAGTGGGTAGAAATAATGTGGCATCAGGGGAGATGGTGAACAATGGAAGGAAGGGAGAGGCGTGTAGGAGGTAACAACCAAGAGGTTTTAAAGTGTGCAGTAGAAAGGAAGGCATCTGGCATGACTTCTATGACTTTGAGCTCAGGTGACTAGGTTTCCATTGTTTAGTCAGAGAGTGCAGGAGGAACAACAGATTTTGGAGGAACTAAGGGGAGGCAGGGCAAATGTCTGGATTCTGAACAACCTCCTCTGTGCTTAAGGCTTGTGGAGGGGACTTGGGATGGTAATCTTTACTGTCATCTGGACTGAATTTAGAATCCCCATGGAAACACCCTTCTGGGTGTCTCTGTGAGGTCATTTCCAAAGAGGTTTAACTGGGAAGGGAAGAGCCATCAGGAATGTGGGAGGCACTGGCCCATGGACCTGCGATGCAGGTCCCTGCAATGCAAAAGGTTTGAGTCCCCAGGACCCACATAAGCCAGGTGCATAAAGTGGCCCATGTGTCTAGAGTTCATTTGCAGACACATGTGGCTGGGGCCCTGGCATGCCCATTCTTTAAAAAAAAAAAAAAGAAAGAAAGAAAACCAAAAACTAAAACAAAATAGAAAGGAAAAAGTGAGCTGAGCACTAGCACTCATTTCTCTCCGCTTCTTGAATATGGGTGCAGTGTAGCCAGCTGCCTCATGTTTCTGCCTCCATGCCTTCCCCACCATGATGAACTGTATCGCTTCTTGAGCTATGTGCCTAGTTGTTTTTGTCAGGTGTTTGTCACCGTAATGAGAAAAGTAACTGATACCAGTGAGAAAGACTTTATGTCCTCTGATAAACCGAGTCTATGCAATAGGCTGATAGTAAATGAATAGGAGGAAACGGAAGGGTTAATAGTCTTCCCTGAAAGCTAGAGGGAACTAAAGAGTTAATAACTATCCCTAGGACCAATAAGCAATAAAAAAACTTCAGAAGCATGTCCTTGACAGGCCTGTCTACTCCCAAATGATAAACTAAACTTCCTTTAGCTCAGAAAACCTTGAGGGAACAGAAATGGTCTGGTGGGTTATCCTCCCTAGACAATTTGGCTAAAAAAGCTTATTCTGAGCAAGGACACAAATAACTACAGTTCCTTATCTACTTCCCTTGGACCTGCAGCTGGTACAGCCTGTTTGTCTTAGGATCACCCTTATAAGCTTGCACCCCAGCCTGGCTCAGTGCTTTAGCCTTCATCTGCGGGAGAGCTGAGGTCTCTTGCTGTTTCAATAAACAGTCTGTCTATAGAGATCAAGTCTGGTGTTTTCATTTGCTTTTCTCTTATACTTGCCTTACAGAACCCATTTAAATTATATACATAAGCACAGTACTACCACAAAATATGAGACTCAAAGGACCAGATGATTGAAGTTCCGGTAGTATCCTAAACCACAGACAGAGTGGCCTGGATCTTCTTCCAGGAGGTGGTGACAATTATAGAAGGGTAAGGAGAGAAAACATGGTGAGTAAAGGCTGTCTTTAGATAACTACTATTCTTTAGGTAGTACTTTAAATTGTAAAAGTCTCTGAGGAGCCTCAGCATACTGGATCATTTATGATAAAGTCTGTCTGGGTTTTTCTTCTTCTGGGAGATAAACTTCTATGATTGATAAGATTCCCAGGGTAGGGTACGTAAGAATTTTCTGGGGCTTTACTCCCTCCTTCATGGCAGGAGCCTCGGTACTCCCTCCTCTTTGCTTCTCTTAATCTTTAATAAAGTCTCTCTAAACCTTACCCTCTGGTCTATGGATTTTAATTTGTTAAGTTCATAAGACAAGAATCCAGGGTACTGTAAATTTTTTTTTTGGTTTTTCGAGGTAGGGTCTTGCTCTAGCCCAGGCTGACCTGGAATTCACTATGTAGTCTCAGGATGGCCTTGAACCCACAGGGATCCTCCTACCTCTGCCTCCTGAGTGCTGGGATTAAAGGCGTGCGCCACTACCCCCGGCTCTGTAATTTTTTTGATGTATTGACAAGGAACCCCCAAATTCCTGTTTCACTTTGATTCACTGTTCTCATCTTTGGTTAGGGAACCTTCTTTTTATAGACAGTGATAAAAACTGAGGAGACCCAGGAATCATCAAGATGGTGAGAGTAAGAGATAGCCTGGTCATTCTGTTTTCAGGGCCCTGGCCAGTTTATCTTCTTTCTACATTTCAGAGATTTGTGGTTTTAAATATTACTTATTTATCTATGCATACATGTGTGGGTGGGTATATATATGGGTACAGGAGCCAAGGAGCACATGTGGAGGTCACAGGACAACGTCAAGGTGTCTGTGCTCCTTTTTTCAGAAAAGGTCTCTGTATTAGTCAGGGTTCTCTAGAGGAACAGAATGGATAGAATGAATTGTATTAAAAGGGAATTTATCGGATTAGCTTACACAGTCCAGCAATAATAGCAGGTTGCAGGTCCGAGAGTCAAGAAACCCGGTAGCTGCTCAGTCCACGAGGCTGGAGGCCTCAGCAGTCCCAATCCGGCACTGAAGGCCTGGAGGCTTCCTGGAGAGACGCTGCTCTTCAGTCCACCCTGGTCTTCAGTCCACACTGGAAAGCAGCAACACCAAGCAGCAAGTACCAAGCAGAAAGCACCAAGCAGCAAGCACCCAGTGGCAAGCAGCGAGCAGCACCGGCAGCCAGGTGGGAGAGAGAGCCTTTCTTCCCAGAGCTTCTTTTTATCAACCAGCCCCTCCTCCAAGAGGGGCCACCCACTCTGGGGGAAGGGCTCACCCCTGGGGGAAGGATTCTTCCTTTAGTTAATCCTTCCTCGAGGCAGCCTCAGAGACACACTTATGAGGAATGTCTGTGGATTCCTAAACAAATCAAGTTGACACAAACTTAACCATCACAGTCTCTTACTGCTGCAAATGAACTGTCACAATGCAGACCAACTCCAAACTAGCTGGCTGCCAAGCTTTGGCTTCTCCTTGCTCCACCTCCTATTATCTCAGGCTCATTGGGATCACAGATGCATGTGCCTCTCTGTACATCTGGCTCTATGTAGGTGCTAAGGGATGAAGAAAAAAAAAGAACTTTCTTTTTTTGGAGGATTTATCTTTAGGCAGATAAAAAAACTTGACAGCTATCCCTCCTGTACTGTAAGGGAAAGAGCAGTGAGAGTTAGCAAGGCAGGAGAGCGAGAGAGACAATGTCACCAAATTCAAATCCAATCATTCACCAGTTGAAAGGCACTACTCAGGAAGCTGGATAGGAAATTGGGTTTATTCAAAACTCTTGAGAAGTTGGTTGGAGCTACCTTCCGTAGGAAAAATAAAACAGCTTTGCTGGGGGAAACTTAAATACATGAAAAAGCTTTTATAGGGAGGGAAGGAAGTACAGCGGGACACTAGGCAGGAAGTGTGTGTGTTGAGAGGCTAAAACATCCTAACTATCCTTGACCTCCTGGCACTAGCTCCTGAAGTTCTGTAGACAGACATATTACATTTCTTCACAGCAAATTGTTGACCCTCACAGTAATTCACATGCATTGTGTTAGCTGATACGCAGAACTAGAGTGAGAAGAGACATTGCGTTTTCTGATGTTATTTTGAAGGTTACTAGAAGCTCTGGCTTCTATAAATCTACAGAAAGATTATTTGAACTGGTGAGATGGCTCAGTGATTAAAGGCACTTGCTTGCAAAGCTTGCCAGTCATGGCTCAATTCCCCAGTACCCAAGTAGAGCCAGATACAAAGTGGTGCATGGATCTGGAATTCGGTTTGCAGCCACAAGAGACCCTGGTGCATGCACATGCATACACCCACACACATGCGTGCAAATGAATAAAAATAATAAATAAAAAGAAAGATTACTTATCAGTCAACATATTTTTTAGCTCTTTAGTGACACCCTCCATACATATAGATAATGTACCATGATCATAATCCTGTATCCCACCTCTCAAATCCCCACTCTACTGACTTCCTTCTTCTTTTCTTCCAGTCTCTCTTCTATTTTGATGTCATTTTTATCTCTTCCTATTATGCAGGTCTTATGTAGGTAGCATCAGCTACTATGAGGTCATGAATATCTAGGTCACTTTGTGAATGGAAGACAGTATTGCAAAACATTCCTCCCCTTCTTTTGGCATATATATATATATATATATATATATATATATATATATATATATATTGAGGTAGGGTGTCACTGTAATCCAGGCTGACCTGGAATTCACTATGTAGTCTCAGGGTGGCCTTGAACATGTGGCGATCCTCCTACCTCTGCCTCCCAAGTGCTAGGATTAAAGGCATGCACCACCATGCCTGGCTCTTATATTATTTAAAAAAAATTTTTTTTTAATTTATTTATTGCAAGCAGAGAGAAAGAGAGAGAGAGAAAGAGAGAGAAATAATGGGCATGCCAGGGCTTCAAACCATTGCAAATGAAATCCAGATGCATGCACCTCTTTGTACATTTGGCTTTATGTGGGTACTGGGGAATTGAACTCAGGTTGTTAGGTTTTGCAAGCAAGAGCCATCTCTCCAGCTTTCTTTTTAAAAATATTTATTTACTTGAGAGAGAGCATGTGTATGTGTATGGGTGTGCCAAGGCCTCCTGTTGCTGTAAATGAACTCCAGATGCTTGTGCCACTTTATGCATCTCGAGCTAAAATTATATTTTTCATTTTATAGTTTTCATAGCTGAGGGAAGGGATGAATGAACAAACAAGGTGTGGCAATTTGTATATCAGTCATTTTTGTAGACAGGCCACCTAACAATGAACTCTATTGTAATTTTTTTTAGCCTTATCATCTCTCTGGGCCCTTTCTAGACAGTTCTCACAATTAACTCTTATAAATCAGTTCAACTTTTTAAAATAATTTTTTTAACTTTTATTTTTTAAAAATTTTTGTTGGTTTTTTGAGGTAGGGTCTCACTCTGGTCCAGGCTGACCTGGAATTCACCATGTAGTCTCAGGGTGGCCCTGAACTCAAGTGCTGGGATTAAAGGCGTGTCCCACCATGCCCTGGTTAAACTTTTTTTTTATATACAATAGGCTAAAAGTAAACAGTATTAAAAGATTAAGTTTATGTAATACATATATACAATTAGTGGTATTTTCTTTCCCGACAAAATGTTGAAACAAGTGTTCCTTATAAACAAAAACTATACAGAAGAATTTGTCATAACAATAGTTTAAATTTATAATTTCTCAAAGGTTCACATGTTTGATAACAAACTAGCCATCCAGTATCCTTCTTTTCTAATGAAGTCTACTTTTTGAGGCCCAAATTTCTTTTTCAAAGGCTAATTAAAATATTTAATGTATAAGTAGTTCGTCTATATACAGCACATTTAAATAAATAGGTTTCTAGGAATCAGTATACATTTAATATTTTCTTCCTTAAGAAAATAGAAGTTTAGGTCAAGTTATAAACTTTATCACTTTGACACTGTCCTGATCTTAATGTAGGAATTAGAAATGGACCCTAACGCTTATGCAAACATAAATAAATTTAAAAATATTTCTAGGGATAGCTCAGAGTGATAAAGTGACTTCTTCATATAAATAGTTTAAAAGATACTTAACTTTTATCCGACTTCTGACATATAACCTATGTATCAAAACCCCAAGTAGGAGACAAAGCATTTATCTTGTTTATAATTTCTTTGGTTCTCCCACTGTTTAGAGCACAGTTTAAACATCAAGTTCATTGATGCCACACTGATTGAAAACTATGTCAAGGCAGATAAAATAGTTGAAAGCAGATTAAATTTTTTTTTTTCGAGGCTCAGGCTGACCTGGAATTCACTATGTAGTCTCAGGGTGGCCTCGAACTCTCAGTGATCCTCCTACCTCTGCCTCCCGGGTGCTAGGATTAAAGGCGTGCACCACCACGCCCGGCAGATTAAATTTTGCATTTATAAAAATTCAAGTTTTATCACAGATTGTTACAACAGTTGTAGATAAATTAGTTGTCACCTTGGTATAAAACTAAATCTTTGTAAACAAGTTTACATTTTATTTTCAAGAACCAAATTGCACTAGTCAAGAACATAGGCATTTTGAGAATCTATAAAAGCTAGTTCAAAGTACTGTGTCACTTAATGTACACTTTAAGGTATCACTTGTCTTGTCCACAATGCCAGTGCTAAAATTCCAAGTTTATCAAGACAAATATAGTAACACTGGATTTGAAAAACACACAATAACAAACAATTGCCATGGCGTAAATAGTGGCTAGCTAGTAACCTTCAGAATGAAATCATCTTTAAACAAATCCTGCTAGGCACAGCTATTATAGGAAATAATGTTTTATTTAGGTGCCGAATTTTAAAGGTTTTTTTTGTTGTTGTTGTTGTGCTGGAGATTAACCTAACCTGGGGGCCTCATACATGTTAGGCATTTAGTACCAATTTTGAGCAGTTTTTATAACAAAATATGGTAGCGTGATTTCTGAATTGATAAGGACAATCACAGCAGTATTTTCCTGAAAAACTTTGAGTTGTTCAGTTCTATCCAATATTTGTTCAATTTCAACTTGTTTCACGTTAGTGTTTTCCTGGTGGCTTTTCAGAGCTCTTGGTGGTGTCATAATACTTCCACTGCACACTGGTGACAACTGCCCTCCTCTTCTGAAGGTGTTTACATAGTCTACTTCATTCAGCAAAGCCAAATAATTTGCATGTGTCTGGATATTATGTCTGTCTTCCATAGGTATCTTCTTAAAAGTCTTCAGCTTCACTGGACTAGTACTTTTTATTACACTGGCAAAAGGTACCATCCAGTCCACACATTCTGAGATGTTATCCCATTCCAAACTGAGGCTTTCTTACCCACTTCAATGGAGGTAAAATGGCCTAAGGCAGAGGCAGCCAGAATTCTGTCCTGGAATTCTAATGAGTCGATGGCTAGAACACGGAGATCTAAAAGCTAAGCTATTTGAATGAATGTATCCTGAGAATATTGAGGTAGCAGAACCTTAGGAGCGTGTTTAAGGGCATCAACTTTGTGGTAGTTTGAATATATGTCCCCCAATATATTCAGTGTTTTACTTTATAGTTTGCATCTTCAATCACCTTGCTAGAGGCAAGGTCACTGGGGGCCCGGTCTTAAGGTGTGGTGATGGGTTTGAGATTCCATTGTAAAGATATGCAAATGTGTCTAGCAGGAGTTCCTGAAGTCTGCTGTGTGACCTTTTGGCTGTAGTTTGTTTTGCTTAGTGTGCTGTGGTGGCTGGTTGGCTTTTGCTCTCTCTGCCTGGCCTTGTGAGAGCAGGCCGCTACTTCTGCCGTTATGGAACTTCCCCTGGATCTGTAAGCTTCAATAAATAATATCCCTTCCTCCATAACTGTGCCTGGTCTGGAAGTTCATCTCAGCGAACCTGAAGCTGTCTGCTACAGTAAAGTGGTACCGAGGAGTGTGGGGTGAGATGAACCTGACCGTGTGGATATTCGTCTTTTGGAACCTTTGTTTTGGAGGAATGGGCATGGACTTGGTGCTTGCAACTGAAGATGCCTTCTGGAGTGGTAAGCCAAGTTTTATGGACTATTCTGATGACAGTTTTAGAATGCTAAGTGCAGACTGTATTGAACTTCAAGGCTTGGCTTATGAGCTTTCTAAGGGGAAGGAAAGACGGCAGAGGACTTTGTTGGAACTGGGCTACTGGCATAAGGGATGGCTACGTTCCGCAATCCAGCTCCGGAAAGTTTGATCAAGGTTAAATTTGTAATGGACTGATGTGCTTGGCTAAAGATATCGGACTGAAATTTTAAGATTTTTGAGTTGGAAAACCTGAAGCAAGCTAAAAGTAGAGGCACTGAGACTGGTTAAGCTGCTATTGTCAACACATTAGCAATCTTAAGGAAGGTGGAAGGAAGGTGGCCCGACTTGATTTACATTAAAACAATGGAGAGGATGCCTGAGGAAAGACTGTTAGAAATGCAAACTTTTGGAAAGAGTGTTTACTGGAGAAGGAACCTGCTTTTCAAGGCTCTGATTTATTTCATCCCTGGATTAAGAATATGGCTGTGTCCTGCACACCTGGTATTAGTTTTGGAAATATGAAAAATGCATGGAGTGGTCATGAATTGCACACGGTTCCAGGAGCCGCTGCTGAGATGCAGCATGAAGCAGGGCATGAAGACCCTCAGGAATAGGCTGGAAGAGCCTTTGTAAGATGGACTGTGGGTTGCATGGAGACCTGAAGATGTTTTGGATATACCAGGACTGTGCAAAAGGACTACCATGGAGTGCAGTGTTGAACTGGGATGAAAGTTTTTTCCTGGCGACTCTGCCCAGCTGGAGGGGCGGAATTGGTAAACATGGAGACTGTTAGTCTCTGGTTATATTGAACTTGAACTGCAGAAGTTTGATGATGGCTGATGGTGATTGAGTTTGCATTGTTTTAGTCTCTCCTTGCTATTCCTTATACAGTTAAAATGTTTACTCTGTGCCTTTACATGTTGAAAGTATTTAACTTGTTTGATTTTACAGGACTCACTATCTTAAGTTGATCAAGACTGTGAGAACCTTTGAAACTGGACTGAGTACAATTTACAATCTTATTAATCTATTGGGGGCCAGGAGCTAAATATATTGGGGGCCAGGGCGGAATGTAAAAGGATGTCCCCAATATATTCAGTGTTTTACTTTATAGTTTGCATCTTCAATCACCTTGCTAGAGGCAAGGTCACTGGGGGCCCGGTCTTAAGGTGTGGTGATGGGTTTGAGATTCCATTGTAAAGATATGCAAATGTGTCTAGCAGGAGTTCCTGAAGTCTGCTGTGTGACCTTTTGGCTGTAGTTTGTTTTGCTTAGTGTGCTGTGGTGGCTGGTTGGCTTTTGCTCTCTCTGCCTGGCCTTGTGAGAGCAGGCCGCTACTTCTGCCGTTATGGAACTTCCCCTGGATCTGTAAGCTTCAATAAATAATATCCCTTCCTCCATAACTGTGCCTGGTCTGGAAGTTCATCTCAGCGAACCTGAAGCTGTCTGCTACAAACTTGAAGAAAGAGATTTAACCATGAGATGACTGTTACAGGACAAAGTTCCCGTTTTAAAGCCTTTAGTATCATGAGTTCCATCCTTAAAATATCCACTTCACTGCAAGCACCATTGGTGACATAAGCAAACTCTTGAAGTTTTGGAGTATAATTTTCCTCAAGTTTGGAAGCAATGAATAATGAGGTAATTCCAATGAGTTGAAGCATATTTTTATTTATATCCTTTTGTGTCAACATAAATCTATCAAAAAAGTCTTGTGCAAGATAAAATGTTTCCCTATGAAGTGTGCATACTTCACAGACCTCTAAAAGCCAGTCTAGGAGTGTTGGCCTCATCTGTGGTGCCAAGTCAGAATGCAGAACTTCAAAATGTTTGCCATGCACATATCTGTTCTATTTGTTAATATATTTAGCCAGACCTCCTTCGAACATCCCCAGCTTAAGTCTGGCAGAGGGGGAGGATGAAAAAAAGATTTTTAAATCTGTAATTTGTAAATCTGGAGAAGTCACTTGTTCCTATTTCTTTGTGGGGTGTTCGATGATAATGCAAGGACTGATTCCTCCAGACAATACAGGTGGTCAACAGTTCTCCTTCCTCTCCACCTCTAGGGGCAGTAAATGTGTCAGCGGAATCTTCCCAATGCAAAGCAATAACCCAATTCTGTTCTTACTCGTCCCCAAGTCCACCCAGTCCACCCAGTCCAGTTCGGCATTACCCTAATCTCATACTGATGCTTCTTGGTGACCTCCTCTTTTCTCTTCTTGATATCCTGTGCTCTTTTTCTCTTCTTGGCTTGGATTATCTGCGCTTCTTGCGGGGAGTCCGACTGGCTGGGCTGGGCACTCTGCTGCTGCTTAGCTTGTAAACGGCTAATGCATCTTGACATTCTCTTCTTTCGGGTGTATGAAACCTGGATCTCGGGGTGTTTGGCAGCACCTCAGCCCTGCATCTCCGAGAGGCGACCTGAATGAGTTCAGAATGGCCATGACGCGGCCATCTTGGGATGCACCGGGGCTCTGGTTCAACTTTTAACTTTTTTTTTTTTTTTTTTTACAGTTGGGTGTTCTGACAGTAACTAGAAGCTAGCTGCAACAGCAGGGCAAGGTGTCATTCATATTTTGCAGTAACATTTTTCTCGGTCCCCCATATACTCAAGGCCAATGATATCTATGGTCTTGTATCTTGGGAAGAGATTAAGAGAAAGCTGAGACATGAACTTCTCCCCAAATCCTTGCCTGTCCTGCCCCCACCTACTCCCTCTAGGTGCAGAAGGGTCATCTTTTCTGTGGGCACAGACTGTGCTGCCTGCCCTCGTCTCTATTAGCTGAGTGCTCGGGAGCCTCGAGTACCTTACTTGCTTAAAGTTGATAAACTACACAAGTCACTTCTTGCTTCTTTCTCCTACAACTCCCTCTGGATTCCGATCGTTCCTCCTGCTAGGACAAGCCTTGGACACTTTCCTACCCTACCATGGTCTCACTGAGGAAAGACGAACTCCAAGATGATGCTAGACTCTTACCTGCTTCTTCCTTGTGTCAACGTACCCACCCCACAGCACCCAGGGTCTGCACTACCCTAACCTTACTACATACAACTGTTCTTCTCTTAGGTGTGTGTGTGTGTGTGTGTGTGTGTGTGTGTGTGTGTGTGTGTGTGTGAGACAGGACTGGAATGAGGGTGATGGTTGCTGGGACATAGATTCAAACACCCTCTCCATCATTTGCTGACCTTTAAACTGGAGGTGGGTTGACAGACGGTGAGCAACTAGGAATGGTGAGGTTCCAGTCACCCTCGGAGGAGGTCCAACTCTCCCTGTGCCTTTAGTTGTACAATTTCAAGTCACTATTCCTCTAGGACCAATGGAAAGCGACCACTATGATAAACACAATGCCTTTTGGAAGAGCAGAAGTTACTGACTAGGCCTGCAAGGGTGCTAATAAATGAAACCCAAGGTCAGCCTCCACCAAAACTAACAGCACCCCTAGGTGAATTTCCATCTCACTGGTGCCCAGTTACAGTGACCACTGAGGGTCTACAGAGGGGGCTTAACATAGAGAACAAGGTTTACCATGTAACACCCGTGACATCAAATTCCTAACACATGGGATAAACTTGACATCTTCACCCCACAAATTCTCCTTTTTCAATTTAATCCCTAGTTCCTCAAGAGCAATTAAACTCCCTTAATACTTTTTCCACTTACATGCAGCTGGAGTGGGAGCGGGCTCTGTGACGCTTGTTCACTGGCTGGGGCTTGCAGCCTTTCTTCCACAGTTGGAGTCGTGGTTCTCAGCCCAGACTGCACATCAGACTCACTTGGGGGTCAAGGTGCTCACCTCTGGGCTCCACCCTAGCACCCAGACTTCTCTGACCGGTGGCAGGGCCCAGGTGTCAGCAGTGTTAAAACTCCAGTGAATAGGTAAGTCTGACTTCTGACCTGGGCATGCGATGGGGCTGAACACCAGACAGCACTCCTAAATGGACTTTGTCTGATTCCAGATCTCTCTTGTTTCCACTTTCGAAAATTTGAATCCAGTAAAGCTTTTTGTCATGTTAGCCATGCTTCTATTGGAATTGAGACCAGGGTGAGGCATGTATGGAGTAAATTTTAAGGAGGTTCTTATCTCCAGGTGCCCACTCTCCATTTACATGATGCTGGGTGAGGACCTCCTTAAATTTGGAGCCCTGAATATCTCAGTTGTTTTACCTTAATCTTGGCTCTGGTTCATATAATACATTTTAATTTTTAAAATTTTTCTTTTCATCCCCTGAAGTTGCCTACCCTTAATATTTGCCTTTCTTTCCCCCTTATCACTCTCTCTTGTTATCCCCTCACCTGTTCCTATAGCATCGCTTCCACTCCCCAAATAGTCCCCATATATACATATAAATATAAATAATATAAATATATATAATAAACTTAGATTCCACAGATGAGAGAAAAGATGTGAAATTTGTCACTTTGAGTCTGGCTTATTTCATTTAATATGGTGATCTCTGGTTCCATTTATCTCTCTGCAAATGATATATCATTCTTCTTGATGGATGTATAAAACTCCACTCTGGGGCTGGAGGGATGGCTTAGCAGTTAAGGTGTTTGCCTACACAGCTAAAGGACCCAGGTTCGATTCCCCAGGACCCACGTTAGCCAAACGCACAAGGGGGCGCATGCATCTGGAGTTCATTTGCAGTGGCTGGAGGTTCTGGCACGCCCATCCTCTCTCTCTCTCTCTCTCTCTTTCTCTGTCAAATAAATGAATAAATAAAAATAAAATAAAATATAAAAAACCTCCACTCTGTGTATATGCTACATTTTGTCTATCCATTCATCTATTGATAGGCATGAAGGCTGGTTCCATATCTTGGCTATTGTGACTAGTGTTGCAATAAGTATGGACATATAGGTACCTCTGTGGTATACTGATTTCAATTCCTGCAAACAAACTCCACATGCATGTGCCATCTTGTGCATTTGGCTTACATGGGTCCTGGGGAATTGAACCAAGGTCCTTTGGCTTTGCAGGCAAGTGCCTTAACTACTAAGCCATCTCTCCAGCCCACATATGTTCTTAATAAGGGTGATTCTGCATCTAGATGAGCAAAAATCAGTCCCTGCTTTTGAGTGGACCATATAAAAAGTCTTACTGTGTTCCTGTGTGAAGGGAAGATATATGTATAGTGCATAAAAAGACAACATGGATCTGGGGAGCTGGCTCAGTGGTTTAAGGCACTTGCTTGCAAAGACTGCTAGCCCAGATTTGATTCTCCAGTACCCGTGTAAAGCTAGATTCACGAAGTGGTGCATGTGTCTGGATTTCATTTGCAGTACAAGAGGACCTTATGCACACACACATATACTCTCTTTCTCTCTCATAAATAAATTAAAAATATTTTTAAAAGATAATATTGTCAGGCCTGGAGAGATGGCTTAGCTGTTAAGCACTTGCCTGTGAAGCCTAAGGACCTGGGTTCAAGGCCCGATTCCCCAGGACCCATGTAAGCCAGATGCACAAGGTGGCACACGCATCTGGAGTTTGTTTACAGTGGCTGGAGGCCCTGGCGTGCCCTTTCTCTATCTGTGTGCCTCTTTCTCTCTCTGTTTGTTGCTCTCAAATACATAAACAACAAAAAATTTAAAGAAAGATAATATTGTCCATATGTGTTATAAAAATTCCATGGGAACAGTGGTTGTGCAAAAGTCTAAGCAAAGCTCCTTGGAGAAACAATAAAGAGAAAGAAATGGAGAAGCTCTGATCCAGAACACTGAACCCAAGTGCTATGGAGTTTGAAATGTAGCTGTGAGAACCCAAGAAGCTGAAATTTAAATTTAACTGCAAATTCAAAAAGAGACCAACCTATGCTTGGCAGTTACTAGGTTAAAATAGCAGACTGAGGATGGTCAAGGCAATACAAGAGTAATGGGCTCTGGCCTGGTCCAAAGTACAGACACATTCCAGATATAAATGGGTACATGGCTAAGTATTCATTGACTCACTACTGCAGTTTCTGATAGTACAGGCCCAGGCCCCGAATATTACTTGGGATCAGATTTCCCTCATGTACTCACCAAACAGTGAGGGAGACAAAGCAGAGCAGAGGGAGAGATGAGTAAGCAGGCACAACTGCAATATAAAAGGCAGATGAACACTTCCCTGGCAGAAAATAGTCTGACCACTGAAACGTACTCCACACTCTTCCTCATCACAGCACATCTCACATTTCTGAAAGGTAGTGTTTTGTAAAATGTTCTGCTTTTATCTTATCAATTCCCAACCTTGTTAGATGTTTGTACTATTCATTTTTTAGTAAGTGGTCAAAATAATGGGTTACTTTTTGTTTGTTTGTTTGTTTGTTTGTTTGTTTGTTTTTCAAGGTAGGGTCTCCCTCTAGCTCAGGCTGGCCTGGAATTCACTATACAATCTCAGGGTGGCCTCAAACTCACAGTGTTCCTCCTACTTCTGCCTCTCGAGTGCTGCAATTAAAGGCATGTGCCACCACACCTGGCTAAAAAAATAATGGGTTTCTTAATGACATTTTCTTTTTAAAAAATATTTTATTTGGGCTGGAGGGATGGCTTAGCAGTTAAAGCATTTGTCTGAAAGCCAAAGGATCCAGGTTTGATTCCCCAGGACCCACGTTAGCCAGATGCACAAGGAGGCACACGCATCTGGAGTTCGTTTGCAGTGGCAGGAGGCCCTGGTGTGCCTATTCTCTCTCTCTCTCTTTCTTTGACAAATAAATACATAAATACATAAATAAATAAATATTAAAAAATACTTTATTTATTTGCAAGCATGGTGGGGGGGAGTGGAGATAGAAAGGCAATAGGCATGTCATTGCAAACAAACTCAAGATGCATGTACCACTTTGTGCATCTGGCTTTATGTGGGTACTGGGAATTGAACCTAGGCTATCAGGATTTCCAATCAAGTGCCTTTAACTGCTGAGCCATTTCTCTAGCTTGACCATTTTCTATATATGTATATGATCATATTTTGTTCATATTCACTACTCACCCCCTCAATACCTCCTTTGTCCCCTGCCACTGGTCTACTTCCTCCCCCTAAATAAAAGAAAGACATCGTTCTGTTCTGCTTTCATGTCTCAGTGTGTGTGTGTGTGTGTGTGTGTGTGTGTGTGTGTGTGTGTAAATCTAGGTTGAGCATATGAGAGAGAGAACAAGTGATATATTGGTTTTCCCTCCCATCTTCTCTTATTTCCCCATCCCCAAAACTCCAATCTTAAGTGTACATCTCCTCACCCCTCAATGCTCACTGGAATCTCCAGCAAGCCAGAGGTGACGGCTTCCTATTCCAGAACTGAGGACCCATGTGCTCTGCCTCAAAGTGTCACCAGCTGTGCAAGCTAGAGACTATGCTCCCCACCTCGAGCCATTCTCCTGCTCCGTCTTCAGAAGCCCATAAAGAATCTGTCCTTCCACCTGCTTTCCCTGTGCTCTTTCAGTCTTTCTAAGTGTCTGTGGGTCGGGATCCAGGATCATGCAGCCCTGGCTTGGGATCTCTCACTAGGGAGTTAAGCAGGAACTTTTTGTGCCCTGGCTATGAACTTGTCTGCATCTGGTGAGAAATTTCATATGTGCTCATGTGCAACAATTTACAAGATTTACTACTTACAGAGAGAGGCAGCAAGGGACAACAGAAGCCTAGGGCCCATCGCAAGCCAGTCGGTGGAGGCTTGGGAAGGACATGTGGGGTAGGAGGAATCTTTGCTGCCTCACATCCACCACTGGTGGAGGGACTTGGAAGGCAGCCCAGCTTGGCTTTTATCCCCTGGGGTCACTAGATAAAGCCATGATAGTCATCGTGTTCTGGAGGTGGTGGTGGGGCTGGAACACACAGCTCTGGATCTTCCAGCCAGTCTCTCCCAGGCTCAGGCTGTGTAGCAAGAACTTTAAGTGAGAAAGGGTGAAACCTAGTTTGGTCTCATTTGAAGACTGTTCTACACAGGAGATGTCAGCTAGAGGCTGGTCACCTGAAAGCTTAACTTGGGCTGGAGGATCTCTTACATAGTGGCTCACCTGGAGCATATAGCTGGTCTGTGGGTGCTGGCTAATGGCAGGTAGTCTGGGTTCCTTGTCACATAGACCTCAACCTAGGGCTGCTTTGAGTGTTGTAGTTACCTTCTTACTGTTGAGACAAAACATCCAACCAGTCTCAAGGGGAAGCTTCATGATGGCAGAAATAAGCAGAGACTGAGGATCAACTCTGCCTCAGCAGGTGGAAAGCAACAGGAGAGTGAGTCCAGCCCCGGCAAGGGGAGCCAGCTATAACACCCCTAAACCTGCACCCAACAGCACACCTCCTCCAGCAAGGCTCACCTCCAAATTGCCACCAGCTGGGGACCAAACATTCAGAACACTTGAGTTTATGGGGGACATATGATTCAAACCACCACAAGTGTCCTTCATGTTTTTCTTTTTTTCCATGTGCATTGCACGCGCGTGCGTGTGTGCGTGCATGCCAGAGCTTGACATCGGTATCCTTCTCAGTCATTCAACAGTGTTCTTTTTCGAGACAGGGTCTTTATTTTTTTTAGATTTTATTTTTATTTATTAGAGTCTGAGAGACAGAGGGAAAGAATGGGTGCCCCAGGGCCTCCAGCCACTGTAAACAACCTCCAGACGCATGTGCATCTGGCTTATGTGGGACCTGGAGAATGGAGAATCAAACCTGGGTTCTTAGGCTTTGCAGGCATGCACCTTAACTTGTAAGCCATCTCTCCAGCCCAGAGAGACAAGGTGTTTTACTGAACCTTAAGCTCAATTAGGCTAAAGCCACTAAGCGCCAGGGACCCTCCTGCACAGCATTGGGATTGTGGCTGTGTGTCTGCATGCCTGTTGGTTTTACCTGGGTACTAGGGATGCTGAGTTCAGTTACTCATGCTTGTGTGGCAAGTTCTTTGCCCACTGAGCCACCTCCCCAGGCCTTTCTTCAACATTTTAAGTCCTCATGAAACTTCCTATCTTTTGATAGAACTAAAGTCATTCTTTGGCTATCATTATTCCTCAGCAGAACCCACATTCTTTTTGTTAGAATTTAAGTTTCGCTGGGTGTGATGGTGCACACCTTTAATCCCAGCACTTGGGAGGCAGAGGTAGGAGGGCTGTAGTGAGTTCAAGGCCAGCTTCAGACTACATAGTGAATTCTAGGTCAATCTGGGCTAGAGTGAGACCCAAAAAATAAAAATAAAAAGAGTATTTAAGTTTCATTTCCTCTGAGAGAATGGGTGCACCAGGGTCTCTAGCCAGTGCAAATGAACTCCAAATGCTTGTGCCACCTTGTGCATCTAGCTTACGTGGGTCCTGAGGAATCGAATCTGGGTCCTTAGATTTTGCAGGCAAGCACCTTAACTGCTAAGCCATCTCTCCAGCCCCCAATCTTGGAGTTCTTTTAAAAAAAATTTTTTTAAAGATTTTATTATTTATTTATTTATTAGAGACATAGAGACAGAGTGAGAATTGGCATGTCAGGGCCTCTAGCCACTGTAAACAAACTCCAGATTCATCTGCTACCATGTGCATCTGGCTTATGTGGGACCTGAAGAATTGAATCTGTGTCCTTAGGCTTCACAGGCAGGCACGTTAACTGCTAAGTCTGGAGCTCTTAACTTTATTATCTAACTTAGGAACAGCCACGTGTGGGCAGAAAGTGGAATGAAAAGCATAGGGACATTGAACACCACAACATTTTCAACCCCACATCTGCACAGTGGGCTGAGCCTACCTTAGTCTCATGAGTGAATAAAATGTGGGGCCCCCTGTACTGTATGACTTAGCTACTCCCCAGTTCTAGAATACTTCCAGTACTATGCTGGTGCTAATTTGCACAAATGATGGCTACATTTCCAGGAATTTTGCAAGCTGACTATTAAACACAGCCAGCATTAGACATTTAAATGACATAAATTTATGATTAATACATTATGTTTTAAAAGATAATACTCAAAGCTCATTGCTTCATAGTAATTTTGCACTTTGTGTTATTTTGGTATGTGTATGTATGCATGTGTGTATGCATGTATATATGTATGTATGTATGTGTTCATGTGTACGATTGTGGGTATGCACATGCCATGGCTTGCACATGGAGGTCAGAGGATAATTTTCGGGTATTGGGCCTTGCCTTCTGCCTCCCTTCAGGCAGGGTCTCATGTTGATCACCACTGCTTTCACCAGGCTAGCTGGTACCTGAGCTTCCAGAAGATTCTCCTACCTCTGCCTCCTTTCTCAAATGTAGACGGCTGGGATTAAAATGCTTTCTATGTGGGTACTGGGGTTCTGAACTCGGGTACTGAGCCATCTCCCCAGTTCCCTAACTTTAGGTTTTATCTATGTTTTTACTGTATGTAAACATATGCAGTGCTCTTCCTTACACTTTGTTTCACCAGCCACAGTTTTCCTTTCTTGCAGTCAACTGAGTTTCAAAACTATGAATTAGAGAGCTGGAGAAATGGCTTAGTGGTTAAGGTACTTCCCTGCAAAGCCAAAGGACCTAGGTTCAGTTCCCCAGGACCCATGTAAGCTGGATGCACAAAGTGGTGCATTTATAGGGAGTTCATTTTGCAGTGGCTGGAGGCCCTGGCATACCCATTCTTTCTTTCTCTCTCTTTCTATTTCTCTCTCTTTCAAATAAATAAATAAAAATAAAATAGTAAGAAAAAGATTTAAAATGAAATCAGTTTATAAAAACCAATAAATAGACAAATAAAACATAAATATGAATTGGAAAGTTCCATATTTTGAGAGAGAGCTATATTATATAACTTTTATTGCAGCATATTGTGACTCTTCCATTTTATCTTTGGTGATTATTAATCTCTTTACTGCATGTAAATTTATATTAAACTTCACCGTAAGAGGTATGTGTAGGAAAACACATCGTATGCATAGGTTTAGTGTTATCTATGGTTTTGGATGTTCACTGGGAGTCTTGGAGTATAGCCCTGCATATAACTGGAGGATTACTGCACCTCTCTCTATATATACACATATAACATACGTATTATATGTTATTTAGCACACATAATCCACATAAATATTGTAGAAACAGTGTATAACAAATGGGATGCTTCTGAACATTTCCTCCCACCTTGTAATTCCACATTCAGTGAACAGCCTGGGAGCTTGCAATCGACCACAGCTGCGTATCCACATCATGGTACTCAGCCAATATTTCAAATCAGAAATGCATTTATTGTTCTTTTGATTAGATATGCAGACTTCAGAAAGTGCTAGAGAGAGCTTTAATCATGCAGATTAAATTCTTATGTGCTGTTTCCATAGTGGCGACATTGTCAAGCTATGATTGAGTCGCAAATATAGGTTAGTGTTATGGTTTGGATATGCCATGTAACCACAAAGGCTTGTGTGTTGAAGGTTTGTTGTCAGCTAATGGACTTTTGGAAGGTGATGGATCCTAGGGGCTCTGACTTAATCACTGGACGAATTCTGTGATATGATGGCATTATTGGGAGGTGGGATCTAGGTGGAAGAAGTAGGTTACTGGGGCACTCCTTGAAAAGATACACACCTTGTCCCTGGACCCTTATCGTCTCTCTCTCTCTGCTTCCTGGCTACCGTGAGGTGAGCAGCCTTCTCCATCACATGCTCAGCCTCTCCTCAGGCCCAAAGCAATATGGAGCCAGCTGATCAGGGCTAAAGCTTCTGTACTGTGAACAAATATAAATCCTTCCTGTCTTGACTCATTTTTTTTTCCTCAGGCATTTGTCACAGTGATGAAAAACTGACAGACACAGTTGTAGATCTAGAGTTTAGCAAAATTCAGTAAGAGCATTCTGTAAGAATACACTGACTTCATGTAATTTAAAATGAATACCATTTTATACTTTTTATGGGTTATATGATATACAGAATTGATATCAGTACATATATACGCATGTGTGCTTCCTACCTGCTCAGAGCTGGTTGCCAAGCATTTGCCAGTACCACTGAACCTGGCTATCTAAGTAGGACTTTGGCTAAAAGGAACGCTGCTGTGGGGACACCTCAACTCCCTGTCGAGCTCAGATTCCCACTTGGCAAAGGCCCCTTCCTCAGCAGAATCTGCATTTCTTCTACATGGGACTTTGCCCAGAAGTGAAGTTGAGCTGTCACTGCGAGGCATCCTCCCAGGAGCTGGCCGCCCACACGCCTGCCTCCTGTGAACACCCATTTCCTTTGCCAAATCACCTGATGGGAGGTGTGTCTCTGCAGGAAAGTAGCCAAGGGTGGCCAGGATCTTGAGCTCCTTAGTCTACAGCCCTGGGAATTGTCTGAAAGGGACATTCCCTACAGGCAAAACTTTCTCTAAGAAGGTTTGTGCAGCCTCCAACCACTTCCTTTAGAACCATCTGGTGAACATACATTTCTGGACTCTCGCCAGTCTTGTGGGATCATAGTATTTGGAGGTGGCGTGTAATTTTAACTGCCCCACACATTCATTCAGTTACTGAGTAGCTGCTGTCTGCCAGCCACTGTTCTAGGCTCTGAATATGCCAGGGAACAAAATAGACACAAATTTCTGTTTTCATGGAGGTTAGAGCTAGTGGGGAAATACTTAATAAACTAGATTTCTAAGTAAAAGACAGTTACTTATCCCTCTTCATGCAGGAAGGAGTGGTTCCAACACTCTTTGGATACCCAAATCCACAAATATTCATGTGCCTGTGTAAAATGACACAGTATGTGCATCTGACTTACGCAATCCCTTTATTATTTAACTCATCTCTATATGAAGTACCCAGTGCGATGTAAGCCCCATGTCCATAGTTGTTTTACTGTGTTGTGTAGGGATAATGATGATAAGAAAAAAAAAAACTTATCTGTGTAGTACATTCACAACTTTTTATATATAAAAAAAACTTGATCCCTGGTAGTTTGAATCCATAAATATGAAGCTTGTGAATATGGTGGGCCAAGTGTATATAGTCTATAAAATGTAATAAATGCTAGGGAGAAAAGCAAAAGCAGGAAGGGGGTATTATGGTTTTGAATTTAACTGTCCTCCCAGAGCTCATGTGCTCCTGGGAGTTGGTAGAACCTTTAAGGGTCAGGACTTTCGGGCTACCATGAAGTGAACAGACTTGCTTCAGCATGTGCCTCCTACCTCGTCGCGCCACCTTGCCAGAGGCCCAAAGACAGCATGAGCCAAAATAAAACCTTTCCTTCTATACAAGTAATTACTTGTTGCTGTGACCAATACCTGACGGGAAGTATCTTAAGGAGGGAAAGGCTTTATTCCGTGCTGCAGTTACCTTTCATTGCTGGCAGAAAGTACCCAACCTTAAGGTACTTGCCTACAAAGCCTAATGAGTAGGAACGAGGCACGTGTTTAGGGGTTCTTCTGCTCCCATTTCAACCATATCATTTCAGTGGGTATCACCAACGACTACACCCCTAATCTTTGGCTACAGGGCATCTGAGCTGAGCCAAGAAACTCAGAGGTGTCTGGGCGATTTCAGACTTAGAACTTTGGGATGAGATGGAGCTTGTCCCCACCGATGGCCATGCTTCCGGCTTCATGGAAAAAAAGAGGGAAAAAGTAGTGTATTGTGGAAACTGGAGAAGGATGGAGGGGTCATGTGCTAAGCAGGAGCACCTGAGCTCCTGGTGTTCTTGCCCGGGAGGCCCCATGTCCAACACTTCCCAAGCTTGAATTACTCTGCTCAGTAAATACCCTGCTTTGCCTCTGCTGGTTGAAACTAGGCCACTTACAGTAATTTAAGTAAGTCTTACAATATCCAAGCCTTGGGACAGGACTGAAACATTAGGTAAAGGCAGCTCCTTTGCATAGCTTAGGGGTTGATCTGGGGGTGGGTCTGTGGGTGCCCTGGAGCCCCTTGGTTCCCAGGAGAGTGAAGTGACAGATGTTAGCCAAAACTTCAGTTTTGATTGAAAAGGTATTTAGGACTTAGGGGAGAAGTGAAAATGTATTCTTCTACATCAGAAGGGGAGGAAAAAAAGTGTCTAACAGGTTGTGAATAATTCAGATTTCATCACTAGGAAAATGCCTTCCTTTTCTTTCTTTTCCTGCCTGACGCTTAGGCAGCAGGTTTAGTAGATATTTTTGATCCAGAAATTCTGCTTGAGAAATAGAGAGCCAAGTCCTCAGCTTGTATCTAGCAGGGTGTGAAAGCTGGAGTGTTTGTGATGTGGGCAGAAGGAGCAGCAGGTATCCCCAGTGCTTCCTACTCAAAGCTACCCCCCCCCAGTGGTGGGGGACATTCTCTCACACCCGGGCCTCTGAGCTTGTGGCCTGTATGTGACAGTGTGCATGTGTGAAATGCTCCCCTGCAGATGGGTGCCATTATGATTTTGTGGCATTGTATCTCAGTCAGGGCCTCATCACTGCCCGGCAATCCTATTACACGCCCACTGCCATCAATTTCAAAGCTCATTACTTGCTTCAAGCCCGCAGTACCCACTTTTCTATCCTCTCGATTTTTTAAAATAACTACTTTATTGAGGTATAATTCCTATAATATAAAATCCACCCCTTTAACGTGTACAATTAAATGATTTTAGCATATTCACAAAGGTATATAACTGTTGCCACAGCCTAATTTTAGAGCATCTTTATCACCCCAGAAAGAAGCTCCATGCCCTCCCACTCCCCTCCATTTCCTCCCTATGAGCCCTGGCTGCCACCATGAATTTACTTGATCTACTAATTCAAATTAGGACTGGGCTCTTCTGGACATTACAAATAAATGGAATCATATGACATGTGGGCTTTGTGTCTGTAATCTTTCACTTAGCATGATGTTTTCCTTGTTCATCCCCAGTGGCACATATATCAGTACTTAGTTCTCAGGGCAGAATAATATTCCATTGTGTGGACACAGTTTTGCTTTTTCCATTTATCAGCTAATGGACAGGTGGGCTGCCAATTCTGAGCTGTCATAAACAATGCTGTGATATACATTTGTGTACATTTCTGTGTGGATTGGATGTGCCCAGTTCTTTTGGGTGTTTAACACTGTAATTGCTAGGCCATATGGTAATGTACAATAACTCTTTTTTTTTTTTTTTTTTTTTTTTTTTTTTTGGTTTTCCGAGGTAGGGTCTCACTCTGGTCCAGGCTGACCTGGAATTCACTATGTAGTCTCAGGGTGGCCTCGAACTCATGGTGATCCTCCTACCTCTGCCTCCCAAGTGCTGGGATTAAAGGCATGTGTCAACACACCCAGCTAATGGTAACTTTTTGAGTTGCCATTGAATGGCTAGATCATATGGTAACCTTTAAAATGAATTTTCAAAAGTTTTTGTACTAGTATATATTATATGTTGAGCATACCCCCTCATGTCTCCACTCTCTATATAGCTTTACTTTTACTTTCATATCATATACATATATGTATATATGCACACACATGATTTTATGTATCTCCATAAAATCTAGGAACCACAATAAGAATAAACATGTAATATATGTCTTTCTGAAATTGGCTTAATTCACTTAATTAACTGGAGATATGAATATCTCCAATTTCATCTATTTTCCTAACAGCAACATGCCTTCATTCTTCTTCTTCTTTTTTTTTTTTTTTCTTGGTTTTTTGAGGTAGGGTCTCACTCTAGCCCAGGCTGACCTGGAATTTACTATGTCATCTCAGGGTGGCCTTGAATTCACTGCGATCCTCCTACCTCTGCCCCCCAAGTGCTGGGATTAAAGGCGTGTGCCACCACGCCTGGCTATCTTCATTCTTCTTTATGGCTACTTTTTGTCAAACTGTCCAATTGTTTCCATAATGATGGCACCATTTAATAATTCCACTAGTAATGCATTTTATCCTTGTAAACACATGGAAGGGCACCCATATCTTGTTGGTATCAGTGGAGGATTGTTCTGTTCCAAGACCCCTATAGACACCAGAATCCAGGGATGCTCAAATCCCTTATAGAAAGTTGTCTGCCTTTTTATACTTTAGCACTGGGCATCAAGTGACAGTGCATGGTGACTTTGGTTTGCATTTCTCTAATGACTAATGATGTTGGTCATCTTGTATGCCTGCAAGTTATCCGTACATCTTATGTGGAGAAGCTCTATTCAAATTACTTGCCCATTTTAAAATTACGTTACTTTTCACTTTACTATTGAATTATACTAGTTCTTTTATATCGCAAGAGTTTCTTTTTATTTTATTTTATTTTTGCAAGCAGAGAGAAATAGAAAGAAAAGGGACACAGAGAGAACAGGTATTCCAGGGCCTCTAGCCATTGCAAATGAACTCCAGACACATGTGCCACTTTGTGCATCTGGCTTTACATGGATACCAGAGAATGGAACTCAGGACATTAGGGTTTATAGGCAAGCGCCTTAACCTCTGAGCCATCTCTCCAGCCTCTATAATAGTTCGTTACATGTTCTGGATATAAGTAGCATTATGAATTTGATGTCAAAATATTTTTTTAGGTAATAGAAACAGAAACTGTTTACAAAAGAAAAAGGTATGTCTGAGAATGGGAGTAAGCTGGAAAAGACATATACCTGTGAGGAATATAAAATAAGTCATATTGTCTTTTCTGTCTGAGGGTTAAGAATAAACTTGGCTTTGAAGAGATAGGAAGCCCCTCTTGAGTCAACCGTTCTTGAAACTTAAAAGGCAGAACAAATCATGAGACCAAGATAGTCAGCCATCCCTGAGACCAAAACAATCCTTGAGAGCAAAGCTTCCCCTTGTACCTGACAAGAGGTCCCTAGATTTTCCCTTCCTTCAGCCTCTTCCCTGATAAGTGTGCCAATTTCACGTCACATGAAGAATGTGAGGCTGGCACTCCGACCAGTCAGAGCAAGGCACAGGACCGTTGCTTTGTGTTAGGGAATAAAAACTCTGCAGATTTCTTATTGGTGCAGCTGCTTGTCTGAATTTTTTTTCTGGCTGCACACCTTTCTATAGAAGTCAACGTTGCCTTGCAATTATAGTCCCAATTATGTGGTCATTCTTGAACCTTAGATTCATTTCTAACATACCCAAAAAAGCCATATTAAATTATTTCGTCTCACTCATTCCATGGGCTGTCTCTGCTCCCCCTCCCTCCTTCCCTTTTTATCCTCCTCTCCTTCCTTCTTTCTCCATTCCTCCCATCTCTTTCTGTGTGTATCTTTTCTTTTGTTTTGTGAGACAGGGTGATACTCTTTATTTTTTATTTTTAAAATATTTTATTTTTATTTATTTGAGAGAAAGAAGGAGAGAGAGAGAGAGAGAGAGAGAGAGAGAGAGAGATGTGCCATCTTGACAGGACATGGGTCTGGGATTGAACTTGGGTCCTTTGGCTTTGCAGGCAAGCTCCTTAACTGCTAAGCCATCTCTCCAACCCCAGGGTTCACTCTATAGACTGGCCTTAAAATTGTTGCCATTTAAAAAAATATTTTATTATTTATTTATTTGAGAGAGAGAGATACAGAAATACCTGGGGAATTGAAGAGGGAGAGAATGGGTGGCTTTGGCAGGCAAAATGAACTCCAGATGCATGCACCCCCTTGTGCATCCATCTCTCCAACAAGCCTTGAACCGGGTCCTTAGTTCACTCTTTAACCACTGGCCATCTCTAAAATTGTTGCCATTCTTTTGCCTTACTTTCCTTAGTGCTGGGATTGCAGATGTGAGTCACTGGACCTGGCTTTCTTTTCACATTTCATATTTTATTTATTTATTGAAGAGAGACAGAACACAGGAGAGAGGGTGAGTATGGGTGCTCCAGGGCCTCTTGCCATTTAAACAAACTCCACACACATGCACCACTTTGTATATCTGGCTTTCTGTGGGTGCGGGGAGTTGAATCCAGTCAGGCTTTGCAAGCAAGTGCTTTTAACTGCTGAGCCATTTCCCCAGCCCATTTTCACTTTGTTGATAATGCCACCTCAAACACAATTTATTAAAAATTTTTCTGGTACTTAATTTATCTATTTTTTTTTTAAATTTATTTTATTTACTTGAAAGAGAGAGAGAAAGAGGCATATAGAGATAGAGAGAAAAGATGCACCAGGCCTTTAGCCACTGTAAGTGAACTCTAGATGCATGTACCACCTAGTGCATCTGGCTTACATGGGTCCTGGAGAATAGAACTTGGGTCCTTTGGCTTAGCACACAAGCACCTTAACTACTAAGTCCTTTTTTTTTTTATGTCAGTTGTGCTTTTAGTGCCATTTGTAAGAAGACATCCCCTGAACAAGGTCATCATGGTTTACTCAGTTGTTTTCTTCTAGAAGTTTTATATTTTAGCTTTTACACTGAGGTCTGATTGGTTTTGAATTATTATTATGTAAGTATGAGGATGGGGACAACCTCATTCTTTGGCATGTGAACATCCATATGCTGAAGGCTAATCTTTCTTAACTTGGCACCTTGTTGAAAATATTTCGCTCTAGGGCTGGAGAGACGGTTTAGTGGTTAAGGCACTTGCCTACAAAGCCAAAGGAGCCAGGTTTGATTCCCCAGGACCCATGTTAACCAGATGCACATGTGTCTGGAGTTCATTTGCATTGGTTGGAGGCCCTGCCATACCTATTCTCTCTCTATCTGTCTCTCTCTCTCTCTCTCAAATAGATAAATAAGTAAAAATAAAATATTTAAAAAGAAAATATCTCACTATAAATATTTCACTATATTCTCCCTCTCAAGTCTGGTTCACTGACCTATGTACTTTCTGTGAGCACTGCATGTCCTTCATGTTGTATCTCAGTAGTGTGCTTAAACAGCCAGGGAGGTATGGGTCCTCCAAGTTTGTCCTGCCACCAAGATTGTTTTGGTCCTTCTGGGTTCTTTGAACATCTATCTGAATTCTGGGGCTAGGCCTATCTATTTCTGCAACAACAACAACAACAACAACAAAAACCCAAGGCTACTGAGGTACTGGCAAGTATTGTATTGAGTTTATACTTCAGCTTGAGGAATCTGAGCTGCACTGTCTTTCAGTCTAGGAAGAATGTCTTTTAAAAAATTTTTTTTTTTTTTTGAGGTAAGGTCTCACTGTAGCTCAGGCTGACCCGTAATTCACTCTGTAGTCTCAGGGTGGCCTCGAACTCACAGCAATCCTCCTACCTCTGCCTCCCAAGTGCTGGGATTAAAGGCATGCACTACCACACCTGGCTAAGAATGTCTTTTTAAAAAAATTTTTTTGGGGTGCAGGAGCTGGAGAGATGGCTTAGAGGTTAAGGCATTTGCCTGCAAAGTCCAAGAACACAGGTTTGATTCCCCAGTACCCATAAAAGCCAGATACACAAGAGGGTGCATGTGCCTGTAGTTTGTTTGCAGTGCCTAGAGGCCCTGGTGTGCCTACACTCTCTCTCGTTCTCTCTCTGCCTCTTTCTCTCTCTCACAAATGAATAAACGAATTAATTAATAATTTTAAAATATTTTATTTATTTATTTATTTATTAGAGAGACAAAGAGTGGGAGAAAGAGGCACATAGAGAGAATGGGTACACCAAGACCTCTAGCCACTGCAAATAAACTCCAGACACATATGCCACCTTGTGCATCTGGCTTATGTAGGTACTGGGGAATTGAACCTGGGTCCTTACACTTTTCAGGCAAGTGTCTTAACTGCTAAGCCATCTCTTCAGCCCAAGAACGTCCTTATTGGTAAGTATTGTATTGAGTTTGTGCATCAGTTTGAGGAATCTTAGCCACACTGTCAATCCACAAATGGTGTCTTTATGTTAATTGGATTATCTTTAATTCTTTCAATAAGGGCCAGTTTTTCATGTTGAAGTTATTCCAAAGTACTTTATTCTTTTTATTTATTTATTTATTTTTATTTATTTATTTATTTTGGAGAGAGACACAGAGAGAGACAGAGAGGGAGAGGAAGACAGATAGAGATGGGCGCGCCAGCAGTCTCTCAGCTACTGTGAATGAAATCCAGATGTGTGCACCCCCTTGTGGGCAAATGCAGCATTGCGCCCTTGCATCACTTTGCATCTGGCTAAACGTGGGACCTGGAGATTGGAACCGCTGGAGATTGGAACCAGCATTCTTAGGCTTAGCAGGCAGGTGCCTTAACCGCTAAGCCATCTCTCCAACCCCAAAGTACTTTATTCTTTTGTAATGTTATTATAAGCAGAATTGTTTTCTTCTTTTCCTTTTTCTTTCTTTTCGCAGGGACTATGGTCTTACTGTGTAGCCAAGGCTAGCCTTGACTTTGCTACATGGCCTAGGCTGGCCTTAAACTTGTCATTCTCCTGCATTTGTCTCTCCAGGGCTGGGTTTTCAGATGTGTGTTATCACACCTAGCAAGTGGAATTGTTTTCTTTTGTTTTTGAACCGTAGACACCGCAAAGCTCACTACTTTATGTGAGTGTTTGTGTGTTCAGCAGCATGGGTGTCAAAGTTGATGGACCTGGGTTTGAATGTGACTCAGTTACTCACTAGATCAGTGACTCTGAACAAGTTACTTTACCTCCGTGGGCTTCACTTTCCTCATGCATACAATGGGAATGCTAATAATTCCCACCTCAGGGATTGCATGGAGGATAAATGAAACAGCACACATCAAGTGCTCAGAATGGCACCTGTGCATCTGTCAGAAAAGATTAAGTGTTTTAAATGAAAATATTAGATCAAAGAACATGTCTGATGCATGTGATCATTGTTCCTTTACTCCTATCGGCTGTCCTCCCGTCACTGGAATGTTTCCCCATTCACCTGCATCTTCCTGCACTTCTCACTGCACACGCTCAACATCTGTGTGCAAAGTCTCTGCCTTCCAAGCAACCCAGAAACTTACTGCCCAACCTTCCCTTTAATGGGTCTTAATAAAAACCCTTAACCAAGCCAGTCATCACTGTCAGTAGGAGGTGAGTAAGCAATTAGCATTCCTTACTTAATGGACCAGTATTTCTCCTAGGGTGCCAGTACCAATTAGAGATGGAAATACGATTTTAATCTTGTTTATTTGTCGACATAGTACCTGTGTGCTCGAAACACCCTTTCTCCAAGGCAGGTGAATTTGAGAACACCTTTGCCTGAGATGAAACTTCACAGGGACATAGAGGAAATAATATGTCACACTTTAGAAATAAAAATGCAAGGCTGGGGCTGGAGGGATGGATGGCTTAGTGGTTAAGGAGTTTGCCTGCAAAGCCAAAAGACCCAGGTTCAATTCCCCAGGACCCACCTTAGCCAAATGCACAAAGAGGCACATGTGTCTGGAGTTCGTCTGCAGTGGCTGGAGGCCCTGGCATGCCCATTCTCTCTCTTTCCTCTTTCTCGCCTCCCTTTCTCTGTCAAATAAATAAATAAATAAAAATAAAATATTTTTTAAAAAACAAAACTTTAGCCGGGCATGGTGGTGCACACCTTTAATCTCAGCACTTGGGAGGCAGAGGTAGGAGGATTGCAGTGAGTTCAAGGCCATCCTGAGACTATGTAGCTCAGTGGTAAAGCACTTGCCTAGAATGGGGTGTGCAGCCATGGGTGCCCCAGTGCTAAAATGCTTCATGTGCTTGAAGAAGGGCCAAATGAATCTTTCTGGGTGTCAGCGTATGATTCTTGAAAGTGATTGATGAAAAGAAATACGGGGGGGGGAGGGGCTAGTGGAAAAGGAAGCTCTGTTAACAGTTGAAAAACTTTAGAAATGAGCAAAGAAATGTGACCAGAATTCTTGCAAAGAGACGGATGAAAGACTCTGGGTCTGTGGCTTTGTCTGGGCAGGGACGAAGGCCTCATTCTCAGGGAGCCTAGGGTGAGAGGGTGAAGGTCTCCTTCCAGCTCTCGAGCAGGGACTGGGCAGGAAGCAGGATGTGCAGGAAAAGTTGTTACTGATTTGTTGATTGGAAATATGTTATTGAGAGAGGCATGCTGCAGGATGGTGGGAGGGATTGGCATGAACTTGAGCTTCTTTGGCGGGGCCACTGGTGGCCGCATGAATCCAGAGCATGGAGAATGAGAAGGACGTAGCACACTGATTTCACTCACAGAATATGCTTGGAGATCAAGTAGACTTGGGTTTGAACTGGGATCCTTTACCTGCTGGGGATGTGACCTTGGGAGAGGTTGTAGCTTTCTTTAAATGAATTCCTGAATGCCTCATGGTTAAAATGGGATCAATGCTTTAGCTGCTGCCCACATTCAGGAGGGGTGTGTGTGTGTGTGATGTGTGTGACTTTATAGCTAATGCATGTTTGGCATTATTGTAACCTCTATGCACTGTTTGCAAAATCTCTCTCTTCTGCCTTGCCTTTCCGTTGGCAGTTTCCCAGCCATGCCTGCAGAATGCCTAGGAGGAAACTTACCTCTTTCTCCTCAAGATTGTTGTGGCCACTGTCCAAGGAGTGCACTGTCTACCCAGACGTCTGGGGCTGCCAAGGGTCCATTCCAGCTGGGCAGGGCTCCTGGCTGCCTCTCTGTGTCCTTGCACTCTGAGGCCTCTTTTCACTTTGTTTTTTAAATATTTCCCAAAGCTTTAATTGCTACACTTCCTCAAATGTTTTTAATACAGGCAATCAGTGACTACTGCAATTAGGAGGGCCTAATTACCATCGGCATTCTTCTTCTCGGAGAAACCACCATTGGAACAGTCACAAATAAACCTTAATGAAGACCAAAGCTCTCTCTACAGTCTAAAGCCATTTGTAATCATGATCTCTTATTGTCATAAGCAGCAGGCAGAAGAGTCCTTTGAAGGACTATTACATATTCAGCACTAGCAGCCTTAGCAGCAGCGACAGCCACAGCCGCAGCCACAGCAAAGATGCTCTGAGGCCATAAGTGTGTGGCCCATGTGGATGACAGAGGGGACTTGCCTTCCACCTACTGTTGGTGTCCTACTTAACTTATCTGATAAAGTTTCATAAGTCATGCTTTCAAAACAAGTTACTTTGACACAGGATATAAATGGTAACGTGCACAAATTTCAAGTATAGAATTTGATGCTTTTTAAAAAATGAAGTAGACCGGGTTGGAGAGATGGCTTATCAGCTAAGGCATTTGCCTGCAAAGCCAAAGGATCCCGGTTAGACTCTCCAGGACCCAGGTAAGCCAGATGCAGGGGTGCATGCATCTCGAGTTCCTTTGCAGTGGCTGGAGGCCCTAGTGCACCCATTCTCTCTCTCTCTCTTTCTCTCTCTCTCTCTGCCTGTTTCTCTCTCTCAAATAAATAAATAAATAATATATATATATATTTTAAATTAAATAGACCCCCTTATAACAATCAATAGATCCAGGCGAGAACATTTCCAATATCCTGGAAGGTTCCCTCATGCCCTTCCATGTTGTTATCAGTCAGGGTTGAATCAGAAAGCAAAAGGAGGAGGAGGGCTTCAGAATCGAGATTCTGAGAATTGGCCGTATTCAACTTCACTAGTAACTGGGATAAAGTCTAGAAAGCAAAGTGGGGGATTAGAGAAAAGGGGCTCACACACTGTTCAGAAGAACTGATGCAGGCGGGACATGGGAATCCAGAACCAAAGCAGGAAGCTGGAACCGGAACCCAGAAGGCCTATGCAGAAGGCAAGGAGCTGGAAAGCTCGTCACAGTCAGTTTGCAGACCTGAAACCACCGAGAGAGAGCCTGGGAGAAGCCCAGAGAAGGCTGTAGGCCGCTGGTGTCGCCGCCTTTGCATTCGCATTCGCATTCGCATTCGCATTCGCGAGTGTCTGGGACCCCTGAGGGTCAGCAGGGTCCGCGTTCAGGGGGAAGAGCTGAGTACTTCCTGAGGCTAGAGAGGAAGACGTGCTGCAGCCAGCACCTCTGCACTTGCCTCACCTCCTCAGATCTGCAGAGTGCTGCGAGGCACGTTGCACAGAGCTTTGCTTCTGTCGCTGGTAGCCTGGGGACAGACCGGAAAGGTCATTCTGGAAACATGGTCTCAGAGGAACAATGCAGCTCACAGGGAACAGCTGTGTGTGGTGGCTAAGGTGGCCGATGACGCGGTGCTCTCTCACTGTGAGACTGTAGGCCCTTGAGACAGTCTGTGGCAGCCAGAGGACACTGGCACATGGTTCCCAGATGGAGAAAAGGGAGAGCCTGGTCAGACACTTCTCATTCCTGTCCCCTTCTTTCTTCAAGAGAAAAAAAACTGAGCCCAGTGGTGTGAACCTGTAATCTCAGCTAGTCGGGAGGCTGGGGCAGAAGAGCCCCTTGAACCCAGCAAGAGTTTGGAGCCAGTCTGGGCAGCATTGTGGAAGCTTAAGGAAGGAAAGGTTCATTTGGGCATAGAGTTCCTGGGGTGCAGTCCACCATGGCGATGAAGGCTCGGCTGCAGGAGCATCCGTAGTCAGGAAGAGAGGGCGAACAGGAAGTCTGGCCAGGATATAAGTGAAACCTCAAGGCCAGCTCAACTCCCTTAACCCACTTCTTCCAACAAGGCTGTACACAACCTTCCCAAAAAGTGCCACCAGCTTGGAACCGAGTTTTTCAACACCCTATGAAGGTGTTTTACTAAGAAGGTAATTTTGCTTTTTTTTTTTTTCCTTTGGTTTTACAAGGTAGGGTCCCACTCTAGCCCAGGATCACCTGAAATTCACTCTGTAGTCTCAGGGAGGCCTCGAACTCACAATGATCCACCTATCTCTGCCTCCCAAGTGCTGGGATTAAAGGCGTGCGCCACCACGCACACCTAAACAAAATTTTTTATTCATTATGGTATATTAGAGTATACTAACCTAAGTATATGGCTCAATGAAGTTTTACACAAATGTATTCCTATATACACCAACCTAGAAGAAGCTTTGTAATGTTTCCTGTGCCTCTTACCCCAGAAATTTCCTCCAGGCCCTTTCAAGGATTCACAGCACCAGAATAGGGCACCAGTACTGTTTGATGTTAGTTTGCCCATTCCTTTTTTTAAACTTTTTATTGACAACCTCCAATACATATAGACACTATGTCATAATTATCATCCCCTCCCATCACCCTACCTTTTCCTTTCCACCACCCCTCCACTGGATTCCCCCTTCTTTCTGACTGTTTTGATATCATTTATCCCCCTTCTATTATGCAGAACCTGTGTAGGTAGTGCCAGCCACTATGAGGTCATGAATGTCGTGACCACTTTGTGTCTGGAAGACAGCATTCCACCAGGTGTGGTGACACATGCCTTTAATCCCAGCACTCAAGAAGCAGAGATAGGAGGATCGCCGGGAGTTCGAGGCCACCCTGAGAATACATAATGAATTCTGGGTCAGCCTGGGCTAGAGTGAGACCTTTTCTTGAAAAAGCAAAACAAAACAAAACAAAACAAAAGCAACAAAAAAGTAAGACAGCATTTCAAAGCATTCCTCCCCATCCTTTGGCTGTTCCATTCTTTCTGCCACCTCTTCCATGATGGTCTCTGAGCGTTGGGCCCATGTGTGATGTGGTGTAAGTGGAGCCTTGCTGTATGTGAGACTCAGACATGTTACTGAGAGTAACTGGGATGCAATCCATTGGGTTAATACAATGCAATTTCTCTTTTTAATAAAATATTTTATTTATTATTTAAGAGACAGTGAGAAAGAGGGAGAGAGAGAGAGAGAGAGAGAGAAAGAGCATGCCAGGGCCTCTAGCCACTGCAAACGAGCTCCAAAAGCATGCATCACCTTGTGCATCTGGCTTATGTGAGTACTGGGGAATTGAACCTGGGTCCTTAGGCTTTGTAGGCAAGCACCTTAAATGCTAAGCCATCCCTCCAGCTCTGATGCAATTTCTTTTTTTTTAATTTCTTTTTAAAAATATTTTTATTTTCTAAACTATTTTATATTTATTTGTTTGACAGAAAGAAAGGGAGACAGAGAGAGAGACAGAATGGGCACACTAGGGCCTCCAGCCACTGCAAACGAACTCTAGACGCGCGTGCCCCCTTGTGCATCTGGTTAATGTGGGTCCTGGGGAATTGAGCCTGGGTCCTTTGGCTTAGCAGGCAAATGTTTTAACTGCTAAGCCATCCCTCCAGCCCCACTTTCTTTTTTTTTTTTTTTTTAAAGATTATTACTATTATGTTTTGAAAATACTTATTTTTATTTATTTATTTGAGAGAGAGATACAGAAATAGGCAGGTAGAGAGAGAGAGAGAATGGGCATGCCAGGGCCTCCAGCCACTGTGCATCTGGCTTACGTGGGTCCTGGAGAATTGAGCCTCAAGCCAGGGTCCTTAGGCTTCACAGGCAAGCATATAACTGCTAAGCCATCTCTCCAGCCCTAAAGATAGATAGATAGATAGATAGATAGATAGATAGATAGATAGATAGATAGATAGATAGATAGATAGATGATAGATGATAAATAGATAGGCAGGCAGATAGAGAAAGGCAGGTAGAGAATGGGCACTCCAGGGACTTGAGCCACTACAAACAAATTCCAGATGCATGTACCACCTTGTACAGCTTGCATAGGTCCTGAGGAATTGAACCTGGGTTCTTTGGCTTTGCAGGCAAGCACCTTAAGTGCTAAGCCAGATGCAATTTCTTGATCCACTTCATTGATGATGGAAGTTCGGCTTTTCCTGTTGGTTTGTGCTGTAATCAAAGTGCCTATAAACATTTTGTACACATCTTTTTGTGTGCTCATTGTTCTTAGATGCCCAGGAGACAGGTTGTTGGGCAGATCCAGGTTTAGTGTCAGCAGACAGGGCATAGGTTGCTGTTATTATTTGTTTTAAAGCTCCCAAGAGAGAGCTGAGAAAAATGGATCTGGACTGTAAGTAGAGGCACTTTCAATGAATGTAATAAAACCCAAAGTGGACCAT
This sequence comes from Orientallactaga sibirica, assembly GCA_036365145.1. Lineage (NCBI taxonomy): Eukaryota > Metazoa > Chordata > Mammalia > Rodentia > Dipodidae > Orientallactaga > Orientallactaga sibirica. The sequence continues at coordinate 891,734 of JAEOAD010000794.1, read as the reverse complement.
AATCTTGATAACATAAGATTTATTGTTTCTCAAGGGACAAGGTGAAGGTCAATTCATGAGACACAACAACAGATTTCAGGTAACTTAAATGGGAGTGGGTTTCAAAGGAAAACTAACATTGTATCTGACTTCATTTACTTTAGGAGAAAACAGGCCATAGCTTGTAATGACAGAGTCTACTATCCCATCTTCCCTGACCCCTCAATTCATGGGTCTAGGACTCATGCTTCTCATTGTCTAGAGAAATCAACCACCAGCCCTCCCATCAGCAGAGAGAGCAGAGGACAAATGTTTTCATCTTGAGGCAACACAGAGAGGGGCTTTTGAGATCAGCCTGAGGAGATTGGGCATTTTTGTAGTGATGCTGGCTAAGCTTCATGAAGAGGCATTGTCATTACTGGGCAGACAACTATGAAAATATTACAGTTAATACTGGATATAATTTCAAAATTAATAAAATGCAACTGGTGTGCAATGATACAGAATTTAATAAAAAGTGGAGTGTTCTTTTGACTTGAGTATCTTTGGACTGGAAAGGTGCGCATTTGCTTCCCCCTTGAGTCCAGTTCACATATCAACCATTTCTTTCTTGTTAGCAAGTGGAAGACTTAGCTCTTATTCTGTGACCAGGGCACTGAGGACCAGGGCAAATCCCTGGCAGGCAGCTGAAATCCTAACACACCTAGGCTGTCTCTGCAGATAAGCCATCACTGGTTCGTGTAGAAGATGCCATGCCAGAACTAAGGTTATTTTCTCTGCCTGAGCAAAAGAGGTAATGAAGGTCATGTTATCACCCTTGGGAAGATGAATATCCCCAGAGCTACAAAAGGCCTTTGTGTTGTGATGCGCTGGGCCCCTTGGGAGGAAATGAGACTCTATTCTCTGGAAAAGGAGACGTAATAAGAGTCTGTCTTGAAGGATCAAATAGAGAAAGCTCCCTGATAACTGTGGCACCTCCTGGGAATGCTCAGGAACTACCTTTAAAGGTGAATAGCACACTTGCCTTATCCTTGTGCATTCCAAGACTCTCAGTAGGTGGCTGAAACAACACAAAGTACCTTACGTATGTTTCTGTCTATACATATATACTTCCTATGACAATAACTGCTAGGAAAGTATTTTTTATATTTTATTTATTTGAGAGAGAGGCAGATAGAAAGTGGGTGGAGGGGAGAGAATGGATGCGCCAGGGCCTCCAACCACTGCAACCAAACTTCAGATGCATGCACCACCCAGTGCATCTGGCTTTATATGGGTACTGGGGAATCAAACCTGGGTCCTTAGGCTTTGTAGGCAAGAGCCTTAACTGCTGAGCCATATCTCCAGCCCTGCAAATATTTTTAAAATTTTATTATTTTATTTTTTATTATTTTTATTGACAACTTCTTTAATTGTAGACAATATCCCTCCCCCCACTTTCCCTTTTGAAACTTCACTCTCCATCATATCCCCTCCCCCTCTCAATCAGTCTCTCTTTCCTGCAAATATTTTTGTTCTTAGAGAGAGCAAGCATAAGAGAGAGAGAGAAAACTGGTGCACCAGGGCCGCCAGCCCTGCAATTGACCTCCCGATGCTTGCAGCTCCTAGTGGACATGTGCAATCTTGTGGTGCATCTGGTTTATGTGGAGAGAGATCGAATCTGGGTCCTTAGGCTTTGTAGGCAAGCATCTTAACCACTAAGCCATCTTTCCAGCCTGAAAAAATTTTTAAATGTTTTTCTTTATTTACTTGCAAAGAGAGAGAGAGAGAGAGAGACAGAGACAGAGACAAAGAATGGGTGTGCCAGGGTCTTTAGCCACTGCAAATGATCTCCAAATGGATGTGCCACTTTGTGCATCTGGCTTTACATGGGTACTGGGGAATCAAACCTGAGTCCTTAAGCTTTGCAGGCAAGTACCTTAACTGCTGAGCCATCTCTCCAGCCCTGATTTTTTTTTTTTTTTTTTTTTTTTTTTTTTTTTTTTTTTGGTTTTTCGAGGTAGGGTCTCACTCTGGCTCAGGCTGGCCTGGAATTCACTATGTAGTCTCAGGGTGGCCTTGAACTCTCAGTGATCCTCCTACCCCTGCCTCCCGAGTGCTGGGATTAAAGGTGTGCGCCACCACGCCCGGCTCTGAAAAATGTTTTTTAAACAATATGTGGCAATACAAGTGATGTGGCTTTTATTTCTTGAAGTATTTTGTGCCTGCTTACCCTTCATATAATGGTGTGAGATGATCCAATGCCCAAAAATGAGATGAAATGAAGTGATGACACAGGCCTGTGACAGTATTAGGTTACCATATCTGGATTACAAGCACTGTCGTACCTCCATAGCTGGCTACTAAGTGACCAAGAGACAGTATATACAACTTGGATGTAGGGGACAAAGGTATGTTTCCTCTACAGGGTGGATCAGAGCCGAATAGTGTGGGAGTTTATCACACTATTCATGATGGCACAGAATTTAAAACTTAATCATCTCTGGAACTTTCCATTTAGTAATTTTGAATTGGCAACTGAGATCTTGGGAAACAAACTGGATTAGCAGGAACACTACAAGAAGCATGAAGAGCTTAAAGAAGATGAATGATTCTTGGATGGATTCCTAAGGAGTTGCTCAGCCTGGAAGAGTGAGATCCACTGTTGGTGAGGCAGTTAGAGTTAGTTACCTCTGTAGAGGGGAGAGGAGCAGTTAGGGTTACCTTTTCAGAGGGGAGAATGAAGCGCAGAGCGGAGAATGAGGTAGTTAGGGTTACCTCTTTAGTGGGGATGAGACCAATATTGGCCAAGGCATCTGAGGGTAACAGCACCCCACCCCACAAAGTGATCAGGTTTTTTTTTTTTTTTTTTTTCTTGCCTAGAAGCAGAAAATGTTCTTGAGCCTGTAAGGGGGTGGAATCCGATTTATTCCTTATCTTTTTGTCCTTAAAGGAGTCTTCCCTTAGAAACCTGACAGGAAGGTGCTGCTCCTTCCCTAGAAACCCGACATAAAGATGTAAATTAGATTACAAAGTGACTGGACAGACACAATGAGGTGTGCTTTTTCATTGTCTCTTTTCCCTAAAAGATTCCTTCCTTCCCTAAAAATATGACATGATGATGTGAATAAGAGTGCAAGACACCCGGCCTGGGAACTGGACTGATCAGCTCAGCCCCCACCCAGTAAATTCCCATATAATACCAATCAGAGTCAGGTAGTTTTTTCCCCATTTCTGGGGACCCTTCCTGCTTTACAGGAGCTCTGCCTCCCCACCCCCTTATCTGAAGCTCTATAATAAAATCTTTCTAAACTTGACCCTCTGTGGTCTATGGCTTTCATTCTTTTTTCAAAAAATTTATTTTATTTTATTTTATTTATTTGAGAGAGACAGAGGAAGAGGCAGAGAGAAAGAGAGAATGGGCACACCAGGGCCTTCAGCCATTGCAAACAAACTCCAGACACATTTGCCCCCTTATGCATCTGGCTTACGTGGATACTGGGGAACCGAACCAGGGTCCTTAGGCTTCACAGACAAATGCCTTAACCACTATGCCATTTCCCCAGCCTGGCTTTCATTCTTTGAGTTCATAAGACAAGAATCTGGAAGCCACTGGCCCAGTGGAAGTTTTGTGTGGCTATGACAGTCTGGCACCTTAAATCATGGATGAAAGCCCAATCAAGAACGAAGAATGGCTCTCACTATCACTGTCAAAGACACCCTGAATTCTCACATCGTTGGGACTGTCACCTGTCACCACAACAGCTGAGGCTGGGGGAGGGAATCATGAGCACTAATGCAATAAACAGAAACCGTGTATGACATGGAAGAGGTATGCTGACAGTGGCTGGGTGACTCACGAGGGCATAGGGGCTGTGTTTCCTAATACCCTCTGTTTTTCACTTCCATCTCTGAAGCCTTCCAATGCCCCTAAATGTTTTTCCGGAAAAACTGCTTCCTTTCTAGTCAGCCCCAGGCACCCGATGTGGTCCAGGTTTGCAATCTCATGTGCCTACTCTCCTCTGCTGGTGAAGAGGTCCAGGGGCACGTGGTGAGAGAGTTACCAGAGCCTTAGGCCCGAGGCCTTACTAGACCAGAGGTAGTTACTTGGAAGAGACTTCTGCTAACAAAGCACTGACTCCTCACTTAGGCCTACAAGGTTACTAAACTCAGGATAAAAGCCTGCCGTCTGAGTCTTCATTTTGTGCCTGTTTTTATCGTGGGTCACTTGCTGATCTCTGTAGACAGGCCTGTTAATAATGGGGATATCTGTATAACTTATCCCCCCTTCAAGGCTGAAGACCCAGAGATAATCATTGTCCTAAGTCTGCAGGGGCCAGGACCAGAGTAATAATCTTCCAGGACACACCTCACCCTCACCCTGATAAGGGAGATTATCTATGGCAGGAAGGCTGTACCCTGAAGCACAAGTCTTTATCCCTGGAGAATAAGACTGATTCCTGTCAAGTGATGACAGAGCTAAAACTTTCTTCAGACCGCCTTGTAGAACCAGACCTGAGATGATGCCCAAGCAGACCAGGCCTTGACTTGGATTGCTTAATTATGCATATATATATATATATATATATATATATATATATATATATATTTTTTTTTTTTAAAATATTTTATTATTTATTTGAGAGAGGGGGAAGAGGCAGATAGAGAGAAAGAGAGAATGGGCACACCAGGGCCTCCAGCCACTGCAAATAAACTCTAGACACATGTGCCCCTTTGTGTATCTGGCTTACGTGGGTCCTGGGGAATTGAACCAGGGTCTTTAGGCTTTGTGGGCAAATGCCTTAACTGCTAAGCCACTTCCTCAGCCCTTAAGCCTATATTTTGTCCTGGCTCCACACCCCAAGGCTCATATCAATACCCTAAAGACAGATTTAGGGATTAGTGGACCCCTTCTTTCACCTTCTTTGAGACAGGGACTCTTGCCACTGCAAAGGAACACCCGTCTAACTGGCCTGAGCGCTCTGGCTTCTGGCTCTGTCTTTCATTGTCTTAGGTGAGTTGGGATTATAGGTGCATGCACCACTTTGCATTTCACTTCACATGGGTGCTGAGGAGAGTTGAACTTGGGTTGACAGGCTTTTCAAGCTCCAGTGTTTTTAACTGCTGAGCCATCTGCCCAGTCCTATTACTTATCTCTTTAATTGCTATATTGATATATACTTGGTCCAAACTAGGCTTCTGCTCTGAAAATGGCTTCCAGGGAGCTCAGTAGACCAGGCCCATTCATCCCAATTCACCAAATATGAGAGAAGCGGTGGTGAAAGCAGGAAAAGAATTTATTCTTGGTATGGGCCCTACCGGGAAGAAAATTAGCAGCCTACTGACTGGAAGTCTGCCTCTCTGAGCTGCCAGCAATCACCTGGAGACTATGTAGGAGAACAGGAGGGGTGTGCATGGAGCATGCGTAGTCAGGCCTATGGCCTATGGTCGGGTTGACCATTATCTCAGGACTGGCTCTGAGGGCTCCTGTCACCAGGGGATGTGGTTGTCTGCTAGGCTCACTCTTCCTGGAACTTGAGATGATCTGGGGGAGGCGGTGTGTGATGGTTTAAATCAAACGTCCCCCAAGAAATGTGTGTTTTCTGATGTTTGGTCTCCAGTTGACAGCAGTTTGGAAGGTGGAGCTTTGGCGGAGGAGGTATGCTGTTAGGGCAGGCTTAGGAATGTTATAGCCAGCTCCTCCTTGTCAGAGTTCAGCTTACCCTCTTGATGCCATTTTCCACCTGCCGTGGCAGAGGTGATGTCCAGCCTCTGCTCATGTCATGCTGTCATGAAGCTTCCCTTCGAGACTGTAAGCCAACATGAACTCTTTCCTCCCATCAGCTGCTTCTGGTCAGGTGCTTTGTCCCAGCAATGCAAAGGTAACTGCGATACAGTTACTGAGAAAGAACAGCCAGAGGGGCCAAAATGGTTAGTCTGGGCAGTGACTGGGTCCTCCTTCAGGTTAGGGCAATAGCTGTCAACTTGTAGGAACCACTCCCGTGGTCTATAGCACGATGTTGTGAAAGCTGCTAGTTAATAATCTATCCACGATGATGTCCCTGCAAATCTTGAAAATATCTTACTTTTATCTTGATGTTTTCAGCCTTGTATGAGAGGTTATCAAATCAAGTGTGTATTACTGGTTTTTTAGATGAAGACTTCTTTTTTTAAAAAAATTATTTATTTGAGCCGGGCGTGGTGGCGCACGCCTTTAATCCCAGCGCTTGGGAGGCAGAGGTAGGAGGATTGCCGTGAGTTCAAGGCCACCCTGAGACTACATAGTTAATTCCAGGTCAGCCTGGGCCAGAGTGAGACCCTACCTCGAAAAACAAAAAAAAAAAAAACAAAAAAAAAATTATTTATTTGAGAGAGAGAGGGAGGGAGAGAGAATGGGCATGCCAGGGCCTCCAGCCACTGCAAACGAACTCCAGATGCATGTACCCTCTTGTGCTTATGTGGATCCTGGAGAGTCAAACCAGGATCCTCTGGCTTTGCAGGCAAATGCCTTAACCGCTAAGCCATCTCTCCAACCCCTAGATGAAGGCTTCTTAAAACAGTGGATGCATCCAGGTGCAGAGTTGAGCAGGAATCTGACCCAAAGTTTAAGGTATTAGAGGGAAACAGATGAGAACAGAGCAGGGACGCCAAGCTTGGTTTTAGTTACACATCAGACAGTGCTTTTAGCAAAAGGAGCCTCTTAGTCCTTGTTCCACAAGGAACGAGGGGATTCTTCCCCTCACCTGTGGCTTGCGTTCTCCAAAAGCAGCTAGAGCAGAGGGAACCTTGCTTCCTGAGGATTGACTTCCTATGGATGACCTCCTGTCCATCCCCCTATTAAGGGAATATGTAAAAGTGCTAAAGAGCAAACCTGCCACAAAGAAAGCAGGTATGGATTCCAGCCAGGTGCTGTGAGTTAGTTTGCTGAAACATAAGAATTATTACTATGCTCATTTCTGCCCAGTGTTGAGAAGTATTTCAGTCTAACATAATCATGGAAGAATACGAAAGTGTTAACATTTCAGAAGGCTGATGCTAGCCAGGCCTGATATTAATCATGAGAGAGTTTCATATTCAAACAGAAGTGGAATGAGCCGGGCTGCTTTAAACCCCTGCCTTTGTGTTCAAAGCAGACATTATCTTCTCAGGGTGGAATGGCCTTCCATTTACATAATGGCTTTCCCTTTGCTCCTCCTGTTGTCCCAACTAATTGCTCTAGAATACCAGACCTCTGTGATTTCCCCTATCTTTCTTGCCAATAATGACGGATAGTCCTCTTTTCTCTTGATATGTAAAATGTGAAAAGTTCAGCACTTCAAAGGCGCAGAGCTTCTCAAGACTCCCTCACATCCGGGGTGAGGATATTGGGGGTGAGGATATTGACTGTGGGATGCTGCCGGAGAATGGCTCCAGGCAGAGGAGAGAGATGCCAACTCTGTCTCATCAGAATGCCTCATTATGTAATGGGAGGATGGGTGTGAAGTAAAGTTCCCAAAAGGCAGCTGCACATTCCTGAAACATCCTCCAACGCTGATTGACTGATGGAACTGTGATTGTGAAGTTGCAGGTTCAGAAGCAAAATATTTTAGGTGGTCTTCAGTCCCTTTAATAGCCATTTACTCGTATCTTAATGGGATTCTCACTTTTGGTTAGAGAAGCTTCTCTTTTCAGATGGTGGAGACCACTGGGGTGACTCAAAACTCAAAGTGCTGAGAAAAAGTGACAGTGGAGTGTTCAGCACTAAGTGGGACATCTCTATCACACCCGCCAAGGTTCTGGGACCTTTGGGGAGGAGGTGGAAGAGAGAATGTAAGAGCCAAAGGAAGGAAGGAAATGCTTACAATACCATCTTTCACACACAAAGCGGCCATGGTATCCATGACCTCCCAGTGGCTGACGCTATAAACCCGCGTAAGACTTGCGTACTAGGAGGTAAAAAATGATGACATCAAAATGGAAGAGAGACTTGCTGGATAGGAGGGATTCATTGGAGGGAAGATTTGATAGGGAGAAAAGGAAGGCTGGTGGGAGGGGACTATGATCATGATATATTGTCTATATGTATGGCAGTTGTCAATAAATAGGTAAGAAATAGCCATTTATTGTCCACCTCTGTGTCTGACCTACTATCCTTGTAATCATCATGAAAAACCTTTTAATTTTTTTAAAATGTTAATTTAAAGATATTTTATTTTTTCATTTGCAAGCAGAGAGAGAGACTGAGAGAAGAGAGACAGAGAGCGAATTGGGTACACCAGGAGTCTAGCCACTGCAAAACAAACTCCAGATGCATGTGCCACTTTTTGAATCTGGCTTTACATGGGTACTGGGCAATGGAACTTTGGTTGTTAAGCTTTGCAGGCAAGTATCTTCATTGCTAAGCCACCTCTCCAGCCGCCCCTCTCCAAATAAGTGAAACCTTTTCAGAATGTACTGACAGACCATTATCCTCTGTTAAGAGTATCAGAGCTCTCTACCCATCCCTCCCTGTCTCCTCTTCTATTTAGTTATGCTAGACCTGGGACTGGTAATTGAGTATACTTCTGGACTAAGAGGAGCAAGATTACCTCCCCCAACCCATACTCCTGCACACCACCCAAGGCCTCTCTGACAGGGCAGTTGCTCTCCTTTCCCTTATAAAATGCTTTCCCTTATAAAACCCTTTCCCTGGCCTGCATTCTCTTCTTTGGTCTCTTTCTCTCTGCCTCACCCTCTCACCATTTGTCTCTCCCTCCATACACATGTACACCCCCCATCTCTCTATCCTAATTTGTCTGTCTCCCTCCTGTTCTTTTCTTTCACATTCTCCCCACTCCTCTGTTCAGATCTATCCTGGCTTTCTCTGGCTCTCCTTCTGCCAACTTTTGCTAGTCTGCCCCAGGTTCCCATACACCTGCCCAATAGGACCAGCGACCCAGCAAGCCACAGCAGCCAAGGATGCCTCTCCAGCACTGCTGTGGCTACCCTACCCCTGGCCCTGTTCCACTCCCTGCCTAAAACCCTGCCACTCTGAACCTACAAAATAAACCCCTCAATGCCAAGAAAAAGTGTGGACTCAGAACCTCTGCATGGAACTCTAATGGCTTCCACCAACCCAAAGGTTAAGAATGTTAGCAGATACCAGTTCAAGCTCAAAGATTTTCCCTCTCTGCTGGAACCTGCCCTCCTGTTGTTTCCACCAGTGTATTTGAAAAGTGACTTGGTTTATGATCTTTTTTCTGTAACTCTAAAAACTTAATGAGATTGGGGCTGGAGAGATGGCTTAATGGTTAAAGTGCTTGTCTGCAAAGCCTAAGGACCCATGTTCGACTCTCCAAATCCCACATAAGCCAGACACAAGGTTGCACTTGTGCACAAGGTGGTGCATGCATCTGGCATTCGATTACAGTGACTGGAGGCCTTGGCATGCCAATTATCTCTCTCTCTGTCTTTCTCATTTGAAAAAAAAAAAAATGGCCAGTCTGCTGGGCTTGCCTCAAAAAAAAAAAAAAAAAAAAAAAAAAAAAAAAAAAAGTAATGAAATTGTTAACATGTTGGCATGTGGAATTTGTAGTAACCTAAATCTGTGTTTCTGGCCCATGATCACTCACATTTAGTTCCAGAATAAACTATTTCTTATGCCCTTTGAGATGAGAGCAGTGTGTATTACATTGATGAAAAAAAAGATTCTAAGATTGGGGTGCTTAAAATCCTTATAGAAGTTCTCTTTCTTGGGATGGATTTGGGGTGGGGACTGTCCAGACAAAATGCTAAAAATAAAATCAAAATCCCCACACCTTCATAATCAGGCCAGGATGACTTTGAGCCTGACCTCTAGTGACCTAGGACTTCCCCCACCACTGTTATAAAAGAGTGTCCATCCACCCACTTCCATTCCCTCTCTGGGAACTTGCCCAGTCCTTTCCTTCAGCGTATAAGCTCTTCTTTCTGTCTCTGGGTAAACTCTTACTGCCCATGCCACCAGGTTTTCCTAGGCCATTTTCATAGCAGCTTCTTTGTTTTTAATTAAGTTGTTAGATCACAGATGCTGTCACTTTAAGTACACGGTTTAACAGTGGGAGGGTGGGCTGGAGACAGTTCATCATTACAAGAGTAATGGTCTGAGAAGCCTGGATGCTTGTCTTAGAAACTAGATGATCTGGGCAAGCTAATTTCCCCACTCTTTCAAACCTTGAATAATGGACTTGGATTGAAGGGAGTCAAGATCTGCAAGGAATTTATTAAGCCAGGTGAGACCCCTGTGGAGAAGCAGGAGGGAGCTGCTGCTAATCAGCAAGCATGGGCTCCAGCCACCACAGGGAAGTGCTTCTCCTCACTCACAACTGCCCTGCCAGTGCCACAAGGGCCTTGGAACCTATGGCTTATCCTCACCCACACCGACCTTGTAAAATTAGAAGAATCTGCAAGAGAAGAACATGAGGACCAGCTGAGAGATCAAGAACACCTTCAGACAGCATTTCACAACCTCCCTTCCCCATAGTTCCAACACTAGGAATATTGGAGGTTGCAGGAAGCCAAGAATTCCCATTCATACATCCCTCACTTCCAGCCACACACATACCTCCAGACCAGCTGATCCAAACTACTACTAACCTAGTCAGTTGTGACAAGAAGGGAACTGACTTTCGCAGCTCAGGGGAGATAAGAACTCATTCCAAAAGGTATCTGGGCTGATTGACACTGGTGCAACACATACTCCAAAGCTGGGTATATAGGGTTGAACTGGAAGTGCTAATTGCATCTTCCATATCAGGGCAGGTGACTGAAAGAAGTATCATAGGGCAGGGTATGGTGGCACATGTCTTTAATCCACTGGGGAGGTTGAAGTAGGAGGAATGCTGTAAGTTTGAAATCAGCCTGTGCTACAGAATGGATACCAGGCTAACCTGGGCTAGAGTGAGTTGCTACCTTAAAAAATGTACATAGGGCTTGAGAGATGACTTAGCAGTTATGGTGCTTACCTGCAAAGTCTAAGGATCTGTGCTTGACTCCAGGTCCCCTGTAAGCTAGACGCACAAAGTAATGGAAGCACTCAAGGTTGCACATGTATACAAGGTGGTGCATGTGTCTGGAGTTCGATTACAGTGGCTGGAGGTCCTGGTGCACCAATTCTCTCTCTTGCATAAAAAAGTATGTAAAATTCTTACACACACACACACACACGTGTGTAGATCAAAAGTTATATCTTCATAGGGAGGGAAAAAATTAAAAATCCTTCCTACCAAGACAACAATATTGACTTATTAGATTTTAAGTACACTTAGTATACTTTGCCTTTTAAATACCATTTCTATGTTATAGTTAACTTTCGTCGTTTTTGATTTTTTTTATCTTTTAGTGTTTTTTTTTTTTTTTTTTTTGAGACAGATCCTCACTCTTGCCCAAGCTGCTCTAGAACTCACTCTGTAGCCTAGACTGACTCTGAACTGCTGTCAATCCTCCCACCTCAGCCTTCCTGGGTGCTAGGATTAAATGCATGGATGTGTCCTACCACTCACAGCTTGAATGCTTTTGTTGTGCTTTTAAAAAAATTCATTCATGCATATCTATTCCATGATGGTTTTGTCTGTTGATGGCTCAGTTGCAGTTTTAGGAATATTAAAAAAATTTTTTTATCTTATTTGCAAGCAGAGAGTGACAGAGAGATGAGAGAGAGAGAGAGAGAGAGAGAAAATGGGCTGGGCACACCAGGGCTTTAGCCAAGGTAAACAAACTCCAGACACATGTGCCACTTTGTGCATCTGGCTTTATGTGGGTAATAGGGAATTGAACCCAGATCATTAGGTTTTTCAGGTAAGTGTCTTAACCACTGAGCAATCTCTCCAGCCCCATCAGTTGCATTTTAGATGGTTTCTGTATTTTCCTCCACTCAGTAAAGTATTGGAATCTGTCTACTATTCTTCCCATGCACAACACGGAGACTTTTTCTTTCCAACTTTGTTTTTACATTCTTTTCTTGGTATCCCCTCCTTTTTATTCTCCATTACTAAAATCTCACATAACCTCAACAACCTCTAAAATCTGAAGAACCTAATAGTATCCTAACTTTCCTTTCCCAGATACTTGGGCCACCTCTGTCATTTTTAAAAGTTAATTCTAGTCCTCATCCTAACACACCATACATCTCTTTCACTTCTTTTTTTGAATATTTTTACTTATTTATTATTTATTTATGTATTTGACAAAGAGAGGGAGAGGGTCAGATATAATGGGTGTGCCAGGACCTCCAGCCACTGCAAATGAACTCCAGACACATATGCTACCTGTGTATCTGGTTTATGTGGGTCCTGAGGAATTGAACATGGGTCCTTTGGCTTTGTAAGCAAGGACCTTAACTGCTAAGCCATCTGCCAAGCCCCATCTCTTTTAATTCTAAGTAACTAGCATATTCTAGCATATTCCAGCAATTACTGAAGTCAAAAGGACCATTGTTGTTATTTTAGTAGTAGGACATTCACATAGCAAGCACAGCTACCAGTGTTGATCACTTCTGCTGTTAGTATTTTACTTTGGGAACGGTATAGAGACCACATTGGGCACCTTGAGTTCCTAGGCTGAAGATATAATTTTTGATCTATACACCTAAGAATAAAGCCAATAAAACAAACAGAAAATCCAAATAAAATAGCCTGAGATGCAAAAGTCCCAATGCAATATATAAGAAATACAAAAAAAAAAAAAAAAAAAAAAGGTAATATAACTCTTCCAAAAATAATGAATCTCACAGTAATGGCCTCTAGCAAGAGTGAATCAGATCAAATGCCAGATGGAGAATTACAAGGAATGATTGTAAGTATGTTCAAGGAAACCAAAGAAATCAAAGAAGTAAACAAACTCCAGAAAGAATCCCAAGAGAACACAGAAAATCAGGTGACAGAAATAAGGAGGTTGATACAAGATATGAGTAGGGAAATAGAAATACTAAAGAGAAACCAACCTGATATACTTGAACTAATAAACACAGTAACTCAAATTTAAAACTCCAATATAAAGACTTACTAATTGAATGGGTCAAGGAGAAAACCGAATATCTGAACTTGAAGACAAGGTGGAGGATTTGGAACATTCCAACAAGGAAAAAAGTAAATTAATAAGAAACTTATGAATGGGAATTTCAGGACATTTGGGAGACTAAGAAGAGGTCAAATCTAAAAATTCTGTATATAAAAGAAGGAGAATTTCACTCTAAAAGTAGAGTAAGTATTTTCACAAAATCATAGAAGAAAATTCCCCAAAATTAGGGAAAGAGATCCCAATTTACACACAGGATATATTTAGAACACCAAACAGACAATGCCAGAAAAGAACCTCTCCTTGTCATATTATAATTACCAAATACACAGACCAAAGAATTTGGAAAACAGCAAGAGAGAAGCACCTATGAAAGCAGACCCATAACAATAACAACAGACTTCTCAACAGAAACTTTAGATACCAAGACAGCTTGGAACGATGTATTTTAACTTCTTTTTTTTTTTTGGAGGGGGTTTCACTCTAGCTCAGCCTGACCTGGAATTCACTATGTCTTCTCAGGGTGGCCTCATGGTGATCCTCCTACCTCTGCCTCCTGAGTGCTGGGATTAAAGGCTTGTGCTACCATGCCTGGCTCGTATTTTAAGTTCTAAAAGACAACTGCCTATGACTAGACTACTTTGTCCAGAAAAGACATCTGTCATGATTGATGGAGAAAGAAAAACTTTCTATGATAAAAACAGGCTAAAGGAATACATGACCACTTAGCCAGCTCTACAGAAAATACTTGAAGAGCTCCTTCATACTGAAGAGAAGAAAAATCACATACATGAGACCACAGGAGAGAATAAGCCATGCTTGAATAATAATTAATGTAAGAGACGATATAAAACATTAAGCCCTAGTACAAAATCAACAAGAATGACAGGAATTAGAGCTGTGTTCTCAGAGCCATGTGAACAGAATATGAGGGAATGGTGGGACATACAAAAAAGACCAAATATCCAATTCATGGGCATACAAGAAGGAGAAGTGCAGGCCAAAGGCATAGAGAACATCTTCAACAAAATTGTTGAAGAAAAATTTTCCGCTCTCACAAAAGAGAGCCCCATCCAAATACAAGAAGCTCATAGAACAACAAATAGACAGGACCAAGGAAGAAACTCTACATCACATTGTAGTTAAAATGCTAAACAATGAAAACAAAAGAGAATGCTAAAAGCAGCAAGAGAAAAACAGCATATTACATACAAAAGCAACTCCATCAGAATTACCTCTGATTTTTCAATGGAAATGCTAAAAGCAGAAGGGTTTGGAATGGAGTACTCCAAACTTTGTTAGACTATGGCTGCCAAACCAAACTACTATACCCAGCAAAAGTATCCCTCCTAATAGACTATGGAAAAAAAAAACAAAACTTTTCATGATAAAAACCAGCTCTATCAATATATGAACAAAAAGCCAACACTGCAGAGACTATCTCAGGCAATACTCCAACAGAAGACTTCAACAACCATACTCAAGATCCTACAAGAGGGGAAAACAATAACCAAAACTAGTACATACATGAAAATGTATTAAACTCAGCAGAGCACCAAAACCCACAAAGTCTTCAGTATGACAGGGATTAAATTGAAGCTCACAGTTATAACTCTAAACATCAGGGGTCTCAATTCCTCAATTAAAAGACATAGGGTAACTGAAAATAGATATATCTACCTGCTGTCTACAATAAACCCACCTCACCATCAAAGAAAGATACCTCCTCAGGGTGAAAAGATGGAAAATAATCTTTCAAGAAAATAGAAATAAGAAGCAAGCAGGCTCTAATCCAAGGAGCTCCAGATAGAAAAAAAAAACAATCAAGATCAGAAGAGAAATTAACGAATTAGAAATTAAGACAACAAAAAGATTGATGAAACAGAGAGCTGGTTCTTTGAAAAAAAAAACAAGATCAATAACCCCCCTGCCAATTTGATCAAAGAAAAAAAAGACAAAGTTTCAAATGACACCGAGGAAATTAGAAGAATCATTAGGACATACTTCCAAAACCTCTATTCCAATAAATTGGATAATCTGGAAGAAATGGATGAATTCCTGGACCTAGAACCACCTACAAAACTAAACTCAGAACAGACAAACTTCCTAAACAAACATCACTTCCAATGAGATTGAACATGTAACCAAAAGAGTCCAGGACCTGATGAACTCTCAGCCAAATTCTGTCAAACCTTCATTGGAGAACTAAATCCAGTTTTTCTCAAGCTATTTCACACAATTGGTAAAGAGGGAATGTTACTGAACTCTTTCTATAAAGCCAGAATTACTCTGATCCCAAAACCAGACAAAGATATAACAAGAAAAGAAAATTATACACTGATATTTCCAATGAAACTAGATGTAAAAAATTCTCAATAAATTCCTTGCAAAACAAATTCAAGAACACATTAAAATCAAGTAGACTTCATTCCATGGATGCAGGAATGATTCAATATATAGCAATCAATAAACATAATACACTATATAAATAAACTTAAATATAATAACCACATGATCATTTCAATAGATGCAAATAAGACCTTCGATAAAATACAGCATCACTTCATGATCCAAACTCTGGAGAGACTGGGGATGGAAGGATCATATCTCAACATAATAAAGGCTATATAAAGCACCTAAGGCTCAAATCATACTAAATGGGAAAAACTCAAAGTTCTCACTAAGATCAGGAACAAGATAGGAGTGCACACTTTCACTACAGTTCTTCAACATAGTTCTAGAAATCCTAGCCAAGGCAATAAGACAAGAAAAAGAAAGAAATAAAAGGGATATAAATTAGAAAGGAGGAAGTCAAACTAGCTCTATTTGCAAATGGCATGATTTTATATATGTGACCCAAAAGACTCCACCAAAAATCTTGTAAAGGTGATTAACTCTTTCAGCAAAGTGGCAGAATACAAAATCAACACATAAAAATCAGTAGCCTTCCTATATGCTAAAGACAAACATATGGAGGAAGAGATCAGTGTTCCATTTTAAATAGCCTCAAAAAATAAATATCTTGGAATTTCACTAACCAAGTAAGTGAAAGACTTTATACAACTAAAACATAAAAACATTGAAGAAAGAAATCAAGGAGGATATGAGACTTTGAAACAACCTTTCAAGCTCATGAATTGGAAGAATGAACATCATAAAAATGGCCATAAGTTCAAGGACAGCCTAAGACTACATAGTAAATTCCAGGTCAGCCTGGGTTAGACTGATACCCTACCTCAGAAAACAAGGCAAAAGAAAATGGCCATTCTACCAAAAGCAATTTACAGATTCAATGCAATATCTAGTAAAATCCCAGAAACTTTCTTCAAACAGATAGAGAAAATAATCTCAAAATTCATATGACAATACAGAGGTCTCAGATATCCAAAACTATCCTCAGCAAAAGAAACACTTCAGAAGGTATCATCATACCTGACTTCAAATTATACTTCAAAGCCATAGTAATAAAAACAGCATGGGGGCTGGAGAAATGGCTCAGTATTTAAGGCATTTGCCTGCAGAGCCTAATGACTTCAGTTAGATTCCTTAGTACCCACGTAAAGCTAGATGTACAAAATGGTGCATGTCTCTGGAGTCCATCTGCAGTGGCTAAAGCCCTGGTGTGCCCATTTTCTCTGTCTTTCTTATCTCTCTCTCTCTGC
Source organism: Orientallactaga sibirica (assembly GCA_036365145.1). Lineage (NCBI taxonomy): Eukaryota > Metazoa > Chordata > Mammalia > Rodentia > Dipodidae > Orientallactaga > Orientallactaga sibirica. The sequence continues at coordinate 875,103 of JAEOAD010000794.1, read as the reverse complement.
TTTCAAATAAGGAAAGGAAGGGAGGAAGGAAGAAAACATAAGCAAGCAAGCGACACTGGCACAAAACATACAAATAGACCAGTGAAACAGAATAGAAGATCCAGGCCTTAATTCAAGCAATTACAGCTAACTGATCTTTGACAAAGGAGCCAACAATGCACACCTGAGAATAGACAGCATTTTAAACAAATGGTACCAGAGAAAATTGGATTTCCACATATAGAAAAATAAAATTAGACCCACTATTGTCAGCATGCACAAAAATCAATCCCAAATGGGTTAAAAACCTCAATTTAAGACCTGAAACTCTAAAATTATTGGGGGACAAAATAGGTGAACTCTCCAAGATATAGGAGTATGAAAAGACTTCCTGAACAGGACCCCAGTATCTCAGAAAATTAAACAAACACTCAACCAGTGGGTTCTCATGAAGCTAAAAAGCTTTTGTACAGACAAGCAAACCATAAACAGGGCCAACAGACAACCTACAGTATAGGAGAAAATCTTTTCCAGCTATACCACTGACAGAGGCCTATTATCTAGAATCTACAAAGAACTGAAAAAAAAAATCAAACAATCCATTCAAAAAAAAAGGATAGAGAACTGAACAGAGAATTCTCAAAGGGGAATGGCCAATGCTCATTTAAAGAAATGTTTAACATTTCTAGTAATCAGGAAAATGCAAATTAAAACTTTAAGATTCCTTCTTACCCTAGTCAATATGACAATTAAAAAAATGATCAAATGACAAGAAATATTGGTGATGCTTTGGGGAAAGAGGAACCCTTATTCATTGCTAGTGGTAGTGCAAACTTGTACAACCATTATGGAAATCAGTATGGAGACTCCTGAAAAAGACAAAAATAGAGCTACCAACTGACCCAGCTATTCCACTCCTTGGTATGTACCCTAAAGACTCCATTCTCTACTTCAGAGCTACTTGCTCAACCATGTTTACCACCACTCTATTCATAATAGCTAGGAATTGAAACCATTCCAGATGTCCATCGAGTGATGAATGGATAATGCAGATGTGGTACATTTGCACAATGGAATTCTACTCAGCAGTAAGGAAAAATAAACTAATAAAATTCTCAGAAAAATAGATGATTTTGGAAAATATCCTAAATGAGGTCATGCAGACTAAGAAAGATAAACGTTGCATGTTTTCTCTCATATGTGGCTCCTGAACTGAACCAGCAGAAGAGAAATGTAAAGGAGTAAGCATTAAGACTATGGGCATGTAACTAGAATGAGACCAGGAAAAAGAAGAACCAAAAAGGGAGGATAAGAGGGGATACCAGACAAACCAGTAGAAGGAAAGAATACTGGGATGGGATGGAGTGTTTGAGGGATCAGGGAAAGGGAGGATGGGTAGGGGAACTACATAAAACCAAAGACCAAAGTAGTCAGCACAACAGGAACCTTACTCCTGGAAGTAGATAAGCTGGAACCCCCAATTATGGGTGGTAGATGGACCAGGCTGAAGTGCCCAATAGGAAAAGGAGAAACTTCAATCCTTAAGCCATCGGATCTGGATTGTGGATGCCTGGGCTAGATCTCTGTTAACCCCCACAGCAAGCAGTTGGCCAGGGTGATCCACATGATCTCCAAAATCAATGTAGACCTTTTCCAAGCACATAGTTACTTGACAGAGCTAAAAGGTAACACCCTATTGCTGAAGATACCACTGTCTGTCATCACTCAATGCCCAGAGACAATGTGGGAAATGAGAGGAAAGCCAGTCCTCACCTGGCAAACCCTTATGGGACTAGAAAGTGCTATGGGAGCTACTTGGTGACAGTGGTGACCAACAGCATGAATGAGCAGGAGAACCTGCAAGCCATGCAATCTGCCAGCTGGACAAGAACAACACATTTGTGCAATAGTGGCACACAGCCTTTGTGGGTAACCAACTGCCCTCTGATTGGACATGAGGTCCACCTAGTGGGAGAGAACTCATAACTTGTATGAGAAACCAAATTAGCACTCCATGGTCAGAACAGAATACCCACTGAGAAGCCCCCAGTGTTCCCTGTATAAGTCCAGAGGGTAGCCTCATCAAAATGTCCCTTAAGCTCCTAGGCATAGCCCCTTTAATCAAAACTGCTCTCACCCTTGGTCAGAGATTCTGTTTTGTTTTACAGATGGCAGAGAATACGGGAAAGAACCAAGATTCAAGAGCAGAAGAAAAGATAGTGGAATTTGCACAATGAGATGTGCCACCTCTAACCACATCTACTGGGGTGCAAAAGAAACTGTGGTTGAAGAATCGGTACAAGTGTTGCTCCCAGTGCTAGGCTGGCATCCAAATCCAGGAAATTAGCAGCAAACACTGTAATGAACCCAAACACATCATAACAGAACACAGAGGCTACAGAGAAATCAAAACCAACTGATAACACACCCACTAAGGCTCAGGGACTGTTGCAGAAGACAGGGTGGAAAGATTATAAGAGCCACAAGGTGGGTAGAAACATCTTGAGACATAGCTCTCCCCAGACACAGAGGCCCTAATTATCCCTCAGTGTGGTGGTTTGATTCAGGTGCCCCCCATAAACTTAGGTACTCTGAATGCTAGGTTCACCAGCTGATGGTAATTGGAAATTAAAGCTTCCTGGAGGCAGTGTAGTTTGAATAGATGGCTCCCAATATATTCAGTGTTTTATTAGTTTGTAGTTTGCATCTGCAGCCACCTTGCTGGAGGCAGTGTCACTGGGAGGATCTTAAGGTGTGGTGGTGGGTTTAGGATTTCAATCTAAAGATATGCAAAGTGTGCCTAGCTGGAGTTCCTGACGTGTGCTATGCGGTGTTGCTTTTGATTTGTGGCTTGTGGCTTTGCTCTCTGTGTTTGGCCCTGTGATAGCAGGCCAGTTTCTTCTGCCATTATGGAACTTCCTCTGAACCTGTAAGCTTCAATAAATATCCCTTCCTCCATAACTGTACCTGTTCTGGAAGTTCATCTCAGTGAACCTGAAGCTGTCTGCTACACAGTGTATTGTTGGGGGCAGGCTTATGGATGTTATAGCCAGTTTCCCCATGCCACTGTTTGGCACATCTCCTGTTCCTATTGTCCACCTGATGTTGGCCAGGAGGTGATGTCCATCCTCTGTTAATGCCATTATTTTCCCCTGCCATCATGGAGCTTCCCCTCAAGTCTGCAAGCCAAAATAAATCTTTTTTTCCCCCACAAGCTACTCTTGGTTGGGTGATTTCTGCCAGCAATGCGAACCTGACTGCAACACCCAGTGAACACCAACAACCCTGATGAGGAAGGCCTCAGGGAAATGGTGATGGGGAGGGGACAGATTACAACTTATATTAAAAAATTAATGAAAAAAGAAAAAAATGAATGACAGGAATTCATACACATCTTTCAATAATTACTGTAAATAAAATTACCCAATCAAAAGACACAGAGTAGCAAGATGTATTAAAAGGTAGGATCCTTCTGTTTGTTGTCTCCAAGAAACACACCCCTCCATAAAAGGTAGACTTTAGGGTGAAATGACACAAAACGGTATTTAAAGCAAATAAGCCTAAAAACAAAACAGGTGTTGCTATTCAAACTAACATTAGTAGGAAGAGATAAAGGCCACTCATAATGATTAAAGGAGTAATCCAACAAGGGGACATTATAATTCTAAACATATATGTACCAATTATGATGGTTCTACACACTTTTATTAAAGAAATGCTCTTAGATATAAAGTCACAGATTAGCCCAAGCATGATAGTAGTGAGGGATTTCAATCCCCCACTCTCACCAGTTGATAGGTCATCTTGGCAAAAAAAAAAAAAAAATTAATAAATAGAACCAATGAACCTAACAGACATCTATAGAACCTTCCATCCAAATGCTGAAGAAATATTCTTTCAAGCAGCACATGGAACTTTCTCTAAAACAGATCATATATTAGGACACAACATAACTTTTAATAAATACAGGAAAGTTGAAATAATTCCCTGTATTTTATCTGGCCATAATTGGGTAAAACTACTAATAAACAGCAAGAGAGATGAAAGAACATACACAAACTCATGGAAACTAAACAATATACTATTGAATGATGAATGAGTCATTGAAGAAACCAAAAAAGGAAAAAAATTCCTAGAGTAAAATGATAATGAAAACCTAACATACCCAAATCTAGGTTATATGATGAAGGCAGTCCTAAGAGGGAAATGTTTAGCTTTAAGTGCCTAACCCTAACCCTATCAAATAAGTAAGTTAATAATACACCTTAAGGCCTTGGAAAAAGAAGAACAAATCAAATAAAAAAACCAGTAGATGGAAAGAAATAATTACAATTAGGATAGAAATTAATTAGAAACCAAAGAAGAGTTGGTTCTTTGAAAGAATAAATGATTGCCAAGCGTGGTGGCCACAGCTTTAATCCAAGCACTTGGGGAAGCAAAAGTCAAAGGAACACTATGAATTCAAAGCCAGCCTGAGACTATATAGTAAATTCCAGATTAACCTGGGCTAGAATGAGAACCTACCTCAAAAACAAAAACCAAACCAAACCAAACCAAGACAAAACAAAACAAAAATCTCATAAAACAAACCACACAATAAAGAAAGGATAAATGAAATCAATAAACCCTTCGAAAAACTTAGTAAGTGCTCCTTTTGGGCACATGCTTTGTCAGCAATGTGAAGGTAACTACAACATAAAATTGGTACCAGAGGAGCGAGGTCTTTGATGCTAGAAGGTTTTGGAATTGAGTTGCAAGAGGGTTGTGGAAATATTTTGAAACTTTGGACTAAGATGCTTTGTAAACAGAGCTTGATGGAGCATTCTAGTTGGAATTGAAAGATGCAAATGAAATAAGCACTGTGAGGCTTCTTATAAAGGGAAAAAAGAGCTTTGTCTGGACTGAAGGCAGTTTGTGTGAGAGGCTGGCTGTACTCTTCCCATGTCCTAAGAACTTAAGCAAAGCTAAATTTAAAAGTAATGATAGAACATAGATCAGAAAGATATGGCACAGAAAGAAATGAAAGTTTGGCCAGGAGACAGCAGCCTGGTCCAATTGCAATTGTTTGAGATTGGGCCAGCTGTTCTTCACTGGGGCAGTAGGAAGAATGCTCAAGGAGTTTTTCTGCTTTTCAAAGTTGGCTTTATTCCCCCACGATTAACAAATTTGGTAGCCCTCCTTGTTCTATGGGACTATAACAAATGCAAGAAAGAAAGGGTCATTGTATTTGCAACACTATTATTTGGAGATGGCCCTGCATGATATAGAGGAGGGGTTATAGTCCCTGAATAGAGGCCATGGGGGTCATGGCCATGGTGAAATTACTGATTGCATTGGAGACCCCAGAATTTTGAAGATGCCATAATTATGGGACAGCTGTCAAAGAATGCTGCCAGATCAGGATGAAGTTCTCCCTAGGCTGTCAGCAGCCCAGCTGGAAGAGTGAAATTGGAACCCCAGAGACTTTGTTGTGGGTACCAGATATACGCAGAATTCCAGGATTTGATATTTTCCTTGCTTGCTTTAGATATTGTATTGGTTCAATCTTTCCTTGTTATGCTCAATACTATACATTTTTAATGCTTATTTTTAAATTTATTAGAGAGAGAGAGAATAAGTATGCCAGGGTCTCCTTCCACTGCAAATGAATTCCAGATGCATGCACCAGTTTGTGCATCTGGCTTTATGTGGGTATTGGGAAATTGAACCCAGGATATCAAGCTTTGCTTTAACCCCTGAGCCATTTCTCCTCTGGCCCTAAAAGGCTATTCTCTGCAGTGTTAATTGACTCTGTGTCAGTATGTGTATGTAACTTGTGTTTTTACAGGCTTCTAGTTAAGAAACTCTCTTCAGTCTCAGATAACTTTGGACTTTTGAACAGTGCTGTGATTGACTAAAAAAAAAAAAGCTATGGTGTTTGCCTGCGAGGCCTAAGGACCCAAGTTTGATACCCCAGTACCCATGTAAGCCAGATGCATAAGGTGGCACATGCATCTGGAGTTTATTTGCAGTGGTTGGAGGCCCTGGCATATCTGTTCTCTCTCTCTCTCTCTCTCTCTCTCTCTACCTCTTTCCCCCTCTCTCTCAAATAACTAGATACATTTTTTTTAACCCTGGGGACTTTTAGAGTTGGACTGAATACATTTCACATCACGATGATCATGAGTTTATGGGGGCCAGGAGTGGAACATGGTGATTTGAACCAGATGACCCCAATAAACTCATGCGTTTTTCAATGCTTGGTTCCCAGATGATGGCAATTTGAGAGATGGAGCCTTGCTGGAAGAGGTGTGTTGCTAGCAGTGGGCTTAAGGGTGTTATAGCCAGCTCCCCCTTGCCAGAGCTTGGCTCATTCTTTTTGCTGCTATTTTCCACCTGCTGTGGCCGAGGTGATGTCCAGCCTCTGCTCATATCATGCTATCTCCTGCCATCATGAAGCTTCCCCTTGAGATGTAAGCCAAAATAAACCCTTTCCTCACATCAGTTGTTTTTGGTTGGGTGTTTTGTCCTAGCAATGCAAACGTAACTACAACAGGTTACTAAAGGACATTTCACCTCAAATCCATCTCAATGCCTCTTTGTGGAACATGGAAAGAATCTTTCTTTATCATCAAAATGAAAACCAGCTAAGCTTCTGTGTCTCAGCTGTTCTATCTTCTCCACATTCTCCTAGATACTTTAAGGGAAAGCACTCTATGCAGGTGGAGGGTTGCACTAGGATTCAAAACTGTCTAATAAGCTCTCAGTTTTTCAGTATTGCGAATCAATTGTGTATTGCATGTCACATAGGTTTGGATTGTTCCATACTTTTACTCGTGTTGCTGTAGTGCTAGGCTGGGGATGTGACTGGAATTTCACTGGGTCCCAACCACAGGTCTAGCACTTGATCCTAAAATCCCAGTGGAGAAAGTGATGGTGACATAGAAAAAAATTCACCCAGTATGGTCACACTGAGACATTGTTTTTGGAGAACCAACTGGACAGGACAAAGGTGAGAGTTGCTGGTGATGGTGGCAGTGAAAGGATGCATAATTCGACACTGGTTAAACCATGTTCTGGTTGACCAAACTTTGGTCAGGTTGATTATAATAATCATTATTGAGTTATTAAGGTTTAGTTCTGTGAGGTCGTCCTGCTGACTTGAGGACATTGTTATTGTTTGAAGAGGCAGCTAGGCTCACATTGTGAGGTGATAGCTCCCCTTTTTAGAGGCAACTTCCATTCTCATCATAGAGTGATCTGTCTGCAGGACTCAACTCTTCCTTGAATCTTAAAAATCTCTCAGTTTTTCTTATCTTGGTTTCTTCATCCTTGAAGAAGGCTGAGAGAGGCAGGTAAATTTAGAGCTAAACAACAATATTTTACCAGGCTTTAGATGACACTCCTCAAATGATTAACATGTCTAGGTGTAGAGTTGACTGGAAGTTTAAAGTATCAAAGGAGATATCTGAGATCAAGTAAGAGTCATGCTTGGCAAAAGCAGCCACAAGTCCCTGATTTACCCAGTGAGGTAGATTCTACTGAGACCCTTGCTTTGCAGTGTATAGGAAACGTTTTTTTCTTTATTTATTTGCATGTGAAAATACGTGTGGAATGCTAATGAAAGGTAAGTGTTGCTTCTAGGAAGTTTAAGTTGGTGCCATCTCCAGTGATGAGTATTTCTTCATCCTGGTACCAAAGAAGTGAAGGAAGACACCTTCACAGAGGGAATTTATTCAGCAAGAGGATGCAGAGAGCCTTTCTTGCTTCTGCTGTTTTTTCAATTGTCTTCTCCTTAAAATAATTCTCAGAGCATAGCGAGACATTTAAGAGTGGCCTACTCTGGTCCCATCCAGCACTGGAGTTAACAGAAGCACAAGATGATACTAAGGGCATGGAGTAGGGACTTGAACTGGGTCTGTTCTTAAAGATAGGAAGGATAGGGATGGGGCGGCCAGGGCAGAGCTTTGTGTCATATGGTGGTCAAGGCCATGTAGCTCAAAGTTTCTGCTCTCCCTTAGTGCTGGAGCATTCAGCCCAGGAAAAATAGCTGCTTAGCCTTGAATGAAGTAAAATAGCAGGAGAGGGGAAGTAGCAGGAGAAAGGACCTGAGTCATATCAGAAAGCTTATGTCAAGCGGCCTGGGGTTTGGAACCAGAGGATTTAGCACCAGAGACAGGAATAACATTTATGGACTTTTAGGGCTGGAAGATTGTTTAGTGGTTAAGGCACTTGCATGCAAAGCCTGGTGGCCTGGGTTTGATTCCCCAGTGCCCAGGTAAAACCAGATGCATAAAGTGGCACATGTGTCTGAAGTTTGTAGTGCAAGAGGCCCCGCCACACCCATTCTGTCTCTCTCTTTCTCCTTGCAAATAAATACATAAAAATATTTTTAAAAAAAGATTTATGGATTTTAACAGGGTAATGAGGAGAGGAAAAGAGGGAAAAGGATATGAAAAATTAAGGCTGTAAAATAATATGCTGCAAAGAATTGGTTTGTGATTATGGGGGCTAGCTAGATAAATCAGAAACCTTTTATTTTAAATTTTTGTTGACAGACTCCACAATATACCTTGATCATAATCCCCTCCTGCCACCCTCTTTGTCCTCCTCCTTTCTAACTAGTCTCTGGTCTATTTTGATGTTATAATTTTTCCCCCTCCTGTTATGCAGGTCCTGTGTAGATAGCATCAGCCACTGTGAAAACAAGAATGCCAAGGCCACTTTGTGTTTGGAAGACAGCATTACAAAACACTCCTCCCCTTCCTTTGGTTCTTATATTCTTTCAGCCATGTCTTCCACAGTTGTCCCTGAGTAAATCTGAACTCTTTAGGGCAGGTGACTCGGAATGGCAGGCTGCATGCTCTTGGGAAGAAAAGTATGTTTCTGTCTACATGTGGAATTTCTTCTTTTAACAGATCTCACGGGCTTTCCTGATCACTGAGCACGATGTCCTTCACTTAAAGTGAACCTTTGACATTAGTCACATCTGCAAGATTCCTTTACAGTTTGATTAACTGGGTACTGTAAGTTGGCCAAGCTGATACAGGAAACTGAGTGCCACAGTACTCAATATACATTTGTTGAATTAGTAAATTATCATAATCTAATATTTACTGAGCCAGTGAACACAAGCCAGACATAGTTTGAAGTACCTTGAGTGCACTTATTCATTTACCCCTCCCGATGAACATGCAGAGTCAGGGTAATTACTTATGTTCGGCATTTGTGCTGTCTAGCCATCAAAATTTCCTCTTCTCCCCCTTCTCAGGCATGTGGTGGTTCTCTTTGCTGTACTCTTCCTTCCCATCATGGCCACATGCCTTGTTTCATTTCATTTTAAACCTTTTATTGATAACCTCCATACATACACATAATATACCATGATCATAATCCCCTTCCACTTCCTCCTTTGTCCCCCATCCCCAACACCTCTTTATTGAATCCTTTCTTCTTTCTTACTATTTTGATGTCATCATTTCCCCCTCTTACTATGCAGGTCTTATGTAGGTAGCATCAGCCTCTGTGAGGTCATGAATACCATGGCCACTTTGTGTCTGGAAGAAAATATTGCAAAGCCCTCCTCCCCTTCCTTTGGCTCTTATGTTCCTTCCTCCACCTCTTTTGCAATGATCCCTGAGCCTTGGAGGGTGTGATTAAGATGCCTCACTTAGGGCTGGTCACTCCACTGTCACTTCTCAGCACTTTGGTGAGTTTTGAGTCTCCCCAGTGGTCACTGCCTTCTGAAAAGAAAAAAATAAAACTTCTCTACCCAAAAGTGAGAGTAGCATTACTATGTGGGCACAAACATAAGTATTTAGAGGACACATGCCTTGTTTTGATGGCTTATGAGCAGATTGGTATGACTCACTTGCAGGTGGAAACATTTCAGAACCAGCTTATCTTTTTGTCTCCTTGTCATTTTGACCAGCCGTGCTCAGATGGTGGAGATTGTTCTCTCTGCTTTGGTCTCTTGGAGTGGGCAATGTGAACAGAGCCTCGCTGACCATGCTGGATGCATGACATGTATTTTCAGCAACTGATCTTTAGAGAGTTGTTATGGTTTAGATCTGAAATGTCAGTCAAAGACTTATGTGTTGAAGGCTTGGTTCCCGGTGCAACAATGTTCAGAAGTGAGGCCTTTCAGAGGTGAATTGATTATGAAGAATTTATCAATGGCTCTAACCCACTGATGGAGTTACAGCTTAATGGGATATTGGGGGGGGGCGTTGAGAACATTTAGGAGGTAGAGCAAGGTACAGGAAGTAGGTTGTTGTGGGTGTGCCTTAAAGGAGATTTTTTTTGTGTGTCACTGCCTGTAGCTTAGGATAGCTTGGAACTCATTATATAGTCCAGGCTGACCTCAAACTTGCGGTGACCCTTCTGCCCCAGACTTCCAAGTGCTGGGGTTACAGGCATGAGACACCATGCTCAGTTTTTTCCTTCCAGCATCCGGTCTCTTGGCTGGCCTGTGAGGAGATGGTTAATTTATTAATTGATGACAGCGGCGTGTCAGTGCTGGGACTGGTCTCAGCTGACATTTGCCTAACTGATCCGGAGGTGTGAGTGGTGATGGCGCCACATGTGCTGATGACACTTGGCTGTGCCAGGTAGTGAAATGCCAGGGAGATCTCACCAGGCTGCGTGAGTGGGTAGAGAAGTTGCCAGGGATGAGCTTCAGTGTGGGCAAGTGCAAGGTGCTGCTTTTGGCAAAAAATAATCCAAGCTATACTTAGAGGATAGAGCGGAAGAGAAAAAAGCTGAGTGCAAATGGAGAGGACACATCAGCAAGTGTCTCCAAGGCTACCTGACGCTCGGCTACCTGAGAGTTGGCCAGACAGGGCCTGAGCTCCCGACCCGGGGGCTCTTGCTCGGAAGCCTGAGCTGCTTCCTTAGGTGTGCTTTGCATTTTCTGCAGGAAAATAGAGCCACTTTTCCTACATTTCCTGAGTTCTCAAGAGAAGCCAGAAATCTTGGCTTTTTGGGTAATTTCCCATTTTCCCCTTCCTGTAATTTTATTTTGATATAACTTCATTCTACAAAAAAATTGCAAGTACAGTAGAAAAAGCTCCTATATGCCCACTGCTCAGATTCATCAGTTGATAACATTTTGCACCATTTTCCCCTCATTTTAATTTTCCGTGTGTGTGTGTGTTGTATGTTTATATGTGTGTATTGTGTGGGTACATGTGTGTATGTGTGTTTGCATGTCTATGCTGGTGCATGTGTAGTATGTGCATATGAGTGTAGAGGCCAGAGGTTGACATTGGCTGAGCATGTCCCTATAAGCAGGGAAAAATTATCTCCTTCAAGGGAATGCCCACAATGACCTGCTTCCTGCACCTTGCTCTACCTCCTAACATTTTCAACCTTTCAGATGTTCTCCCCCCATTTTTTAAAGATTTTCTTTCTTTCTTTTTTTAATGAGAGAGAAAGAGAGACAAAGAGAGAATTGATGTGTCAGGGCCCCAGCCACTGCAAAGGAACTCCAAACGTGTGTGCCATCCTGTGCACATGTGCGACCTTACACACTGCATCACCTTGTGCATCTGGCTTACGTGGGATCTAGAGAGTTGAACATGGGTCCTTAGGCTTTGCAGGCAAGCCCCTTAACTGCTAAGCCATCTCTCCAGCCTTCCCCTATTTAAAAAAAACTTTAAAAAATTTATTTGCAAGCAGGGGGAGATAAAGAAGAGAGAAGAGAGAGAGAGAGAAATGAATGAATATAGGCACACCAGGACCTCCAGCAGCCATCCATCCAGTGCCCCCTTTTTGAGACAGGGTCTTTCACTGAATGTAGAGGTCACTGATTCAGTTAGACTAGCTAAGCTAGGCAGTGAGCCCCAGAGATTCTCAGGTGTCCACCTTCCCAAAGCTGGAATTTCAGGTGTGCATTGCCACACCTGGCTTTTATGTGGGTTCTGGGGATCTGAACTCAGGTCCTCAAGCTTGTGTGGCAAGCACTTTATCCACTGAGCCATCTCACTGGCCTCTAATTTTCCAATTTCTTTTCCATTTCTTTCTTTCTTTTTTTTTTCCAGATCAGAATCACCAAGATAATCAGTGGCCAGGACACACTGGGCCTCTTCTATTTAATCAGTTCATCACTTCTGAATGCCCGGCCTGCCAGGCTCACAGGACCAGTTCCGGGGGCCAGTTCCGGGGGCCAAGCCCAGGGGATCCAAGCTGCTGCCTCCGCCCAGGGGACCTCGCTGCTCAGTGGAGGGCTGCTTTTCATGGGGTCACTACAACCGGATCAAGAAGGATCAAAGTGTAGGCAGGCCAGGAAAGGAGTGTGAGGGGGGAAGGGCGGATGCACACAATCACCTTGCACTCCACAGGCATGTGCACACACTCTCACACTCTGCCCACACGGAACCCATCTCACATACAACGCTACCCCAGGCCACTCTCCCTCTGCTAATGTCTCGATTTTTGAAAAATGAACCCTATATAGCTAGCTAATTAAGAATATGAATGCCTTTAATCCCAGCACTCAGGAGGGAGAGGTAGGAGGATCACCCTGAGACTACATAGTGAATTCCAGGTCAGCCTGAGCTAGAGAACCTACCTTGGAAAACCAAAAAAAAAAAAAAAAAAAAAAAGAATGTGAATAGAATTTGGTGACATGGCCAATTAAGAATCATCTTCACAATCACTCTCCACCTTATCTTTTGGGACAAGGTTTCTCACTCAACCTGGAACTCACTGATGCAGCTAGTGAGCTGGCCTGGTGTAAGCCCCAGGGATCCTCCTGTTTCTGCCTTCCCAGTACTCCATTACAAGAGAGCACTGCTAAATCCGGCTTTTACAATGGGTGCTGGGCATCAGAACACAGGTCCTTAGGCTTGCAGGGCAAACACTTTACCAACTGAGCCACTTCTTGCCCCAAGTTTCTCTACTCTTAAAGACACAAGGGAAAGAAGCAGATCTTCCTTGCTGGATTTTGTGTGATCATGGGATATCACCCCCCAGTGTGATGGAACATTGTCTCGACATATAATGGGATATTATTCTATCTGATGAAGACATGATGGAATTGTGGCATAAGGATGGAAATGTGTAAACATGGAAAGACTTTGGGCCCTTGAATTTATCTTTAAGCTGCTGAATTAACTAGCCCCAGGGCTCATCTCCCTAAAGTTTTGTTTTTAGGGAGGATTTATTTTTTCTTATTTAAGTTGTAAGGAGAAATAACTAGTTACCTGCCAGTGATAAGTGCACATGTTACATAATGTAGTTATTACTTGGAAGCACCCCTCAGCTGTGGATGACATTTTCAGCATCCCTTCCTCTGGAATCTACACAGAACCATGTGGCTCATTCTCATTAATAGAATGTGACATGAAGTAGGCAACTTCTGGGCCAAGCTGGTTAAGTTTAGGTTCACAATCCTTTGCTTTCTTATCACTACTTCTACCTTTTTCTTCCCAAATGATCTCAGTACAACTTCAGAGCCACGAGATGGCGGAACTACAAGAGAGGCTGGCTTGGATCCTGAATCGTCACCTGGAGTAGAGTCATCCACAGGGACCACTCAGCCAGGAACAGCTGTGCTGGTCTTTGTGGGGATCAAGAAAGGACAGTTAATTACGTTAAGTACCAGAAATTTTGGAGTTGATTTGTGGTGACTTAGACCCCAAGTCTCCACGACTAATACAAGCTTGCTAACCTGGCTTAGGTGTTTCCTGCAGTCAGAAGCATCAGGAACAGATGAGCCATTAAGACCACATCACAATTTATTGTATCTATTTGTTTATTTGAGAGAGAGAGAGAGGGAGAGAGAGAAAATGGGCGCACCAAGGCCTTCAGCTACTGCAACAAAGTCCAGATGCATGTGCCACGTAATGCATCTGGCTTTATGTGGGTATAAGAGAATTGAGTTTGGGATGTTAGGATTGGCACGTAAGTGCTTTCACTGCTGAGTCATCATGTCTCCAGCCCTACTTCACAATTTTTTTAAAAAATATTTTATTTGATTTGCAAGGGGGAGGAGAGAGAGAATGAATGAGAATGGACATACTGTGGGGCCTCTTGACTGTGCAAGCATACTCCAGATCCCTGCACCACTTTTTGCATCTGGCTCTACATGGGTACTGGAGAATTGAACCTGGGCCATCATGCTTTGCAAACAAATGCTTTTAAATGTTGAGCTATCTCTCTAGCCACCTCCCATCACAACATATGTGTGTATGTATGTATGTATATATAAATATGTATTCATATACATATCATATATATTATATATCATCATTATATATATATTGAAAGGAGACACAGAAAGAGAGAGAGTATGAAGTGCCAGAGCCTCATGCTTCTGCAAACAAACTCCAGACACATGTGCCACTTTGTGCATCTTGTTTTATGTGGCTATTGGGGATTCAAACCCATGCTGTCAGGCTTTGCAAGCAAACGCCTTTAACTGCTGAGCCACATCTCTCCAGCCCTCAACAAATTTTAAATTCATTTTCTGAGGTCTCAGGATGTAGCCCACACTGGTTTTGAACTTGTGAGGACCCTTCTGCTTTAGCTTCCCAAGTTCAGGATCATAGGCATGCACCATCATGCCCAGGCTAATGATTCTGGGGCTGGCAATGTAGCTCAATGGTAGAGCACTTGCCTAGCTTTCAATCCCTACCACCACATATTTCATGTGCTTTTTTTTTTTACAAAAAGACCAACAACAATTGACATTCAACAACTTTTGCATGCAGGAGTTGCTTCTCTTAGTTTGATGGCTTGACCCCCATTGCCTTTGAGGTGTCTCTGGTTCCCAGTTCTCTGTCTTATCTTTCTGTGAACAGAACTGTTTTTGAGAACTGTCTCCTTTGTGTAAATATCTTGACTACTCTTTTAGCCTGGCTGCCAAGTCTCTAAGAGGGCCTCAGCTGCTCCATTATGGCTGGATGTTCCTCAGTCTTGGAAGCTTTTTTAAAAAAGATTTATTTATTTATTTATTTATTTATTTATTTATTTATTTAAGACAGAGAGAGAGGAGAGACACAGAGAGAAAGTGAAAATGGGAGCGCCAGGGCCTCTAGCCCCTGCAAACAAACTCTAGACGCATGTGCCACCTTGTGCATCTGGCTAACGTGGAACTGGAGAATTGAACCGGGTTCCTTAAGCTTTGCAGGCAGGTGTCTTAACGGCTAAGCCATCTCTGCAGCCCTTGGAAGCTTTTTGAGATAATAGTTCTAATTAGTGTTCATTCAGTAACTAGAAACAGGGACACGCTAAGAATTTCTCAAGGAATAGGGGGATTGTGAAGGAATGTAGGAAAAGAATCACAGGGATCTGAGAATGGGGCGTAGCTGGGCTTTTGAGGAAATGAGATACAAAAATTACCAAAAATCAAGACTGCTCTCTGTTGTAGTGGTTCAGCTTCCTTTATATAGCTCATAATGCATCCTCCTCCTCCCTCCCTCCCTCCCTCCCTCCCTCCCTCCCTCCCTCCCCCTCTCTTCTTTCCAATGTCTGAGCCCCACCAGACATTGAGCATGGAGAATACAATGAAAAACAAGACAGCCAAGGACCTTGATGTCACAAAACTCATGTTTTTATAGGAGAAGCGTATAAGAAATAAGTAAAAAGTACATACAAAGAAAAATCACACTTTGAGCCATCAAGGGAATAAGTATGGACTGTAGTAAAGAGTCATAGGCCAGCTACCTTAGAGAGCTGGTGAAGACTTCCTCTGTGAAGAGGTGCCTCGTTAGCCCAGACTTTAAATGTGACAAAGGGCCAGCCACATAGAGAGAGATTTCAGTAGGGAACTAGCAGCACAATGTTTGACTTAATCAAGGACTAAAATGGGAAGACAGCATGACTGAAATGCAGGTTGCAGGAAGTATGTTACATGGAATAAAGTCAAAGATGTCAGTATATTCTTGGTAATGCAAGACCTTTCAGACCATAGAGGAGAAAGTGTGGATTTTATTTAAGCATAATGGGAAGGCTTTCCCGGGTGGTTGTTATGGTCTGGACATGAACTGTTCCCATTCCAAAGGTCTCATGTGTTGAAGGTTTGCTTCTCCAGTTGGCGGATCTAATCATTGAAGGACAGGTGGATCCTGAGGGCTGTAGCATTATAATTAATCCCTTAATGGATTCACGCTTATGATGGTGGAAATTAAAAGGTGGGACCACATTGGAGAAAGTAGATCACAGGGACCATGCTCTGGAAAGGTATCCTTTCTCCCCAGCACCTTCCTATGTCTCCCCTTTGCTTTCTGGCTGCTATGAGGTTAGCAACTCTGTTCCACAATATTCCAATCACCACAATATTCTGGGTCTCAGGCCCAAACCATTGAGGCTAGCTAACCATAGATGGACCGCTCTAAAACCACGATCCAGAATACATTTCCTTCTTTAAGTATGTTTCCTTCTCTCCCCCCCCCTTTCTCTCTGTATTTGTAGGCCAGCAGACAACCTTGGGTGTCACTCCTCAGGAACATCATCTACTATTTTGTGAGGCAGAACCTCTCACTGGGCTGGAGTTCACCAATTAGACTAGGCTGACTGGCCAGGGAGCCCAGGAATCCACTCGTGTCTGCCTTCCCAGTACTGGGATTACAGGTGCATGCCACCACATCTGGTGTTTTTACATGGGATCTGGAGATCAAAGCCAGGTCTTCATGCTCACAGGGCAAGCACTTTACCAACTGAGCTATCTTCCCAGCCTGTCCCTTAAGTTGTTTTCTCACTATTTTGTCATAGAGAGGGAAGGACTAACACAATTGTCCTATTTTTTTCTTTGTCATATTTTTAATCTTTTTTTACAACCTCCATTCATAAACACAATGTTCCTTGATCATAACCACTCCCACCACCCGCTTTTGTTCCCCTTCCCCACTCTACTGAACCCCTCCTTCTTTTCAATGTCTAGTCTTCTATTTTGATGTCATCCTTCTTTTTTTAAACATTTATTTATATGTGTATGTGTGTGAAAGAGAGAGAGAGAGAGAAAGAGAGAGAGATACTATAGGCATGCTGGGGCCTCTTGTGCTGCAAACAAACTCCAAATGCACGTACTACTTTACCCACTTTATGTGGCTTTACATGGGTCCTTGGGAATCGAACCTGGGTCATCAGCCTGTGCAAACAAGTGCCTTTAGCCTCTCTCCAACAATCTCTTAATTGTTTTTTTTTTTTTTTTTTTTTTTGGTCCTCATATTATGCAGGTCTTGTGCAGACAACATCAACCACACAGTTGTCCTTTTTTACTAAACAGTTCTTGATCATTACAGGTATCCTTGGCTCATAGCTACTGCCCTCTTCCCATATTCCTTCACATCCTTTCCATTCTGCTCCCTACAGCCTGTTAGCAATTGCCTTCTGGGTTTCTTAGTTCAAATCCCTAGTGCAGATAATCTTATTGGCCCAACTTTTCGAGTTCAGCTATAAATCCTAGGCCACTGGCCGTCCAGGGCAGGGTATGGCTGGGAGTGAGTCATGTGCAGAGCTTGGTGAGGCCCATGTACTAGGGAGTGTGGATGAAGCAGTCTATTTTCTGAGGCACAAAGGCTCTAGTTACTGAGATATGACTGAGGAAACTAGTACTTTACTGGGAGCATAACTTTTTACACTTCTGAAAGTGCCTTTGGAGTGTCTAATATATCCCTGATTAAAACTCTTGAATGGTTTATAAGTGAGAGCCCTCAGGGTCCAAAGTTGAGCTCCTTAACGTGCCTACGAAGCCACATTCTCTGATTCCAACTCTACTTTCTGGTTTCATTTTATTTAAAAAAATCATTTATTTATTCACCTCTCTCTCTCTCTCTCTCTCTCTCTCTCTCTGTGTGTGTGTGTGTGTGTGTGTGTGTGTGTGTACTCCAGGGTCTCCTGCTAGTGCAAAAGAATGCCTGTCTAGCTTTATGTGGGTAGCGTGGGTATTGAATCCTGAGCCAATAGGCTTTGCAAGCAAGTGCCTTTAATCGGTGAGCTACCTCCTCAGCCCCTCTGGCCTCATTTGATACTGCTCTTCTGACTCCGAGCTTTAGGCTTACTGGGTTTTATTTTTGTCATGCTTCCAGTCTCAGGACTTTTGAACATACTATTTCCCCCCTCCACACTTCTTTTCCTTTATTTTGATAACAAACTTTTTCTTTAGATCTGATCCAAATACTACTTACTTTCCCTTGACTCCCTAGTAACAGTAGAGACCCTGTTTATAGTTATCATGCTTTTCCTTCTATGCCTCAAATCATGGCTTGAAATAATGTGGATTTGTGTTTTCACATGATGAATATTCCTATTAGCCTGATAACTTCATCAGGACAGAGGTCCTATCTGTTGAGATTATGGCTGTTTCTGGCACATAGTAGGTGTTTGATAATAAGTGCTGGCTGGCTGAATGAATGAATGCCAAGAGGTGGGGGAGTATGTGTCCTGGGGGTTCACTAAAGACTGCAGGGGAAGCTGGATGTGGTGGCTGACTCCTTTAATCCCAGAACTCAGAAGAAGGATGAGGTAGGAAGATTGTTGTGAGTTCCAGGTTGGCCTGGGCCGGACTGAGACCCTGCTTCAAGAATAAAACAAAACAAAGCAAAACAAAAAAGACTTCAGAGAAAGCATGAAGCTTGATCTTGGTCTGGAAGGAGAATTTGGAGAGAGTTAGGGAAAATGTTTCTATCAGGGATAAAGTTTATTAATAAAAACAAGATATGAGGGCTGGAGACATGGCTTAGCAGTTAAGGCACTTGCCTGCAAAGCCAAAGGATCCTGGTTTGATTCTCCAAGACCCACGTAAACCAGATGCACAAGGGGGCGCATGCATCTGGAGTTTGTTTGCAGTGGCTGGAGGCCCTGGCGTGCCTATTCTCTCTCTCTCTCTCTCTGCCTCTTTCTCTCAAATAAATAAATAAAATATATTTTAAAAAACTTAAAAAAACCAATATATGGGAATAAATATGATCTAGCCAGGATACTAGGAGACAGTAGCCTGATTAGAGCCATAGATTATGCTAAGATATGGAAAACAAGGTTGTGTGGTGGGAGGAACTCAAACAGTGTAAATGTATACTTGAGAGCTTTAGTAAATAATAACAGCCTATATTTTTTGAAACAGGGTTTTACTATGTAGCCCAAATTGCCCTCAAACTCATAATCCTCCTGCCTCTTTCTGCCCCTCAAGTGCTGAGATTACAGGCATGTGCCACCATGCCTGCCATAATGGCTCACACTTATATATTTCTTGTTATATGTCAAGTTCTTTTCCAAATGCTTCATGAATATAAAATTATTTAATCATCCCAATGAACCAAGAGTGTTATTTTTAAATGTTTTATTATTTATTTATTTGAGACTGAGAGAAAGAAAGAGAGAGAGAGAATGCATGCACCAGGGCCTACAGTCACTGCAAACCAACTCCAGACCCATGCTCCACCTTGTGCATCTGGCTTACATGGATCCTGGGGAATCAAACCTAGGACCTTTGACTTCACAGGCAAGTGCCTTAACTGCTAAGCCATGTCTCCAGCCCCAGTTGCTATTTTTATTTGATTGATTGATTGGCATTGTTGAGGTGGGGCTTGTTCATATTTAACAAGTACTTTACCACTGAGCTACACCCCTCCTTTTGTATCCATCTTACAGATGGAGAAGTTGAGGCCCGGAAGAGATTCTTTTACCAAAGGTCTTGTGGTTGATAAATGCAGCATAGTGGTTCAACCATAGGCAGACACAGTTGCAGAGCTGGGGTGCTTGGATGTCAGGCCAAGCTAGCTCTCCCCTCGAGAAAGGCAGAGGCATGACTTGGGAAAATGATGGCACATCAAAAAAGCATGAGAAAGCCGGGCGTGGTGGCGCACGCCTTTAATCCCAGCACTCGGGAGGCAGAGGTAGGAGGATCGCTGAGAGTTGGAGGCCACCCTGAGACTACATAGTTAATTCCAGGTCAGCCTGGACCAGAGTGAGACCCTACCTTGCAAAACCAAAAAAAAAAAAAAAAAAAAAAAGAAAGCATGAGAGAGAAGCCAGGGGCCTCTGGTTTTGAGATTGGCAGAAGGATGCTACTGGTCCATAAGTGGTGAGCTGGGAAAGGGAGCCAGGCTTGGTAGAAAGGGAGATAGAGAGCCCAGAGATGGAAGAAGAGACCGAGAAGTAACGGGAAAGTTCTGTGGTAGCTGTTACACAAGTGCAGGCAGTGGAGTCAGGCAGGCATGGGTCTATGTACATGCTCTGTTTACTTGCAGTTGAAAAAATTTTTTTTTAAGTTTTAATTTTTATTTATTAGAGACAGAGAGGGGAAGTGAAAGAGAGAGAGAGAGAGAGAGAGAGAGAGAGAGAATGGGCACGCCAGGGCCTCTAACCACTGCAAACTCCAGATGCATGCACCACCATGTGTATCTGGCTTACCTGGGACCTGAAGCATTGAACCTGGGTTCTCAGGCTTCACAGACAAGCACCTTAACCGCTAAGCCATCTTTCAGGCCCAAGACTTTTTTTTTTTTTTTTTTCTTTTGAGGTAGGGTTTACCTTTAGCTCTGGCTGATCTGGAATTCACTGTGTAATCTCAGGGTGGCCTTGAACTCACTGCAATCCTCCTACCTCTGTTTCCTGAGTGCTGGGATTAAATGCACGTACCACCATGCCTGGCTTACTTGCAGTTTCAACATTTATCCAATGGTTTAATAATACCAACCTCAAAAGTTAGATTTAACTAGACGAAATCAAGGAGGTTCTTCATACACAGGGTGGTGGTCTGGTGCCTGGGTATGCTCTCATGGGGATTTTTTTCTCTGGGTTTTTTGAGGTCTAGACCTGGAATTCACCATGTAGTCTCAGGTTGGCTTCATACTCACAGTGATCCTCCTACCTTGGCCTTCCAAGTGCTGTAATTAAAGGTACCACCCTGCCCGGCTCTCATGGGAATTTTGATAACAAGGACTGACCGGGATCTGACTGCAGCCTGGAGATGGAACTATTAATATGCATTTGATGGCAGCCAGCAGGGTCCAGCTGAGCAGACTTCAATCCAAGGGCCCCTGAGGTTCTCAGTGCCTAAGCTTTGCAGGAAGCAGACCTGGCTGGTGCCCATTTCTCTCCACCTCTCTAGCCTTCACAGAAGGGCTTTATGCTAGCATCCAGGGCTGGCACCCACATAGCTCATCAAGGCCCTGATACTTCTTCTCCTTCTTGAATCCTCTGATCTTGACAAGCTCCTCATTCCAAAGGTGGCTGCAGTGGCTTCCTCTTACCTGCTCCTGGTCTCCGATCTTCTTGTCCCCAAGGGTGACCACAGCTACTTTTCCTCCAGAGTGAGAAGAGGTGATTTGCTACCACTGGGCGTTGTGTTCTCAGTGAGAACGCTACTTCATTCCCTTTCCAGTCATTTGGTGCTTCTGATCAAGGCAGGGCAAGGGCAAAGTCTCCTTTTCATGCAGGACTAATGCTTTTTTTTTGGGGGGGGGTCTGCTTTGTTTTGTTTTTCGAGGTAGGGTTTCACTCTAGTTCAGACTGACCTGAAATTCACTATGTATTCTCAGGGTGATCCTCCTACCTCTGCCTCCCTAGTGCTGGGATTAAAGGTGTGCACCACCATGCCTGGTGCTTTTTTTTTTTTTTTTTAACCAAGAGCAGCTGAAGGGTTGGAGACAGCTAAAATACAGCATTACAATTTTGTTTCTTTATTTTTATTTTTTATTTATTTGCAAGGAGATAATGTGTGTGTGTGTGTGTGTGTGTGTGTGTGTGTGTGTGTGAGAGAGAGAGAGAGAGAGAGAAACAGAGAGAAACAGAGAGATAATGAGAGAGAGAGAATGAATGGGCATGCCAGGATTTCCAGCCACTACAAATGAACTCCAGATGCATGTGTCACTTTGTGCATCTGGTTTTATATGGTAACTGGGTAATTTACCCAAGTTGTTAGGCTTTGCAGGCAAGTGCCTTAACCTCTGAGCCATCTCTCCAGACCTACTTTTAAATTAAAATTTTTTGTTATTTATTTACAAGGAGAAACAGAAGAAGGAGAAGAGAGAGAGAGAGAGAGAGAGAGAGAGGAGGGGAGGGAGGGAGAGAGTGAGAAAGTGCAAACAGGGGCTGGAGAGATGGCTTAGAGGTTAAGGCACTTGCCTTCGGAGCCTAAGGATCCATGTTCAACTCTCCAGATCCCCTGTAAGCCAGATGCACAAAAGTGAGGCAAGCACAAGGTCACTCATACCCACTAAGAGACACAAATGTCTGGAGTTTGATTGCAGTGGCTGAGGCCCTGGCATGCCAACTCTCTGTCTCTCTCTGTCTCTTTCTCTCTAAAATAAAAATAAAATAAAATAAAGAAAATGCAAATGGAGCTTGCCAGGGCCTCTTGCTGCTAATGTCTCCAGCCTTCTATTTAGTTTTTATTGAATTTATTTTTCCAGTTATCACTTGCTTATGGCAGCTAATTCTACTTTTCGCTTTATAGTAAATAGACTATACAATTGTCCTTCAAAACATATGTATGAAAGGAAAAAAAATGCTGGCCATGGTGGCTCATACCTTTAATTCCAGCATTTGGGAGGCAGAGGTAGGAGGATTACCATGAGTTCAAGGACACCCTGAGACTACAGTGAGTTCCAGGTCAGCCTGGACTAGAGTGAGACCCTACCTTGAACTCCCCTACCCCCAAAAAGAAAGGAAAAAAGTGTGTCTATTTAAAGAAAAAGGTAAGTGTTGATGTGTTAAGTGGATATAGATCCCTCATTAAAATTGTACTCAAATGGTCAAGTTTGGGAAAGTACTGATAGCGTAGAGGAAGCCATGACTTGGTATAGATGTAGCTCCACTTGTTAAGTCCATGAGATAACTTGTTAGCACATGAGTTAACTTATTAGTACAAGAGATAACTTACTGAGGCTGGGGAGATTGCTCAGTGGTTAAAGGCGCTTGCTTGCAAGGCTTGCCAGGTGGGGTTCAATTCCCAGTGTGCATATCAAGACAGGTGCACAAAGCAGCAAATGCATCTGGAGTTCCTTTGCACTCAAATAAATAAATAAAAATATAGAACAGGAAATGATTTGAGAAAAAAGAAAAATTAGACAATTATTCACTCTGAGCCTGTTTCCTTATCTGTTATAGAAGTAATTCCTATGACATGAGGTCGTTTTGAGGATTAAATAATACAACTGGATGTGGGTCATTTGCATACAATAACTGTTGGTGCTAGGTGAAATGCTATTCCTAGTGTGCATTTTATAATAAAATCCACTGATGGAGAATAAGTTACTAACTGTCTGGGGCTTTCATGCCATAATGGAGATAAAAATCTAGGCCAACATAATACTGAGAAGAAGGGATGGAGGAGTGCCCAGCACTGAAACACCTCTGTCACACCCTCCAAGGCTCAGGGACCATTGCGGAAGAGGGGGTGGATAGAATGGAAGAGCCAAAGGAAGGATATGACTTCTTACAATGCAACTGCCCGGACAGAAATTGGCCTCAATATCCATGACCTTGCAGTGCCTAGCAATACCATCACAAGACCCTCAAAATGGAAGAAAAATATGACGACATCAAATTAAAAGAGAGACTAATGGCGAGAGGGAGGGGATATGATGGAGATTGGTGTTCTAAGGTGGAATGGGGGGAGGGGAGGGGAGGGAAATATCATATTTTTTTGTATGTAAGTATAGAAGGTGTCAATAAAAAAATTAATAATTAAAAAAAATCTAGGCCAAGTATGTGACCTCTCTTGCTTCAGGCTCCTTCTTGGTCAGTGAGATTAGTAATAACCTTTATGTGGGGTTACTGGGAGGGTTAAATTATTTAACATATGTGTGGTCCTAGATAGCTGGTCTTGGGTAAGTGTGAGATCTTACTTACAGTGACACTGCCTCCTACTGAGGCTAAATTCTAAGTAAGAAGCTCTGAGGAAGTGTGAATTGCTGGGTGTGTGCTCTGAAAACTGCTTCAGGAAGTCAGCACTGGCAGAGGAGACACATCCTCCATGTTTTCTAATGTCACATGTCTTAGTTACTCAGCTGTGCTTCCCCTCTCTTCCCAAAGCCCCTGGAGCATGCATGAAGTGTATTCCTTCCCTCCTTTCACATAGAATAACTGCCACTGGCATTTATAATACTTGTTATGGACTGAATTGTGTTGCTGTCCCTCCGAATTCTTATCTTGAAGCCCTTAACCTGGGTGTGATGGCATTTGGAGATGGAGCCCTTGGGAGGTCATTAGGGTTAGATGAGGTCGTGAGGACTAGTAGCTTTATAAGAATAAGAGATTTTAAAAAAAATATATTATTAGGGCTGGAGAGATGGCTTAGCAGTTAAGCACTTGCCTGTGAAGCCTAAGGACCCCGGTTCGAGGCTCAATTCTCCAGGACCCATGTAAGCCAGATGCACAAGGTGGTGTATGCATCTGGAGTTCGTTTGCAGTGTCTGGAGGCCCTGGCATGCCCATTCTCTCTCTCTCTCTCTACCTGCCTATTTCTGTATTTCTCTCAAATAAATAAATAATAAAATATTTAAAATATTATTATTAACAACATTTTGTATGGATACACCTTTTCCCTTGTCCTTGCCCCCATTCCACTGGGGCCCTCCTCAGTGGGGTTGCAGGTATTCCCCATGGGGTTGTGGGTTAATTTCTTTTTCCTGTTTTGTGAGGGTACAGCAAGAAGACAGTTGTCTACAAGTCAGGAGGAGGGCTCTGGCCTGGACTGGAATTTGCCAGCACCTTGATCTTGGGCTTCCCAGTGACTAGAACCTTAAGGAACACGTGCCTGCCATTTAAGCCACCTAGTCCTAGAGATTCTTTGTAAACAAGTGCCTTTAACAGCTGAGCTTCTACTCAGCCTTTCTGAGATGCTTTGTCATGGCAGTGTAAGCTGACTAAAACTATAATGCTCACTCTGTCTAGGATCCATCTATTTTTTGAAAATAGTGATTCTTTATAATGTGCTAATCATTTGATGCATGGATTTTTTTTTTGTTTGTTTGTTTGTTTTTTGGGATAGGGTCTCAGTCAAGCCCCGGCTGACCTGAAACTCATTCTGTAGCTCCAGGCTGACCTCCAACTCACAGTGATCTTCCTGCCTCTGCCTCTTGAGGATCAGTATTTTGAATATATGCCAAGGCCCTAGTGCCAAGCCTCTGCAAAGACACACAGGAAATGAAACATGGTTGCAGGTGCCTTAAGGAATAATAGAGACATTTGCTGCAAGAGTTTACATAGCATACTAAATAGAGGTCTTCCCAGTGATTTTCTCTAAATATTCTGTCCATTCCCTAAAAGTTTACTTTCATGCAGCCATTGAAAATATCTCTCCTGCTTTATTTCATGGATATGTTTTTGTCACCATTTTGCTCCTCCAACCTTGCCTAGTTCCTTCTTCATCTCCATTTCTTTTTAACTTTTTAAACTCAACCTTCCAGTTGGTAGTGATTGCACTTGCAGGGTATTCTATCCCATGTGGGAAGCTATAAAAACAGGCTCCATTCTTCTTAGGGTCTCGCTCTAGCCCAGACTGACCTGGAACTCACTCTGTAGTCTCAGGATGACCTTGAACTCATGGTGATCCTCCTACTTCTGCCTCCTGAGTGCTGGGATTAAAGGCATGCGTCATCATGCCTGGTTTGATATATGAATTTTTAAGAAGTATTTTATTTTTATTTTTTCTTTGAGAGAGAGAGGAGAAAAAAGGGGAGAGAGAGCACAACAGAATGGGCATGCCAGGGCATATAACCACTGCAAATGAACTCCAGATGCATGTGCTACCTTGTGCATCTGGTTTTACATGAGTCCTGGGGAATCAAACCTGGGTCCTTTTTGTTAAGGCAAGCACCTTAACCACTAAGCCATCTCTCCAGCCCAATACTTGGATTCTTTATTTAAGCCTCATAATTCCATGGAGGAGAAAATGATTATCATGTTCTGTTTCAGATGAAGAAAAGAAAGCTTGAAGCTCGGGTCACTTGCACAAGGTCAGGAGCTATTGGATATCAGAGTTAGATCTTGAATGGTTGGCATTCCCATGCCGTAGATAACAACCAGGGAGCCAGGTGGAGGGGCAAACCTACTCTGACATGCACAGGGAACATGTCATTGTCTTCGGGAGAGAAAGGGGGAAATCACTCCTAGTGGCTAGAGTAAGGAAGAGCAGACTTTGATTTCTAAGAGAGATGATGAGCCAGTCTGGAAGCAGAGGAAGTGGAATTGTGTAGGAAATATCCAGAAAAAAACAAAACAGCCCCAGCTCCATTGGTTACGACAAGGCAAAACCTTTAATAACGTGAGTGCTTATTACATTAGCTGCTTCGGGGCACTGACATCTTTGATTTCTGGTCATGTTTTTCTAACACGTAGAGGTGAATGCCTCCCTCAGGGCCACCTGGCTGGTGAGTTCCCTGAGGATTTGTGTGGGTGGACAATGGAAACAGCTATGGGCTCATCTGATGGGGATTTGAAATCCCCCCCCCCATGAGTAAAGTCCTCTTCCAAGGAGGGAAGAATGTGGAGGTCCTTCCAGCAAAGAAGGAAGAAAAGAAAACATCTGTCACAGATACACACAGAGAGAGGTGACGTTAAGGGACTAGCGTGAAAAGTTAGAGGAGGAGAATGGACAGGGTTAGGATTTGGGGGATGAGGGGACCAATGTGGGAGGGACTGAGTCCATTTGGTTTCATTCTTTGTAAGAAATAATACCATCACGAGGACCATGCCATGCAACCTTAGAGACATCTGTGTACACTTCCCCCAAGGCTGTACTGGGCGGGGCAGAGGCCAGAGGTCAGCTCAGACAGGCGTGGTGCGTCTGTTGGCCGGGTTGTTATGCAGCGACTCTTTGAACTCTTTGGGCGTGGAATTGTGGAACTGTAGAAAAGCGTGGTCCCGGTCAGAGTTGAGGAGGGTCCCCATGGTGATCTTAGAGGGGTCCCGGGAGAGGGTGAACATGGAGATGTCAGTGGAAGGGATGGTGTGGAAGCCTTTGCTGATGGGAGACAGGTCTCGGGATCTGGGCTCGGTGGAGCGCGAACTGGACCGCCTCCGGAATCTATACCTGTAGGGTGGCAGGCGGGCGAACGTCGACTTCTTCAGGAGCTCCGAGTGGGATTTGGCACGCAGCTGCTGATGTTTCTCAATGTAGATGTGCACCGCAACCACGCCCACGATTTCCGCGATGATGAAAGAGAAGGCTCCAAAATAAAAGGACCAGCCATAAGAGTAGCTTTTTTTGGAGTCACGCTGCCCGGGGTCTCCAGCGTTGGCTGATATATAAACTATGATGCCAATGATGTTGCTTAACCCTAACAGGAAGGAGAAGAAAAAGAAAAGAAAAACATACATTCTATAAAATTTCAGAGGCAATGGTCACTTTTAGTGTTGAACTATGCACAGAAAAATGTGGACGCAGGGGCTGAGCAGGTGGTTCAAGGATAAAGCACTTGTGTGTGCAAAGGTGTCAGATTCCCAGAAACCAGGAAAATGGCATTGGGTCTGGCACTCAGGAAGTGGAGACAGATCTCCAGGTCAAGCTGGCTAGCTAGACTAGCTGAATTGGCAGGCTCTGGGTTCAAGTGAGAGACCTTTCTCAGTAAATAAAGTGGCGAACCATGGAGGAAGACACCCCCAGGTCAACCTCTTTTGTATGCACACCCCTACACGTGAGAACCTTATGGTTAGGACATCCCACCACTGAAATCTTGCAAAGGCTGTTTGTCCTCCCACCCGGGAAATGAGGAACTCTGATGGTGCACACAGGACAGAAAAGCATGGATCAGAGATGCATATAAAATGATTCAGGAGCAAAGGGAGAGACAGACCACTGCCGTGCTTTGGACATGAGATAATATTTGAGCTGGATCCTGAGCCAAGAAAGGCAAGGCCGGGTCTGTGGAGCCAGACAACGGGAACTGAGAACCTCTTGCTGGGGGCGTTTCCTTGGATGCTGGCATCTTGAGAAAATGAGACAGCAGAACTATGGGCTAGGCACTGGTCAGACTCCACCTAGGACATGCCCCTAGTGCTCAAGGACCGGTCTGCTTCTGTCCTGGGACCTCTCCTGGCATTTCCTGGCCCAGGCATTCTCAGGGTGGCAGCAGTCCAATCACTGAGCTAGTTCTCAACATGGGAGCTGACATGCAGCTCCGTCTAGCTGCAAGGATCCACAGGGTGAAAAACGGTTTCTCTTCCTGGAGTGTCAATTTGGCTGGAAGATTAGTAAGGCAGACACAGTCTTTTATATTAAAATGAGCGCGGATATAATGAGGAGAAAGCAGAATTCACATGAATTTTTCAGTTCAATGGGAGGCAGGCCTCAAAGGCATCAAAGTCCATCAACGGCAGATTCTAGTGATGTCCTCTGATTTCCCAGGGCCATGCTTCCCCTCTCCTCTGCCAGCAGGCAAGTTTTGGTCACAAAGTTTAGAATGTCCCCCCCCCCCCAAGAGGTCTTCATGGGGTGGGGGAGGAATCCTCAAAGAAAGGCTCAGATGTCAAGAGGCAGGAAGCCAAGCAAGTTGTCAGTCATTTATAGGGCACTTGCTATGTGCCTGACACTGGGAAAAGTCTGAGTGAATTATTATTATTATTATTTGCATGTGTATGTGTTTGTGGTGGGTGAGCATTTTTGTGTGCAGATTGGCCTGTGCGTGGGTGCACGTGCATGCGTGTGCATGTGGAGGGCAGAGGTTGAGGTCAGGTGTTTTCCTTAATTACTCCCCATCTTCTGTATGGAGATAGGATCTCTCATTTGAACCTAGAGCTTGCTAATTTGAGTCGTGTAGTCAATCTTTCCCCAGGCATCCGCTGTCTCTGCTTCTGGGGCACTGGGATTACAGGCAGGCTGACATGCCTACTTGACATTTTCGTGGGTGCTGGGGGTCCAAAGTCAGGTGTTCATGCTGGCACGGCAAGTGCTTTACTGACTAAACCATCTCCCCAACTCTCCAATTAATTTGTTTTTTGCAGTGGTTGTGGTGGACCCTAGGGCTTCACATTCACCGGGAAAGTGCTATATCCCTAGCTGTGCAATGTCACTATATGAACCAGTTCAGTGGATCATTTCAGTGGGCCTGCTTTGAAAGAAATGATCCCCTTTTACAAATGAGAAAACTGAACACAGATTAGTACGTTCCCATGTCAACCCAGGTAGGAACTGGTCCCAAGACTCTTAGCCAAGGTGGGTTGAGATTTCAGTCACCAGGCTCAGAATGAGATGCTTTGCCCTACCCACTAGATGGCAAGCTCTCTGAGAGCAGGAACCAGGCCCTTCTTGTTCAGCGTGATGGATCCAACATCTAGTCCTGAGCTAGACCAAAAGCAAGAGCACAGGTGTATTTATTGAATGCACGAATTGAGTTGATTTGAGCATTAAAAATGCCATGTACACATTGTCACAGCTGGTGTGTTTTGAGCCTATGCTGGATGCTAGGTACTGTTTTACGTACTCATAATTGTGGATACCGACTCACTTAATCCTCTTAACAGCCTCAAGGGGTGGGCTCTACTTTTTAGGTTGGGAAATGGAGTCACAGAACAGTTAAATGACTTGCACAATATTATAAACCGAGGGAGTGGAAGGGGAAGGACTTGCGCCAGGCGGCCTGGCCTCAGAGCTCATGCTTCTTGAGATTCTCGCACAACGCCAGGACACAGCACTGACTCAGGAAAGAGTTGTCTGAGTGTAGGGTACTCCAGTCCTGTCCTTTTGCAGGTGGAAAAACTGAGGATTCTTGGGGTTCCTTGGGGAGAGTAGAGGAGGTCCCTAAGATTAGACCCCAAGCATCCCCATGTCCCTGCATCTAGTCTACCTGTCAGCCCTCAAGGTCTCCATGTGCACAGAAGTAGCTGGTGACACTGCTCCCTAACAGTCCCCTTGGGGGACGAAAATAATGATCTAATCTCATTCTTAGGAAATTGTCACATCAGCACATCACTGGTGCAGATCCTCTGGGTCAGTCACAGCCAGGATGAGGCCGTCAGTGGCAGGCACATGCCCAAAGGCAAACAAGTCACTGGGTTTGCCAGTTGTTAACATCTGTCCTCACAGAGTGTAGTCGTAGGCCACAGCCACCTTCAGCTGACCATGTCTCCCCAGGGGCAAGGTCATGGCTTTCACCTTGGTCAGTAGCTTGAGTGGGTCCTCAGAGAGTGAGTGAGGGATGCTACCTCTCTTCTGCTTTCCATCAAGGGTTGAAACAGCAGGGAAAGAGCTGCGTAAGTTCTTTTAGAGGACCAGAATGCAAGGCTCCAGACTTTGCAACTGTCTTGTTCCTTTTCCAGTACCAGAAAATACTATTGTTCCTTTCATACTGTCTCCTCTGAACAACTCTATGAGATTGGCTCGTAGAGTATTTTACCATGTTGTAGGGGAGGGAACCAAATTACAGTAGGTTGGTGACATTTCCCAAGACCAGAACTCAAGTCCAAATCACTTTACACTCTGTGCTCCATTGTTCTCTTAATGAGTGCCCTGCTGTGGTAGTTTGAATATATGTCCCCCAATATATTCAGTATTTTATTAGTTATAGTTTGCATCTGCAATCACCTTGCTAGAGGCAATGTCACTGGGGGCCGGTCTTAAGGTGTTAATGGTGGGTTTGAGATTCCATTGTAAAGATATGCAAATGTGCCTAGCAGGAGTTCCTGAAGTGTGCTGTGTGACCTTTTGGCTGTAGTTTTGCTCTGTGTGCTGTGGTGGCTGGTTGGCTTTTGCTCTCTCTTCCATGGTCCTATGGAGAGCAGGCCGCTTCTTCTGCCATTATGGAACTTCCCCTGGATCTGTAAGCTTCAATAAGTAATATCCCTTCCTCCATAACTGTGCCTGTTCTGGAAGTTCATCTCAGCAAACCTGAAGCTGTCTGCTACACCTGCCATTGCAGTTCTCTTTACATGTAGTTTCACATTCCAAGTCTTATTTGACAATGGTCAACCATGGCCTGGAAACACTATGTGGAAAATTCTAGAAAGAAATAATCCATTAGTTTTAAATAACTTTTTATTGCAGTATGATTATGGTTCATTTATTTTTAACCATACTGAATGTATAAATTATATCTCATCGATTATAGGTATGTATTTATAAGGAAAAACATAGTGTATATAGGATTTTATATTATCCATTCTTATACCCCACATGGCCACCTTTCATGTAAGTGTAAATCTGTTTATAGCCACTCTCTCTGTTTCTCACTCTGCCTCTCTCCCTCCAAATTCAAGTTCTTGCTGTCCAAGAACTTGAATTTGTCATCCCAGAATTCAGCCTTCTGAGTGCTAGGATTATAGGCATGCACACATGCTTGGCTGTCCTTTTGTTCATCCGCCTCTCTGTCCCTTTCTCTCAGCTTACCCTTTCTCCCTGTCCCCTTCATGTCTTTCCTTTGTGCCAACCATGACTAGATTCTCAGCATCTTCTGTTCTAGTAATTCTTAGCTCTAGCACAGCTGAATGCTTCCCTGTTCCTTCCCCAGACTAAACCCTGACCGGCATCATGCTGTTCATACAGCTCTGGCTTTGTTTGTTGTCTGTGAAGATCTTCGGGCTGGGGTAAGACACTTACCTGCAGAGACAAAAAAGATACCGGCACTGAGAATGACATTGTGCCTGCTGCGGTGGAACTCACTGGCAGCCACACAGAGGCCCCCGAAGAATAGCAGCGTGACGCTGAGGATTGGAAAGACACTGGAGGCCCTCACAGCCCCTGCAGAGAGAAGAAGAGAGGCTTATGTCTGGGTCCCAGGCAGGCACAGGAACCCACCCAGCTGTAGTTGTGGGGTGCCTGAGAGGCAGACAGCAGAGAAATTGGAGAATAAGCCTACATTAGCGCTGAGACTGTTGCTGCATGTCAGGGGCCTGTACTTAGGGGTCCAATGCATGGCTAACACACTGCAGCCACCATCTGAAAGTCCAAACAATTTTCTCTTCAGAGTGTATTGCAAGTGAAGCCTGATGGCACTTGGAGTCCTGAGTTGAGTCACATGGGACACCACTATCTGCTATCCACCATCTCCTTACCTCCCTACCTCTCTGACTCCCTAGGGTGGGTTCTCAACCCTCTCCTGCCTCAGTCTAGTGACTAACTTCACCCTTGGCACCTGACAGAGTCCTGGGCATGAGCACAGAGAGAATCAGGCTTAGGTGCAAGCCTTAAACCCTTGGTGGGTTTACATTTACTCTGAGTGTGGGAGAACATTAAACAATAAGGAAACAAATAACAACAACAAACACCGACCATAGCAGGTCAAGTAAGAAGAAAGAAAAAGCTTTTGGGCCTGCCTGTGGAACCAGGAACCCAGGATCATTCATTTTATACAGAGACCTGCAAATTATACAGCCAGTCTTGAATGCAGGGACTCTTAGCAAGCCATTTGCAGCTCATCAAAATGTAAAATCTTTTCCTACACCTGCATTTGCATAGTAATGAGCCAGACAATGCCCATTTAAAACCCGGCTAGTTCCCAGAATGAGTAGCTGAATTTCTGTAGTCACTCAGATATTTATTGAGCACCTACTGGATGCCAGGCGCCCACTGTGCCAGGTGCTAGCCAGTGGCACAAATGCTGAACAACCACAAAGGCATAGGCACTGCCCTGTGGAAAGGGACTCTGGCCAAGGAGTTGGATCAGAGTCATGGAGTCCCTTGTGTGACCTCCTTGGATCACTGAGAGGACTTAAGGTCTTAGGAGAGGGTTCCCAAGCTGGAGGACCAACCAGTATGAGGGCACATGTGCTCCTGAACCTACAGTGGGGCTATATTCTGAGGAATTGTGGTAAGTTGGAAGAATTATAAGTTGGAGATGTATTTAATACCCTTGACCTGCTGAGTATCACAGCAACACAGTCCCAAGTATTGCTTGTCTCCTGTTCTGGCTGTGAGGCAAGCTGGGAGCTGGGGCTCCCTGCTCCTGCTCAGAACCATGGAAAAATCACTTTGCATATTGCTGACTCAGGAAAGACCCAAATTAAAAAAAAAAATTTAAAAGTGTTTTCTATTGAATGCGCACTTTTTCCACACCACTGTAAAGGTGGCCAGTATTAAGATGAAACATCCCTACTTTGGGGACTGACTGATTTTCTTGGTATTGACAGAGGGTGGGAGGGCAGGCTAGGGCAGTCTGTATAGCATACTACAGAAAGGAGTCTGCATTTACATGTGAATAATGGCTAGTTTGTTCTGAATTAATCTGCATGTGTGCATTATTAATGGCTTGTTTGTTCTGAGTTACTCTCCAGGCCAGGTGGCACCTGGAACTGCAGAGTTGAGTGGGAAGTCCCTCAGTTCAGATGTCCAGGAAGTGATAACAAGGGAGCATGGACAAGCCAAGACTGAGAACGTGGTGACCACCTGGCTAGAGTGACAAGCTTGAGCATTGATGATCAGTCAGCTATTTTTGTTTCATTCCCCATAAAGTGGCTGCTTAAAATGAGCTGTGAAGGGTTTTTAGAGTGTCAACCTACTTCCATCTCAGACTACTGGCCCTCGTAATACACAACAACATAAAGGTTCCAGTCCTGGTGGGCATCACAAGCTCTCGCATCCCAGCTACACTATGGTCAGGCCTGTTCATCGATATGGAAGAGCCTGTCCTCATGGGGCTTGGGATTTAGTAGAGACCACAGGCAGGGACAGCTGTATAATTTGAGAGACCTATGCAAAACAAAAACGTGAGGGGTGGTGGTTCCAAGATCACCTAGGAGACAAACCTCTAGGTATGCCTGTGAGGGAATTTCAGGAAGACTCATCCTGAACATGGATGATAGCGTTCTATGAACTGGCATCCTAGAATGCACCAGCACTCACTTTCTCTGCTTCCTGACTGTGGACACAACATGACCAGCTGCTTCACACTCCTGCTGCCATGCCTCCCCACAGTAAACTGTACTGTGAGCCAAAATAAAGCCTTCCTTCTCCCTTAAGTTCCTTTTGTCAGGCATTTTGTCGCAGGAAGGAGAAAAGTAAGGTAATACAGAAAATTGATACTGGAAGTGGGGTTGTTGCTGCAAAAAAAACTGACCATGTGATCCTTAGGTCTTTGGAACTGGTCTGAGGTAGGAATGGGGAAGAGTTTGGAAATGTTGGTTAGAAAGACCTACCATGTTATAAACAGAGATTAATGAGCCATTCTGGTAAGAATATGGGAGACAAGAATGTTGAGAGAAATGCAGAAATGCAGATAGTGGAGACCCCACTCACAAAGTTCGAGAGGGGAGTAAGGGGTCTTCAACAGGAACTGCCAAAAATCTGGCTGCATTCTGCCTGCATCCTGGGAACTTGACTTCAAAAGTAATGGATTAATCTGGCAAAGGAAATTTCAAGACAGGATAGCATTCAGGCTATGGAATGGCTATTGTTCATGGCTATTCAGAACTGCAGTGAGAGAAAGCAGAAAGATATGAACAATATGAAGTTTAGCAAGGAACAGACTGTGAATGCATTTGAAAAGGAGGGTACAGAGGAAGCAGCTATAGTTAGTAAAGAAATTAGCACCTTTAAAGAGAAGCCTTTTGTTGTGCTCTGGGATAATGGGAAAGGTGCCCTGAGGGCAAAACTCTCCCCATGAAAGTCTCTATCTTGTTAAAACTCAAGTTCATTTAAAAGGAGAAAGCCAAAACTGAGAATATCACCAAAGGGGTTCCCTGCTTGAAAACAACCACTTAGGAAAGTGTTTCTCCAGAGTCAGATTGGAAAATGCAAGGAGGCTGATGTGACTATGACCCAAGGAGGAGACCAGGCTGTCACATCTCAAGATGGCTGCATCATCTGTGTGGTTCTTGTTTTGTAGGCATAAAAGAAACTAGAGTGAGGATATCATTGAGGCTTGTGCCAGGGTTACAAAAGGGCTGTTCAGTCTAGGAAATGTGTGGCAGGATCAGATTCCCCAAAAGAAGATCCTTAGAGGTCATTGCACAAAGCTGGGAAGGTGAAGCCTGAGTTGCAATGGAGGCTCCAGGATGTTGGAGATGCCAGGACCATGGCTTATCTTTTTTTTTTTTAATTAATTTTATTTATTTTTGGAGACACACACACACACACACACACACACACACACACACACACAGAGAGAGAGAGAGAGAGAGAGAGAGAGAGAGAGAGACAGAGAGAGAGAGACAGAGATGGGTGTGCCAGCAGTGTCTCAGCTGCTGTGAATGAAATCCAGATGCGTGTGCCCCCTTGTGGTCAAGTGCGGCATTGCACCCTTGCGTCACTGCATCTGGCTAAACGTGGGACCTGGAGATTGGAACCAGCGTTCTTAGGCTTAGGAGGCAGGCGCCTTAACCACTAAGCCATCTCTCCAGCCCCCATGGCTTATCTTTTGAGGAAAGCTGCAGATATGGAGTGGAGATGGCCTGAGACAGAGGCTATGTGTGCTACACTGGAGGGGTTGGGCTACCCAACCCCGGTGGAGCCCACATAATTTCATCACAGCCCTGGGATGCTGTCCATGGAGCTGGAAGATTTGGTGTTTGCCCTGTTGGGTTCCACTCTTGTTTTAGTTTCTCTTTCTGCCTCTTCCCCCCTTCTCTTAAATAACAAATAAATAAAGAGAAAGTGAGCTGAGCACCAGCATTCCTCATTCTTCCTGACTGAGGACACAATGCGACCAGCTGCCTCAAGCTCCTACCTCCATAACTTCCCCACCATGATGGACTGTACCCTCAGACTGGAAGCTGAAATAAGAACTTCCTTCCTTAAAGTTTCTTTTTTCAGATGTTTTGTATAGTAAGGTATAGTAACTAATATATGAGGCATCTTGTTCTAGAGTCATTAAACCTTTCAAGATGGAGACATACATGTTCTGAGCAAGGGTAGGACCCTTCTGTGGCTGAGAGTGACTGAGAGGACTTCAGGGACCTAGGCAGGAGCTGGCAAGGCTTGGACAAGGGCAGTAGGCCACAGATGGAAGTGGTTGGGTTCAGGAACTAATTTTTATATGTTGAAGGATTTGCCAATGGACTGGCTATGGGCTGTGAGAAGAGGATCTGGGAACAAGTGCCACAGTTGCTCTTAGTGTGGAGTGAATGGTGGCACTTTAATGACTCAGGGAAGCAGAGTGGGGGCGGGGCATGCAGGGTGCAGCTCATTTTGGCCATAGGAAGTTCAAAGCTGATGTCACATTCCCACTGGTCCTGGCTTTAAATCTCACAGTCACATGGCCTAACTCAGGTCACTTCCATTCCCTGCTCAAACCCAAGAGCAGGGCTCTTTCTGTGATGTGATAACTAGTTTTGTTTGTTTGCTCACTTGCTTTTTTAGCTTTCTGGAAGTTTGGTGACTGTGGTAAGGGGCTAAGGTGCATAGAAAATGAGGCTGTCTTAATGCAGAGAAGAGAGGTTCTGCATTTGTTTCAAGATGGTCCATCCTGGGGGCCCGGGTAATCCAGGGTCTTTCCCACTGTATCCTTCCCACCCCTCTGCTGGCACAGTAACATTCTGGAAAAATCGATGGAACAATGTGAGAATTTGGGATCCTGGCCACCTTGGACCATCATCAGGGGACCTGATTGGGTCAGTATCCTTGAGCTTGTGGCCTGTCCTGGCTGTTTGTTGCCGTGCTGGCCTGAAAATAGAGGTTTTGGGGAATGGAGGGGCATGCTGAGCAATTCTCTAAACTCAATGAAAAAGCTTTAAACAAGAGGCTCAGCCTCATCAAGATCCCTCTGACCTGTCCCCCCTCCCCCTCCCTTCATGTGCAAAGCGAGGCTTTCTGTGACATAACATACATCTATCTGCCTAAGTCTGGACTCACCAAAGAAGCAATTACTTCAAGTCCCCTCCTGGAGTTTCCATAAACTGAACTTTGTTTCACAGGAAGAAAGGTTAAAGTCTTTCAATACAGCTGGGAAGATTTTGTGACACACGGTCGTCTCTCTAATTCTGTCCATGGAGAATCAGTTTCAACGCATGGTTTGTTCTGGGGTCAGACCTGGTTTCAAGCCATCACGTGTTCTGTTAGGTCCAATGAGTTCATGTACCACTGCTCACTTAATAAAGGGTGTAGGAGTCTCTGGGTCATGTTAGACTAGTGGTACTCAGGTTGCAGTGATTTTTCAGCATGCTATGATCCCCCCCTTGGCACATTTGTACATTTTATGTGGGTTCTGGGGATTGAACTCAGGTCCTCATGTTTGCATGGCAGGCACTTTACCAACTGAGCTGCCCCCAGAGCCCCCGTTCATATGTTTGTAAACTTTTTCTCCTATTGATTGTGTCAATGGCCAGTTCAATTCAGCAAAACTTATGGAGTTGGGCGGTGGGGGCGGGGGTTCCCTTTTACCCTGACACTGGCAGCAAGTAGAACTGCTGTGGTTCCTTCAGCCCCCAGGTAGAGAGTATAATCCTAGGGCTGTGGCCTCTGGGGTCCTCAGTAGGGGTCTGGCTTATTTCTAATGAGTCCAGCCTTGGGAGTAACTAATCAAACAATTCCTAATAATTTCCATGAAAGCCTGTGGGTTTTCACTTAGACTCCTGGCCTAGACCCCACACTAGTAAGGATGAGTCTACCTCCTATGGTGGCTTCTAGCACCCACTTGGAACTTGTGAACCAATCTCTAAAGGGGCTATTTGTATTACTTATTGACAGGATTTGCTTGGTTAGTCAGTGCAATGAGTGTATTTGATTAAAATAAATATTTTTGTAATTAAAAATGCTTAGCCTTTGGAATGTGTCCCAAGGAAATGCTCTAAACATTTGAAGAGATTGAATTAGGTTGCTTATAAAAGTATATATTGTTGGGCTGGAGAGATGGCTTAGGGGTTAAGGCGACTGCTTCCTAAGCCTAAGAACGCTGGTTCCAATTTCCAGGTCCCACGTTTAGCCAGATGCAAAGTGACGCAAGGGCCCAATGCCGCTCTTGACCACAAGGGGGCGTACACATCTGGATTTCGTTCTCAGCAGCTGAGAGACTGCTGGAGAGCCCATCTCTGTCTTCCTCTCTCTCTCACTCTCTCTCTCTCTGTCTGTCTCTCTCCAAAAAATAATAAAAAATAAAAGTTTTAATAAAAAAAAAGTATATATTGTTGGCCCTGGTCTGTAATCTCAGCTTTTTAAGAGGCTGAACCTGGAGGAAGGTAAGTTCAAGGGCTGCCTGGGCAACTTAGCCTGAAAAAAAAAAAAGGCTAAAATCTGGGAATTTAGCTCAGTGGTAGGGTACTTACCTATTGTGTGTAAGGTCATGGATTCAGTCTTCTTGCCTGTTTTGTGTATTGCCCTGGATTCAATTCTCAACTCCATGTACACAACCAGATAAGATCTATTTGGTGGATGTGTGGTATGTGTGGAGGGAAGGCTGTAATTGACAGTCCAGGAAGGGCACACATTCCCAATACAAGCCTGGTCCAGAAAGCATACCCCAAACAAAACTATGGCTCTCTTTCCTGGTAGGAATGGCTTGGTAATGAAAATTAATAACACCAGAGTGTCACATAGCTATTCCTTGTTAACCAAACTTCTGCCCAGAACTCAAAATTGACCAATTAGATCTGTCCTTACTTCCATGGTGATCATTGCATGACAGGAGTTTGTGGCACAGTGGCTCTTGATAACCAAAGAAAGCCTGCTCCAAAATAAAGACCACTGGCTCGAGCAGGCAGTTTTCTGTTACGAGTATGTCTACATCTCTCTTTGCACTAAATAAACTTTTTTTTTTCCTGCTACTCTGGTGGAGGGTGAATCTTTCACCAGTGTGGTTGTTTTCAAAGTGGGGCAGTAACTAGTCTCCTACTAGTGGTCAGAGCCCAATCTGTTCTATAAAGATAGGAGGAGAGCTGGGCGTGGTGGCACACACCTTTATGCCCTGCACTTGGGAAGCAGAGGTGGGAGGATCGCCATGAGTTCGAGGCCATCCTGAAACTACATAGTGAATTCCAGGTTAGCCTGGGCTAGAGTAAGACAGTGCTTCGAACCTCCTCCCCTCCCCGCCAAAAGAAATGACAGGAGGAGGTTTTGTAGTCTGTCCACAATCCTTTCCCTTCCTTAATTCCAGTTCCCCAGCTGTAAGGGTCTCAGGGCCGGCAAGAGTAGAGAGCAAAGTTTGTCCAAATGTAATCCCATCATTGGCACATCTGAGTAAGACTCCACTGCACCCAATGCTATGTTATAGGAAGTCCTTACTCAACATAACCCCCAGGCTTAGTATACCCCTGTGATGATTCTATAACTTGACTGTGCCCTCCAAAGTCGATGTGCTGGAAACTTAATCTCAACAAGTATGTTCATCATATTTGTGGGTGGGGCCTCTGGGAGGTAATTGGAATTAGGCCAAGTCATGAAGGTTGGGTTTTGACACCAGCATTGAGTTTTGGTATGTGTGTGTGTGGTGTGCATGCATGTGGAGGGCACAGGTCAATGTCAGTATCTTCCTTGGTTGCTCTCCATCTTCATCTCCAAGACTGCATCTGGAGAATCTGGATTGTCCCTCACTGAATCCCGAACTCACCAATTGGGCTAGACTAGCTAGCCAGCAAGGTTTCTCTTGGCTCCACCTGCCCAGTGCTGACATTACAGATGTGAGCAACCACACCAGGGATCTGACATGGGTTTTGGGATCCTCCTGCTTCAAGCACTTTATCCACTGAGATATCTCCTCAGTTGGCATTGGTGGCTGTATAAGAAGAGACAGAGACTGGAGCTGGCGTACTTGCTCTATCTCTTCCGTGTTCTTATGCAGCAGGAAGAACCTTGCAATTTGGTGAGTGGATAGCAGTTCCATACTCTTGGGTTTTCCAGCATCCAGAACTGAATGTCAAATAAAGTTCTTTCTTTATCAATTACACAAGCTCAGGTATTTCATTAGAGCAACAGATCATGAACTAAGGCATAAGGGTGCCCATGAAAAGAGAAACACCAGCTATATCATAGGTAGAATCCCAGCTCCGTCAGGACATAACCTATTGGACAGGTAAGAAGATACCTGTGCTGGGAACATGATCTTGGCCCTAAGTGGCTGAATCAGGATTTAAAATTCTGAGCAAGAAACTAGTATGCTCATTAAGGTCCTGCTTAAACTGAGACCTATTCTGTGGCTGTTGGTGAAGCTTAAGCTGTGGGGTGGGGGTGAAGGGACATGAAGGAGCAGAGGATCTCCACATTCTCAGAAGGGAGAAAAAAATTGTCAGAAAAGCAATCAAGCTCTCTGAAGAACTTCTAATCAGTTTTGTGAGTTGTGAAATGCAAGTCACAGTTCAGTTTAGTTTCCAACAGGGCAGATATCAAAATGTTTCTTCCAAGTAGGAAAGAAAACAAAAATAAACTATAGGCACTTTGGTAAAAATCTCACTGATAATAACTTCAAAGCCATTCTCTGTGTGATCCCCACGCTTGGATTTCTTATTTTTTCTTTCCTCTTTCCTTCTTTCCTTCCTTCTTTCTTCCTCCCTCCACCCCTTCCTTCCTTCCTTCCTTGCTTCCTTCCTTCCTTGCTTCCTTCCTTCCTTGCTTCCTTCCTTCCTTGCTTCCTTCCTTCCATGTGCATTGTGTATAGTGTGCATGTATGTGGGGACACGTGCACGTGCATGTGCAGGTGTGCATGTGGAGGCCAGATGTTGATGTCAAACGTCTTCCTTAATCACTCTCTACCTTACTTTTGAGACAAGGTTTTTTGCTGAACCCTGAGCCCATTGATTTGGCTAGATTAGTTAGCCAGTAAGCCCTAGGGGTCCTCTTGTCTCTGTTTCCTCAGCTCCAGGATATGGGTACACACTACTACACCTACCTGGCTTTTACATGGGTTTTGGGGATCTGAACTCAGGTCCTATTGCTTGTGCAGAAAGCATTTTTCCCACTGAGCAATCTTACCATCTATCTTCCTTCCTTCCTCCCTCCAGTCCTTCCCCTAGGGGTCCTCCTTGTCTCTCCCTCCCTCCAGGATCTCTCTGTCCCTCCTTCCCTGGCTCCTTCCCTTTTGGGATCTCCTCTCCCCTCCTTCCCTTGCTTGTGCAGAAAGCATTTTTCCTTAGCAATCTTACCATCTATCTTCCTCCCTCCCTCCTCCCTCCTCCCCCCCTCCCTCCCTCCCTTCCTTCCTCCCTTCCTTCCTTCCTTCCTTCCTTCCTTCTTCCTTCTCTCTTTCTCCCTTCTTTCTTTATATTTTTGATACTTTCATACATGTTTGCAAAAAGAAAACCACATTCGATCTCCCCACTATTACTTCCTCTCATCCCCTCACCTCCTTTTCCTACTAAAACTCTTCTTCCCGTTCCATCCCATCCTACCTCATGACCTCCCATCCTACCTTGCTTCACGTGCCCCCCACCCTACCTTCATGTCCTCCTTTTCTTTACTCACTGAGTTAAATTAGGGTCACTTGCATGATCATGGGTGGGAGGTTACTTACTGGAAATGGGCAGCTCACTATTGGCCACACCACTAAAGGACATGTCTGTGGGGTGTGAAGTCTCATGAACTCCTTCCCCATCATGACGAAATGCTGACAGGCACAATCTTGTGCAGGAAGCCATGGCTGCTGTGAGTTCATGAGTGCCACAGTCATGTTGTGACCAGAAGACAGCATTCTGATGCCCTCTTTCTCATTCTGCTCTTATACTCTTCCCACCTCCTCTTCCATGAGGTTCCCTGAGCCTTGGAGGGGGTGGTTTAGACGTCATGTCTCTCTTCATCTCTTGAACACAGACATTCTAAGCACACATTCTGTCTATCCACTGAGCCCCACCTTGGATCCAAGCTACTTGAGCTGTAAGTTACAAACAAAACCTGAGTAGGACCGTTTCTTGGGATTTTAATTTATAATCTCAGCTCAAAAAACAACTTAAATATAACACTTTGGAATAGCAAACTAGTCAATGCCTTGGACTCTTCCTTTTGCTTGAACTTGACACGCGTTTCTTTTGTTGTTGTGTTTCTCGAGGTAGGGTCTCACTCTAGCTCAGGCTGACCTGGACTTCACTATGTAGTCTCAGGGTGGCCTTGAACTCATGGTGATCCTCCTGCCTCTGCCTCCCGAGTGCTGAGATTAAAGGCATGTGCCACTACACCCGGCTTTGACGCACATTTTTAAAAGAAATGACATTGAAATCTCAAACCAAGTTCCCTGTGTACCTGGGTTCATGTAAGGGCACAAACAGGAGCTGACATGTACAGCTTCATGATTACCTGCTGGGTCCTGGGCTAAGTGGAGGGAGGGCACATTTGCTTGTTTACTCTCTGTGACCCTGTCAGATTGTTCTTCATTCCAGAACATGTGCACAAAGCTAAGAGATCAAGAGATTCAGCAACTTGCCCCAGACCAACCCAACTGGAAGGAGTCAAATAGGGCTAAAGTGTGGATTGCTCAGGAGTCCTTCTAAGCGACCACACTGTTTCCATATGCCATGTAAGTCACTGACCTTGGAACATTTCTACAGAGACACTGGCCATCTCCCAGCAGGAGTAAAACTGCAGGGAAATCAAAGCCGAGGGGAGCTTTGGTTTGTAGTCACCATTCCAGACCATGGTCCCAGGGGACCTCGCCCATTAGCACCTTGTCCATTAGCACCTCACCCATTAGCACCTCCGGTCAGTCCTCTGTGGAAGGTGAAAACTGTATTGAGTTGAGGAAAATTCCTTAGATTTCTTTCCTTAAGCAGACTAAGAAGAACCTTTCAATTCAGATTCACCTACTTTTTCTTTTCTATTTCTAGTTCATCAAAATTAAAGAGCCTTAGATAGCAAATCATGTGACTGTCTCTGTCGAGTGCCACCTGAAGGTCCTTTGCACGTAGAAGAGCCTCGCACACAGAAGCAAGTGGGTGATGGTACAGGGCCCTACCCCTTCCGGTTGGGACACCCGAGAGGTGGGGGAACTTACGCAGGAGATACTCAGCTGTGTCCTGTTCGTAGTCGGCATCTTCAGGGAAGTGGTCGATCTTCTTGCACACGCCTCGGAAAGCCCCTGTGGAGACAAACATGGCCCTGAGCCAAGGGGAGAAGGCAGTGTCACTGGGGCTCAGGCTGGGTCCTCAGCCCCATTGGGCACATCCCTCCCTGGTTGTCAGGAGCTGTGCGCAGGAAGGCCCAACAACAGCTTTATTTAAGACACAAGAAAGAGGCTGGCTGCTGTAGTTTGGATCTTGAATGCCCATCAAAAGCCCAAGTGTTAACAGCTTGGTCCTGAGTCCTTGGAAGGAAGTTCGTACGGTGGGAAGAAGTTAGGTCATCGGGTGCATACATTGAGGGGGATTTTAGGGCCAGGGCCAGGCTCTTTCTGTTCTTCTGTTTGCTGGTTATCACGGAATGAGTGTGCTGCCACCAAGATGCTCTTCCTCACCGCAGCCCCAAACAGCCCAGATAACCAACCATGGACAGAAACTTCTGAAACCACCACCTCAAATCAACTGTCCTTCTTTCAAGTTGATTTATGCCAGGCATGGTGGTATACCTTTAGGATCCCAGCTATGTGGGAGGCTGAAACAGGAGGGTTGCAAGTTCAAGTCCTGCCCTGCTTACATAATGACTTCAGGGACACCTGGGAAACTTAGCAAAACTTTGTCTCAAAATAAAAGTAAAAAGTAAGGGTAGGGATATAGCTCCGTGATAGAATGCTTGCCTGGCATACATGAGGCCCTGGGTTCAATCCTTAGTACTACTAAAACATATACACACACCAAAAACAAAACAACTCAGTTTATCTGAGATATTTTGTTTCAGAGATACAAAGCTGACATAACTAGAGGCAAATAAATAATAAATGAACAAAAATAAAATGCTGGGGACTGGAATATTCTGCTTCTCCAATGTTGTCTGTTGCATGCACTCATAAGGGCAAATCACTGGGAAGCATAAATACTATGTGTGAGGACTGTCTCTGGCTAACCCTCCATTCATAAGGGAACAAGGAAGCAGAACGTAAGTAAGTCAATTTATTCCCATTTGATAGATGAGGAAAGAATTTTTCTAGTAATTATTCAGGTTACTGAACCAGCACTGCAACCAAAAGTAGCCTCCAAGCATTCTGGAATATTCTACTGTTTCTAACATGCTCACGTGTGGCCATAGGGCCCTCCCTTCCTCTCTCTCCCCTTACCAAGGGTCACAGCTCACTGTGCCCTGCTAGGTGGCCCACCCTTTGGAGAGCCACAGAGAAACAAACTGTCAGCATTTTTCTTCCTTTTCTTTCTGCTGTATAAACTTGACTCAACTCATTGTGTGTGTTTATTAACTAGCCAATTAACCAGTCTCTGGGGCAGTTAATGGCTCTGTCAGTTCTTATAAATGACAAACAAGATTCAGAATGTCTCACACACAGTATGAAATTATGCATTTGTGTCTTATCCCCTGT
Source organism: Orientallactaga sibirica (assembly GCA_036365145.1). NCBI lineage: Eukaryota > Metazoa > Chordata > Mammalia > Rodentia > Dipodidae > Orientallactaga > Orientallactaga sibirica. The sequence goes on along the minus strand of JAEOAD010000794.1, from coordinate 830,950 downwards.
CTGTACCGGGAACTAGGGGGTAGTGCAGTATGGAGCAAAGCAGACAGAAAGAGCCTTTTTAGGGCAGTCATTATGAGATGAGAAAATACCATATATGAACTTGAGATGTGTGTGTGTGTGTGTGTGTGTGTAGGTGTATTGCAAAGTTATACACACAATAACCATCACCAATTGTTTCCAATAAGTTGAGCACGGGGTAAAGCCCACTACCCAGGAAGCAGGTCTGCTAATACTGACATTTATGATGAGGCGATAAAGATCACAAAGGCACTTGAGCATCATAGTAGGTGAGTGGTTTCACCATTATACTATGAGGAGCCATCATTACTGTGTCTTATTATCTTATAAGCCTGAATGCTATCTCTTTAACCCCTATGGTAAGTGGCACCAAGCCAGCAATATTTCACAACTATGGTAGAATGTGCTGACCACCTCTTTGATTCTAATTCTTTGCTCACCAGATAAAGGATAGATTCAAAACCAATAAAACAATCCTAGGGAAGACCCAAGGAAAGTCTTGGAAGAAAAACAAACCTCTAACATCTTCCCTAATATTGAAAAAGACCCTAATTTTACTAACTCAGATTTTAGGCCTTCATTCCCATGTTTCTGTTGCTTTTTATGTCCCATTCATTTTAAGTTCTGTTATGGCTTAAAATATGCCCCAGAGACCATGCATCAGTATTTAGAAATGGTTGGGTCACCCAGGCTGTCATTAACTAGTGAATTAATCCACTGATGGGTTCGTGGTAGGTGGCTATTGGGAGGTGGTGGGAAATTGTAGGAAATGGCCTCATTGGAAGAAGTAGGTTCTAGGTAATAGCGGGGATTATGTATGCCCTTGAAAGCTCCTATATCTTACCTTGTCCCCAACCTTTCAGTCTCTCTCACTTCCCTTCTCTCCTCCTCCTCCTTATTCCTGGCTACCATAGTACTATAACGTGAGATGCCTCCTTTACCACATGTTCTAGCCATCATGATGTTGTGCCTACAAGCAATAGAATCAGCTTTGAACTAAAACCTCCAAAACTGTGAGCTAAAATAAACATGCCCTCTGAGTTGTTTATCTCAAGCATTTTGTCACAGAAAAAGTGGACCATCATAGATTGACTGGATAGTGTCACAATAGTGTCATAACATGAAACACATGTTGCACATTTACTATATATCAGGAGCCACTTTAAACATTTTACATGCTTTCTCCTCCATAGCTGTCAAAACTTCTGGTTTTGTGATCTCTACACATGACGAACCTGAGGCTTGCAAAGTAAATGGTTTAGTCAAGCATATAGCTAGTACACAGTTCACTCAAGTGTAGGTCTGTGTGATTCCAAAATCTAAGTTGGGACTCTTACCCTCTTCAGTGGTTTCAGGGTTGGGAGCACCATCCTTTGTCAGGTGACTTGGTGATACTCTTGTGCTCTCTCCCTTGCTATTGATTGTGTCAGTGGAATGCACCAGTAGTTTTTCCATCGGTTGTGGTTCTTCTACAACATGGTCCAGGGGTCACTGGACAAGGTAGGAGGCTTGAAAATGGCCTTATCTTACTACTAGGCTGTTATATGTATTCCATAAAAGATTTCATAGGAAGAGGAGGTTCAGAGGAGATGGAATGTGAACTCTCCTACAGCAGACAGGGAGGAATCATTGTGGGGTTAGGAACCGAACAGGTGCCTGCATCTGCTCATAAACAGACTTGGTCAAGGTGACTTAAAGCAGCTCGAAGCCAGGATTTAAAATCAGCCAACACCAGCAGTGTCCTGGAGACACACTGACCATTTTTTAGTGGATAAAATTGGCCCACTGCCTGTTTTCCTACAGTCCACCAGCTGAGAATGGTGTTTGCAAATTTAGATGATTGGGGAAAAAAATTAAAAATGATTATTTTTTGCCATGTAAAAAAGGTGAAATTCCTGTGTCAGTACCTGTAAAGTTTTAGAATAATGCTCATTATTTATATAGTTTCAATGGTGGCTTTCATGCTATCATCATAGCAGACAAGTATTTATGGCACAGATAGCAAAGCTGAAAATGTTGATTCTCTGGCTGTCTAAGGAACATTTTGCTGACCTCTTCTTGGTCTGGTGATTTCTGCCCTCTGAAGGGAAAGTGGAAATTGAAAAGGAGTCTGGCTTCCATGGGTTGGAAGATATAATTCAGGCTGGTGCATCTAAGGCTGAGAGGAGTGGGCCTTTTGGAAATCTTGGTTGAAGATTGTTTTGCGATTTTCTTTGTTTACTGTTTTTTTCTCATTAACCTGAAATATTTAATTGCACATTTTATTTTATTTAAAAATTTGACATATGTCACTGTAATTTAAAACTCAGGAACTTTCACATGAAAACCAGAGTTATAGTTTCTCTTAAAAAATAAGGAACCATGCCTCACATCTCCATGTGACAACCATCCCTTTTAGCTGGGCATCACAGCTTCTTTATCCCAGGCATTTCTCTGGTTGTCCACAATCCCCATTTGACACTGGTACTCGCCTGTCCTGCAGGTAAAGTCAGCTGTTTGTGATCTCAGCCCTTGGAGTCGTATTTTGGTATCAACCCTGAATGAGCCATTTACTAGTTGTGGCATCTACAGTGAATGACCTCTCTAAACCCTGTGGAATCCTGAGGAGGAACTGACATCACCCGTCACTGTTCTCAGCACTTGACTTGTTAACCTTTTAATCAGGCAACAATGTCAAACATTTAGTATAGTTCTGGCACATAGCAAGAACTCAATAAATTATAGCTATTACTACCATTGGTTTTTGTAGATATTTTAAGACCAGAAGAGACACATTGGTGACATGGTGAGATTTTTAAAAGCATTATACAAGGAAATAAAATCAAGAATTCCAAGGAAGACTCCACACTGAAAATGAAGCTGTTGGCTCCCCAAGCCATTCACTCGTCATTAAATGAACTTAGCCACTCCTATCAGGAGCATGTTGCTAGTTCCTAGAAATAACCATTAGTTAGCATTTTTCATACATCCTCCTACCTCTTTTACATTTCCTCTTGTGCTTTTCACAAAGATAACAAGAGTGGGGCCATACTGTTCATATTTATATTTTCTCAGTAATTTTGTTTGAGGCAGGCTTTCAGTATGTAGCCCAGGCTTCATTGAACTTACAATCCTCCTGCCTCAGCCTCCTGAGTGTTGGGATTACAGGTATGCATTACCATGTAACACATCTAAGACAATAGGCTGGAGTGGCCCATAAGCTGCAAATAAATGGAAGCAAGAAATAATGAAAACATACACACTGAAGGGATCCAGTCAGCATACAGAGTGAAACACTGTCCCAGCACAGCTTCAGCTAGGGTCCTGGGGCAGAGAGAAGCTGGAAAGAGAGTGAAGCAGCCAGGAGGGGAAGTCTGGGGACTGACCCAGTGACTCCAGGAGAGAGTGATGGGGCCTGGCACCCAGGCAGGCAGGAGAGCTGCAATGTGAGATCCTCTTGATTAGGACCCTAGGAAGAACTCCAGGAAGAAGGTAGACCCAGAGGAGAAGTCCTGAGCTGTTGAGGTAGAAGCACAAAGGTTGGCTTTGTGGTGGCCACAGCTTCATCCTGAATGGAGACGATTGTACCAATCAATGCCTCATCTTTGGCTCAGGCAATGGAACAATACTTCCTTCAAAGGAGGAAGGGTGTGTCATTAAATCAATGCTCCTTTTTAAAATTAATTAATTGACAGTTGACAATTTTATACATGTATATAATATATTTTAATCATATTCGCCTCCCTTTACCTTCTTTTGTCTCCCTCCCCCTCCTGCTGAACCAACATTCCTTCTTAAAGGTCAAAGTCTTAAGGTAGTCCTATGCAAATCAAGAATAAGAGCTATGGAAATAGCTCAGTTGCTGGTCAGCCAGTCTAGTCTAGTAGAGTTCTAGGCCAATGAGAGAGCCTGTCTTAAGACAGGCATTTGCAGGCATTTGCCTGCAAAGCCAAAGGATCTTGGTTCAATTCTCCAGGACCCATGTAAGCCAGGTGCACAAGGGGGCGCATGCATCTGGAGTTCATTTGCAGTGGCTGGAGGCCCTGGTGAGCCCATTCTCCCCCACCTCTTTCTCTCTCTCTCAAGTAAATAAATAAATAAATAAATTAATTAAATAATTTTTTTTCAAATTTTTATTTAATTATTAGCAACAGACAGAGAGAGAAAGAGGGAGAGAGAGAGAGAGAGAATGGGCACACCAAGGCCTCCAGCCACTACAAACGAACTCCAGATGCATGTGCCCCCTTGTGCACCTGGCTTACGTGGGTCCTGGGGAATCGAGCCTCGAACCGGGATCCTTAGGCTTCATAGGCAAACGCTTAACCGCTAAGCCATCTCTCCAGCCCCAATTAAATAATTTTTTTTTTTAAAAGAATGGGTGGACAGTGTTCCTGAGGAATGACACCTGAGGTTGTCTTTTGGCCTCCATGTGCACATGCATGCTTATGTGTACATGTGCACACACAAGAGACTAAATTAAAATCAAGAATGAGACCAAAGTGCCCATCATCATCTCTATTGTTTACTGAACTTTATAAGCTCTTCTTTGACAAAACTTGAGCTATCATCAATGGAGAAAATGGAATAAAGGTACCATTTTTCCAGGTGACAGAATTAGTCACTTTGAAAAGCTGAAAGCAATTTGCTAGAAAAAAATTAGAATGAGTGTAATGGCTTACAAAGGTGGTTTCTTACAGGATATTAAGCCACACAAGAAAGCTACAATTATTAAGTCATTGTGGTACTGCCATTTAGCATTTTCAAGGCTAATTTTAATGCATGGAAACATCATCAAGAAAACAAGCAGGGTATTATACTATATTACATAATCACTATTAAATTAAAATAATATATATATATATATATATATGTATGTATGCATACATGTTTAGAAAACTCAAACAGTAGAGAAAGGGTTCAGAGTAAGTATCACTTAGGCCCCATGACAAAAATTTCTCTCACACCTGAGAACTCAGTAGAATGATTTTTGTTAACTGAATATTGAGTAAAATCATGTCTAAGTTGAGACTTGAAGTTAATTAGAAGCTAATCAGAGAAAGGGAGGTGGTTTCTTCAAGCAGAGGATGTGATGATGAGAGAATGCACAAGGGAAAACTCATTTTGGAGCTCAGAGTTGCTGGGGTGTTAGAGGATAGACGGGGGCTATTCTGCAGGACAGAGCCAGTGTATGGGTGAGAGAGGATGGAATGGTGGAGTCTGGAGAGGGAAGGTGTGAGAGCTGAGCTGTCAAAGGTGGTTTTTTGGTCCTGGGGCTTCTCTAATAGCCAAGACAGAGAGGATTCTGGTCCCCAGGCTTGACAGTGTTGTTGAATATCTCCAGACCAGTTCTATCTTGCTTCTACTCTCCCACACATGATGACATTTTCATATATGTATATCAAGTACTTTAATCCCCCACCCCTCAAAACAGTGTTCTCTAGGGAAATATTTCAAGTCTAGATTCTGCATATAAGAGAAAACATTCGATATTTATCTTTCCAAGTCTGGATTATTTTACTTAATATGATTGTTTCCAGTTCCACACATTATCCTATATATGACATAATTTCACTTTTTTATGACTGAATAAAATTCTGTTGTGTGGCTGGGGAGATGGCTCAACAGTTAAAGGTACTTGCTTGTAAAGCCTGACAGCCTGGGTTCATTTACCCAATACCCATGTAAAGCCAGATACACAAAGTGGCACATATGTCTCTCAAATAAATAAAAATATTTTTCTTTAAAAAAATAGGATTATACTTAGTGAGGTAACCCAGACCCAGAAAGCCAAACTTCACATGTTCTTTCTCATATGTGGATCCTAGATACAAATGATTGGGCTTCTATATGAGTAGGAATGAAAGTCAGTAGTAAAAGCCAGTAAGCTAGAAAGGAGATATAAAGGGAAAAGAAAGGGAATGGGGGGGGGGGCCTTAACAGGATGGTATTGTATATATGCAAGTAGAAGAACAGATTATTGGGGTGAAAAGGCCTAAGCAAGGTCAGAGGAAGATCTTGAGTAAAGAAAATTTGGAGAGAGGGCTAATCAAAATCTAAGAGGATATAAATAAGTCATATGGAAACCTCCTTTTCTGGAAAATGGAACACTCAGAAGCCATAGATTGTTATTAGAAAATTTTCAGTGCCAGGGATGGGATACCTTCCAGTGAGTTGTTGGCCAGGGAGGTCACAGATACCCCCAAAACATTGTAGGCCATTGTCGAGGTCCTTGGTTTCCCACCAGGAATAGATGGTAAGACCCTATTGCTGAAGACTCCACATACTTGGGCTGTAAGGTCACTGAGAAATCCTGCTGGAGCTGAGCTGAAAGCCTCCTCCATTTGGACCAGGTGACAGAAAGCTGGAAAAAGCTGCACTACATGCAGTTTGATGGGAGAGAGAGAAAACAGCAGTGAAGATACTCAACAGTGAACACTGAAAGCTTTATATTTGGCCAACCAGGCCAAATGAGCCTACGGGTGCAATAGTGGCATGTCTGTTATGGGGGAAACTAACAGCTCTCTAATTGAACTGGAGGCCTGCTCCATGGGAGGGAATACATTCATGATACTGAAAACCTACAACAGGGGTAGTCATGAGCCCTAGGGGTATAACGTCTGCTGGTGTCTGGCTAAATGTGTATACTATGCTCACCAAACTGCCCAGTAAGCACTTCTCTTAATGTCCATACCCATATATTAATGCTATTCTCACTTTTGGTTAGAGAAGCTTCTCTTTTCAGATGGTGGTGACCTTGGGATGACTCAGAAGGCACCATGGTGCTGAGAGGAAGGGACACAGGAGTGCTCAGCACTGAAACATCTCTAACACACCTTCCAAGGCTCAGAGTCCATTGCGGAAGAGGGGGTAGAAAGAATGTAAGAACCAAAGGAAGAGTAGGACTCCTTACAATGTGTTCCTCCATATACAAAATGGCCTGGATATCCATGACCTCACAATGCCTGACACTACCTACACAAGACCATCATAACAGGAGGAAAAGATGATGACATCAAAATGGAAAGAGACACTGATTGAGAGGGGGAGGGACTATGATGGAGATGATGGAGAATGGAGTTTCAAAGGGGAAAGTGGGGGGCGGGGAGAGGGAAGTACCATGGGGTATTGTCTACAATTAAGGAAGTTGTCAAAAAAAAAAATTAAAAAAAAGAAACTATAGAGGGGCCCATGAGATGGAAAGAGGATTAAAGAGTGGATTTCAGAGGGCAATAGAACATGTGACATATGAAAGTGAAAGGAGGAATGATGGGTGAGTAAAGGTGTGATGGGAGAGAGTTAGGAAGATGGGAAAACAAACACAATCAAAGCAAATTGTGTATGAAAATTCTGTAAAAAGCTGAATACTTTGTAAATATATAATATATATGTGTGTGTGTGTGTATGTAATGAAAGGATATCTAATGACAAAAATAAAGAAAAAAATACTTAATTGTGTTTGGGATCAAACCCAGGGCCTTGTCCATGGTAGGCAAGAATTCTACACTAAACTGTACATCCCCAGTAATGACTGCATTTTGAAAGAATCAAAACAGGGTGGTGTAAAGGTGGCTCTGTGTTTGGTGAGGCAGATGCTGGGCCACTCTGGATATGGTGGCAGAGGGGGATTTGAGCTTAGATATGATGATGGAGAAGGAACCAGTTAGCTGAAGATATAAGGAAAGGTCTTTTCAGTAAGGGACTGCAAGTACAAAGCTTGAGAGATGGAGCAAACCACTCCTCAGTTTGAGGAGAGGACAGGAGGCCAGTGCAGACAAAGGGACTATCATGACAATTTCACTGGGTCTACCAGATGTTCTTCTCGCTGTTCCTTCTGCACTTATCTCTGCTGCACTGATCTCTGGCATGTCTAGGAGGTTGGGTTTCACATGGGTCATGATCAGCCTCAGTTGTCCCTTAATGCCAGCTTTGAGGCAACCTTGTATGGCCCTGGGTGGCTTCCAAATATGTAGGGGTGGGAAGGAGCTAGAGAATGGCAGACTGTTTTTTTTTTTTAATTTTATCATTTATTTATTTATTTATTTGAGAGAGAGAGAGAGATACAGAAATAGGCAGGGAGAGAGAGAGAGAGAGAGAGAGAGAGAATGGGTGCGCCAGGGCCTCCAGACACTGCAAACAAACTCCAGATGCATGCACCCCCTTGTGCATCTGGCTTACATGGGTCCTGGAGAATCGAGCTTTGAACTGGGGTCCTTAGGCTTCATAGGCAAGCTTTTAACTGCTAAGCCATCTCTCCAGCCCTGTGTTTTTTTTTTCACAGCATAAATCTAAAATTTATCTTTTTGTGAATATCCTCTGCAAAATGGGGATAATAAGTTTGATTTTGTTTCTATCACCAATTCCTAATTCTTTTTTAAATATTTTATTGGGAACTTTAATATTTGAACATACTGTAATTTGGTCATGTTCCCATCATGTTATCTTCTTTTGTCCTTTCTCCCTTACCCCCCATCTACTGAGGACCCTCCTCTTTCAAGGTAAATCATTCCTGTTTGTGGTATTTTTTTAATATTTATTTTTATTTTGGAGAGAGACACAGAGAGATAGGTAGAGGGAGACAGATAGAGATGGAGACAGATGAAATCCAGATGGTGCACTCCCTTGTGGTCAAGTACCAGTTGTCTCATCACTTTGCATCTGGCTAAACATGGGACCTGGAGATTGGAACCAGCACTCTTAGGCTTAGGGGCAGGCGCCTTAACCGCTAAGCCATTTCTCCAGCCCTGTTTGTGGTATTTTTGATTCTTTTTTTAATTAAATTATTGTTTTTATTGACTTTTATACTTACATACAAAAAAACCCACCTGATATTTAGCCACTTTAGAACTCCAGTCTCACTTCCCCTCCCTCTCATTAGTCTCTCTTTAATTTGATGTCACCTTTTTTTCTTCTATTTTGAAGGTTTTGAACCACTGCATTCATGGATATCGAGTCTGGGCAGTTGCATTGTCAGAGATCATACCCTTCCTTTGGCTCTTCCATTCTATCTGCCCCCTCTTCCGCAATGGTCCCTGAGCCTTGGAGGGTATGACAGAGGTGTTTCAGTGCTGGGCACTCCTCCATCCCTTCTTCTCAGCTATTTTTGATTCTTAAAGATCTTGTCAACTATCTCCAGGGAAAGTGGTGCTTCCACCTTGTGTATCGGGTCCTGGGGAATCAAACCTGGGTCCTTTGGGTTTGCAGGCACATGCCTTAACTGCTAAGCTATCTCTCCAGCCAGATTGCTTCACTTTTTAAAAAAAATTTTTATTTATGAGAGAGAGAAAGAGAGATCTTTACTTATTCATATTTATTTGCATGCAGAGAGAGACAGAGAGAAAGAAGGAGGGAGAAAAAGAGAGAGGGAGAGAATGGGCATGCCAGGGCCTCTAGCCACTGTAAATGAATTCAAGATGCATGTGCTACCTTGTGCATCTGGCTTTACATGGGTACTGAAGAATCAAACCCTGGTCATTAGGCTTTGCAGGCAAGAGCCTTAATCAGTGAGCAATCTCTCCAGCCTGAGATCTTCATTTTTAAAAAAGTGTTGATAGTTTCCTGATTGCTGGGAGTTTCAAAAGAAAGCATCTGCTGTTTATTGAGACATATTCAGCCAGACACCAAATAAACCACTCTTCTGACTTGGCTCACAACCTTGTGAAGGAAGCACTATTATGGGTGATAGGTCCTGGGGTCAGAAACTCTCTTAAGAGTTTTAATGAGGAGTCAATATTTGTGAAACCTCTTACATGAATGCTTAGCACATGATAGTATTTAACCATATGTTAATTCAATAAACACATTGGAAATGGGAAAACTGAGGCTTAAAATCAATATCTGACTAACCAAGAACTTGATCGCTTAGCAAAATCCTCTTAATAGCGTTCACACTGGGCTGGGCACTGAGATGTGGGTTATTGGTGATAGCTACTAATGTCATCATCTCTACTTTGGGCCTAGAGAGGAAATGAGTGGGGATCTGGAGAATGTGATTTGTCTTACAACCTCTTCTATCTATCTATCTATCTATCTATCTATCTATCTATCTATCTATCTATCTAATCTATCTACCTTTTACATATATATGCATGTATGTGTGTGTATACATATATGCAGACCTATGCATGTGGGTTATCATACTATATAGAGAGCCTGGGGACCTGTCATTATTCAGAGGGGCTAGGCCAAGTTTGAAAGCCAGATAGAGGATCCTCTGGCAGCAGCTCTGCTTCTAGTACATTTGACCTCATGTCAAGATGTACTTGGGCAGGGCACACAGACCCAAGGAAGCAAGACTGCAACACAGATCTGAGCTTTTCCAAGTTGCAGTCCTGAGGGGGAAGGATGGACCAGTCAGCTTTCTACAGCTGTGGCAAAAACCTGAGAAAATCAACTTCAAAGTATGAAAGGTTTCTTTTGATTTTATTTTTATTTATTTTCAAGGAGAGAGGAAGAAAGAGAGAATGAGAATGGGTACGCCAGGGCCTCTTGCCACTGCAAATGAACTCCAGATAGATGTGCCACTTTGTGCATCTGGCTTTATGTAGGTACTGGGCAATCAAGCCTGGGCTGTAAGGCTTTGCAAGCAAGCACCTTCAAATGCTGAGCCATCTGTCCAGCCCCAGGATAAACAAATTTCTTTGGATTTATGGTGTCGGAGATTTCAGTCCATGGTTATTTAGCTCCTTCATTGTTATGGGCTGAAGAGAGGAAGAACGGCAGGGAGCATGTGGTGATGCAAAGTTGTTTACTTCCTAGTGGCCAGGAAGCAGAGAAAGCAAGAGAGGGAAGAGCCAAAGAGGAGATAGAACTAGTCTTCAAGGACCCATTTCCTCCAGCGAGGTCCCACCTCCTACAGTTTCCAGAATGTGGTGGTTTGATGTCCCCATGAGAGCATGTGCTCTGAATACTAGGTCCCCAGCTGATGGTAATTTGGGAGGTGGAAGTGGTATATTGTTGGGGGCGGGCTTAGGGGTGTTATAGCCAGCTCCTCCTCCTGCCAGAACTCAGCTTACTCTCCTGCTGCTGGTTTTTTGTTGTTTTTTTTTTTTTTTCCATTTTTCAGTTTTTCAAGGTAGGGTCTCATTCTAGCCCAGGCTGACTTAGAATTCACCATGTAATCTTAGGGTGGCCTTTAACTCATGGCGATCCTCCTACTTTTGCCTCCTGAATGCTGGGATTAAAGGCGTGTGCCACCACGCCCTGCTCCTGCTGCTGTTTTTTACCTACTATGACAGAGGTGATGTCCAGCCTCTGCTCATGCCATGCTGTCCGCTTCCATCAGCTGTTTTATCCAAGCAACAAGGAGGTAACTAGAGCACACCACCTTCCAACAGTCAGCTATGGGTTCCTCAATGATCTCCGAATCCTTCACAAGACTGGAGCCCTTATGATCCAATCACCTAGGAATATTGCTGCCTGGGAGACTAAGATGCCTGCACCATAGGAGTCTTTGGGGAATACCATACCACAGAGCAGACTTCCCTCCTCCAGCAGGAGAGGACAGTCAGGGCCTCTGAATAGTTTTATAGACAGAACCATTCAAATCCATCTCCATCCAACTGTCAGTAGCCCACAATGATGGTCCTAGAACAGGCTTTGGTGGCTATGGACTCATGCAGCATAATAAGGGGATATCCTTTTGAACAAGATCTGGGCAGGTACCCTCACCAGCCCACCCATCTCAGCTCCTTGCCAGAAACCTGGTCCAGTCCACAAACAGGGCTAACTCAGTAGCTGGAGGTTGGTACTCATCTCAACCACTAGTCTAGTCACTGTGCCAAAATTCCAGGTCCCCAAAGCCCAACTCAGAGCTCAAGGCCAAGGCCATCAAGAAGCCAGTGCTCTGGGTCCAGTGATGCAAACCCTTGGTTAGATCTCCACTTGATGGATTTGCCTAGAGGTATGAGAAAAAAAAAAAGAGTCAAGATCAAGTTTACTGATGCTTCCAGAGCACTTGGGCTAAGAAAGCCAAAGCAACCCTTTGACTATAAGAATGCATTACAACAAAGCTTTACTATCTGACATAACACTACCCAGGAACAGTGATTCTCCATGGTGGCTCACACTGGGATTGCCTGGGACGAGACAGAGGCTAGAAAACAAGTGAGTGTCAGGTCCTGCCCCCAGAGGTTCTGTTCTACTCATTTGTTTTTGTATGTGCATGTGTGTGTGTATGGTATGCATACATGTACATATGTATGTTCGTATTCATGTGTGTGTGATATGCATACATGTGTGTATGCATGTTCGTGTTCAAGTATGTGTGTGGTATGCATACATGTGTGTATGTGTGTTCATATTCACGTGTGTGTGGTTGCATGCATGTGTGGGTAAGTACACATGTGTGTGCACATGTGCATGGAGGCTAGAGGTAGATGCCAGTGTCTTCCTGGATTTCTCTTTTATCCTTGAGGCAGGGTCTCTCACTGAACCTAGAACTCACCAATTCAGCTCGATTAGCCAGGGAGCCCCAGGAGTTTCCTGTGTTGGCCTCCCCAGTACTAGGATTAAAAGTGTGCCACACAGCCCTGTGCATCTTATGTGGGTTCTGTGAATCTGATTTTAGATTCTCATGCTTGCGTGACAAGCATTTACCCACTCACTGAGCTATCTCTGCAGCCCCAGACAGTCTTTATTTCATGAGTTTTCAAAAGCTCCCTGGTTGGTTCTAACTGTGTGGCTAAGGTAGACAGGCATGGCCTTCGGGTTAATCCATGTAAAACAGGGGCTGCTATTTCACAGTAAACAGTTGAAGTCCAAAGATGTGCTTATTTCCAACATCCTCTTGAACATGAAGTTACAATGTATGATACTACGTTAGTTTTGGAGGATCTTTTCTACATATGCACTAGCATGAACAAAAAAGTATTTGGGGAGTAGATAAGCATTGTCTTCCTGATGAAGTTCCACGATGGTCTGGTATGACACCCTTTATGACAGAATCATAGAGTTTGATTTTCACAGCGGGATCATAAAGTAGGTCATTTTTCTGAAAAAGATAGGAGCACATCATCAATTTTCCCAAGGGTTTCTGTTAAGCCTTTGATATTCAAATCACTGGATGGCTATCATGTCATCATCCTTGTCAATTTTCCCTTCTCCCATTGTTAGCTTGGGTCCCATGGCAGGCTCTCTTTCCAACCTCCTTCCTGGTGGTTGGCACATCACGGTTCACATCCTATTTGCTTTGAACTGTCACATGTTGACAAGAGCTGGCACTCAGAAGCTGCCAGACAAAGGCTGGGAGCCACACTGTTAAATGGAGAGGGGGTGTGCTGTGGGCGGGGTGGTGTGTGAGTGAAAGCTGATTTTATAAGAGGTTGGGTCATTAATGCACACGTTCATATTAAGACAGAGTTTACTGCCTGTTCATGCAGCCCTGCATATGCAGGAATTTGGATAATGAATTCAAGGATAATGAGGGCCCCGAACTAAACTTGGTCTCTGAGCAAGATGAAGCACTTGGGGTATAGCAATTATGAATTACCGTTTCTAATAAGAGAAGCAGAAGCTCGAGCAAGCTAATGAGGAATAAACAGCTCCTGGTGCAACAGAACTGCTGCTGGTGCGCATCCTGATTCATCTGTTAATTCCACAGATGTGTACGGAGGCACCCGTGATCCATGAAGCATGCTCCTGAGCTCTTGGAGTTTATCAGTTAACAAAACAGACTAGCTTCAGGATTTCAAAGGTGATATACATATATTCTAGATCAAACAAATAAATGAAACAGAGGTGTGAGTCAAAAGGAAAAGATAATTTCAGAGAATGGCAATCCCAGTGGAAGTAATAAACCCTGGAAAGAGAGAGAGCACCTAGGGTAGAGGATGACCATGGGGTCGGGAGGACAAGGAAGGGCTTTCTGGGAAGGTAACCCTGAGTGACAAAAGAAAGCCGTGAATGGGAAGATGTGAAAGAAGAGCCTTCCATGCAGAGGGACGTGCAGATGCAAAGACCCCGGGGAAAGATAATTTTCAGTGTGTTTTCAAAAGCAAAGACAAGTGTCTGGCAGCTGAGCAGCCAGGGAGGGAGGGCAGAGTGAGGCCAGTCCCCAAGCCAGGAAAAACATGCACACCAAGCACTTCTGGCCCGGTGAGGAAAGCAGAAAGGAACATGGTCTGTGTGGCTGGAGGGCTTCAGTGTATAAGAAACACAGTCTGATTTATATTTCTTAAAAATAATGTTTTAATTTATTTATTTGCAAGCAGAGAGAGATACAAGAGAGACAGGCAGAGAGCACGAGCATGCCAGTGTCTCCAGCTGCTACAAATGAGCTCTAGATGCATGTGCCATTTTGTGCATCTGGCTTTCTGTGGGTACTAGGGAATCTAAGCTGGGTTGTTAGGCTTTGCAAGCAAATGCCTTAACCACTGATCCATATCTCCAGCTGTGATGAACAGTTTTTAAGGCTCTCTTTGGATGCTAGGGGCTTTGAGAGCCACAGGAACGGAAATGCATCTCAGAGGAATCAGTGAGAGTGAACTTGAAGCCCTGTGAAGGTGTACCCAATGGGGCTGGAACAGCGGTCAAGCTGGAATTCAGCCACTTACAATTGTCAGGGTGTTCCACCTTAGACGGCAGGATGGCAATTTAGTGGGGAGGCATGGGCTGTGGCCACCATTTGTCCTTCTCTGTGCACAGCTGATCATCCTGGTGTTGAGTGCTTGACTTAGCCCATTGGGTAGGCTTAGGAGTTTGAGGTAAACTCTTTCCCTGTCCTTAGTAGGTGGTTAGTTAAGGGTCCAGCTGAATAACATGTCAGTGCAGAGCCCAGGGTTCAGTCATTCCTAGGAGGTCAGCCCCCATCATGTTCTGGTTCTAGTTCACCTTTTCAGCCTACCACCCAGCACAGCACTTGAGACACCATGAGCACTATGTGGGATGAACCAATGAGGAGGTCCTAACCAAGCTGATATGCGAAGAAAGGCAAAAGGTTAATAGCTAACTATTTACAAAAATATAAATAGGCACATTAAGACATCATTGAAAATCATGAGTGTGTTTGTTGAGCTTCCTTATTTAATTAATGACCAATGATGGTCATCATGCTTGCCTCACTGCTTAGAGTTTCAAAATCTTCATGGCCCTGCCTTGGTAAGCATTGAGAACAGTGGGGAACTTGTCCCCTCTGCAGACACAGGGGCTTCGGGGCTTCAGCAGGGACTCTGGGGAGAGGTTAGAAGATACCAAAGGCCGTGGCTATGGTCCTCCCTCAGCTGCTTGTAGTGTTATGTGACCTTCAGAGGGGCAGAGTTCAACTCACCTATGTGAGGATCACCTACCTAGATTACTGTTTAAAATAACAAGTCCATTCCTGGATCCTTTTTGGTCAAGGTTTCTAAGAAACAGACTCCTGCAGGATTCTACACACTCCAGAGTCTAAATTGGGCTCTGACCTCAGGAAGACACTTCTGTAGCCAAATGGGCTTATTGGTGTATCACCACACCCACAGAGGACCAGGCCTATGTGAGCGCCTGACATCTTTGCTGGCAGATACACAAAGCGGGTTTGGAGGGCTGGTGGGGAGTGGTTTGTCTCTTTTGCAAGATTTGGGGTGGAGGCCATTCAAGACTATACTGTGGTTCAGATGTGTCTCCCAAAGTTCATGTGGTGGAAACGAATTCCCAAGGTCGGGTTGTGAGACACTGAAGAGATAATTAGGTCCTGCGGGCTCTGGAGTGGGTTCCTGATAAAGTTATGTACTCAATTTCTTTATCTCTTTGTACCACTCCCAACTTCTATCGTGGGATAATGCAGCGACAAGATCCTCACTAGACAGGGTCCCCCTACCTCAGACTCCCAAGCCTCTAGAACCACGAGAACCAAACCTCTATTGTTTCTAACTCCCCAGTCTAAGCTGTTCTGCTACAGCAGTACAAAATGGATTCAAAATGGATGCTGTGGCAAAATAGGTGACAAGAAGCTGCAAGAGGGAGGAAGGGTTTATATTGGCTTACAGATTCTGGGACTATAGTCCATCGTGGAAAGAGAGGCAGGGTGGCAGGATCAGAGGGTGGCTGGTCACATTGCATCCACAGTTAGGAAGCAGGCAGGGATAAATGGTCATGTTCAGCTCACCTTCTCTTTTTTATTCAGTCTGGAACCACAGCCTGTGAAAATGGTGCCACCCATGTTTAGGGTGGGTCTTCCCAGTTCAATTCACCTAATTGAGAAACTTCCTCAAAGAGGTTTGTCTCCTAGTTTATTCTAGCTCCTGTTAAGTTGGCATCAATATTAACCACAACAGACAGCTTGGGAAGATGGCTCAATGGTTAAAGGCACTTGTTGGCAAAAGCCTACTTGATTGAGTTCAATTCCCCAGGACTCACTTGCAGCAGTAAGAGACCCTGGTGTGTGTATATACACACACACACAAAATAAAATTAGAAAACTACCACTTACTTTATATATAATTTGCTTAAGAGAGGGAAAGAGACAGAAAGAGAGAGAGAGAGACACAGAGAGAGAGGAGCATGGATGTGCCAGGGCTTCTAGCCACTGCAAACGAACTCCAGACACATGTGCCCCCTTGTGCATCTGGCTTACTTGGGTCCTGGAGAGTCAAACAGGGATCCTTTGGCTTTGCAGGCAAACACCTTAACCACTAAGCCATCTCTCCAGCCCTACTTCCCACCTTTTAAGGGAAACACATCAATGACACAATGACAATATGATAAGTAGAGGTTTGGAGTTCAAAATTTTATGCTTAAACCCTAATTTGGCACTTTCTTAACTTAAAAATACAATCCAGAAGAATTTTTAAGTGTTATTTCTTAATTCCTGAGAGATCTGTGCTTGAATTTCCACCATGCAAATTTTATTCTTTCTAGAACCAAACCCACAAAACTGGAGGCCTGTTTAACTGTGGTAAGAGCCACACTGTCTCTTTTTTTTGTTGTCTTTGTTGATATTTTGTGCCATTCTGACTGTGATAAACTGAAGAAAGGGATCTGAAATTCCTGGATCTGTCTCCAGCAATCCTGGACTGCTCATTTTAACCTTCACTGGTCAGCTGTGGCCAGTGCCTAACAGACTAGCCAGCAAGCACTTCCATCTCGGGGGCCCTGACATTTACGCGGCGTCTTTTACTCTCTTCTGTTCATTAAGCATGGGCAGTTGCCACAGCAACCATTAACTGCACCTGACATCCAGGAATAGTACCAGCATTTTGAGCAAATACCACACTGGGGCTTCATTCTGTGAGGTAAAGACCTGGTTGTGCCCCCTCTGACCTGCACGGATGCCCTGGTGGTCTCCCTGTGGTCCCAGCTGCCCGCCAGACCTCTTGGCTGGACTTGGGGCCTGAGGTATGGTAAAAAAGATGGGATTCCTTCCTCCAGAGTCCCCTTTCATCCTTCCTTCCCCCTGACACCCACAATCTTTTTTTTCCCCCAAAAGGGCTGGACTCAAAGTCATAATCCTCCTGCCTCAGCCTCCTGAGGGCTGGCATTATGGGTGTACTCCACTGTGGTTGGCTTGTGAGCCCTCAGAATCTTTGTGAGTAGTGAAAAGATGGAGTGTAGCTGGACTGTGTCTATCTAGAGAGGGGAGCATGTGTGTGATAAGGTGGGGGCAAAGGTGGAAGGGAGCAGCGAGCATTACATTCGGTGAATGCCTTTGTGTTTGGGGATTGCAGAGACTGTAACAGCCCTGCAGTGTCCCTGTGTGCATGTGACCCTGTGTGCTGGCTGACACATATCTTACAGCTTTCAGCCCTTTGCAATGTACTATCTCAACCTGGGCTACATTTTCCTGGCCCTTCCTGGGGCATCGAGGTTCCAGCCTCCCTTAAACATCACCAGCCACTTCCTCTCTCGGGCTTACTATTACATGTGAGCATGCTAATGATCTCATTCATACTTCCTTCCTTCCATTTCCTAACTTCTTCACTAGCACAGGAGCTCTCTGTGTCTGAACATCATTCTAGGCTTGGGGCAGCATTTGCTGCTCTCTCTCGTGTGTAACTCCTTGCTGGATCATGATAGGAACTCCTAACCTGGTCTGTGAGGCCCTTTGTGATCTGGTCCCTTCCCATCTCTAGATCCTTCCCTGCCCATCTCCAGATCCTTGTCACTCCCTATTCCTTTACAGGTTTTGCTTCTCTTGGCTGCCTCAGGACCTTTGCATGCACACCTCCTTCTCCAGAGACCCTCCCCATCCATACTCCCTTTGATTAATTCCTACTTGTACTTAAGACCTTGCCATAAATATGTCCTCAGGATCACGCTAAGCAATTAATTGTTCCCACGACACCCTGTGCTTCTCTTCCAGTGGCATATTATAAATAATTAATTATGGGTTTCATTATGTCTGTTGGTTTCACTCTGCTCTAAGTTCCAAAAAGAACAGTTCTGTCTTGCTCCCCGCTGTCTCCCTAGTGCTGGGCTTGTAGCAGGCTGTTAAATAAACAAGTGGGCACAAGAACCAGTGAGATTCTGCATCTCTTCCCTGCCCAAGACTCTGCTCCCAGGGCTTTCTGAGCCTGGTTCCTCAGCTTGCCTCTCTGTCCCTTCCCCTCTCAGAGCTGTGCATGAGCGCATGTGTGCATGCATGCGAGTGTTTCGATGTGCTTGTATGTGTGTGTGTTAAACGTGAGTCTCTGCTGTGCATGTGTGCAGAGATATCAGGTGTCCTCCTCCATCGCACTTGCACTTTGTTTCCATTGCACAGACTTCCTTCCAGTTTTTCAGTTAAGACTGACTGATCAGGAAGCCCCTGCAATCCCCTGCCTCTGTCCCTGTCAAAGCTGGAGTCACAGGCGTGCAGACGTGACTGGCTTTTCACATGGGTGCTGGGATCAAACTCAGCATAGCAAGTGCTCTTCCCACTGGCTGAGCCATCTTCTAACCCAGGGCTAAAGATTTTTGTTTGGCTGTCTCCAAGCTCTGCCCACTCCTGAGAGACTTGGAGACTTCATCTCTCCTCAAGGGGAAGGGGAGGCTCAGACTCACAGCACATTCGCTGCCACCCCACTAGTCGGTTAGTGTGACCACTGGCTGCCAGGCGTCCCCAGGATGGAAGCAGCCAGCTGCTGTGTCTAGCCCTGCTTGAGCCTGGATCTTAGGGTTAAATGTCACTTGCTGGGCTTATTCTGGCTCAGTGGCAATGGAGAGATTAGGACATGTTTCTCTCTGATAGCTGGAGGCCTGCGGTTACAACAGAAAAGGTCTGTTTTAGTTGTCCAAATAGCACCCATCCTTCCTCACTGTGGTAAGCCTACCCCTCACCCTGTTTCACCCCAGAAGTGTGGGGGTAGAGGTCCTGCTATCAGCTTCATGGCTGGGCATGACCAGAATTTCATTCCAAATTTGCCTTGCTGCCATGGTTGGCTAATGAGTGGGCATATGACCAAGGTATGGCCAATCAGCACATTCCTCTGACCTTACCAGTTGTGATTGGTTCAGAGTTAGACAATTGGCCAAATTGGCCCAGGGATGATGATTCTGGAACCTTGAGTAGAAACATGTGGGAAAAGGGGCTGGAGGGATGGCTTAGTGGTTAAGGAATTTGCCTGCAAAGCCAAAGGACCCAGGTTCGATCCCCCAGGACCCACATTAGCCAGATGCACAAGGGGTGCAGGCAACTGGAGTTCATTTGCAGTGGCTGGAGGCCCTGGCACGTCCATTCTCTCTCTCTCTCCCTCTTTCTCTGTCAAATAAATGAATAAAAGTAAAATATTTTAAAAAAGAAATATGTGGGGAAAAAAGTCTTTCCTATTGAATGGCTAGGGTAGTGGGCTGTAGTTCTAGTCACCAACTGAAATAAAAACAGGGAGTGGGGTGTTAATGGTCTCTCACTCCTCCCTCTCCCCGTCTCATTTGCTGTTGAAGATCAAACTTTGCACCTGCCAGGCAAGTACTGTTGAGCTATATCCTCAATCTCTCTCTCTCTTTTTTTTTTTTGAGATGGGAGTCTTATATGTAGCCCAGGCTGGAATCAAATGCATGATCCAGGACTGCTTTAGCCTCCAAAGTGCTAGGAGTATAGGCATCTTAATGTTGTCATTCGATTTTCGGGGATCCAGCCATTCTTGAATTAGACAGACCTTGGGGCTTTTTGGTTCCAGAAGCCCATAGTCCCTTGTGGCTGCTTCTGCTGCTTTGAAATGGGCTTCTACCATCTGAGAACATGGGAACCACCTCTTGGGAACAGCTGTGCCCATGGTGTACTCAGCTCTGACTCACCAGGTCACAGTCTAGCCTAGCTTGACCCCGAATTCCCCTGGCAAGCAGGGTCAACTCACAGCACTCCTACCTCTCTGGCTTGCTGTGAATTCAAGGCAGCTCAGGAACTGGGAATCCTTGGACCATGTACAGAACAGCCCTGACCATCTTTCCCGGAGTTCACTGAGGCTGTGCCTACTGTTCCTGGCCTGCCTTGGGGACCCTGATATGTGGGGTCAGACCCTCTAGAGTCCATACAGGTAGCGCTGGGGACTCCTAAGTGTGTCAGGTCTTGGATGTGTAGGATGATAAGGTGAGATGAAGGTGCGTGTGTGGGAGGGAGTATTTTGGCATATGGACTAGTGCTCCCCAAACCCTATGGTCCTTATTTTTGTTCCCCAGTGAATGAAAATTTCTTAGCAGATGTTACCATGGACAAAAGACAGCCAGGCCAGATGTGCCTACCACTCCTGCCCTGTACAAACCCTGCAATGAGAAGGAATGGTCTGAGATTAAAGAACTGGCTGAGACTGAATCCCTGTCCCTCCCTCCATGGAAGCAGAGCTCACAACCGAAATTCATTTATTCTTTCCCCTCAATAAATAGCAATTAGCCACATAGGCTGCCCTAGGGTCGGGGGTGGGGAGGCTTCCTGCTACATGACGCAGAGAGCAAACCAAGATCCATATGGTGGGGTGGCAGTGGGGACAAATCAAACAAGATTTCAGACAGCATTTGGGCTGGCTATGTGGACAGTGCAAAGGGTTGAGCACTGGGCAGGGAGAAGAGGGAGGGCTGATCCTGGTGGAACCCAGCAGGGAGGAGGAGAGAAGAAAGGGCTGTGGTGAGGCCAGGAGAGGGGCAGGGAAGCCCTGCAAGTCTTTTATGTATGTATGTATGTATGTATGTATGTATGTATGTATGTATGTATGTATTTGCAAGCAGAGAGAAAGACAGAGAGAGAAGAGAGGCAGACAGAGAGAGAAGAGAGGCAGACAGAGAATGGGCATGCCAGGGCCTGTAGCCACTGCAAACAAACTCCAGATGCATGTGCCCCCTTGTGCATATGGCTTACGTGGGTCCTGGAGAATCAAACTGGGATCCTTTGGCTTCTCAGGCAAATGCCTAAACTGCAAAGCCATCTCTTCAGACCTGCAAGTCTTATTATAAGGACCACAGGGTTTGGGGCAGGAGGTTCAGCAGAAGGAAGAAATAACACAATGTCCATTCTTTAAGTGGCCCTTCAGGCTGCTGGGCAGAGCACTGTCTGGGGCTGCTGAAGGAGGGGAAGGAGGCACGGAGGGGTGGGGGGGAAGGCCCTGGGAGCTGCTGAGTCCTGGATGAGCCAGCTTGGTAGCTCAGAGCAGGGAGAGGCCCTGTGTTCAGCTAAGATTGCAGTCACTCTGTGCAGCTGCAGGCTGTACCTGTGGATTTACTCAACTGTGAATGGAAGAGATTTGAAAAAAACTGAGTCTGTACCAAAGACAAAGACATGCAGGCATTTTCCTTGTCGCTGTTTCACAAACAATTTAGTGTAACAAGTATTTACATAATATTTATGTTGTATTAGGCCTTATCCGTCATCTGGAGATGACTTAAAGGACATAGAGGCTGTGCGTAGGTTCTACGTAGATAGTAGGCCATTTTCTGTGAATCCTTGGCTTCTGAGCACCTTTGGATTTGCTATGAGGGCTTATAGAACTGAACCCCTGTGGCTATAAAAGGATAGCTGTATTCTGAAGGCAGAACCCACAGGAATTGCTGTGTAAAGTGTGGTGAGGTGTGGGGCACACACCAAGGAGAAAGTTTTTGACCTGTGAGCTGGGGAAAGAGTTGTACCCTGCAAGGGGCTGATGCAGAAAGGAAATTAGGAAACTAAGTTCCTGCACAGAAAAATTATCTTCACATGCACTTGGGTTTGGGGGTTGAGGTCAGGTTCTCCCAGAACTGCAAAGAAGATGTGGCTCGAATCCCAGCTCTACCCCTTCCTGTGTGAACTGGCTGTTCTCCTTTCCTGAACTTGACCTTCCTGTAAGCACAGGCACTGGTGTCCTTCTGATTGGTTTCCTTGTTGCCCTCTGTCTCTTTGAGAATTCATTTTAAAATGTATATGAAGTTATCTGTTAAGGTGCTGGGTGCATGAGAGGTGCTAAGTCAGTTTTCCTTTTCTCTGTGTTCTTCCAGGGAAGCCAATGCTTCCATTGGGATCTCAACATCTATCAACAGCAACCTATAAAGGCGATGATCCCAACTTACTGAAAGTTGCCCAGATCAATCCTCATTATAAAATGCTTTGTCAGGCACATCCAACTTGTGGCCCAAGGGCCACATGCATTCTAGAATAGTCATGAATGCAGCCAGACACATGTGTAGATGGAAGCATCCTTTCCCAATGTCAAAAGTGTGGGCATCCTTGCTCTGAAAACATGAGGCCAGACAAACTGGGACTGCATCCCAGCACTACCCCTACCTAGCTGCTCATTCTTGAGCGTGTCTAGTTCACCTCTCTGCGTATCTATCTCCGCAGCTTAAGATGGGTATAATGACACCATTCACAGACAGAACAAAGAAGCATGGAGACATTTTCCATGACCCTTTTCAGGGGAAGAATATTCATATCGTGGATGGTCAGATTACCATCAGAGAGAATGAGGACATTCTGACCATAGGAGGGAGCAGGAAAAATGCTCACAATGGGTCTATTTTGTAAAAGTTACAATTCCAGGGCTGGAGAGATGGCTTAGCAGTTAAGGAACTTGCCTGTGAAGCCTAAGAACTCATGTTTGAATCTCTAGGTCCCACATAGCCAGACTCACAGTGATGCAAGTGCTCAATATTGCATGTGCACACAAGGGGATGCACACGTCTGGAGTTCATTTGCAGAGGCTGCAGGCCCTGGTGTGCCCATTTTCTCTCTGCCTCTTTCTCTCTCTCTTTCTCTCTCAAAATTAATAATAACTGGGCATGGTGGTGCACTCCTTTAATCTCTTGGGAGGCAGAGGTAGGAGGATCATCATGAGTTTGAGGACACTCTGAGACTGTATAGTAAATTCCAGGTCATTCCTGGGCTAGAGTGAGACCCTACCTTAAAAACCAAAATAAATAAATAAGTAATAATAATAAAGTTACAATCTGTACAGAAAGCCTCAGTTGGATTATTTTTTTTTTTGAGAAAGAGACAGAGAGTGTGTGTGTGAGAGAGAGATAGAGAATGGGAGCACCAGCAACCTCTCAACCGCTGTGATTGAACTTCAGATGCAGGCACCCCCTTGTGAGCAAGTGCAGCAATGTGCCCTTGTGTCACTTTTTGTGTCTGGCTAAACATGGGATCTGGCATTCCTTGGCTTAGCGGTTAAGGCGCCTTAACCGCTAAGCCATCTCTCCAGCCCTCTCACTTGGAATTTTTGTCAGGTGAAAATATGTGTGAATGAATTCTAAGGCTGTTTATGTGAATGGAAGCCTCAGGAGTTGAGCAGTGCACTACCCCAGCAATCCTAGGTAAGTCATTTTGTGGGTTCATAGCTAACCAGGTAGATATTGACTAAGATGTAGATGTAATAGTCATGGTATGAATCTGCACATAAATGTGCCCCATGCACACGAGAAGAGATGGGGAGCATTCCTCTCAACAGCGCTTACTTCTGTGGACTGAGGATGGAATACACTCTTGTGCTAAAATGGGGATCAGTTCCGCTTCTTGCACTGTACTTTTTAAAGTGGAATTATAAGTGAATTTAACTTTCTGGGATCCACTTTTATCACATTCTTCCAATTTAAGCATGTTAAACACAGACCCCGTATAAGAAAATGTCTTGTTGAGGAGCACCACGCCCCAGGTTTCTGTGCTCATTAAATGTGGCAATTAAAGGGGAGACAGAGGCTGCTCCCTGGCCAAGAGAAGCACGTTTAGAAGGCTCAAGGACATCACAGACATGAAGCAGCTCCTGCCACCATTCAAATGCGCTGAGGTGCAAATGACATCCTAATGGTGCTCTGGGGCTGGCCTGGCGACAACCCTGTGTCCCTCCTCATGGGGCTCATAGGACAGTTACAGTCCAGGCGGGGCATGTCCTCCCCGGGGTGTAAGTGCCACAGGGCTGGATATGTGTCTGCAGCCACCACTGCTCTCCCTTCGCCTGTCTGGGATCCAGTTCCAGTTCCACCGTGGCACAAGCTGTGGACATTTGGCAAGTGACTGTACTACCTGAGGCCTCGGTTTTTTAGTGTGAAAAAGGGGTGTGTCCCAAGGACTGAACTCATCCCCTCGGTGGGTGTGACGGTTATATCAAATCAGGGAGCACATAGCGCAGCTGGGATTACTCAGTGTGCCGTGGTGTTTCTAAGCCCCCCAATGTTACCCCAAATCCTGAAAATGATAAAAGTTCCTTGGAGTTTATTTTGGCAGCAAAATCAGATCTGAGCTGATTTAGGAAACTTCCTGGTCCTTGTTTATTTTGCTTGTTGTGACTATTTCTAAATTTTACCCAAAAGCAATTAATGCATTTAAATGTACACTGTGTCCCCAAGGTGCTCAGTTTTCCAAGGCTGACCTGGAATTCACTATGTCGCCTCAGGGCGGCCTCGAACTCATGGCGATCCTCCTACCTCTGCCTCCCGAGTGCTGGGATTAAAGGTGTGCTCCACCACACCTAGCCCTTGTGTTGTTTTTTTTTTCTTGTACATGTGAGTGTGTAGTGTGTATATGCATTTGTGTATGTGTGGACACACATGAGTGGAGGCCAGAGGTTGCTGTCAGGTGTCATCCTTAATGGCTTTCCACCTTGGTTTTTGAGACACTGAACCCGGAGTGCACTGATTCTGCTAGACTAGCTGGCCAGTGAGCTCTAGGGGACCTCCTATCTCGGCTTCCCTAATACTGGGACTATAGGCATGCACCACTGAATTCTGGGGGGTCCAAACTCAGGTACTCATGCTTGTGTGGCAAGCCCTTCAATTCCTGAGCCATCTCCCATCCTGCCTCACTTGTTTTTAAAACCCCAAACCCTCCAGTTCCTGAAAGGCACCCGAGTTCAGGACCGTGGTGCTCTCCCATGCTGTCTGTGGCGACTTTGCATTTCTCCGTCTTGATTCCTTTCCCTAAATATTTATAGCACATCTTTGAGTATTTATCTCCGATTTCTCTTCAAGTCTGAAATTTATTTTCAATGGGAACTTTATAACTCAACTGTAAAAGGTATGCTAGTACCTCTCTCCATAAATAGAATGTTACTGTAAAAATAAATGTAATGAAAACAAAATGATGTTATTAAATTCCAGCTCGATGCTGTGAATTGAAAAGGAAATAGCTTTCTCTCCATGTGGTGAGGCGTTACTTAGTGCCAGGCCCGGGTGCCACGTATTAGCTATGGTCGGTGCTACTTGTAGCTAGGGGACTCCCTGCTGGTTGGGCAGTAGGGGAACTTGCCTGGTAGAAGGAAGGGGCTAGTTAGCCCCCAAGGCCCTTCAATCACGGGCACGGGGCAGGGATTTTCCAGGCTCCAAGTGGAAGTATTAGTGGCTGGCCTTCATGTGGTTAAGGCAGCAGAGTATGCCCAAAGATACCTGCCCCAACTGGTAACAGGGAATCTCCTGCTGGGATAGAGGACCCTTGGCAATGTTGCTGGGAGGCTTTAACTTGAGGGCACCATTGTGTAACTAGAGGCTGTGAGCTTGGCTTCTGGTGTTGGCAGAAGGGAGGAGGATCAGAGAAAGGCACTAGGCAGGAAGCTGGTGTTGATTTATTCATTCAAAAACACTCCGTAGGGCTGGAGAGATGACTTGGTGGTGGGAGACACTTGCTTACAAAGCCTGATAGCCCAGGTTCGAGTCCCCATTACCATGTAAAGCCAGATGCACAGAGTGGAGCATGTGTCCATAATTTGTTTGTGGTGGCGGAAGGCTCTGGTGTTCTCTCTCTGTGATTGTAAATAAAAAATAATTTAAAAAATACTAAGTACTGGGCTCTGGGAAGATGGCTCAGTTGGTAAAGCGCTTTCTGTACAAGTATAAGGCTGTGAGCTCAGATCTCCAGAACCCATGTAAAAGCTTGACATGGGTGCTACGAGCTCATGACTCAAGCACTCAGGAGATGAAGCCAAGTGGATCCCTGGGGCAAGGTGGCTAGATAGTCCAGTGAAATTGATGAGGTTTGGGTTCAGATGAAAGACTCTGGAGAGTAAAGAGGCAGACAGCTGACATCAGTCTCTGGCCTCCATACCCATGCATGCATCTGGGCACACATGTGAGTCCACACACATATGAACACACATACACAAATGCACACACACACACACACACAAACTACTAAGTGCTTGCCATGTGCTAAGTACTGTGCTGGCTCTGGGAACACAGATGGACCAAGTCCCTGCCTTTGTGGACTCAAGAGGGGACAACATGGTTACTGCATGGGAGCCACCAAAGGGCCCTGACAGCCAGCAACTGCAAGAGGATGGGGAAGGTTCTCTGAGGAAGGGCATATGGAACACTGAACATGAGCGACCATGCTTCAAAAGAGTGAAAATGTAAAGGCAGGGAGACCAACTTGTGCAAAAGCCCCAAGGTTGGACGCAGCGTATGGGAGACAGAAGCCATCAACAGTGAAAATAGTGGATGCTGAATATTCAAGCTTGGCCAGACAGGCCCAATGACTGAACGGGTGCAATAGTGGCGTGTCTACTCTTGGGGTAACCAACTGCTCCATAATTGGACTGAAGGCCCTCTCTATGGGAGGGAATACATACCCGGAAAAACCTAAGTAAAAGTCTATGGTAGGTGAGGTCATGAGCCTTGGGGGTATAAGCCTGCTCATGTCTGACTAAATGTATATATTATTCCCACCAAGCTGCCCTGGGGACACTACACTAAATGTTCATGTCCACATATTAACGCTATTCTCACTTCTGGCTAGAGAAGCTTCTCTTTTCAGATGGTGATGACCACTGGGATGACACAAAAGGCAACATAGTGCTGAGAAGAAGGGATGGAGGAGTGCCCAGCACTGAAACACCTCTGTCACATCCTCCAGTGGCTCAGGGACCATTGCGGAAGAGGGGGCGGATAGAATGGAAGAGCCAAAGGAAGGATATGACCTCTTACTATGCAGCTGCCCAGACAGAAATTGGCCTCGATATCCATGATCTTGCAGTGCCTAGCAATACCTTTGCAAGACCCTCAAAATAGAAGAGAAAGATGATGTCATCAAATTAGGAGAGAGACTAATGGAGAAAGGGAGGGGATATGATGGAGACTGGAGTTCTAAAGTGGAATGGGGGAGGGGAGGGAAATATCAGGTGGGGTTTTTTTGGTATGTAAGATTAAAAATCAAGAAAAATAAAATAAAAAAAAAAAAAAAAAAAAAAAATAAATAAATAAATAAATAAATAAATTAAAAAAAAAAAAAAAAAAAAAAAAGCCCCAAGGTTGGGATTCCCGCCTTCATGAGCCCTCCTCCAGGTGCTTCTCAAACTTCTGTAGAGGTAGACTGAGTCCTCTGGAGGGTGTATCCAGCCCAAGTCCTGGGCTGCAACTCCAGGGGTTCCACCCCATCCCACTTACAGTCCCAGCTTGAAGGAAACTCCTTCCTTCTCGCAGCTATGCTGCTGAGATAGGGTTGCAAAGAGTCATCTATGGGCTCATGTTTTGGAAGGTTGGACCCCAAAGTGAGATGAGAAGCGGTGGGACCTCTAAGACTGAATGGAAGGTGATTAGGTCGCTGGGGGACCTTCCCTTGGAAGGGATGAATGCTGATCTCATGGAGTGAGTTCTCACCATCCGGGTGTATAGTGCCACCTTGGACACTAAGCCTCTTCTGCCCATGGATGTTTCATTGCCTGCATCTCCACCATGTCATGATGCAGTGAGCCAACAGTGCCCTCAGCAGAGACAAGCAAACAGACCCCTCTCATGTTTGACTTCCAACCTCCAAAACTGTGAGCTGGATCAACCTTTTCTACAGAAAATGGACAAATACAGATGCCATCAACAAACACAGATGGCACCGGGCAGTGGGGATAATGTTGAATCTTCAGACTTTCAAACATGCAAACGGGGATGGTCTTCCCAGAGTGACTGTGTCAGAGCCAAACTGTGGCCTGAGCAGAATGGAGGAGACTCGTTCTCTCCAGGGCTGTGGCTCTGGGCTGCAAGATAGTCTAGTTTGGGCCCCACATATTACCTTCCCCTTGCAGACCATTGCTCCTCCAAAAGCATTCTCTGGAGCAGACCGAGGATGCCCCCATTACTTCCTCTCTGTTCACCTCTCCTCTCTCCATCCAATTTCTGACCAATGCACTGATGCTGTTCTGTGGCATTGGAGAGAGTGGCCTGCCAGGATAACCTGGTGGTTAAGACCTTGGGCTCAGGAATCAGTTAGCCCCAGCTCAGAGCTGTCCTTCTTACCCACGTCACCAGGTTTGAATTGTTCAGCATCTCAAAACTGCAGTTTCCTCAAATGGAGAAGTGGAACGACTAATTATGTGAGTGAATGTAAAGAAAGCATTTCCTAGGACACAGGGTGTGTGGGCTATAACGATGGTGGTAGTTATTTGCAGTCTGGTGGTTCATGGGTGGGACCCCTCCCTCCACAGAAGGTCCCTATCTCTAAGCCAGAAGCTGGTGTCATCCTGTCCCCACCCTAGGTGCTATTCTAAACACTTCCATTATTACGTTACCCCATGGGTATTATATTTCTGTGTTTCATGGGTGAGGACAATACAGCTCACAGAAGTGCAGTCATCAGGGAGTGACCTAGCCAAGCAGCCTTTCTGGGGTCTGGACTGAGTTGTGTTTGAAATATGCTCTTCAGGCTGGAGAGATGGCTCAGTGGTTAAAGGCACTTGCTTTCAAAGCCTGAAGACCTGGGTTCGATTCCTCAGTACCTATATAAAGCTAGATGGACAAAGTAGCACATGTGTCTGGAGTTCATTTGCAGTGGTCCTAGGTTTTGGTGTTCCCATGGTCATTCTCTCTCCTTGCAAATACACAAATAAAACTGAAATATGCTCTTCATCTGCAACTGAGCTGTCTGTCTGATGGGCTACAGTGTCAGGACCTTGGGGAATACCAGGCAAATGGAGCCATGTCACTTACTCTCAGCAGCCAAGGGCCACTGGCACTGCCTGGGTTGTAGGTGGGGGGAGAGGCAGGGGAGGAGCTGGGGGCTTTGGGAGGCAGTGTGGTCTCAGGGGTCTCCACTGGGGCTGCTGTGAGGGGTGCTGGGAAGGTGCCTGGAGCACAGGGAAACCACAGATGGATCGATCAGGTGACGGCCCAGTGAGCACTGTGACACCAAGCCATGCCTGCTCTGTGGGGGCGGGGGACACAGAGAAGTAGGCCATGACCTTCCCGCAAGCCTGGTCTCATCAGGGCCAGAGCACGAGCTCCCAGAGGAAAACTCACTTCTGAGTTGTTTTTGTTTGTTTGATTTTTTTTTGTTTGTTTGTTTTGTTTTTTGAGAGCTGGACATTTGTGCAGGGCTGGAGGGAAAGGTTGAGCCTGGGCAGTTTCAGGGGTTGGCATAACCCAGGAAAGCAGGGAGGGCTCTTGCCAGGGGCTGGAAAAGGAAGTGAGATCATCCACCTGGGAACGACTTCAGCCTTGAAGTCTACTGCTATAGCATGGTGTCCAGGCTGTGTGACCTCTGGCAAGTTACTTATACACTCTGAACCTCGGTTTCTCCATTTGTATAATAGAGAGCATAGTGTAATTCCTGGGCTTGCTGCAGGATGAAACGACTTAATTCCTGTGGAGCACACGTGTGGGCTGCCGCAGCCCTCACAGTGTGCATATATATGTCCCTGTGTTCCCACCGACTCCCCAGCAGACATGCGGCTGCTTCGTTCTGAAACCTGGCAAATCCCCCGAGGGTTCTTGCCTCCCCTTCTTCCTCTGCCTCCATGTCCTACCCACTCTCCCTCATTTCCATGCCTTCCTGGAGACCCGTACGAGTCAGGCAAGGGGAGGGCAGGCAGAAAACAAGACCAGTGAGCTCTGAGCATCACTGGGACCAAAGCACCTGGCATATAGTAGGTGCTCAGGAAGCGTTACCAACCAAGACAGTGGAAGGACCGTGGACATGGTGACAGGAGGAAACAATTGATGAGGATGAGTGTCTGAGAAGCCCAGACTTTCCTTCCTGGGATTTGAAGGTGATCTTTTCCCATTTACTCTTCTGATCTGAACATGAAATGTGGCCCCCAGGCTCATTTGAAAAACTTGGTCTCCAGCTGTTTGGGTGGTGGAACCTTTGGGCAGAAAGCTGCTGGTGGGACTGGGTTGATGGGGATTGGCCTTTGAGGGTTCCCATGCAGACACAGTATGTGAACTGCTGTTGTTGAGCAATGCCTTCCTTGCCATGTTAGACTGAAACTCGTGGGAACCATGGAGCTGGAACAAATATCTCCTCCCTTAAGCTGTTTCCATCAGGTCATTTGGTCACTGAGATGGGATGGAAGGTTCAAAATGAATCAGGAAGATGACAGTGTGGCCCAGCCCTCCCTAAGCACTCACGGAACACTTGTTGAATTACTAGATTTCCAAAATTCCTTCTGAGAGGTGCTGAGAGGGAGCTGGCGAGCTGAGGTCCCGAAGCAGCAGCCCCTGATGTGGACCGGGAGATCCCTGGTGGGGCAACTGCTCTGTCCAAAGAGCAAAGCTGCTCCCATGTTCCAACAGCTTCTCCCAGAGCCTACTGGGAGGTGGAGGCAGGGGAGTTGCAAGTGTGAAGCTAGCCTGGGCTATAGTAGATGTGAAAGAGCCAGACGAGAGGGAGAGCAACAGGCTGGTTCCATGAGAGGCCATGGAGACAGTGCCGTCTTAGCTAGAATAGCATTGTGCCAGGGTGGCATAGTGGGGACCAAAGCCAGGATCTGGGAGCAGGAAACCCCGAGGACAAAGTGAGGTGATCCACTTGTGTTTTCAGGGGAACGGGGTATGTCTGGGACATGAGAGAAGTCACAGAGGCAGAGGAGGGCTCCGGGGGTGGGGTGGGGCACTGCTGCTGATGCCCTGCTCATAGATAAGACCCAAGGCCATGACTCAGGAAGCTTTGGGCTCCCCTGCTACAGGGAGTTGACTCTTAAAGTGATTATGTCTATGTTCTAACATGATGGGGTGTCAAAAATCCCAGAACAACAACAACATGCTTCAGGCAGAGAATAAAAGCCTTGTACTTCCTCACTCAGTGGTCTGACCTTGCAAACTTGGGGATTGTGGCTTTTCAATAGAGTTGATTCTCAGAACCCCAGCTCTCAGTTTCCATCCTCTGATCGCCTACTTGGGTTTCATGATAGTGTGGGATTCTGGGAAGGTATGAAAATGAGGAAGAGTGGGTGGGAGGTGGAGGAGGAAGGGGAGGAGGAGGCGAAAGTCTTCGGAGACTTTGCCAGGTTCCGGAATGAAACTGCCACATGTCTGCTAAAGAGTTGGTGGGAGCATAGGGATAATATATATAATATATATTACACACACACACACACACACACACACACACACACACACATTAAGGGCTGTGGTAGCCCACACACGCATAGCATTTTGGTGGCTAATAAATCCCAGAGGAAAGAATTGGCCTTTGGTTCAGACAGGCGGGGACTAGGGAAGGGGTGGGTATCTAGAGTCATTGGTGACAGCTTCGTCCCCTCTTTATATCCTGGTGTCCTGGTTCACAAAGTCAAGGCCAATTCCAGCCTTCAGGCTGCACACTGGCGAGCTCACCACTCACCCCGAGGCCACTGCGGTGTGAGAGGTTCTCGCTCCTGCATCAGACGGACTTTGTGGGTGTAGAACATGGCAGTTAGTACAGGCACGCGTGCTTAGAGTGCTCAGACCCTTCATTTAATGCCTCTCTTCTCACTTGCAGTTCTTAGAATTTCTTGAACAAAGAACTTGTTTCGTCCTGCACTGGACACATAAAGGCCAGAGATTGGTTCCCAAACCCATCAGACACTTCAGTCACTTATATGAATGGCACAGTATTTGCATATAACCTGCACATGTCCTCATGTATACTTTAAGGCATCATTAGATGGCCAGTAGTACCTGGTACAATGTAAACACTAGGTAAATGATTGTTCTACAGCACCGTCAAGGGGGTATCAGCATGCAAAGGTCTACATGTGTTCAGCACAGGTATAAGTTGTCCTCAGGAATTCTCTATCCATGGGTTGAGTGCAGACCCTGAGCCCCAGGCTATAGTGGTGGCTCTGGATGCCGCACTGGATAACAGTGAGTGCTAGGGAGAAAAGTAAAGCCAGAAAAGGGTTTAAGAGTATGATGATGACATGTGAGTGAAGACCTTCAGAAAGTCGTGAGAGTAACATAGTAAGCCATGCAGGGAAAAGTGTTTCGGTCAGAAGGAACAGCAAATACAACGGCCCCAAGGTAGGTGTCTACCTGGAGGCTTGTATGGAAGGCTTATCCCCAGACCAGGGACCCACTAGACACTCCTTGAGGGAAGCACTATGTTAGGGTATTGAAGACATGCCAGATAAATGTCTTGTCTAGTTTCTTCTGTTTATTGATTATGAAAGGTGTAGAAAAATAATGGTTTTAAGAATATAAAAGTGTTGGGGGAGGGTTGGAGAGATGGCTTAGCGGCTAAGGCGCCTGCCTGCTAAGCCTAAGAACGCTGGTTCCAATCTCCAGCGGTTCCAATCTCCAGGTCCCACATTTAGCCAGATGCACAGTGAGGCAAGGGCGCAATGCCACACTTGCCCACAAGGGGGCGCATGCATCTGGATTTCGTTCACAGCAGCTGAGAGTCTGCTGGCACGCCCATCTCTGTCTCCCTCTCCCTCTCTGTCTATCTCTCTCTGTCTCTCTCTCAAAAATAAATTTAAAAAAATAAAAAAAAATTAAAAAAAAGTGTTGGGGCTGGAAGATAGCTTAACGGTTAAGGTGTTTGTCTGCAAAGCCAAAGGACCTCAGTTTGATTCCCCACAACCCACATAAGCCAGATGCACAAGGTGGCACATGCGTCTGGCATTCATTTGCAGTGACTGGAGGCCCTAGTGTGCCCATTCTCTCTCTCTCTCTCTGCCTCTTTCTCTCTCTCTCTCAAATAAATAAATAAATAAATAAAATAATATAAAAGTGTTAAAAGCAATTTCTGGAGTAGCTTACTGTAGGAGTCGTGAGCCTTGAGTCTGGGGCCAGAGTGGTCAATTTCAAATCCCAACCTTGTCACTTTAAGCTGTGTGTCATAGGGCAAGTTACTTTCTCTTTCTTCTAGAAATGGGAGGTCTTAGTGGGGCTGGAAAACATAGATGTGCTCTTCTGTGGAGAATGGCAGCATCATGAGTGGCTCAGTGACTGTGTTTTAGCCTGTGTGTGTGTGTGTGTGTGTGTGTGTTTGGTTTGTGTGTGGGATTAACATGTGTGTATGTGTGGGTGTACATGGAGGCCAGAGGACAACCTTGGGTGTCATCCTCAGGAATGCTGTCTGCCTTCTTTGGGACTGGATCTCTCATTAACCTCATCAATATTAGGCTAGACTTGTTGGCCAGTGGGCCCCAAGGATCCTCCTGTCTCTATCTCCCAGCCCTGGGATTTTAGGTGTATGCCACCATGCTGGTAATTTTTTTTTTTTTTTGAGGTAGGGTCTTGCTCTAGCCCAGGCTGACCTGGAATTCACTATGTAGTCTCAGGCTGGCCTCGAACTCACAGTGATCCTCCTACCTCTGCCTCCTGAATGCTGGGATTAAAGTCATGTGCCACCACACTAGGTTTCCATGCTGGTATTTTATATGTGTCCTGGAGATTGAACTCAGGTTGTCACATTTGCAAATAAGCACTTTACCCACTGAGCTATCTTCCCAGCATTCCACTGTTATTTTTTAATTTAAAATTTTTTTTTAATTTTTGGAGAGAGACAGAGAGAGACAGACAGAGAGGGAGAGGGAGACATACAGAATCTCAGCTGCTGTGAACGAACTCCAGATGTGTGCGCCCCCTTGTGGGCAAGTGCAGCATTGCGCCCTTGTGTCACTTTGCATCTGGCTAAATGTGGGACCTGGAGATTGGAACCGGCGTTCTTAGGTTTAGCAGGCAGGCGCCTTAACCACTAAGCCATCTCTCCAGCCCATCCACTGTTATTTTAAAAAGACAAATAGCTCTGATACTGTGCTTGCTACGTGGCAGAAGTATACCTTCATTTAGTCCTCACAATCGCACCATAAGGTTTTAGCATCAGATGCTTTTTTAAAGAAATGAGCAAACAGCCACAGGGAGGGGAAGTAACTTGTGCAAGGATGCACAGCTGACAAGAGGCAGAGCTGGGCTTAGCCTTTGTACTGTCAGTGCTGTGTTTCCATTTGTTTGCAACTCATCCAGTCAGGGAAGGGAACATGGACTATGTTCATAGGAAGAACGAAGATTTTCAGCCCAGGGATGGTCAGGCGGAGTGGAAAAGGCACGTGGAACATCACAGTGGAGATGCAGTGGGTTGAACTGGCACTCAGATCTGATCTGTCACACAGCAGGAAGCACTCTTCTGCAAGGCCAGCTTCGGCTGAGCCCAGCTCTGTCATCCCTCTGTGTCACTCTGTTTTCCTCTTCAGAGTAGAGGGGTTACAGCTGACCTTGATGTTTTTCCAAGTTGACCCCTAAACAGGTGAAGTCTGGGGAAGGTTGTGGTGGTTCAAGGTCATAAGCAGCCTGACATATGGAAAGAAGTTCTGGCTTGAGCTTGGCCTCTCTCCTGTGCCCTCAAGACTCACCACCTCATTTTTTTTTTTTTACTTTTGAAAACAAATATTTTATTTATTCATGACAGAGAGAGACAGAGAGAGAGGGAGGTAGATAGAGAGAGAGAATGGACACACCAGAGCCTCTAGTTGCTGCAAAAAAACTCCAGATGCATGTGCCCTTGTGCATCTGGCTTATGTGGTTCCTGGGGAATCAAATCTGGATCCTTACTTAGGCTTCACAGGCAAACACGTTAAGCATCTCTCCAGCCCATCACCTCATTTCTTAATCACGTCCTTTAAAAGTTCTTAGGTC
The DNA here is from genome assembly GCA_036365145.1 of Orientallactaga sibirica. NCBI lineage: Eukaryota > Metazoa > Chordata > Mammalia > Rodentia > Dipodidae > Orientallactaga > Orientallactaga sibirica. The sequence continues at coordinate 795,793 of JAEOAD010000794.1, read as the reverse complement.
TCACCTGGCATGTGCATGTGTGTGTTCACATGTGCATGTGTATATTCACACATGCATGTGTGTTCATGTGCATGAACAGCCAAGGAATGGGCAGAGAGTAATCTGTCCTTCTCATGTACCATCCACCTCTTTGAAGGCAGGGTCTCTCACTGGCCTAGAATCACAATTAGGCTAGACTAGCTGGCCAGCAAGCCCCAGAGATCCTCCTGTCTCCACTGCCCTGAACAGGAATCACTAGCAGTCACCTACTGTTTATGCAGGTTCTGGGGACCAAATTCAGGCCCTCATGCTTGCAAGACAAGCACTTTACTGATTGAACTGTCTCTCCAGCCTAGTGCCTGGCACTTTATTTATTTTTTTTGGAGAGAGACACAGAGAGAGAGAGAGAGGAGAGGAAGACAGATAGAGAATGGTGCGCCCAGCAGCCTCTCAGCTGCTGTGAACAAAATCCAGATGCATGCATCCCCTTGTGGACAAGTGCGGCATTGTGCCCTTGCGTTACTTTTGCATCTGGCTAAACCTGGTGGGACCTGGAGATTGGAACTGGGGTTCTTAGGCTTAGCAGGCAGGCGCCTTAACTGCTAAGCCATCTCTCCAGACCCTGGCACTTTAAAAAAAATTATTTATTTATTTATTTATGAGACAGAAAGAAGTAGGGGAGGACAGGGAGAGAATGGGTGCAACAGGGCACTCAGCCACTGCAAATGAACTCCAGATGTGTGCACCCCCTTGTGCATCTGGCTTATGTGGGTCCTGGAGAATCGAACTGGGGTCCTTTGGCTTTGCAGGCAAACACCTTAACCACTAAGCCATCTCTCCAGCCCCAGGCCTGGCACTTTTTTTTTTTTTTTTTTTTTTTTGGTTTGTGAATCACTCTGGTCCAGGCTGACCTGGAATTCACTACTCAGGGTGGCCTTGAACAACTGCCTCCCGAGTGCTGGGATTAAAGGCATGCCTGGCACTTTTTAATGGTACTTTATGTATACTAACTCTCAACTGTGTCATGGGACACTAACCTCATCCCATTGTATAGAAAGGAATCGAGGGGCAGCACCTCTGTTCATGCTTGTCTCATACTGGGGCTGAAAGAGGCAGGCCCCACTGTGAGAAGGGCAACCCCTTGAGAACGCCCTATACACCGGGAGTTCCTTCTGTGCAAGACAGTGTCTGGAGTGTGCTCTGTGGCACTTACTGTCTCCATTGGACCTTCAGCATCCTCAGGAGAGTCACTCCACCGGACTGACTTGGCTCACGTCAGGCTCAGGGTGTGTGCCTAGAAACCTCCTGCTTTGTGTAATGCTTGGAGGGATGGTCTAGTGCACGGAGCCCACTGCCCAAGTTCAAGTCCTAGACCTGTGTGACCTCAGGCAAATTGCTTAATTTTGCTGTGTCTTGGTTTTTCTCATCGGTAAAATGGGGATAAGAATGATTCTTACCTATTGGGGACTGGTGGGGATTAAAGGAGATGAGATACGTTAAGTAATCAGAGCAAGGCAAGAAGATCTGTCTAAATAATAGTGGTTTTCATTGTCACAACTTCCACAGCTCAGAAAATTAGCTTCTCCTCCTCCCCCTTTTTTTTTATTACAACCTTTATTTATTTATTTTCAAGCAGACAGAGATAAAAGAGAGACAGAGTGAATGGGCATGCCAGGGCCTCTAGCTGCTGCAAATGGACTCCAGATGCATGCACCACTTTGTGCATCTGGCTTTATGTGGGTACTGGGGAATCGAACTAGGTCGTTAGGCTCTTCCGGAAAGTACCTTAACTGCTGAGCCATCTCTCCAGCCCAGGGACCTTTAATTTTGAGACTTGCTGCATAGCCCAGGCTGACTTGCAAGTCACACTCGTCCAGCCTCAGCTTCCCAAATGCTGAAATTGCAGGCTCATGTCACCATACCTGGCTAAAATCAGCTTCTTGATGTCTTTGGTTTCAGCCACAAATGTCCAATTTATCAGGAGATCTGCCAATGCAATTTGCAAAACTGTGCCTCTTTGGAGAGTGTTCTCCCTCAAACTGTCAGTGGTCCTACTATGTAGCCTGGGCTGGCCTTGAACCCACGTTCCTCCTCCCTCTGCCTCTACAGTACTGAGCTCCTCCTATGAGTAACGGTGGTCCCAGTCATCTCCTTTATGACTCCCTTCAGCTCCATCTTGCATATTTCTTTTTCTCTAGTGATATTTTAAAATATTCCTTAGTGGTCATATTTAGCGTCACACCTGGCACCTTTATGAGAAGCCATGAAGCCCTCTATACCCCCTCTACTTTCTAGCCCTCACCTACTCCCATCTACCTGTCCCCATAGGTGGCTCTCCTCCTGCCACACCAGTCACAACTACACTAAACTCTTTGATGCCTCAGGCTCTTGGCACGTACCATTCCTTCTGCTGGGGACACAGCTTTGTTGTATTCTCACATGGTTGCCCTGCCCTTCTATTCAGGTCCCAGTACAAATGTCACCTCCTCGGAGAGGCCCTCGCTGCTGCCCCATGGCAGGATATGATCTGATTTACTCTTGAAGAAGACAGTTCTTACAGCTGTGTGAAGAAATCATTACCTACACAGCACGCTCTTACAGTGTTGCTACCAAATCCCACCAGGCCCTGGGCCCCCTGCATGTGCGGACGTGAATTGTCACTCATCTGCTCACTCAACAGGCATTGTGTGAGGAGCTGTGTGCAAAACCAAGACAAATGAGAAATATGGCAGCCCGCCAGGAGGTCACAACCCGAGCGAGAAGCTCATCTGATGATTTTCTTGTGCTGAGAACGTTTCATGAGCCGCAGCTTTCTGCAAAGCGTGAAGCTTCTCTCGCAAGGTTTCAAAGTGGCATGGCTGCTAAGAGGGGCACCATGTGGGTCATCATGGGCGCTGCCCTTAGAGGAATGATGCAGCCTGGGTGGGACCGTGGTGAGTTCTTTTTGTCTGTAGTGCTAGGGATAGAACCCAGGGCCTTATGCGGGCTGGGCACATGTTGTTACCATGGCTGGTGCCCTCAGCCCACATGGTTAGTTTGGAAGGAACAGTTGTGAAAGAGCAAGACAGGCCCTTCCCCTGTCTCTCTGGGGCTGCCTGTCTCATCATGCATGACATGATGCCTTTCCCTCTCGTGTGTGCAATTGTGATACAATCCAGGAGGCTCTCTGTGGGGCCTGTGCCTTGTTAGAATGTTCAGCATCCCAAATTGTGAGCTAAATAAACCTTATTTATTTATTTATGAGAGAGAGAGAGAGATACAGAATGGGCAAGCCAGGGCCTCCAGCCATTGCAAACGAACCCCAGATACATGTGCCACCTTGTGCATCTGTCTTACGTGGGCTCTGTGGAATTGAATCTGGGTCCTTTGCCTTTGAGAGCAAGTGTCTTAACAGCTAAGCCATCTCTCCAACCCTAGACTCTTTTCTTTATAACAACCAACCCTCAGGGCATCTCATTAGAGCAATCAGATTGGACTGGTTGCTGGGTGTGGTGTTGCACACCTTTAAACCCATCACTCTGGGAGGTAGAGATGGGAAGATTGCTGTGAGTTCAAGGCCAGCCTAAAACTACAGAGCGAATTCTGGCCTAGGCTGGGCTAGAACAAAACCTTGATTTAACCACAAGTAAAATTGCACTGATACAGGAAGTCAGACTCTTCAGTAAACCTGTTATTTCCTCTGATGTGGATGATTGCATGGTAAGTCCAACAAAGAGAGATTCTTCCTTTGCAAGCCCAGGGCTGCCACAGGGGCAAAGGCTCCTCGGAGATCCCTGTCTTGGGGATGCCTCCCACCCCAGAAGCACAGCACGAGTCAGAAGTGAACTCAGCACCAGGGAGGACTGTTTTCCTCTGTGGTCACTTCTTGTTCTTCTAAGAAGAGCACAGAGAAGTAGAAGGGCTTGGCATACAGCCCCAAATCTACTTGCTGGGTACTATGATGAAAGGGGCTGTGAGCACCGTGTACAATGTCTGCTGTGTTCCCTGGGACACACTGGACAGAAATATGCATGGCAGTAGTTCACTGGGGGTGACCCTTGGAAACAGTCTCCACGGTAGGGGTGGTGTGGGAAGCAGGACTGGACAGAGAAAGAAATAGGACTCTGGCATTTGTGATAGAGGACTCAGCCAGCCCCCGGGGACCATGGAGCTGAGATGGCTTTTAGAGATGTCTTGAATGAACACAAGGGGTTGAGTTTGGCTATTGCATGGGGGCGCCTCCTGGAAGAAGCTGTGACCAAGGCTGAGCCAGCTCTGCTGTGCTGAGTGTCAGCCCACAACAGGCTACACTGGCAGCACCATCCCAGCAGGATGAGTGTGGTGATGCCACTGGCATTGGCCATCTCTACCAAGTAGACTAGGGGACCTGTCTTGGCTCATTTCTTACTGCTGAGAGCCTTTGAGTAAGCCAGCCTCCTGAAACCTCATTTCCCCATCTGGCCACATGGAAGCAAAGTGGAGAAGGCTGTTACAGGGTGGGGTGAAGTCAATAAGGGCTGCAATGGAGTCTGGCATAAGGCAGGTCAGTTTCTCTTCTGTGATAGTTCAGTCACAGGTAATGCAGACTGGGATATGTGTGTGAGTGTGCATGTGTGTGGTGTGAGTATGTGAGTGTGCAATTGTGTGTGTGTGTGTGTGTGGAGTCTATTTGTATATAGGTGTGTGGTATATGAGCATGGGTGTCTGCATGTGTATTCATGTGTGCCAAAGTGTGAGTGTTATGAGGCTGTGTATGTTGTATGCTTGTGGTTTGTATGTGCCTGTGTGCGAATGTGTAAGTGTATGTGTACCTGTGTATAAGACAGTGTGTGTGAATATGTGTAATTGTGCTGTGTGTGATGTGTCTTCTGGGAGTTAAGGTGGAGGGAGGGCAGTCAGGAAGGCTCTTCATAGCTGAGTACGGGTGTGTCTTGAAGCAAGGATTACTGGTTAAGCAGGTCCAGTAAAGGGGAGAGGGAGTTGAAAAATGGACAGAAGGAATCGTGTATAGCTCTGTGGTTTCTAAAGGCCCAGCACTGTGAGGGCTGAGAGCCCCTCCTCCTCTGTGGGAAGCTAGCCAAAGAGTTTGGCCACTGCAACTTCATTCATCACCTTGAACCCACACTGCTTCACCTGCTGGAGGAGGAAGAGCTCAGGCTACCTGGGATGAAATGTAAGCCTGTGCCAAACCCAAATGTGTCCCAAGGGGCAGAAACTCCAAGGGAAGCCTCAGGTGGGCCAAGTCCCACTGGTGCATAACAGTGACACCAGGGCAAAATGACGCCGAGGGGAGTGCACCTGATTACTTCCACTTAAAGCCTGCTGCCACCCAGACCTGGTAAAGGCACCAGTCCACTGCTGCACATATGTGCCCAGAGGTGTTTGAGGCACCATGGAGCGCTTTGATTACAATTTTTTTCCACTTAAAAATATTTTAGCCGGGCGTGATGGCGCACGCCTTTAATCCCAGCACTCGGGTGGCAGAGATAGGAGGATCGCTGTGAGTTCAAGGCCACCCTGAGACTACATAGTGAATTCCAGATCAGCCTGGGCCAGAGTGAGACCCTACCTTGAAAAACCCCATATATATATATTATTTGCAAGGAGAGAGAGAGTAAGAGTACCCCAAGGCCTTTTGCCACTGCAAATGGACTCCTGGCTTTACGTGGGTACTGGGGAATCAAACCCTGGCCATCAGGCTTTGCAAGCAAGCTCCTTTAAGCACTGAGCCATGTCTCTGGCCTCAAGTTTTGTTTTAAACTAGACTTTGCTTTTTGGAGCAGTTTGGGGCTCACAGCAGAATGAAGTGGAAAGTCTAGAGATTTCACACAGATGCCTCTCCCCACGCACGGCCTCCCATGAGCAACCTTGCCATCACACAGTACACTTGATCTAACTGGCGAGTCCAGTACCTGCAGCATGCATGTTTGTGCCATGTTCCATCACTTTATGGTTGCTCACATTTGACAGCTGAGCCTTCAGGAGCCTTAATGCTTGGATTCCCTGAGAAGGGTGTGTGTAGAGATTCTGGGAGGAAGGTAATCTAGTCACTGATGGCTGCATTGACTCAGCAAACATGGATCACACATCTGGCTTTTGTCAGGGACTGCTCTAGCCACTGGCTCACAGAAGTGATGGTGCTGGAAGAAAACTTGCAGATCCCCAGCTTATGTTAGAATCACGTTCATGTGTTCCCAGAACTGGCAGAGGCCATAGGAATAAGAGGGGGGCTTATAGGAGCACATTGGGTCCTCCCTCTTCTTCCATTTGTGAAATTTCATTGAGTTATATGCATATGATGCGTGGCTTTCTCTGAATGCATCCTGCACTTTAAAATGAGGTTAGGGGCTGGGGAGATGGCTCAGCTGGCAAGAATGCTTGTTGCGCAAGCATGGAGTCCTGAGTTCATTCCTCAGTACACACGGAAAAAGCCAGGCATGACTGTGCATGCCTGTAACTGTGTTCTGAGGGGCAGGGTGGAGAGACAGGAAGATCACTGGGGCTCCCTGGGTAGCCATTCTAACAGAAAAATGGGGAGCTTTTGGTTCAGAGAGGGGAATAGCAACAGAGTCTTCCTGTGGCCTCCACAGGCATGTACGCAGGGATTCACATTTGCACACATCACCACACACACACTAAAAAAATAAAAATAATGCTAGAAAACAATGCTTAAAATGTTCTTGAGACAGCTAAAAATAGATTTGCCATATGATCCAGCTATAGCACTCCTAGGCATATATCCAGAGGACTCTTCTCCCTACCTTAGAGATACTTGCACAACGATGTTTATTGCTGCACTATTCACAATAGCTAGGAAATGGAAGCAGCCTAGATGTCCCTCCACAGATGAATGGATAATAAAGATGTGGTACATTTACACAATGGAGTTCTATTAAGCAGTAAAGAAAAATGAAATTATGAAATTTGCAGGGAAATGGATGGATCTGGAAAGGATTATACTAAGTGAGATAACCCAGGCTCAGAAAGCCAAACGTCACATGTTCTCTCTCATAAGTGGATCCTAACTACAAATGTATAAACTTGTGTGTGAACTGGAACAAAAAATAGGTACCAGAAACCAGTAAGCTGGTAAAAGGCTATAAGTCAGGGAGGAAAGGGAAGGACTTAAGTGTATGGTATTGCACATATGTAAGTAGAAGAACAGATTACTGGGAGGGGAATGGCCTAAGCGAGGCCATGGGAAAAGAATGCGTAAAAGAAGGACAGGGGGAGGGTCAATCTAAATTCAAGATAATGTGAATAAGACTTATGTAAACCTACTTTTTTGAATAATGGCACATCCAGAAGCTGTAGACTGTTACTAGAAAATTTTCAGTGCCTGGGATGGGATACCTTCCAGTGAGTTGTTGGCCAAGGATGTTCCGGTAGCCTCCAAAACGTTAAAGGCTTTTGCCAAAGCTGTTGGTTTCCCTTGAGAAACAGATAGTAAGACCTTATTGCTGAAGCCATCTTTTGCCTGAGAGGCAAGGCCACTGAGAAAGCAAGCTGGTGCGGAGCAGAAAACCTTCTCCCTGTAGACCAGCCAACTGAAAGCTGGGAAAAGCTGCACTGAATGCAGCCTTATGGGAGACAGAAGTCATCAGCAGTGAAAACAGTGGACGCTGAATAATCAAGCTTGGCCATACAGGCCCAATGACTGAACAGGTGCAATAGTGGCATGTCTACTCTTGGGGTAACTAACTGCTCCATAATTGGACTGAAGGCCCTCTCTACGGGAGGGAATACATGCCTGGTACTGAAAAACCTAAGCAAAAGTCTATGGCAGGTGAGGTCATGAGCCTTAGGGGTATAAAGCCTGCTCTTGTCTGACTAAATGTATATATTATTCCCACCAAACTGCCCTGAAAATACTACACTTAATGTTCATGTTCACGTATTAACGCTACTCTCACTTCTGGTTAGAGAAGCTTCTCTTTTCAGATGGCGATGACCACTGGGATCACCAAAAGGCAACATAGTGCTGAGAAGAAGGGATAGAGGAGTGCCCAGCACTGAAACACCTCTGTCACACCCTCCAAGGCTCAGGGACCATTGCAGAAGAGGGGGCGGATAGAATGGAAGAGCCAAAGGAAGGGTATGACTTCTTACAATGCAACTGCCCAGACAGAAATTGGCCTCGATATCCATGACCTTGCAGTGCCTAGCAATACCATCGCAAGACCCTCAAAATAAAAGAAAAAGATGATGACATCAAATTAAAAGAAAGACTAATGGAGAGAGGGAGGGGATATGATGGAGATTGGTGTTCTAAAGTGGAATGGGGGGAGGGGAGGGAAATATCATATGTTTTTTGTATGTAAGTATAGAAGGTGTCAATAAAAAAATTAATAATTTTTTTTAAAAAGTACTAAGGTGGTGAAAGTCTTTCCTGTGCACAATTCTAAGAACCCACTCTTCTCCATCAAATTCAAACTTTTGACAAGTATTTGAAAAATCCAGTTTGTTTTTGCACGTGTATGTGGTGTGCATGTACACATGTACAAGTGAGTGTGTGCACATGTATAGGTCAGAGGTCAATGGCACATGTCTCCCTCAGTCATTCTCTACATTATTTTCTGAGCAGAGTCTCTGACTGAGCTGAGAGCCTAGAGGTTCAGCCAGACTAGCTAACTAGTGAGCTTCAGGGATCCTCCTGTTTCTGCCTCCCTAGCACTGTGATTACAGATGTGAGCCACCTGTGCCTGGCTTTTGTCTGGATGCTGAGGATCTGAACTCAGGTCCTCATGTTTGCCCTGAAAGCACTTCACTCACTGAGCCAAATCTCAGTTTAAAAAGCCTTATTCTTCGTGGACTCTGCTACATGGTCTTGCTCAATGCCCATGCTCACTTCATGTGATTACCCTACCCTGTCGGTGAATAAACCCCAGCAGGTCCTGGTGTTTCTGAAACCGAACTTGTAAAGAAGGAAAACAGCCACTCCATAAGTGAACATACAGACGTGCATTTTCTGCAGATAGCAGTGCACCCTAGGGGAGGGCAGAGCAGGGCAATGGGATACAGAGCTGTTGGGAGGTGGGAGCAATCATAAGGCAAGCTTCCTTAGGAAGAAGCATCCCATGAAATTCCAGGTTGCAGCAGGCAAAGGTTTGGGACCTAAGGGTTTCGTAGAGTATGAAGAAAAGGCTGGTGCAGCTGGTGTCCAAGAGGGGAAGGCTGACAAGCTGGAGATGTGAGCAAGGGCCCAATTAGCAGAGTAGTTGTTTCAACCCATTGCAACTTACCCATAGAACTTTTAAAAACACCTCTAGAGGACTGGAGAGATGGCTTAGTGGTTAAGGTGCTTGTCTATGAAGCCTAAGAACTCATGTTTGAATCTCCAGGTCCCATTTAGCCAGACACACAGTGATACAAGCTCACAATATTTCACATGTGCACATGGGCTGTATACATCTGGAGTTCATTCACAGGGGATGAAGGCCTTGGCACACCCATTCTCTCTCTCTCAAAATAAAAACAATTTTAAAAAAACACCAATAGAAGAGTAGGCTTGCACACACATTCAAAAAAAAAAAAAAAAAAAAAAACCGTCTCAAATAACTTTGCTTACCCCCTTTAACCCAAGATCCGTTGATAAGATAAGAAGATAGCCAACTGCCCACCATAAGATGTGCCACCTCTACCACAACCCAGGAGAAATTGCAGAGGAAGTGGTGACATGAATACTGCTCTTACTGCTAGCCCGACAACCAGCTTTAGGGTGATGGTGACAGACATGGTGATCAATCAAAACCTATCAAAGTAGAAATCCAGAGGCTACAGAGAACTCAACACTAAATTATATTGTCAATAGGTCTACCATATTTTAGGAAACATTGTGGAAGAGGGGGGTGGAAAGATTGTGAGAACCACAGCGTAGGTAGGCATACCCTGAGGCATGGTCCCCCCTCACCCCACTACCCACAGGGACTGACTGAGGCCTTTATGACCTCACAATGAATACCTTAACCCCACTGAGGAGGACCAGGGGCAAGGGGATATAAGAGTATAACTGATTTTAATATCTATCATCTATCTATCTATCTATCTATCTATCTATCTATCTATCTAAAAGAAAAAAAAATAAAAGTGAAAAATAAAAATCAGCAGCCTGGAAGAATGGAACCCAGGTATTTTGTGCCACTGCTGTGGAGTCCAAAAGTCTAGAGTTTCTTTAAAATGAATGTGTGCCCAAACCCCCAGGGCACCTTGTAGAAATGCAGGTTCCAGTTCAGTTGGTTGGATTTGGCTGCTGTGTTTCTCGTGGCTCCCAAGGGCTGCTGACACCCCTGGTCCAAAGACCACACTTTGAGGAACAAGGTTTTTGGCTGTGATAAAGCGGCTTATTTTATTTTATTTTTTTACAGCCTCATGGGAAGTCACTGGAGAATATTAAGCAGGAAGGATAGCACGACCTTATGGATGTTTTCAAAAGATTACAGAGGCTACAATGTGGAAAATGGATTGTGGTGAGAACAGAGTGGAAACTGGAAGATTAGTGCTGAGGAATGAGAAGGAAGCTGGCTAACTTCTGCTGTCCATGTTGCTTGTGGCTCTAGCGGCTCTGGGTGTTCTGCTGGGGCTGGGGCACAGTGATCAGAAATGAATAGCATTTGAAATCTTGATCTAGAACTCTACCTTTGACACCCCACTAGATCCTCAGAGGCAGTTCCTGAGGAGTGACCCACCCACATAATGGCTCTCAGGCCCAGATCTATATGGCACCACAGAGATCGCTAGTAGCAGAGCACAGGGGCAGCTGGGTGTGTGTGGGGGGAGAGTACAGATAAGTAGACTCTTCAGTTGTTAACTATGAGACAATGGTCATTAATGCCTCACAGGCGCGTGATGTTTTTGTTACCAATGTGTAGTTCCCTGTTGGGTGAGAGGATCCAGGCTGTACGCCAAGATAAATGGATGAAGTATGGTTTTAATTTGGAGACCTAATACTGCCAGGTGGATAATAATTCTCTCATCCCCATTCCTCCTTGGTAGTGCTTTAAAACCCACTCCCACAGCCCCAAGGAAAAGAGTCACGGGTCAGAACAGCAAAGGAAGCAGGTCATCTAGGAATGAGCAGTGGACCGTGATGGTTGGACCAATGCGTCTTCCTACTCAAACATGATTTGTGACCATGTGGGGCTGTGGGGTACAATCACCCATTCCCTAGCATTGCACAGAGAACTTGACTGACTTGGGGTTTTCTGCCTCTGCTCGTTTGCTAAACCCCAGTGTTAATTCCTCCGTTTCTGGAGATTAGAGATGTCACCTTGTCCAGGAAAATTGTCAGTTCAGGAAAAAGGAATGAGAGAGAAAGGGAGGGAGTTTTGGGGAGAAGGAACGTGAGAGAAGAGTGAAAGAGGGATGGAAGGGTTAGAAGGGGAGAAAGGAAGGAAGAAAAAAGGAGAGAAAAGAAAGAAATAAAGGGAAAGAAAAAGAAAGATAAATAAACCAATGTTACCCAAATCCTCAAATGTATGGGACTACATTTGAATATTATGAAGATGTTACTGATCCCCAAATGAATAAGTTCTCTTTTTCTATCAATAAGTGAGGGTACTAAGATTCCCAAGGTGCTGGCCCTTCCAGAGGACATTTTTTATTGGCTCATGCTGCATTTCAGGAAGATGGACAATCATAGTCAACATCTAAAAACTGTAGGCATTCACAGAAAAATAGAGATTGATGATTTTTTTTTAATGTTTGGTTTTTTGAGGTAGGGTCTCACTCTAACCCAGGCTGACCTGGAATTAACTATGTAGTCTCAGGATGGCCTCAAACTCAGGGTGATCTACCTACCTCTGCCTCCCACGTGCTAGGATTAAAGGCATGCGCCACTGTGCCCGGCTTAGATTGATGATTTTTTTTTTAACCCCAAAGTCGGAAGACCTGGCAGCAGTAGACCCAGGTTCTTTTAATAGGCCATTTACCTTCCTGTCTTCTGGACCTTCTGGCTTGCTGGGAAAGTACTGTACCACCCAGCCTCCCTCTTCTCCTATGTAACCCTCTGTAGGCACTTGAAATTATGACCCCGTGTACAGACGTAAGAGTCAACTGTTCACCCACAGGTCCCATGATCCACTGTTGGGAACAAAAGACTCACTTCTCATCAGGGGTAGAAAGGCTATTTGGAAGCAGTTCAGATCAAAAGGCCTTAGTCATAGCTCAAAAGATGATTCTACAAAGTGAGAAATAAACATAGAAATAGCTGAACTTTCCACCTGGAGTTCTCCTTTGATATTAATGGTCTCTGGTCCTCAGACTGGGTGAGTAATGCACTCAGTGCTTTTGGGTTTTGCTCGCTCTCTCTCTCTCTCTCTCTCTCTCTCTCTTTGCTTATTTGCAAGCAGAGTAGGAGAGAGAGAGGGACTGGGCATGCCAGGGCCTCTTTGCCACTGCAAATGAATTGCAGATGCATGTACCACTTTTTGTATCTGATTTTATGTGGGTACTGGGGAATCAACTCAGGCCATCAGGCTTTGCAAGCAGTCACCTTTAACCACTGAGCCATCTCTCCAGCCCATGGGGCTTGATCTCTTGAAGCAGAAAGGACTCCAAGTCCCATGAGAAACATAACCCTAGGAGAAATTATCCTCCTTTCCTCTCCTCTCTCCTTCTATCCTTCCTTCCCTTCCTTCCTCCCTCCCTTCTTTCCTTTCTTCTTCTCTTTCTCACCAACTTGATTAATCCTTAATCCACAGTCAACAGATTTTAGAGTAAACCTTCCCTTGCCCAGCCCACCCACCAAGAAAGCTAATGAAATACAGCTGTCTTCAAGGAATGGGAAAGCTAGAATGCGCCATGTGACACTGGATTCGAAATGAATACGTCAGTCTGACATCTTGTTTAGTTTGAGTAAATATAATCAGAACTAACTCTAAATATGCCCATTGGGGCTGGAGAGATGGCTTAGCAGTTAAGGTGCCTGCCTGCAAAGCCCACATTTAGCCAGATGCAAAAGTGATGCAAGCGCGCAATGTCGCACATATGCACAAGGGGGCGCACATGTCTGGAGTTCATTCACAGTGGCTGAAAGGCCCTGGAGTGCCCATTCTTTGTCTCTGTCTCTCTGTCTGTCTCTTGTCTGTCCCTTGGCCTCTTTCTTCCTGTCTATCTCAAAAATAAAATAAATATTCCCGTGGGTACAGTATGCACACATACATTCCTCAGCTCTGTCTCTTGAAGGACCTGGACGCCACAGTAGCCCAGTGACAATAAACACACCCAGTGCCAGATCTTGGTATCTAATGCCCTTCTCCAGCAGAAGGAACTAGGAACTTAGAGAAACAACCAATTGCAAGACAGGAACAGAGACTAGACAAGATGAGCCTGGAGCATCTTGTAGTGTCAGAAAAGAAGGAAGTGTTCAATACAAGCTGATGGAGGCATGCAGCATGACACAGGAGCTCCTGCTCTGCATTGAATCTGAAATGTTCCCCACAGGTTCATAGGTTGCTTGCTTGGTGCTCAGCCGATGGCACCATTATGGAAGGTTCTGGAAACTTTAGGAGATAGGGCCTAGCTGGAAGAAGCAGATCACTGGGGGCAGAGGGTTGGTGGCATCTTGTCTTTCTTTCTCTCTGTTGCTTCCTGTCATTGTGAGGTGAACAGCGCTCTATCACACACAGCCAAGAGGTTCTGCCCAAGTGTAGGGGCCAAGCATGGACTAAAACCATGAGCCAAAGCAAATCCTTCTTTCTATAAATTCAGTTAACTATTTTGTTACAGCCCTGAGAAAAGTAACTGACTCAGGGGCTAATTCCAAAGGTGAAAAAATTTGAGCAACAAAATAAATAATGTAGTAATGGATTATAACCCAAAGGATAAAATAAATACTGGGGCTGGGAAAATGGGTAAGTGGTTAAAGGTGCTTGCTTGTAAAACTTGTTGACCTGGGGTTCAAGTCACTTACACAAGCCAGATGCAAAAAGCGTGCAACTGTCTGGTGTTCATTTGCAGTGGCAGGAGGCCCTGGAGTGCCCACACGTGTGCAAATCAGTCAGTAACATTTAAAAAAAAAAATGCATGCAACCGTGTTGGCATGAATAAATTGAAGGAATAAATTAATAAGTGGGAAGCTGGACACATCTCCTATGTAGAAGAATTCTCAATAATTTATGTAGTTGCAACCCCCTCTAGGAGGCAGAGCCTAATTTCTTACTACTTAAGGGATGGCTGTGAATAATGACTACCTTCAGAAGTGTACAGTAGGGAGAGGGAGAAAAGGGAGTCACTTCAGTGAGAAACTTGACAGACACTGCTTAAGTGGCTGGCTAAGGTCAGTGTCAGCAGTGTCAGTCAGGATGTGCTCTGAACAGTGTGATGAGAAAGATGTCTTCCTTTTGTGGTCTTCTTCCTCTAAACCCAAAACTCTTTGTGTAATCATGACAACACTCCAAGCAAAGACAGAGTGAGTGAAATTCTATAGAATGCATAGGCCAAGACTCTTTAAAATTGTCAAGGTAATTGCTGAAAACAAGGAAAGTTTGAAAAACTGTCACTGCTTAGAGGAGCCTAATAAACATGATGACTAGACATAGGTAGGCCAGACCAGAAAACATGGAATTTAGTAAACAGCCATGTACCAATATACCAATATAGGTCCTTTAGTTAGAATCATTTTTTGAAAAACATTTATTTATTTATGAGAGAGAAACAGAGAGAGAGAGAGAGAGAGAGAGAGAGAGAGAGAGAGAGAAAGAGAATGAGCGCACCAGGACCTTCAGCCACTGCAAATGAATTCCAGACACATGTGCTGCTTTGTGCATCTGGCTTTACATGGATACTGGGGAATCAAACCTGGGTGCTTTGGCTTTGCTGGCAAGCACCTTAACTGCTAAGCCATCTCTCCAGCCCAGTCAGAATCATTTTAATGTGAGATCTTAGCAACAAGAAAGAATGTGGACAGGTGCTCTCATGACACTCTCAAAGCAGTGTCATTACAGTGCTCTGTAAATCTGAAACTATTCTAAAAAGATTTATTTAAAGATATGCTAAATTTTTGACTCAATAATTGCAGTTCTAGAAATGCTATCATAAGGAAATTATTATGAACACTTGGAAGAATTTATTTACAATGATATGCACATTTGAATCTACTGTTTTTAATTAGCAGCAAACTAATTCTAGATAACTGGGGATTAACTAAATAAATTGTGGTATATTATGCAGTGAAGTGCTATCATTAAAGGGTGCAGTAAAATAGTTGTTGATGGAGAAAGTATGATCACTATATCTTAGTAAGTGAAAAATGTGCTACCAAAAATACAGTACAGTCCTATTTTGGTTAAAAACATGGATAACTGCAGAGAGGAAAGAATGAAAATATATGGTGGTACTCATTTGTAATCTCAGCATTTGAAAAGCTGAGATAGGAACATTGTGAGTTTGAGGCTAGCCTGGGCCATATAGGGAGATTCTGTCTCAAAAAATGTAAAAATAGGGCTGGAGAGATGGCTTAGCAGTTAAAGCACTTGCTTGCAAAGCCTAAGGACTTATGTTCAACTCTCCAGGTCCCATGTAAGCCAGACAGTGATGCAAGTGCACAAGGTCGTAAATGCACACAAGGAGGCGCCTGCACCTGGAGTTTGATGGCAGTGTCTAGAGGCCCTGGTGCACCAATTCTTGGTCTCTCACTCACTCTAGCATTAAGAAAGGCAATCTTTTGGGCTTGACCCCCACAAAATGTAAAAATATATACATAGTGGGGGTTCTTTTTGAACTAAGAGAATATAAGAATATTTATTTCTTGTTACTTTTAAACTTTCTCTGAGCTTCCTATAGTAATAAAAGAAAGTTGGGCTGGAAAGATGGCTTAGCAGTTAAGGTGTTTGCCTGCAGAGCCTAAGGATCCTGGTTTGATTCTCCAGGTCCCACGTAAGCTAGATGCATAAGGTGGTGCATGGGTCTGGAGTTCATTTGCAGTGGCTAGAGGCCCTGGTACACCCATTCTCACTTTCCCTCTCTCTCTTTCCCTCTCTATGTCTCTAATAAAAATAAATAAATAAATAAATAAAAGAAAGTAAGTGTCCTTGCTGACCATTACCAGGGAGACAAAAACAAAAAGGATCTGAAGTGGTAGAGCGATTCAGGAACCTTACGGTGGTCTAACCATAACTCATCCTTTGGGCCCTGTCTAATGCTTGGCGCTTCTTTCCTTAGATCACCCATGAGGTTTCTGTCTCAGAGGCTGCTGAAGGTCCGAGCTAAGCTGCCTAAATTCTAGCCCAAACGTGTTTCTCAGGCTGCTGAATCTACTAGACAGTTCAACCTCCCCAGCACAAAGCAAGTTCAAAAAATACCTACTGAGTGAATGAGTGGCTGGATGGAGGGAAGTAAGAGGGTATATGGATGGATGAAAGTGAGTGGATGACATGGATGGATAGATGATAGAAGAAAAGTGAATGAGTCAATAGATGGTTGATTGTGTGGGCTGGGTGTATCTATGTCAGGAGGAGAGTGTGAATGCAATGAACAGATGGCTGGTGGATAGATGGAAGAAAGTGAGAGATAGAAGGGTGCTTGAATGTTGGATGGATGGATGGATGGTTCAATGATTAGATAAAAGGATGGATGGCTAGATGGATGGATGTGTTCCCTGCTTGGCTTGCATGGTGTTTTTTTCTTGTTTCAGTTCTAAGTTGAGAGGCTTTTGTTTGTTTGTGGAGGTTCTGCTCCCTGTATCATGCCATCTCTGTTTGTGAAGGCTCTGTTCCCTGTATTATACCATCTCTCACCCCAGTTGCTCATTAGAATTCCCCAGGCAGGCTCAAACCAAGATGTTATACTTGAATCTGGCTTAAGTGGGTCTGGAGGAGAAGATGCCAACATTGGCATTTTGGGTACTCCCCATCTCCGCATCTAGGGCTGAGGACCACTGCCCCTGGCTGTATCCTTGGCCTCCATGCCTGGTTGAGGAGTAATGACAGCTTCGTACCATTTGAAGACCCCAACATGATTGACACACGTTGCATGGTTGACCTAGAACACCACCTCCTGAGGACTCCTGTGACTCAGAGCGAACCATAAGGCTCCTCTCTCCTACCTTTGATGATATTTTAGGAATCATGGTTTTTATAATTTAATTTATTCAGATATGGAAGTAGTTGCCATGTGTACCAAGGGAGAGAGAGGGTTACTTCTTGAATGTCTCCAGTAAGAAGAGGAGAGTGAAAGCGAGCATTTCAGGGAACCTAAAGACCTTGAAATATGCACAGGATGAGCGCCCATCCCAGCAAGCACAGCCCTTCCTTTCCGAAGAATGATTCAGGACTGTCTTCAGAGATAACAGCAGTGTTGCCTCAGCCCCGGAGCTGCTTCTTTGCAGTTCTTATCACAACTGTAATTGATTAATTTTTTTGTGCACAGCTGGGAGTCTGGTGAGGAAGGGTTTAATTTTGTTTTCTGCAAGGGAGACCGTTGATATGCAGGGCTGGGAGGACTGCAAGTGCAGAGGATGCATTTACGGAAAGAAATGCAGATGTAAAGTTGGAGAAACCGACCAGTGAAAGCCAGCTTGTGTGGTATGAGGGAGCTTGAGAGAAGCCTCTGAGCAGAAGGCATGCTGAGGGTGGAAGGAGACAGAACTAGCTGTTGGATCATTGAATGAGAATAGTACTCAAGGCCTGCGGGGTGCTGTGGGGCTCCTGACCTTGTCATCCTGGGGGAGATGTTGAACTTGAAGTTAACGATTTCCATGTGTTAATACGACATGCTGTACCTTGTAAAGAACTACCCTCTGCTTTCAAGGCAATAGGACACAGTACTTAAAGCTGTGGCTCTGGTTCAAATCCTGGCCCTTATACTTCCTAGCTGCCTCAGTTTCCTCATCTGTAAAATGGAGGTGATGCTGACACCTTAGAGTTGGCTTAAGGATTCAGTAAGTTAATGTGTCACAATAAATCCTAGAATATTCTATCCTCACATGCATGTCAGAGAAGTGGATGTCCCATTGCCATCTGAACTGAGGTATGCTGTCTCAGCATAAGACCTAGTCCATAAATCAAGTTCTCACCAAAAACATACCAGTTGCTTTTATTCTAACCCTATTTACAGAGCCACAGACGCTTGGGTGGACGCTGGCCCATCTCTGGAGGATCAGCTTTAGCTGCCATCAGACTCAGGAGAATTTATTTGGGGTTTTCCCATTCCAGCCAGGCACCTGGCAGAGCAGAGGCTCGTTCTGAAGTCAGCATCTCAGTGGCAGCTGTGACAAGTCACAGCCCCTGGGGAGCACATCTGGGCTCCAGTTCAAGTTATAAGTCTAGACAAAGCTGGAGGCCAGCTGGATCCCGTGCAGTGACCCAGAGACTTAGGAAGAGACAAGATAGGTGGAGTCTAGGACTTGGTCCCAGGAGGGTCCTCCTGAGAAACTGCAGTTAGCGCACACTGCCTCACACCATGCTCCCATCGTGCACATGTGTGTGAGGGCTGGGACTGTGCCTGCCTAGTGCCACCTTATCTTCACATAGTATCTATCAGTGGAATGAATGAACAAATGAATAACTAAATGAATGAAGTACAATATAGTCTTCAAAGTCCTTGAACACCTATTATCTCATTTAACTCTCATAATAGTGAACCATGCCGGGCAGGATACAGTCTTCTAATGTTGTCAGATGAATTATCTCAGGACTCGTTTTCCTCAGATCTCTCATTGTCACATCCGTGATAACATGGTGCTTCTAAAATTCCTTTGTTTGTTTTGCTAGAAGTTAAGGACAATACAGTGTCATCACCGTCATTGGTTTACACTTTTTGGAGTGTGTAAGTTACTTGACCCCCCCCCTTGCCCAGAGTCCCCTGGCTATAAAGACAATTATCTCCTCCAGTGCCCTGGAACTGGGACCTTCTGCCTGGTGAAGCAGACAGCTTTTCCCTCATCCTGTGGGCAGCATTAATGAACAGCGGCTGGGAAGCCCGAGGCGTTGGCACAGGTGGCTCTGCGGCCAGCAGAGATGGTGTGATGTCCCTTCACGCTGACTGATGCAGGAGTTTCTCACTCCCAAGCCAAGGGGATGCTGGTCCTGCTGCCTGGAGGTGGGGGGCTTTCTGGAGCTTCTTCGCAATGTCTTTGCTATGATAAAAAGTTTTCAGATAAAGAAAAGGAAGCAAAGTATGGTTTGGGGGAAGAATCCATCTTTTCTGAGGCAGCAACTATTCTCAGGAGGGAGATGAGGCAAGAGTAGCTTTCTATGAAAGCATCCCTGCCATGGAGGCAGAGGTCAGGGGAAGAAAATGGACGTGGAGAAGAGCTGCCTGGGGCGTGAGGAGAGATGCAGCTGATGTGCTGGTTCAGAAGATTCCAGGTGGGTCCCCTCCCTCCTCACCATGTTTCCAGTATAGGAGAGCAAACTGGAGGGCACTGGACCATGGTAAAGTTCCCTCTCTAACCCTCCCTGACACTTTCCTCTGGTCCCACAAAACGCCTGCTGATTGGCATTAGGCAGACAGCCTTGCCTCCTTAGTTCTCAGGTCTCTGAAGCTGAAACTGACATGGAATTGGATCAGAGCAAACCAAGTCTGCTGCCGACCATTTCACTGTCAGTTGCAGAGGGGAGTCACAAGCATCCTATTCCCAGTAGGTGTGAGTGATGCATTTTTTTGGTGTGTGTGTGTGTGTGTGTGTGTGTGTGTGTGTGATGTGCATAGATGTATGCAGATGTGTGCACTTCGTGCTTACTTACATGGACTCACAGGAGGACACTGGGTGACCCTCTGTTGCTCCTGTGCCTTACTTCTCTGAGATAGGGTCTCTCACTGAAAGTGGACCTTGCTGTCTTTCAGTTAGACTGGCTGGCCAGTGATCCCAGCAATCCTCCTGTCTCTGCTTCCCTCAGCACTGGGGTTGCAGGCATTGCAGCCACATTTAGCTTTTTACATGGGTGTTGGGGATCAAACTCAGGTCTCATGTTTGGGCAGCGAGCACTCTCGTTTACTGAGCCATCTTCTCAGCCCCAGGATTTACTTTGTGTGTGTGAGGTGTAAATAGATGCTTATATTTGTGTAGGTGAATATGTGTGTGTGTGTCTACAGTGCATGTGCACATGTATGTGTGTGGGGGGTGTAAGATTGATGTGGTTCTATAGGCATGTACCACCACACCCAGCTTTTATGGGTGTAGGGATCTAAATTCAGGTACTCAAGCTTTTGTGGCAAGGATTTTACCCATGGAGGTATCTCTCTCTCTCTCTTTTCTTCTTCTTCTTCTCCCCCTTCTTCTTCTCCTTCTCCTTCTCCTTCTCCTTCTCCTTCTCCTTCTCCTTCTCCTTCTCCTTCTCCTTCTCCTTCTTCTTCTTCTTCTTCTTCTTCTTCTTCTTCTTCTTCTTCTTCTTCTTCTTCTCCTTCTTCTCCTTCTTCTCCTTCTTCTCCTTCTTCTCCTTCTTCTCCTTCTTCTCCTTCTCCTTCTTCTCCTTCTTCTCCTTCTTCTCCTTCTTCCTCTTCCTCTTCCCCTTCTCCTTCTTCTCCTTCTTCTCCTTCTTCTCCTTCTTCTCCTTCTTCTCCTTCTTCTCCTTCTTCTCCTTCTTCTCCTTCTTCTCCTTCTTCTCCTTCTTCTCCTTCTTCTCCTTCTTCTCCTTCTTCTCCTTCTTCTCCTTCTTCTCCTTCTTCTCCTTCTTCTTCTTCTTCTTCTTCTTTTCAAAGCAGGATTTTGTTCTAGCTCAGGCAGACCTAGAATTCACTATGTAGTCTCAGGGTGGCCTTGAACTCATGGCAATCCTCCTACCTCTGCCTCCTGAGTGCTGGGATTAAAGGCGTGCGCCACCATGTCTGGCTCCACAGAGGTATCTCTCTAGCCTTAAAAAAAAAATTTTTTTTTTTTGAGGCAGGATCTCACTAAACAGCTTAGGCTGGTTTTGAACTTGGCACCTCCTTCCTCTGCCTTCATAGTGCTGGCATTCCAGGCATGCATCACCAGGCTTGGTGTCAGGTGAGTACTTCTTATCGTTATGAATGAGGGAAAGTTCTAGTCTCCCTCAGTTGCATTCAGATGCATTCTCTTGAGTGGGAGGAGGAAAGGTTTCCTGAATAACCTTCTTGATCCCATTTTACAGACAAAAAATCTGAAGGTCCTGAGACCTCAGAGTAATTGTTTCAAAAATCCATAGTGGTCGGAAACAGAGGCAAGAGCCATGTGCAATCAGTGTGGCTCCAAAGACTGTGTTCCTCACTGGCCACCAGGTAGAGTAGCAAAGCTAGAGTGAGTCCAATCCTCTCACTCAATCTAGAAAGGAAAGTGGATCTCCAGATAGCATGGCTATTCCACAGTGCAGAGTAAGACAGAGCAGAGCTGAGGGGAGAGACTTCAGATACTTCTCAGCCCCAGGGCATTTGGAGCCTGGGAGCAAGGGCCTTTCTTGACTCAGCAGACTTCTGTGTTAGTTACCTTTGGCATAGACAACTCACAGGAAGTAGGATTTATTTTGGCTCACAGTTCTGGGGGGGTCTGACCATCATGGTGGGCAAGCATGACAGAGCATGGTGCTAAGGAAGCAGACCCAGGCCCCAGGTCACGGGATAGTGCCACCCTTGTTCAAGGCGGGTCACCCTCCTTCACTTAATTCTCTCTACAAATGGCCACACACACACACACACACACACACCCCCTAGAGATGTGTCTCACCATCTCCTGGGTGATTTTAAGTCCAGTAAAATTGAAAATCAAATGAAGACTGGCCATCTCTGTTGGCCCATGTCCAAGTGGCCAAGACCTGGGTGGCATGTCTATGTGGGAAATCATCGAGATGCTCCCAAGAGCCAGATGCTTGGCATGGCACGGGCCCAGCGTCCAATGGCTGAATAAGTATCTCTGCTCTTGGCTGTCAGGGATTTTCTTCCAGCCCCTGGGCTGGCTTCCTTTCCAACACACAAGTCTTCACAGCTTCTCACTTCTCTCCTGTTCCCTATTCTACCTGAGGGAGAGTTAGGCTTCCCCCGCCCCAGTTCATCTCATTTTTTAAAGATTATTATTTTTTGTTCATTCCAGCTTGGATTTTTACTCAAATTTCTTAGGACTGACTCAAAGGAAAGAGCATTTTGTTAAAATAGCTGCGTTGCTTTTAAACAATTTGTCCTCCTACTCACTTCTTCATTTTGGAAGACAGAAACTGAATATAGATTTGTGGGAGAGAGATAAAGAGGGGACCAGGGAAGAGGAGTAGAGGAAAGGAGGGAGAGAAGAGAGAGGTTGGGGAGTGGAGATGGAGATGAAAAGGAAGGGAGGGCTTGGCTTTGGGAATTTGAGCTCTAGAACTGATGGAATGAACAACAGGACCTGGTTGTGTGTCTGGTGGTCAACAGGCTGTGGAAAACGACCAGGCTGGTGTGTGTGTGTGCATGTGCATGTACGTATGTGCATGTATGTGTATGTGTGTGCATTTGGGTTTATTATTATTATCAATGGTTTTAAAAGCATATATTCATTTTCCATAGTGATGCATTTCATAAAAATATTTCCTCTCAAGTATATCATGTACTTTGTTTAACCTCCCATTACCCTCTCCTTTATCCTCTCTCTCCCTCCCACAAGTCCCTTTCCTTTTCCCAAGTCGTGCCACTGCTACTTTCATGACAGACAGACAGACAGACAGACAGACAGACACACACACACACACACACACACACACACATGATACACATATAAGAGAAAATATATAACATTTGTCTTTT
Organism: Orientallactaga sibirica; assembly: GCA_036365145.1. Classification (NCBI taxonomy): domain Eukaryota; kingdom Metazoa; phylum Chordata; class Mammalia; order Rodentia; family Dipodidae; genus Orientallactaga; species Orientallactaga sibirica. Next base: position 773,173 of record JAEOAD010000794.1, on the reverse strand, counting down.
TGAGTGTGACCCTTATTATGATAATAAAATCAAAAAGAAATCATTGACTGCTTCCTGACCATCCCTTGTTCCTAATCACATGGTCAGATTTCATCGCACAGCAGGAGGATGTTCTGGCCCCCTTAGAGAGAGCATAGGAAAGCCATTGGCCAGTTCCTGGGGGACCAGGCACAGACTGTACTTCTGCCACTCCTTCCCAGTAGCTGTCCTCAGGAGCAATGCTGGGAAGTGGAGCTGTTTGGCACAGTGGGGCAGGACATGCATATGCAAAGTCCTCCCTCCCGGAGCTAAACTTAGCTGCCACCTCACTCATCCTGTCTTCTTCTGCCTCTGTTGGTGAGCTGCTCCACCTGTGCCCAGGAGCCCATCCTGCCACCCCCATGTCCTTAAGTGTCAATAGCCACCCCTTGTGTCTCTCTTAGCATCAGCTCATCCTAAAACAAACTTTCTCTATTCTGCCTCCCTTCAAGACCACATCTTTTTCATCCCTTGCCTCCACCCCACTGCCTGGAGTTTCTTTTCTAGCATTCACTCCCTGAGGTTGGCAGTGAGCATCCGGCTGTACAGCTCTGGTGAATGTGTCTCCACATACCAGCTCACTCAATATTTGTCCCAACTGTGTGAGATTGTGCTATTTTTTCATATTTTCCTCTAATTGGTTTTATTTATTTATTTATTTATTTATTTATTTATTTATTTATTTATTTATTTTGAGGTAAGGTCTCACTCTAGCCCAGGCTGACTTGGAATTCACTATGTAGTCTCAGGGTGGCCTTGAAACTCATGGCGATCCTCCCACCTCTGCTTCCTGAGTGCTGGGATTAAAGGCGTGTGCCACCACACCCGGCTGTTCTTCTACTTAAAAAAATATTTTATTTTCATTTATTTGAGAGAGAGAGATATACAGAAATAGTCAGATAGAGAGAAAATGGGCACACCAGGGCCTCCAGCCACTGCAAATGAACTCCAGGTGCTTGTGCCCCCTTGTGCATCTGGCTTACGTGGGTCCTGGGGAGTTGAACCTGTGTCCTTTGGCTTTGCAGGCAAGGGCCTTAACTGGAAAGCCATCTCTCCAGGCCTACTTTTTGTTTTAACAGATCAAGAAACCGAGGCACAGAGGTATTAAGAAACTTTCTCCAGGTCTTGAACCCAGGACAGTGTGACTACCTCCTGTATAGATACTCACCACCATTTGCATCTGCCTTCCACCAACACCATTTTCCTCGTCCTTCCCTTCCTCCTTTTGCTCTTCTTTCCCTTCTCCGTCTCTCTTCAGGTCTCACTATGTTGCCTAGGCTAGCTTTCAAGCCAAGATTCTCCTGCCTCAGCCTCTCGAGTTCTATGGTTACAGGTAGGTTCCACCATGCCCAATACCACTACAATTTCTCTAAAGCAGATCCCCAAGCAGCCTGTCATCCAGACCCAGATCCTTCTATTTTCCTTTGTCTTCTTCCACCAAAAGATATCTTTTCCACTTTCTCCTGGATTATTCAAGCCTCAGTGTGACCAATCATATACAGATCAAAATTGTTCAGGGAAAAAAAAATCACATCTGTACTAAACATGTACAGATGTTTCCCCCTTACCCTTTATAACTGTTACCATTTAGGGAACAAAACAATACAGCATAACAACTATTTGCATAGTATTTGCTTGTATTAGGTCTCCTAAGTAGTCTGGGTGATTTACAACATAAGAAGGATGGACGTAGGCTACATATAAACTCTGTATCATTCTGCCTGATCCATGAACGTTGGCATTGCAAGGGTTCCCAGAACCAATTTCTCAGGGGAAACAAGAGTTGTGCTCTGTTGACAACTAAAACAGCTGCACTTGAATGCCTGCCGGAGTGCATGGCCTCTAAGTGTATTGTCACACAGTGGCTGCCAGAAGCATGGCTCAGGGGAAGGCAAGGGCTGTGGGACATGTGATGGCCCACTTGCCTGGATATTCTGAGTTACTTTGTGCTCCATCAGACAGTGGAGACATACTAGCTGACAACAGCCACAGCCAGTGTGGTTACCACAGGCCAAAGCTATTAGCAATCCGTTGTCAATTGTAACCTCATTTAATTTCCATAACAACTTGTGAGAGAGCTACTATTATTTTGCCCAATGACAGAAGACATGATTCAGGAAAGTGAAGTTCGTGTGTCCCAAGCCATCCAGTTACTAAGTGAGGCTAGGACTCAACCTGTACTTCTGTCATGCTCTTGTCTGTCCCCCATTGCTTTGATGATTGCCCCCCAGTCTCCACCAGGGACATCATATTTTGTTATGCGGCACATCATCTTCATAGAAAGGGAGGTGTTCCTATTTGGTCTTGGTACCAAGAAAAGTTGTGCATACCTTTAAGTTCTAGCTTTCATTTATTTTAGCTACTATTTATTGAAGGATTTCGAAGTGCCTGGAGCTGTAATAAACACCCTCTATATGTTATTTCATTTTGTATTCAAAATGACCCTATAGATACACTTATCTCCCTTAAAGCAAAAACAAAAACAAAAAAAACTCCAAGATGCTCAGGGATCCCAGGGAATAGCCACAAATGGGGCCTGTTTATCATCTCAGGCTTGCCTGGTATGGGTCTGTGAAGCCTATGGACAGGCAACTTTAGTCAAGGGGGCTGCTAAGAAGCTTGGGTTACACTGATCTCATGCATTAGTCACCTTCTGGTTGCTGAGGCAAAACACTTGATAAAAGATGGGAGGAAGGGTTTATTTGAGTTACAGTTCCAGGTCACAGTCTGTCATGGCAGAAAAGGTGTGGCGGCAGGAGCTTGAGGAAGCTGCTCACATTCAGCACAGGGAGTAATCAGAGAGTGATGGATACTGCTACTTAACCAGTATTTTTTTATTTTTATTTTTTTCATTTTTCGAGGTAGGGTCTCGCTCGAGCCCAGGCTGACCTGGAATTTACTATGTAGTCTCAGGGTGGCCTTGAATTCATAGTGATCCTCCTACCTCTGCCTCCCGAGAGCTGGGATTAAAGGCATATGCCACCATGCCCGGCTTAGCCAGTATTTTTTTAAATTTTTAAATTATTTTTTATTTATTTTTGGAGAGAGAAAAAGAGAGAGATAGACAGAGAGGGAGAGGGAGACTGAGATGGGCACACCAGCAGTCTCTCAGCTGCTGTGAACGAAATCCAGATGAGTGCACCCCCTTGTGGGCAAGTGCAGCATTGCGCCCACTTTATTTAACCTAATCAAGATAATTCTTCACAGACATGCTACAGAGGCTCACCTAATCTATATAATCCTTCACAGGTGATTCTAGGTCTTGCTGAGTTGGTCAACAATATAAACCATCACAAGTCCACCTCTTGTCAACTTTACACCCAAAGGTTTCATGTGCAAGTCATGATCTGTTTCCTATCCTTGTCTCCATACATTCATGACCATCTCGTGATGCAAAATATTTTTAGTCTAACCTCAAAAGTTCTCATACTCTTTTTAAAAAATGTTATTTTTCCGGGCATGGTGGCACACACCTTTAATCCCAGCGCTTGGGAGGCAGAGGTAGGAGGATTGCCAAGAGTTCAAGGCCACCCTGAGACTACATAGTGAATTTCAGGTCAAACTCAGCTAGAGAGAGACCCTATCTCGAAAAACAAAGACAAAGATAAAATAATTTTATTTATTTGCTTATTTAATTTGAGAGAGAGAGACAGAGAGAGTGAGAGTGAGAGAAGCAGATAAGAAAGAGAACAGATATGCCAGGGCCTTCAGCCACTGCAAATGAACTCCAGATATATGTGCCACCTTGTGCATCTGGCTTATGTGAGTATGGGGAGTCGAACCTGGGTCCTTAGGCTTTACAGGCAAGCACCTTAACCACCAAGCAATCTCTCTAGCCCTTATACTCTTCTTGTTACAACACTGTTCAAAACTCAAAAGTCTAAAGTCTCATCTGAGGCTCAAGGCAGTCTCTTCACTGTGAGGCCTGTAAAATGAAAACACAAGCTACATAGCTCCATCATACGATGGTCCAGATAAACATTCCTAGTCATTCCAAAATCGAGGAATGGGAGCGTAGCAAGGAAATATTAGACAAAACAAGACTGAAACCCAGCAGGACAAGCTCCAAATCCTCCAGCTCCATATCTTGCATCTGGGACTCATGATAAAATCCTCCAGGCTCCAAAAAGCTTGAGTTGCTCTACTGTTCCATCTATGCTCTGTAGTTCTCACATGGGATGGACCGGCCCTGAGCCTGAAGCTTTTCCTGGCAGACGTCCCATGGTCCTAGTATCTCCGACATCCTGGGGTCTCCACTGAAATTTACAGTTCATTTTTACAACTTCACGCAGTGGCCTCTCATGGTCTCCATGCAGGAACTCTGCCTCTGCCTCACATTCTTAGTCCTAGAGGATCTCTGGAACCATTGTGCAACATTCCATGACCCCCTACATCTTGCATCTTTCATTCTCCTAAAACCAGTACCACATGAACAATGCTACCAAGTTCTGCTATCAGATAAGGATGAAGCCTGGCAGCCATGGAACACAGCTTAGCAGCCCCTTTATACAGACTTCAGTGGGTTGGGTTTTACTCTCAGGACATCTTTTTGTCCCAGTGCCAGCAGTAGATTTCCCTTTAGTTGTGGTAATCTCTTTAACCATTGTAGTCCAAATGGTTCCAGTCTCTGGGCATGTGACTTTAAATTTGCTCACATTTCTTTCCATGTCAAACTTTATATTTTTCATATTTTTCTGCTCTGTATTTTTCTTTCTATCATTGTGTATCCGAAGCAGGGTAGCACAGAAAAAAAACATGCCACAGACTTGATACTTTTCTGCCTTGAAATTTCCTCTACCAAACATATTCGCTCATTGCTTATTTTATTTTTTAATTTATGAGAGAGAGAGATAGAGAAAGAGAGAGAGAGAGAGAATTGGGGAGCCAGGGCTTTCAGCCACTGCAAATGAACTCCACACATATTCACCACTTTGTACATCTGGCTTATGTGGGTCCTGGGGAATCAAATCTGGATCCTTTGGCTTTGCAGGCAAGTGCCTTAACTGCTATGCCATCTCTCCAGCCCCCCATTACTTTTAAATTCAGTTTCATTCAAGTTCTCAACACAGGAATAATGCAGCCAGTTTCTTGGTCAGACTATCACATGAACTACCTCTAGCCCAGCTCCTAATAAAGTCTCCCTTTCCCTCTGGAACCTCATGACTCAAGCCTCCACAGTTTACATTTCTCTCAGTCTACTGGTCTTTCAAACTCCCATGAGAATGGCCCATTAAGTTCTGCTTACAGTATTGTAAGGTTTCCCTAGCCCAAAGCTCCAAATCCTCCCACATTCCATCTGCAAACCAATTTTAAAAGACCAAGAAATACAATCAATGGTCAGGTTTATTGCAGTAATGGTCCCACTTCTCTGTACCAATTTTCTTTTCTTTTTTCTTTCTTTTTTTCCCCTGTAGCAGTTTTCACAGCTCCTGTTTAATTCCAGCCAGACGGCAGACATTTCTAAACTTTTATGTGCCAAAACAAGTACATACAAAGTTACAGATACAGAAAACAGAAAGGACATGCATATTTCAAAGATCAGTTAAGGTGTCCACTTTAGATTCTCATACAAAACTATTCAGTGCACATCGTAAGCGTAAAGCCTGCACAAAAGGTTCCCACATAGGAAGTATTTAGTACCTTACATGTTAGTTACTTTCTCATTGCTGGGAAAAAATACTTGACTAGAAGCAGTTTAGGGATGGAAAGGGTTTAATTTGGCTCTCAGTTCCAGAGGACAGTGTCTATTGTGACAGAGAAAGCATGGCTGGAGAAGAACATCCAGAATCCCATCATCACATTAGCAAGGAAGAAACAGAGAGAGGAAGAACAGCAAGTGGAATGGATTACAAAAGCCCAAGGTCTTTCCCTGTGGCACACTTCCTCCACCTCATAAAGGTACCACAACCTCCCTGAACACCACCAGCAACTGGGAATTAACTACCCAAACATACCGCCGCACCTTGTAAGCCACCCTGAACACGAATGAAGCTCATTATGATATGCATCTTTAGACTCATTCCTGGCTGCATTATGTCACCACTTCTTTTTCAGTCCAATTTTAAAATTACTCTATAGTATCCTATTTTTGTATAAATAGAAATCCCCTTCCATCCCTTCTGGAGCAAGATGGGAACAACTCAACAAACACGTAAAATGTCAGTTTTGAACTTCGTAAGAGCTTCTTACATGTAGTAGGTCTCTGCTATTGGTCTTTTATTGCATGTCTATATGCTTGTGGTATGTGAGCACGTGTATGTGTGTGCATGCATGTGGAGGCCAGAGGTTGATGTCAAGTGTTTTCCTCATTCACTCTTCATCTTGTTTTTCCGAGGCAGGGTTTCTCTCATGAACCCAGAGCTTGTTAATTCTGTTAGTCTAGCTACCCACCTTGTCATGTGGTTTCCCTGTCTCTGCCTCCTGCGTCCTGGGTGATAGGAAAGCTGCCACACCTGCCTAGAACACATGTGGATTCGAGGGATCTGAGTGCTAATGCTCATGTTTACATGCAAGTGCTTTACCAGCTGAGCCACTGTCCTGTTGATAGTCTTTGTTCTAGCTCACTATTGCCTTCAAGGACGCAAGCCTCTTTTCATCCAAGATCGGACACCCACTATTTTCAGCTACTACTCCATGGTTTTTTCAAAGTTAAGCTTTCTTTGGTAGCAAATAATAGCCAATATTAGGAAATGTTGTCCATATTCTTAGTACTATTATAAGGTATTTTATAAAGATTACTTGCCCTCCCTCAATATCTCCATTTTACAGATAAGGAAAGTAAAAAATTAAGTAGTTTATCTTTCTAAAATATTTTATTATTTATTTATTTACTTACTTATTTATTTGACAGAGAGAAAGAGTTAAAGAGAGAGTGAGAGAAACAATGGGCGCTCCAGGGCATCCAGCCACTGTAAATGAACTCCAGATGCGTGCGCTCCCTTGTGCATCTGGCTAACGTAGGTCCTGGGGAATTGAACCTGGGTCCTTTGGCTTTGTAGACAAATGCCTTAACCACTAAGCCATCCCTTCAGTCCTTTTTAAATTTTTTTAAATCTTTTTAAAAATAAAGTAGTTTAAATGTCTTACAGTTTATAGGTAAGTAGTATCAGGCAGTCTGAAAACCCAGGCAGTTCAGCCCACAGCCCGAGTCCCTAATCACTAGTCCATGCTACCAGCACCCAGACAAGCAATAGGGCATCCTGCCTGGACTTGCCCCGAGTGTCATCCAGAGTGAGCTATGTCGGTAGCTAGAAGGGAGGCAAAGGCTCTGGTGTGAAGCACTCCCTGTGAGTGGGTGCACCCCCCATGTGTTAGAGGCTGGGGTCCACAGTTTCATGAAATCCCTCCCAACTGTAAGGCTCCACCTCCTGTCAAGTGGAACCAGCTCTATAGATTTCAGTTTCCATCCTGCCAACTTGAAAGTTTCAGCTATTCAGCTGTTTCAGAATTATAAAAGCCTACAAAATGCTAAGGTGCTTTTTTTAGAGTTTAAAACATGTCTTCCCCCATCACATAACAATCTGAAGGTTTTTTTTTTGTGTGTGTGCAGATTCTTTGCCAAATGTGTATTTTTAAAGACTGCATTTGGCCAAAGACCAGAAGTGGAACATCTGAGAGAAATGTTGGGGAAATTCTGAGGAACCTTTATGAGGAGGGGAGAGGAGAGGTAACTTTCTGCAGAGCCCTCAGTTGGCTGAGGTGGAGTGGGGGTGGGGGGAGGTCGGGTTTGTTTCAGCTTCTTCCTACATTTGTTGACAAAGTATGTCCTTAAAGCATTGACATTTCAGCTGGAAGGGTGGTTCATGGTGTCTGCATGAATATCTCCCAGCTGGGCAACTGCCACCAATTGTCTCCTTTGTAGACAAAATCATCACACCTATTGGGCTAAGGAGCCAGAGAGTAGAGAGCAGTCCTCACTAATTAAGTGTCGTGTGTGTGTGTGTGTGTGTGTGTGTGTGCGCGCGCGCGCATGCTCTTGTGCACCTCACAGGCTCTCCTCCAGTGCGAATCAGCTTAATCATCATTTTGTAGTGTTTCAGCCTCAGATTGCAAACATCCACCAACAAATAGGAGCCTTGCTTTCTAACGAGCTGGGGATGTGTGGAAAATAGAATCACTCACAGAAGTAGAGCCGCAGATGTTCCATGGTGACAGAAGGCTGTGCCAAGCACAGGCAGTGTGTGTGGCCACGAGACAGGATGCAGAACCTTGCCACGGAGGTGTTTCCCAAGAGCCCAGGAGAAAAGGGTGACGACAGCTGGGGACAGAGCCTGGTTTTGTTTCCAAAGGCTTAGCGTTCTGGAGAGCTGCATGGCACTCCGTTTGGAAGTGGTCCAGGAAGCTAAATGTTTGACTTGGAATAACTTCCCTCAAACCCTTCACTTCCAAAGCAAGGGGAAGAGATGCTTCTGAAGAATCAGAAAGACTTGGGTTCAAATCTAAGCTCCAACATGTAATAATTGAGTGTTCTTGTCATATCACTTAACTTGGGACCTCAGTACTTTTCATCTATAAAAGAGGACCAAAGTAGGGCTTACTTACTGATTACATTGAGGATTAAGACAGACATTACAAATAAAGTCCTTAACATAATGACCACTCATGGAAATTCTCCATCATCATTAGCCATTACCACCATCCTCATTAACATCAGCCTGCCATAATTTCTAGCCCTGAAATCTAGTAAAGCTACCTTGGGTTTGCTAACTCATTTTTTACCTTTTCTGCAATGGAAATAATTATGCTGACTTCAAAGAAGTGAATTAATGTTTACAAAGTTCCAAACACATGAAGATAGAGCCTACTAGCACATGGTAAGTCCTCAAAAGATGTGAATCCACTTTCTTCTCCCCTCAGGATGCCAAACCTTCCTTTAAATCTCTCTTTTTAATTTTATTTTTTATTTTTGGAGAGAGACACAGAGAGAGACAGACAGACAGAGAAGGAGAGGAAGACAGGTAGAGAATGGGCGCTCCAGCAGTCTCTCAGCTGCTGAGAACAAAATCCAGATGCATGCTCCCCCTTGTGGGCAAGTGCGGCATTGCGCCCTTGCGTCACTTTGCATCTTGCTAAATGTGGGACCTGGAGATTGGAACCGGGTTCTTAGGCTTAGCAGGCAGGCACCTTAACCGCTAAGCCATCTCTCCAGCCCCAAACCTTCCTTTCAAACATTGTTGAATTTAAGTATCAAGAAGTAGTATTTGCCAATGTTACATTGATTCTCTGGGTACCTATGCCAAGAGGTAGAGACTATGGCCTGTCCCCAGGGAGATGATGCTTTAGTAGGGAAGACTAGACCCTGAGTAGGACGTTATGGTATTAAGGAGACCATGAGACTAATAGAGCCATTAAGATAAACAAGCTGGCTTTCAACCCATGTCATTCTGTCTGTAGTATCTATATGTTTAATCATGACCATTTCCTGTCACAAGAGAATAAGGAGAGGTCAAACCAAAAGTCACTAGGGTCTTTTGAATTGTCTGTCTTGGAGAGATGGCTCAATAGTTAAGTCCCATGCCTGCAAAGCCTAAGGACTGGGGTTTGATTCCCCAGTACCCATATAAATCCAGATGCACAGAGTCATGCATGCATCTGGAGTTGGTTTGCAGTGGCTAGAGGCCCTGTCACCCCCCCTCCCACTCTCTCTGCTTGCAAATAAAGAAATAAAAATATAAGAAAGAAACAGCCTTCTAAAGAATGAGAAAAATGAAGGGAAGTAGGGAGAGAGAGAGAAAGGAGATGGGGAAAGGGGAAAGGAACCGAAAGAGGAGGAAGAGGAGGAGGGGGAGCTGGTTTTTGATCATGTGCAGAGGTAGACAAACATGGCAGCCGCATTGCCCTGGGAAGCTCAAGAATTCACTCAGTTCTCTCCAAATTAGCAAGAGCCTATCTGGAGGTGGGACCCCTCTCAACCATCTTATATAGGCGTATTCCTCCTTCAAAACAGGAAGCAATGCTAGGCTTGCTGGTGGGCAAGGTGTGTGTTAGAGTTCATGTCACATTGGGACTGCTAGTCAGGGTATCCTTGGAAGGAGCCCCATACAGAGGTGAACAACACAGTTCTTAGAATCAACTACAACTGGAGTCATATCTCAGCTACATCACCTTCTAGATGGGTGACTTAATTGTCTTAAGGCTTAGTTCCCATTTCTTTAAGAAATAGGATGTCCCAATGCCAGGAATGGAATAGCTGCCACTGACTTGTGCCCAGGAAAGCTCCCAATGCCCACAAAGTACTAAGGGTTATTGCCATGGTTCTTCATGGTGCACCTCAGTGATGAGTCTTGTGTGCCACACAACCAACTAGCCAGGCAAGATGTGCCCTCTGGTGCAACAATGGCATGATTATTATGGTGTTAACAAACTACTCTCTGACTGGATCCGAGGCCGACTCCACAAAGGGAATTCATGCCTGGTTTGGAAACCTAGTCAAAAGTCTGTAACTGAGGAGGTCAAAGGTTCTAGGAGGGGAGCTACTACTATTATTTGGCTACATGGGTATGTTGTGCCCATCAAATGGCCTTCTCAGTATTTACGTTTATGCTCATCAATTTGTGCTGCTCTCAGCTTTGGCTGGAGAAATTTCTGTTTGCATTGAGTGTCAACTAGTGGGGCGACTCAAAGCTTGTTAAAGTGCTGAAAAGAAGTGACCATTAAGTGGTCACTTAAGGTGACATCTACGTCATCCTCTCCAAGGCTCAGGGAATCTTGTGGAGGAGGAGGTAGAAATAATGTAAGGGCCAGAGGATGGAGAGGCGAGCTGTGCGGCGTTGTCTCGCAGTCATGACATGACTGTTGCATGTGTGACCTCACAGTGACTGTTGTTACCTGAACAAGACATGCGTGAGATTGGGCCCATCAACACTCCATCATGCATGAGACCCCACCCCTCCTGGAAGAGTTATTGGCAGTTAATGGCTGCTGGGGGAAGGGGAGAGATTTTCTTCAGTGGCATAGCCACTGGTAAGTTGCTCGTGCTCCAGTGAATAAACCCCCACCCATGCTCATGCAAGTAACCCCAACTAAACTTAGTGGCTCATTAAAAAAAAAACAGTAAAACAGACAAGATATTTACATAAAAGTGGGACTAGTTGGGAAAAAGAAAAGGTTCAAGAAGAGGAAGAGTGGGACAAGAGAAGTAAAAGGAAGTGAATATGCTCAAAATACATTGTCCACATGTATGAAAGTTGTCAATAAAGAAAGCAGTTAAAAAATAAAATGAGAGCTTGTTTGGAGGTTCTAGCAGGGGAGCGCAGCTACTCTTATACGCTTGACCAAAGACCGGTCCTCCTCTATTCAGGGAAGGTCGTCCTCTTTGACCGAGCACGCAGGTTCGGGAGGGATGCACATGGAGTGGTGAGGGAGGAAGGGGACACCCGCCTAGCCAGCCAGATCAGCTGAATTAACCCTGGCGATCAATGGGGTGACAGATGTCGCAGCCAGATAGCCCTCACATCCATTTACACAATGGAGTTTTATTCAGCGGTAAAGAAAAATGAAATTATGAAATTTGCAGGGAAACGGATGGATCTGGAAAGGATTATACTAAGTGAGGTAACCCAGGCTCAGAAAGCCAAATGTCACATGTTCTCTCTCATATGTGGATCTAGCTACCAATGTATAGACTTGTGTGTGAACTGGAACCAAAAATAGGTACCAGAAACCAGTAAGCTGGTAAAAGGCTATAAGGGAGGGAGGAAAGGGAAGGACTTAAGTGTATGGTATTGCACATATGTAAGTAGAAAAACTGATTACAGGGAGGGGAATGGCCTAAGCTAGGCCATGGGAAGAGAATGCATACAAGAAGGGCAGGAGGAGGGTCAATCTAAACTCAAGATATTGTGAATAAGACATATGTAAAATTACTTTTTGAATAAGGGCACGTCTAGAAGCTGTAGACTGTTACTAGAAAATTTTCAGTACCTGGGATGGGATACCTTCCAGTGAGTTGTTGGCCAAGGAGGTCCCGGTAGCCTCCAAAACATTAAAGGCTTTTGCCAAAGCCGTTGTTTTCCCTTGAGAAACAGATAGTAAGACCCTATTGCTGAAGACATCTCATGCCTGAGAAGCATGGTCACTGAGAAAGCAAGCTGGTGCTGAGCAGAAAACCTACTCCCTGTAGACCAGCCAACTAAAAGCTGGAAAAAGCTGCATTGCATGCAGCCTTATGGGAGACAGAAGCCATCAACAGTGAAAACAGTGGACACTGAATATTCAAGCTTGGCCATACAGGCCCAAGGACTGAACGGGTGCAATAGTGGCATGTCTACTCTTGGGGTAACCAACTGCTCCATAATTGGACTAAAGGCCCTCTCTACGGGAGGGAATACATACCTGGTACTGAAAAACCTAAGTAAAAGTCTATGGTAGATGAGGTCATGAGCCTTAGGGGTATAAGCCTGCTCTTATCTGACTAAATGTATATATTATTCCCACCAAGCTGCCCTGAAAATACTACACTTAATGTTCATATTCACATATTAACGCTACTCTCACTTCTGGTTAGAGAAGCTTCTCTTTTCAGATGGTGATGACCACTGGGATGACCCAAAAGGCAACATAGTGCTGAGAAGAAGGGATGGAGGCATGCCCAGCACTGAAACACCTCTGTCACACCCTCCAAGGCTCAGGGACCATTGCAGAAGAGGGGGCGGATAGAATGGAAGAGCCAAAGGAAGGGTATGACTTCTTACAATGCAACTGCACAGACAGAAACTGGCCTCAATATCCATGACCTTGCAGTGCCTAGCAATACCTCCGCAAGACCCTCAAAATAGAAGAAAAAGATGATGACATCAAATTAAAAGAGAGACTAATGGAGAGAGGGAGGGGATATGATGGAGATTGGAGTTCTAAAGTGGAATGGGGGGAGGGGAGGGGAATATCAGGTGGTTTTTTATTGTGTAAATATAAAAGTCAATAAAAATAATAATTTTTTTTTAAAAGAATGTTTATAAGTTACACACATGGACTATTCAGTAGAAATGGAAGTTCAAATGATTTCTTCCAAGAAGCAGTTTGGTGGGAGTGGGAGGTGCATAAGAGAAGGTAATGGACAGTGAATATGTTCAGAATATATTATACACATGTATGAAATTGTCAAAAATAAAATATTTCCTAGCCAGGAAAAAAATAAAATAAAATAAAATGAGGATGGCCAGAATCCCTGTCTCTTCCGTAGAGGTGAGGGCATGATGGCAGACATGTGCTCGAGGCAGTAGTGTGTTGCTGGAACAGCACTCAGCACATGACATTCTTGTTGTTTTATTGTCTGCAGAGCAGTAACAGCTCCCCATGGCAGGGGTAGCGTGATGGTAGCAGCAAAAGAGACCAGGGACAACTGAAACACGGCGCTCGTGCCTGGGTGTCACCCAAACCTGAGGAATCTCCTTCAGGAGCAAGTCTTTGACTTCACATGGGCCCTTAATTTTAATAATTAAGACATTTGTCCAATAATAAATACCTTCCCTTGGCTATAATCACTTAGCATAACAATCTGTCACTATCCATTAAGATTATAACCTCTCATCCTAATTGATCCAGAAATGAGGTTTCTGAGTGTGGGAGACACTATCCAAAGTACTAGGGGAGCACACACCACAGATGCCCTGCACACAATTCAAACCAGAACAATAACAACATATAGTAGTTGAAGACAGTAAAGTCTGTCAACAAGGAAATAGTGGTATACACTGCAGGGACTCCATCAAATGAAGCGTCATGTAGCTATTAGAAAGACAAAGCTAAATGGCTCTTGCTTTCAGGCTCAATGCACATGGTATACCCACCAAGCAGCCCTCCAAACACTGATGTGTAGGCCAATATGGTAATGCTACCCTCCCTTTCAGATACAGAGGCTTCACTTTTCAGATGGCGGTAACCACTAGGGTGACTCAAAACTCACCACAGTCCTGAGAAGAAGTGACAGTGGAGTGTTCAGCACTGAAATATCTCTTTCACACCCTCCAAGGCTCAGGGTCCAGTGTGGAAGAGGTGGTGGAAAGAATGTAAGAGCCAAAGGAAGGGTAGGACTGCTTACAGTGCTGTCTTCCAGACACAAAATGACCTTGATATTCATGACCTCACAATGTCTGACACTACCTATACAAGATCTTCATCATAGGAGGGGAAAATGATGACATCAAAATAGAAGAGAGAATAATAACTAGAAAGAAAGAAGAGATTCAATGGAGGGAGTATTTGGGAGGGGGGGAAGGAAGGTGGGAGGATGGAAATATCATTGTTTATTGTCTGTACTTATGGAAGCTGTCAATAAAACAATTAAAAATTAAAATTAGATAATAAAATAAAAATAAAGCCAAATAAAAATTTGAAAGCAGCTAGTCACAAAATCACTATTGACCTAGAAGGACATCCATGGTGTATTAAAGGAAAAAAGCAAATGACAGGCTACCCACAGTGTGATTCCATTTTTAAGAGCAAACTACATCCCTGAGTGTATATGTTTTGATATCAGTATCAGCAAGATTGTGCTACTGTGAAAAGTACCCGAGAGAAAGTATTAAACAGAGTAGAGATTTGTTCAGATGCCAGCTGCAGCGGTCTCAGGCCATAGCCCGCCAGCTGCACTGCTTTGGGTCTGAGATGAGGCAGGGCATTACGATGTTGGGAGCATGTGTCTAAGGAGGCTGCTCACCTCACAGTGGCCAGACAGTGAGCCTGAAGTGGTGGGCTTCTTCCTTCCTCTATTTTTTGTTCCATCCAGGCCTCTGGATTATTAGACAGCGGCACCCACATTCAGGATGGCTATTCCCATCCCATTGTTGCCCCACATGCCAATCATCTCTGTACAGGCCCTCACAGACACAGCTCAAATTGTACCTTACTAATCTCCTAGGCATTTCTCAATCCAATAGTTGACCACAAACATAAATCATAAGCTGCAGAGATGACTCAGTGGATAAAGGGTTTGTCTCACAAACATGAAGACCTGAGTTTGGATCCCTGGCACCCATGTAAACTGCTGGGCATAGTGGTGGACACCTATAATCCCAGTGCTAGGAGGCAGAGACAAATATCCCCTGGGCTCATTGACTAGACTGACTGAATAGGTGATCAGTAGGTTTATAGAGAGGTAGAGGGCAATCGATCTTATCATCTCCTAAAAGGGAATGTAAACAATCAGTGCCTGCAAATTTTAAAATTGTGCATGTAAGCTTGTGATGCAGAAGATCAGAAAGGGATCTTTTCCTCTTTAAGTCCACGAGGGCAAGGGCCACATCTTTTCAGCTTTGCACATCCAGGACCAGCACAGTGTCTAAGTCAGAGCAAATCCGGGTGAGACAAACAGGAGTAAACAGCATTGATTGAGCCAGTGCTGGGGCGATGGTCTTCCCCCAAGTGATTCACGCTCAGGAGTGTGCTCCTATGGTGACGATGCTTAGTTAATTCTCTACTGCTGAGCTACGTCCTTCAACTTTCCTTGTTGCACAGTTTCATTGATAATTTGGTGAGCATAGACACGGTCAGCTAGTCAATTACATGAGCAGGTGAGGCTTATCTGAGAAGGCTTGTGGCTTTGTGGATGTGGGTTAGGCTCCTCAAAAGGACCTCTTCACATTACAACATGCCAGCCTCAACAAGATAAAATTTTAAATCTGGGTTAAAAAAATCCCAGGAGCAAAAATTTATTGCTTGAAATGGCATTTGGCTAGCTGCCTTCAAAAGCTCTTCCTAGCTTCTTAAAAAATGCATTAAAAACACACAGAATGAGAGTGAGAGAGAGAAAGAGAAAGAGAGCTCAAAGATAAAAACTGAAGACAGAAAGGCAACTTAATAAGCACAGTCTTGGGGAGAAACGATACTAATTATAAATGCAGTTGGAGACAAAATGAGAAAATAGAGAAGAAAAAAAGACAGACTTGGAAAAAAAAAAAGATAAACCATCACACTGTTCAACTCCATGTGAAAACACTGATGCATTTCTATGAAGCAAATGATTTTCTAGGAAACAAAAATGATGCCAGAAAAATCCATACTAGTGACAAAGAAAACCTGAGGGAAGTTGTCAAAGAAATCCTTTCATAAAAGCCGGGGGTCGGGGGGGCGGTGGTCTGGAGAGATGGCTTAGCAGTTAGGGCACTTGCCTGCAAAACCAAAGAACCTAGATTCAATTCTCCAGGACCCACATAAAGCCAGATGCACAAGGTGGTGCATGAGTCTGGCATTCGTTTGCAGTGACTGGAGGTTCCGGCATGCCCATTTTCTCTCTATCTGCCTCTCTCTTTGTTTCTTCCTCTCCCTCTCAACTTAATAAATAAAAATATTTAAAAATAGTTTTAAAAGCCCCAGAGGGGCTGGAGAGATGGCTTAGTGGTTAAGGTGCTTGCCTGCAGGACCTAGGAACTCAAGTTTAAATCTCCAAGTCCCATATAAGCCAGATACACAATGACACAAGCACAAAATGTCACACATGAACACAAGGGGCTCATGCATCTGGAGTTCGTTTGCAGTGGCTAAAGGTCCTGGTGCATCCATTCTTTCTCTCCCCCTGTCTTTCCCTCTCAAAATAAAAATAAAAAAAAACCCAGGCACAGAGGGTTTTATATGAAACTTACATGCTTTTAACCTCTTTCAAAGTCTAGATAATAATTTGCTCATTATTACAATTTCGATTTTAAAACTAAAATATTTTAAATCTAAAACACAAAAGATAAGCTATATAAAAACTTCATTGACAAATTATGTAGAAAAAAATCTTGAATGGGTCTGCTTAAAGGCACTTGCTTGAAAAGTCTGCTGGCCCAGCTTCAATTCCCCAGTATGTATGTAATCCCAGATACACAAAGTAGCATATGCATCTGGTATTTGTTTATAGCAGTAAGAGGCCTTAGCATGCTCATATTCTTTCTTTCTCCTCACATATAAATATATAAAGTATAAGTAAGGGGGGCAGATAGAGAGAGAGAGAGAATGGGCACACTAGCCACTGCAAACGAACTCCAGACACAAGCACCTCCTTATGCATCTGGCTTAAGTGGGTCCTAGGGAATCGAATCTAGGTCCTTAGGATTTTCAGGCAAGCATCTTAACCACTAAGCCATCTCTCCAGCCCTATAAAATACATTTAAAAAATCTTAAAGTAGGGCTGGAGAGATGGCTTAGCAGTTAAAGCACTTCATGCTCCTTTAATCCCAGCACCTAGGAGGCAGAGGTAGGAGGATGACTGTAAGTTCAAGGCCAGCCTGTGATAGACCCCCTCCTCAAAAAAGCATCTTAAATTATTTGAAAAAAACCCATTTCAACATTATATAATCAAAAATAAAATGCACCCCTCAAGGAAGTATTAAAGAATGAAAGATAATTTGCCAATACAAAAGGCATTTACACAAATACTTACTAATAATAAACGAAAGGGGGAAACCTGGTCATTTCAATGGAAATTCAAAAATATAAACTACTAGACCTGAGTCAAAAGTCTCACTCAGCTAGACACTGATAGACCTTGATAGCATGATAAAGAGAACCCTGGGGAATTGTTCTCTTTGAAGGGGGCAAGAATCATCTTAGAGTTAGATAAGATACAGATCACGGGACTTGTATAAACTATAGGATATAAACTAGTTATGTACACCAAGACCTGTAACCAGCACTGACAAATACTGTTCACAAGGTATCCATTACAGTTAAAAGTGAAGCTGGTGGTCTTGGAGATGCACTCTTCTCTAAGCGTCAGTCAAAGAAAAAAGACTGGGAGAGGTGCTGTGGATTTTTTGTAGGCAGTTGGAAGCCAATGGACATTAACTGCAGTGAAACTGGCACCAGGAAGAAAGTTCATGTCACAGTACTTTCTGTTCATGACACTTACAAATAGATAATTACGATCAATGATGTCTTCCTTCTAATAATCATCCAGAGGCTGTTTAAGAAAATACCCTGGAAGGCACCACCCATTAACCTGTCTAGAAATAATATGCTCCACAAATGTATGTGCTTGAGGGAGGAAAATGTTAAGAATTCTCCAAAAGACATTGTGATGGTTAATTTTGACTATTAACTTGATTGGATTTTAGAGTCATTTGGGCAGCCCACCTTTAGGTGTGACTGCTAACAGTGTTTCCAGAAAGTTTTTCCTGAGGAGGGAGTGGGCTCCAGCATCTCTTGGGCTGGGATTCTGGAGTCCATAGGAGGGAAACGTGGGCTGGCCACTAGCTCTCTGACTGTGGTTGCAATGTGACCAGCCTCCTCACGTTTCAGCTGCCATGCCTTCTGTGTCAAGATGGACTGTCTTAGGAGAAATGATACCATCTGGCTCAAATTGCAGGCCAAAATAAGCCCTTTCTTCTTTGACTTGCTTTTGTCAGGTAATATGTCATAGCAACATGAAAAGTGACTAGTGCGGTCATAAGCCATTGATGAATATTTCTGAGATTCTGTCATACCATTGTTTAAATTAATGTAGATATATTTTAAATGCAAAACCTTTAGTGTTTTAAAGGCATTGATTATGCCTGAGTAAGTCTATTAATTAAATTTTTATTAATATTGCAATGTTTCTGGCAACTTGACAGAATCGTCCAAAAAATTGCTAGGAAAATTAAATTTTGAGAGTAAAGGCTTGATAAAGAAGCCCTTCTAGTAATAAAAATCTTGTAAAATTATATTAATTTAAAATATTTTATTTATTTGGCTGGAGAATTGGCTTAGCAGTTAAGGCACTTACCTGCAAAGCCACAGGACTCATGCTTGACTCTCCAGGTGCCATGTAAGCCAGATGCACAAAGTGATGCAATTGTGCATGGTCACACATGTGCACAAGGGGGCATGCACACATCTGGAGTTCGATTGCAGTGGCTGAAGGCCCTGGAGTGCCAATCCTCCCTCTTTCTCTCGCACACTCTCACTCTGCCACTCTCACTGTCTTTATTATTATAGGAGAAAGAGAGGAAGAAAAAGAATGAGCATGCTAGAGCCTCTAGCCACTGCAAATGAGCTCCAGACACATGTGCCACCTTGTGCATCTGGTTTTACATGAGTACTGGGGAATCAAACCTGAGTCCTTTGGCTTTGCAGGCAAGTGAGTTAATTGCTTAAGCCATCTCTCTAGCCCAAACTACATTAATTTAAACAATGACATGACAGATCTCAGAAATATAGGTCAAAACCTCTCTGAAAGTTTGGAAATACGTGTATGTGTGTGTTTATGTGTTTGTGACTTGTATGAGATAAATTTAATATGGATATATTGATTTATAGATATCTTAATTTACAATTTTACATCTGGGGGCATTTTTAAAAGATTTTATTTTTATTTATTTATTAGTGACAGAGAGGGAAAGAGAAAGTGAGAATGGGTGTGCCAGGGCCTCTAGCTACTGCAAACGAACTCCAGATGTGTGTGCCCCCTTGTGCATCTGGCTTACGTGGGACCTGGAGAATCGAACTGGGGTCCTTAGGCTTCACAGGGATGTACCTTAACAGCTAAGCCATCTCTTCAGCCCCATCTGGGGGCAATTTTATGCCCAAGTTCTTGGGGTTCCCATCTCTGTCTATCACAAGCCCAGAAAATAATGATCTTAAACCACATTGCTATGAGGAGGGGAACAGGATTTTAGTCTTTTGTTCCACTATTTGGTTTGATGTTAAAAGTGAACTTCTATCTCCTCATTGGAAAATGAGGCTAATGTTCTTGGATCCAATCTCATTCATAAAATTGTTGTAAAGAAAAATACAGTCACATTTGAAACCTCTCTGTAATTGTATTTGTTACTTTTACATGGCTGTATTGAAGATACCTGAAAGAAACACGTTGAAGGAGGAAAGATTTAGTTTGGATTATGGTTTTGGAAGGTTTCAATCTATTGTGGAGGGAAAGGCAGGGCAATGTTCATGGTGGTGGGAGCACACGTCACTGCTGACCATGAAGCAATAAACACAGGCCAGGGCCAAGAGTGAGCTTCCCTTCAAAGACTTGCCTCTAGTGAACGACTTCTACCAGTGAGACGCCATGTAAAAGCTCAAATGGTGCCACAAGTTTGGGACCTCAAGTATTTAAAATGTGAGTCTGGTGTGTGGAGGTGCGTGTCAGAGTCAAACCATAACAGTCACTCCAGAGAGCACTCCAGCAGACATCTGGGCGCTCTAGCCTAACTCAGGGACTATGATAGATAGTGATTAAGAGGAATCTAGGCTCTGATGAGAGGTTGCCCGAATCTGTACTGTGGCTCCATCATTTAGCTTTGGTGGTTCTTTGAGCAAAATCATCTCACCTCTCTTTAACTTCGTTTTGTCATTTACCGGTGGTGAGTCATTGGACCATTGATTTAGTCTGACTGTTGTATCTTTCCTCACGCCTAAAAAAATGAAAAGCGTGAGTATCTACCTCAGAGATTTGTTGTTATAATAAGGAAATGACCAAAGGATGCACACTGCAGTGATGGACCAATGATGGTTGTTTCTTGTGGACAGCATTATTTCAGGGGAGCTGTGGCTCTCCTCCAAGGGTGAACATAGACTCAGACCTTGGCCAATCAGCCCTTTGGGGCAACTGGTCTGCAGTGTGGTTTGTTGAGTAATGGACATGGGGTTTAGTCAAAGTCAGTGTGTTCCATGCCAGGTTTAAGCATAGAGGATTATAACTCTAAGAGCCTTGTTATCCTTCTTGTACCCCTGGGTCTCCTGTCCAGCACTCCAGAAAGGAGCCAGCAGAAGTAGAGGAGACAATGGAGAAAGAAATAATGTACTTGGAAATTGGAACCCTGCATCAAACTGTACCTCCATCCAGCTAATAGGACTCTCTCCGCAATTAGAATTTGGATTTACATCACTTGTAGATCAAGGCAATACAGCAGTATTATTATATTATTATCATCTCTGACAAAATGCTCCCAAACCTCCAGAATAGCTTGGATCTGGTCTTCTTATTAATATTCTATTTTCACCCTCAAACAGGGAGTAGTTGCACAATTATGAATGATGAAGCTTCATCCGAGTGATGGGCATGTTAAGGATGAAAACAACACTGCCCTTTTCCCAATTATGGTTGAGAGCACAGGGCTAGACACAAGTCAGGAGCTTCAAGCCCATGACCTTCAAGCAGTAGCCCCCGGGCTGACATGGAAATTAGCCAGAAACCATCATTTCAAATTTCAAAAGGTCACTATTTATGAAAAGGTTCCTTAATGTTCACTCAAAATCAGACGATAAGTCAGAAATAGAAAGAGAAGGGGCTGAAATGACAGGTACGCACAACTTGCTTTCCACGACCCGGTACACCCTGTCTGTGTCCAATTAGACTGCAGTGACCTCCCGAGGTTGCATGCAGACTTTTATCATCAGTTATCTGTCACATGGACTCTCTTCTAATGGCCTTTCATTTGGTTGTCTCTGTTACAATTAGCAGAGGTTGGAATGCACATATCTGACCACTTTCTGATGGCTGTGTATGTGGGAGTAATTAAACAAGATCCCTATAAGTGGGCCCCTCTAAACTCCCACTTGACTATGAAATGCAAAGCAATATAAATTTAATGGGCTCAAAGCCTAAGTCATCATCTCGTCCATACTAAACTTTCCATCACTGAAGGACGTCATTGTCCACCCAGAAGTTAAAGGTGGAAAACTGAGAGTTCCTTGACCTCTATTCTCCTTCACCCTTTGCATACAGCCATCAGGAAATTCTATTGATTCTGGCTTTTAGACAACTTCCAAAGTGATGGCCAATGTCACATTTATCCTGCTTCCTCCCTAGAATGGGAATCACAATTGTTACAGGGTCATCACATTCAAGTTTTGTAACCAGTCTTCAAACATTCTTTTCTTTCCATACTCTGTTATCCACATTCCAGGTAGAGCCTAAAAAGCAAAAACCTGGGCTGGAGAGATGGCTCAGTAGTTAAGAGCTCTTCCTGTGTAATCATGAGGACATCAGGAGGCCCGAGAGAATGCTGGAATTCTATTCCCAGAATCCGTATTGGGGCATGGCCATGCACATCTGTAATCCCAGTCTCACAGGGGAGCAGAGGTCCTGAGGATTGCAGAAGTTTGAGAAAAAAAAGGCAGACTCTGGGATCAGCAGGGACCTCTGGTTCAAGTAGGGGCGGGTGGAAAAGCCACGGAGCAGAACACCCAAACGTTCCACTCTGACCACCACAGGCAAACCTAGCCTGCTGCAGGCTAGCACATGGGACACATGTGTGCACATACATGGGCATAAACCACACGATCACATGCAAGCAAAATAGATGATTTTTACACTTCCATTTTAAATATTGTATTTATTTATTTGACAGGAGGAGAGACAGAGAGAGAGAGAGAGAGAGAGAGAGAGAGAGAGAGAGAATGGGCACATTATGGCCTCTAGCTACTGCAAATGAACTCCAGATGCATGCACCACTTTGTGCATCTGGCTTTTCATGGCTACTGGGGAATCAAACTGGGTCCTTAGATTTTTCAGGCAAGAACCTTAACCACTGAGACATTTCTCTAGCCCTAACCCCCCATTTTAAACTTTCTAAAGGATTCTTGTTGTTTCCAGAATAATGTCGGTCTAGCTGTACTTTCCAGGTACATCAAACGACCTCTTCCAGTCTTGCCGTTGCCTGCACTCACCCGACTGGTGAATTTACACCTGGAATCAGCCATTACCTAATGTTTTGAGTCCTGTCATGCTAAGCTCACCCCAGACACCACAACTTTGCACACACTATTCCCTCTTCCCAGAACACTGAGCATTCCTTCATCTTCTAGCCCTCACACATACTCCAGCTCCTGTGACAGCTGTAATTTTTCATTTTCATTTATTTATTTAAGAGGGAGAGAGAGAAGAAGAGGCAGATAGAGAGAGAATGGGCATGCTAGGGCCTTTAGCCACTGCAAATGAACTCCAGATACATGCACCACCTTGTGCATCTGACTTACTTGGGTACTGGGGAATTAACTTGGGTCCTTAGGCTTCCCAGGCAAGTGTCTTAATTGCTAAGTCATCTCTCCAGCCCAGCTATAGTTTTTCTTTTGGAAGAATCTTCTCAGTATGAGGAGGTGGCCTGGTGGTTACAGGGGAAGGCCCATAGAGTCATACCATTTGAGTTCAAATCCTGTCTTGGGAAATAGCTCTGTGTGAGAGATCTGGCTCTACCTTTCTGTGCCATTCTGTGGATAAGTTTTCTTATCCATCAAATTCAGAAGACAAAGGTTGTTAAAAGGTTCAAATGTGATGTTTAGTGTAGTAGCCAGCACATAAACTCTCAAACGATGCTAAGTATGATTGTTGGCATTTTACTTGCTGTGAAGATTGATCTTTATTGTCAACTTGACCAGATATAGAATCACCTAGGAAACATACCTGGGGTGTGTGTATAAGGGTATTTTCCAAAGAGGCTTAACAGGGGCAAGAAGACCTACCTTTAGTGTGGGCAGCACCATCCTGTGAGCTGGGCACCCAGAATGAATAAAAAGGAGAAAGTGAACTGACTGTGGATGCGATGTTACTGCCTCATTATCCTACCACCATGATTTCCGTGATACAATGGACTCTGCACTCAAACAACGAGCCAATCAAACCTTCCTGAAGTTGCTTTTGTCATAGCAATTAGAAGAGTAATTTCTAACTGCTATATGTGGACATGGATGAACTCACAGGCTCTGTATTTGGACTTATGGTCTTATTTTTCACAGCTTTGTGAGAAATTTATCATTCATACTCAAGCCTCTACTTTACTTTTTCCATTGACAATTTCCAGATGTGCACCTCCTCACATTTTCCGACCTGCCAGTTTTCTTTCACTAGGGTTATTGCAGTAGCTACTTGGCTAATATCCCTGCTCAACCCTAGTCTGTTTTCTACACAGCACCTAGATTTACTTTAGCATCTTTTCTTTTCTCTTTTTTGAGACAGGGTCTCATGTAATCCAGGCTTGAATCGATGACCTTGAAATTCTGAATCTCCTACCTTTGCCACCTGAAAACTGTGATTATTGGCTTGTACTACTGTGCCTGGTTTATGTGGTGCTGGATCAAACCCAGGGCTTCTTGCACATTAAACTAGTCACTACCAACTGAACTACATCCCAGCCCCTGGCTTTAAAAACATCAATTCAAAATTGAGCATGGTCCCACACATCTGTTACCACAGCACTCAGGAAGCAGATGCAGGAGGGTTAGGAGTTCAAGGTGAGCCTGGGGTACATAACAAGACCTGCACAGTGCTGGACCCATCAACAGTCCATCAGGGATGATGAAGAATGGGAAAAAAGACATCAGAGTAGAAGAAGGATGACTTGGGAAAAAGAAGAGGTTCAGTGCAAAGGGAAAAAAAGAAGGTAATGGGAGGGGATTAAGATTAAAAAACATTCTGTATATATATGAAAATTGTCAATAAAAAGTTAAAAAAGAACAAAAGCCTTACAATCAAACAAATAAACAAAGCTATAAATCCTATATCAGATCAATTCACATTGCCTAAAACAACTTCCTTTTGATCAGGGTTTTCACTCTTGGCATTTTTGACATTGGAGACCCAATGTTCTTAGTTGAGGTGAGGTCTGTCTTGGGTATTTCAGGATGTTCATGAGCATCTCTGGTTTACTAGTCTTCGAGTGCTCTACTAGGCCCGCTTGTCTCAGTAGTTCTCCCTTCCAAACTGTGAGAACCAGTAATGTCTGCAGACATTGCAAGTGTCCTTATTGGAAACCACTGCCCTAGTGTAAACTGCAGCTGCGTTATGATGATATTTAAGGTCATTCCTAGATTAAAATGCTCATCCTGAGAGCTAGGCTGGGGTCAGCCCCATCTAAACCATATGAATGAGGCAGGGTGACGTGGCAACCCCAAAAGAAGATCAGAATGCTATTGTCAGAAAGAAAGGTTACAAGGCTGGCCAAATAATGAACTCACAGAAGCAGACATAGAGCAACAGACCACAGCTTGATTTCTACTGCATGGGGACTGGCCCAAAGGAAGGTTTGCTCAGTGACTGCCCAACAGTCCTGTCTAGTCCACGAATGCTCCATTTGCACACAGTCTCTTTATTTTTTAAAAATATTTTTATTTGCAAGCAGAGAGAGATAGAAGAAAAACAGAAAGAATGAGTGCACCAAGGCCTCCAGCCACTTACACAGAACCCCAGATGCATGTGCCTCCCTGTGCATCTGGCTTTATGTGGGTACTGGGTAATGGAACCCAGACTGTTAGGCTCTGCAGGCAAACATTTTAACTACTGATTCATCCCTCCAGCCCATTCTCTATTTTTTTAAATTTCATTTGTTTATTTACTTATTTTGACAGAGAGGAATGATAGCGATAGAGAGAGAGAGAGAGAGAGAGAAAGAAAGAAAGAAAGAAAGAAAGAAAGAAAGAAAGAAAGAAAGAAAGAAAGAGGCAGATAAAGAAAGAGAGAAAATGGGAGTGTTAGGGCCTCCAGCCACTGCAAATGAACTCCAGACGGATGTGCCACCTTGTGCATCTGGTTTTATGTGGGTACTGGGGAATTAAACCTGGGTTCTTTGGCTTTGTAGGCAAGTGCTTTAGCCACTAAACCATCTCTCCAGCCCCCTAGTCTCTTTATTTTTTTAAAAAGTATTTCCATTTATTTATTTGAGAGAGAGAAACAACAAGAGGCAGGCAAAGAGAGTAAGTATGGACACACCAGGGCCTTCTGCCACTGCAAACGAACTCCAGAGGCACCCACTACTTTGTGCATCTGGCTTATGTGGGTACTGGGGAATCAAACCTGGGCACACAGACTTTGCAAACGGCACCTTGAACTGCTGAGCCATCTCCCCAGCACTCAGTCTCTTTATAGGTTAGAAGGAGGAAATTTTACAAATTTAAACCCTATCTACCAAATTCCTAAGGGCTCACAGCTCACTCTTCCTGCTCGACACGCCCTCTCTTGAGTCGTACTGTCACCACAGACCTTGACTCTGTGGAGTCAGAGCTTTGCTTTGTTGGTGTTCATGAACAAAGACACGAGACGCCAGGAATCCTCCAGATCGCCTCAGACTTTACACCAGCAGGGTTGCATTTTAATCAAAGACACCTCTTCCAGGGCCTGTAGAAACCTCACATTGCTCCTTACATCCGCGCGATGGCAGAACAATGGCTTAGCTTAACTGCAGCTAAAGAGAACTCAACATCAGAGGTGCCAGAACCCGGAGAAGGGCTGCTTCATCTCCCGCTGGAGAAGAAAAGGCAGAACTGGAAGAAATTCTGACAACCACGCTTTCTCCTCTCTTGTTCTCTCCTCACCACATCAGGTTTGTCAACAGAAGGAAAGCAGAGCCGCCGCCGTGCTCGCAAACCTTTGGTCTTAGTTTTTCACACCTGTACAGCTCATCATGCCTTTGTGTAGATGGCATCGATGTGATACTTTCTACATCAGACACAACGCAGAACAACTCACACACATATCTGAAAACCGGTTTGAAAATGATGATAAATCTAACTGCATGTTAACATAAGTAAGTTGTGAAAAAAAATCCACTTTCTGGAATTAAAATGAGTAAGGAGAAGAGCAGCATTTGTTTTTTGCATTTTTGAACATATCTCTGATATTTGTTTGATAAAAGACATTTCCACTATGCGTGGTGGCGCATGCCTTTAATCCCAGCCCTTGGGAGGCAGAGGTAGGAGGATCGTTATGAGTTCAAGGCCAAGCTGAGAATACATAGTGAGTTCCAGGTCAGCCTGGGCCAGAGTGAAACCCTACCTTGAAAAATAAAACAAAACAAAAGAAAAAGACATTTCCATGTCTGCGTCTGTTCCTGATGTGCTGCTGATGTTTGGGTGAGTTTGTGAAGTAAACCCAACCTTACACGGATACATGGTTGTCTAAGCAAGGACTGTTTGAGAGCCTGGGAAAATCACACCTTTCTTTGACATGACACGAAAGCTCAATGGATGGTAGACTTTTATTTTGTATTTATTTTTATTTATTTGCAAGGGGAGAGAGAGAGAAAAAGGAAGGAAGAAAGAAAGAAAGAAAGAAAGAAAGAAAGAAAGGAAGAAAGAAAGAAAGAAAAGATAACGGATGTACCAGGGCTTCTTGCCACTGCAGATAAACTCCAAATGCACGCACCACTTTGTGCAACTGGCTTTATGTGGATACTGAGGAATCAAACCCAGGCTGTCAAGTTTTGTCAGCAAGCACCTTTAACTGCTGAGCTATTTCCCCTGCTTGCTTTATAAAGGCTGGTTGCAATGGGAGATATGAGGCCATATAAAGCAACTTTTCACTTTTCATGTCCAAGCATGTAAATTTCCTCTGCTCTCCACTGGCACCTTCATTGCATCTTTTACTCTTGCACAGTTTTGTTAACAGTTATGTGTTGGTCATTGGAAACTTGATTTCATTGAGTTACGCAGGTCTTTTAAATTTGGCACATTTCATTACACAATATTAAGGAAAAAATGAACATCGCATTGGCTCACAGAGCCAGATACAAGTTTTCCAAAATTGTAATTTTCACTTGAAACCTTGAATTTTATCCTTGGCAACAAATACTGTTGGTTGCTTTCTTTGAAGTGACAGGCTCATTTAGCTCATTTTTGAGAAAATGTCTGCCAAAGACCCAAAGCTGAATAACCGTAATTTGCCCGTCAGTCATTCTTTCAAGTAAATATGGTGTTTCACGGAAAAAAAGCAGCTAGTACAGCTCGCAACTCGGTAGCACAAGGGCCTTTGCTGGGGACCACGGAGGCTTGCGGCGGAAGTGGTTTACATACACTTCCCACTTGTTAGACAGAATATCAGAACAGTGCTCAAGACCTGAGATTTAATAGAATGAATCCTCCCCACCTTTCTCTCTCTCTCTCCTCCCTCCCTCCCTCCCTTCCTCCCTCCCTCCCTCCTTTCTTTCTTTCTTTCCTTCCTGTTTTACTGGGGCCTTTTTCAAGTGCGTTTTCTTTCACTATGTGTGGGGGGTGGTGACTCACACGGTGACTACTGAACCCCGCCTGGGTTGGTTCTTCGACTTCATCAGCCCATCATCATGTTGACATCATCAGATGGAAATGTCGACACCATGAGAAAAGCAAGTTGTCTGTCATTATTGCTGAAATAGTTTTGAGCTAATCTCTGGTAAGGATCTTGAGAAGTGGTCCTGACTCTAGGGGATTAACAGGCCCATATTTTACTCTGGGCTATAGCATCAATATTAAAAATACTGGTTTTCAGATTTTTTTTGTTTGGGTTTCTTTTTTGTTTGTTTGTTTGTTTTCCAGGTAAGGTCTCAGTATAACCCAGGCTGCCCTTGAATTCATTCTGTAGCTTTAGGCTGGTTTCAAATTCATGGTGATTGTCCTACCTCAGCTTCTCAAGTGCTGGGACTAATGGTGTGCACCACTACACCCTGCTTGCTTTTCAAATTTTAAACCCTGCTTGGTTTTTAGATTTTAAACGTGAAGTTTGAGCCCCACTGCTAACACCTTCCAGCTGTGAGAGTTTGGCACAGTTTGCCTCTCTGAGTTCCATTTGACATCACTTGAAGGGGAGTAATATCCTTACAGGTCAAGTGTGTGTATGGAAACGCTCAGTGTGTACCTGCAGCTGCCAGTTATTGAGTGTCTGCTAATGGCTCTTCAGTGTGGCTTCTCTGGGGAATAGTCTAGAACACAGATTCCTTCCAGTGTAGACCACCCTTATTAACCAGTACAAGAAGAATCTGGACCAAGACTTGTCATCAAAGGCTGGGAGTCTGGTTCACTGGTACAGTCTCTATCAACTGGAGTGTAGGCTTGGACTTAGACTGCTATGAAGCTTGTGTCTAACACAGCAATGGTAACCACAGCCTGGGTGATTCCCCATGGTTGTCTCAACAGTGGAGGTAAGTAGATTCTGTCCAGTGGATCCCAGGAAAACAGAAATAACCAACTCAGTGCATGTGACAAACACTATTCTAAGTGCCGTGCAAATATTAAATATCTGTACAGTGCTACAGGTAAGTACAATGACAATCCCATTTTATAGATGAATTAAATGGGACTTAGAAACGTTAAGTAATATGCTCAGTCACAGATCCAGATGAGGCTGGACTGGGATTTAAGCCAAAGAAATCTAGTAGTAGAGGTTTGTGTTTAATACTTTTGCAACATGGTGACAAAATCCCTGGCAGAGACTTAAAGGAGGCTTAAAGGAGAAAAATTCTATTTTGGCTCACTATTTTAGAGGATTCTGAGAAGGCATGTTTGGGCAGCTCAGTTCACATCATGGTGGGCCAGGAAGCAGAGAGACACAGGATGCAGTAAAGGATAATAGACCCACCCCCAGTGACCTAACTTCTCCAGCTAGGCCCACCTCTCAAAGTTTCCACAGCCTCCCACAATAGCACTACCAGCTGGAGACCAGGAAGTTAAAATATGAGCCTATGGGAGGCATTTCTAATGCAAACTGTAACCAGATTGAGTTTTCAGTAATGGACTATACTGAGGAAGCAGATAGAAAAGAGGAGGAGGAGGAGTTTATTTTTCCAGGGTTTGTGGTTTTAAAAATTTTTAAATTAATTAACTTATTTATGTATTTGAGAGAGAGGCAAATAGAAAGTAAGAAAGAGAGAGAGGGGCCTGCTCACCGGCATGGCCCATCACGTCAGACGCAGCTGTGAACACCAGCTCTGAGATCACCACCAAGGATTTGAAGGAAAAGAAGGAAGTTGTGGAGGAGGCAGAGAATGGAAGGGAAGCCCCTGCCAATGGCAATGCTAATGAGGAAAATGGGGAACAGGAGGCAGACAATGAGGTGGATGAAGAAGAAGAAGGTGGGGAGGAAGAGGAGGAGGAAGAAGTTGATGGAGAGGAAGAGGATGGAGATGAAGATGAGGAGGCAGAGGCAGTTATGGGCAAGTGGGCAGCTGAGGATGATGATGGTGATACCAAGAAGCAGAAGACTGATGAGGATGACTGGATAGCAAAAATGGAAAGGTTATTGAAAAAAGGCCCTATTGAAAAAAGGTGACCTATTCACCCTCCACTTCCTGTCTCAGGATCTAAATGTAGAGAGATCTAAACGAGTAGAGAGCCAGGCCCACCTGCCAACCACGGGCAGCACCACCACAGATGACATACGCTCTTCACCACCCCACCAAAACCACAGTGAGAATTTGCAACAAGGGAGGAGAAAACCAAAACTTCTAAGGCCTGCTTTTTTTTCTTAAACGTACTTTAAAAGGAAATTTTGTTTGTACTTTTTATTTACATTTTATATTTTTGTACATATTATTAGGGGTCAGCCATTTTTAATGATAACGGATGACCAGACCAGCATCTCTGTCCTACTTCTGACTTTGTTTGTGGTGTGACCATGTTCATTGTAATCTCAAGGGAGAAAAAAACTTTGTAAAAAAAAAAACACAACAAAAACAACAACAACAAAAATCTTATTCCGAGCATTCCAGTAACTTTTTTTGTGTTTGTACCTAGCTGTACTAAGTAGTTGGTTTGTATGAGATGGTTAAAAAGGCCAAAGATAAAAGGTTTCTTTTTTTTTGCTATTTTTGTCTATGAAGTTGCTGTTTATTTTTTGTCCTGTTTGATGTATGTGTGAAACAATGTCCAACATTAAACTGGAATTTTATTTTGCTGAGTTCTAAAGAGAGAGAGAGAGGAAGGGAGAATGGGCATGCCAGGTCCTCCATCCACTTCAGACTCCAGATGCAGGCACCATTTTGTGCATCTGGCTTACGTGGGTCCTGGGGAATCGAACCTGAGTTCTTTGGCTTTGCAGGCAAGCACCTTAACTGCTAAGCCATCTCCCAGCCCCAGGGCTTGTGTTGTAAAAGTCTAATTTTGCTTTGAAATTGACCTGTTTAAAAAGAGCACTTTGAATCAATCAGAAACTCCATAGTAAATGAAAATTATATCCAAAAAGCCCAAGTGCAGCGTAAACATACATGGAACATCATTTTAAGCAACTGGTGAAGTATTAAGAGACTCCATTTGGATGTTTTTCTCTGAATGACTCAGATATTGTGACACTAAAGCCGCTAAGAGGAGAATGTGACTCTAGAAAACAAGCAGGTCTGTGTCACTTTATCTACATGATCCTAGGTGCGCTTGTATGTTCTCAAACTTCAAACTTTATTGGCCATACCTGGAAGCTGCTGGTATTGCTGCAGAATGGTTATGGACAGAATCTTGCTTTGTGGTGCTAGGGTCAGAACCCAGGACCTTGCACATGCTAGGCAAGCCCTCTACCACTGAGATGCTTTCCCCACATGAATCTTGACAATGAAAAGTATAAATACAACTGACAGACATAGGAGGTAGAAACAGGGAATGTGAACATGTTCATTCTATAAAGTCCAAAACCAAGACATTCAGCCCAATGTGGATGGAGAAAGAAATGAGGCTATATGCTCTTTTTAAAAATTAGAAAGCTAATCAATACAGAGTTGGCTATATCCTCACCTATCATGGCAGGAAGTCAATAGGTTATAAATCAAGGAATAGAGGGATGAACATATGGTTTGGAGATATGGATATAACCACTGGGAGAACTGAGTCAAAAATGTTTTTGTAAAGCTTGCTAGGGCTGGAGTGATGATTTAGTGGTTAAGGTATTTGCCTGTGAAGCCCAAGGACTCAGGTTCAATTTCCCAGGACCCACATAAGCCAAATGCACAAGGTGGCACTTGAGTCTGGAATTTGTTTGCAGTGCCTAGAGGTACTGGTGCACCCATTCTCTCTTTCTCTCTCTCTATCTGCCTCTTTCTCTGTCTTTCAAATAAATAAATATTTTTTTAAAAGCTTGCTGTTGGGAAGAAGCCTTGGAAGGGGTTGGCTGAGGGATTCTCGGGTGGATGATTGTTCTTCAAAACTCTGCTATACGAGTTAGGGAGGTGTCTCGGTGGGTAATAGCACTTTTTGTGCAGGCATAAAGGCCCGAGATGGCTTGATTTTCTCTGAGTTCAATTCCCCAGCATTTGCATAAATAGCTGGGAGTGGCCACACACACCTGTAACTCCAGCTGCGATTGCAGTGTGTGAACAGGAGAGACTGCATCTTGTTAGTCTTGCTTTATACTGAGTATAGGTTTTTTTCTTTTTATCTTAAAAAGTATTAATTTTTTTTTTTTGGTTTTTAGGGTCTCACTTTGGTCCAGGCTGACCTGTTCATTTTTTATTTTTAAATTTTATTAATTTTGGTTTTTTTTTTTAAATTTTAGTCCCCTCCCCACTACTATCCCCCCCACCCTCCTTCTCTCAATTCCCCCGTCCTCTGTGTCACAAGCCTAAGAACGCTGGTTCCAATGTCCAGCGGTTCCAATCTCCAGGTCCCACATTTAGCCAGATGCAAAGTGATGCAAGGGCGCAATGCCGCACTTGACCACAAGGGGTCACATGCATCTGGATTTCATTCGCAGCAGCTGTGACTCTGCTGGTGGGCCCATCTCTATCTGTCTCCTCTCCCTCTCTCTCTCTGTCTTTCTCTGTGTCTCTCTCAAAAAAAAATCGACATCTAAATAAAAGAAGATGGAGTAGTGGTTAAAGACACTTGTGTGTAAGTCTTCCGGCCCAAGTTTGATTCCCCAGCACACATGTGAAGCCAGATGCAAAGTGGTGCACCCATCTGTAATTTCAACAAGCCTATGGCAATGGTGGGGGGGGCAGGAGAATCCTGAAGCTTGTGGGACAGCAAGACTGACACACAAAGAGCTTGTCTGGAGTGGAAGGAGAAGACAAACACCCTGCGGTTGTCCTCAGCCCTCCACACATGTGCCATGGCATGCACACACCTATATGCACACACATTATTAACATATGCACACATAATAAAGTGTTTTAAGGGATGGAGAGATCGCTTAGTGGTTAAGACACTTGCCTTTGAAGCCTAAGGACCCAGGTTCAATTCCCCAATACCCATGTAAGCCAGATGCACAAGGTGGTGCATATGTCTGGAGTTTGCAGTGGTTAGAAGCCCTGGCGCGCCCATTTTCTCTATCTGCCTCTTTCCTTCCCTCTCTCTCTCAAATAAATAAACAAAATAATTTTAAAGTATTTTAAGAAACTATAAGAGTTAGGAACATGTATGGTGGTGGTGGTATGTGTTTATGTGGTGTGTGCACAGATCGGTGGTGGGTACTTGCACTAGCATGCACCATGCCTTGAGTTTGATTGCCAACCCTGACAAAAAGTGCAATAGAAAAAAATTCTACTCAAAAGAACATAATGAAACTCAAACTTCCAGTATCTTTTTTAAAATACATTTTATTTATTTATTATTTGAGAGAGAGAAAGAGGCACAGAGAGAGGGAGAGAGAGAATGGGTGCACTAGCCACTGCAAACGAACTCCAGATGCATGCACCACCTTGTGCATCTGGCTTACGTGGGTCCTGGAGAATTGACTTGGGCTCCTTTGGCTTTGCAGCCAAATGCCTTAACCACTAAGCCATCTCTCCAGCCCCATTCCAGGATCTTTTAAATTCAAAACTGTAAACAGGCTGGGCATGTGACACACAGCTCTAACCCCAGCATTTGGGAAGCAGAGGCAGGAGGATCTCAACCAACAAAATGAAGTCCAGGCCAGGCTGAGATAGAATGTGACTCTGCCTCAAATAGCAAAACAGGAAGAGGAGAGGAGAAAAGAAAAAGAGAAGAGAAGGAAGGGGGGCAGAGAGAGGTGAGAGAGCGTTGTGTGGCGTAGGCGCTTGACATGCCCTTGTGTATTTCTAGCAGTGAGTTACTTCATTGCTCCTTTGGCTTTGCTTAGTATAAGAAACCAGGAGCTCTGAATTTATGTGCCCCACCCTGCCAGCACTGGACAGGTCAGTGTGCTATGCACTTCACACAAGCCTTTCTGTGTGCTTGGCAAATGCAGCTGGTGAGGGCCAGGCACTTTGGAGACACACAACCCTGAGAACATTTCCATGACAACCTAACATTGACTGAACCAGGACCTCCTCTTCTGATCCACAGGAGCTCTGTGCGCTGCTCACCTCCAGCACTCTCTTCCCCACCCACCTGTGAAAAAGACAAGAGCCCATCTCCCACATTATCTGATCCTAGCATGCTGTCCAGCACACTGGCAGCTCCATCAGTATCTATGGAGCAAAGGACCCAGACTGGAGACCCTCTAATGCAAATCTCTCAGTCTATATCTCTTATGCGATCTCCAGGCTGAGCAGGGGACCTGCATGGGCAGAGATGCCTGCTTGGGCTGGACATGAGCAAGAGGGGCTGGGATGAGGCTTACTGGTAGAACATTGGCCTAGCATGCATGAAGTCCTGGCTTCAATCCCTATACCATGAGAAAGAAAAGGAAGGAAGGAGAGTTCTTGTCTGAAGGAAGTAAAAGCGACAGATGTCAGGACAAAGTACAGCAAGTCACACCATTGAGAAGGGGACTCCAAATGCGTGTAGAGATTGGTGCTCAACCCCAGAGCCAAAAGGAAGAGGAGGAAGAAAAATAGGTGGAGGATGAGGAGAAGAGGAAATGAAGAAGGAGGAACAGGAGTAGAAGAGGGAGAGGGAAAAGAGGAAGTGTAGCAGAGGATTAGGATGAGGAGGAAGAGGAGGAGGCAAGAGAGTAAAATGAGAGGAAGGAGGAAGGAGGAAGCCCATGGCATGGCAAACACATTCCATTCATCATTCTATGGGCTTTGAATCAAGAGCCCAAACGCTCTAACTTCTGGTACCCTGTACTAATTTACTTTTCTCCTCCTTGCTGTCCCCCTTTAGCTACACTGACTTCCTTGAACACTGGGCACAGTCCCACTTCCAGGTCTTTGCGCAGCTGTTCCTTCTGCTTGAAATGCTTTTCCTCACACAACCACTTAGCTTGGTTCCACACCTCCTTCACAGTTCGAGTTAAATGTCACCTCTTCAGAGAAGTCTACCTTGATCACACTAGGCACAGTTTCACTCCCCTCCCCCAGCACACCTTTCCTGCTTTCATGCTGGGATTCTCTGTTGTTAAACCAATGAGATGTCCTTAGAGTTGAGCCTCAGGAACTCCAACAGGAAAACCATCTTTGGTGTGTGTGTGTGTGAGTGTAGGGTGGGGAAAGGGATCAGACTTGATTCCCTTAGCTCAGACTTTGTTATCTCCTGTGTCCCAACCCCTGCCATCTACCCCCAGCTCAGGGGAGAAGCCGTCACTCATCATAGAATGAAAAAGCAGAAAGGAGCAATGACCAGGTTGCTGAGCAGGCCTTTGACTCATATTAACATCATTCACTCTTGATTTGATTCTTTGATTTTTCTCTGAAAACCCAGAGCATTTTGATCTCATTCCAGATTCTTTTTTTTTTTTTTTTTTTTTTTTGTAAAGCTGTATTTTGAAAAAAATCAGAACTTATTTTGTAATATGTATTTTAAGGCATTTTCAGCTGATAAACAGCTAATTGGTTCTGCTGCCCTGTAATTTTCAAAGGGTCAACATGATTTGTTGTAAATATGCATTAATATTAACTGCTCTATGCCGAGACCAATTTCTGCAGGTGACAGGAGATTCTTGTAATGGACGCAGTGATGGACAGTGCTCGCATCCTTAGCTGTGCTTTGGTGACTTGCTTTCATTTAACAGGTAGGCATTATTGTATTTCCAGGGCAGCCATGCATGATGCAGAGCAGTGTGTGGCACAGAGTGCAGTGGTGGAAATCCCACTTCCTAAACGCAGGTAACTGAATATATATAGACTCTTTGGTGCGAGGATAGAAACAGTGTCTGCTGGATTTGTACACAATATGTCTACACAACATGGACTTTCTGTTCTCCTTCCCCAAGTTTGCACCCAGGGTATTGAGGGAATTTCAAGCTGAGACTGTTGAATTACTCGGCATAATCTTCCAAGGTAAAACAGAAAACAACAGATGATAAATAACATGGAAATTTTACACCCTGGAAAGCCATACTTCTCAGACTATAGGCTGCTGAGTTATGAGCAATCATGGCTGGAACTGGAGGATATATTATTAAAAGGGTGGCTTACAATAATTTAGAGCTGAACAGCCATTGTTAGGGATTCACAGGCTATACTAGGAGAAGCCTAATTGAACTGAACTACCTTCCTCTCTGCAGCAAAGTTAATACATATTTACTGAGTATATGCTACATCCTGGGCTCTGATGCTAGGCTGGTAGTTCAAGAAAATGTGGTGGATTGAATTTTTGGATGACAACAAGATATTTAATGATGTTTCTTACACTGTTGTAGCTAAAAAGTAGAATGATGGTATAGGACTTGCCTACCCTCAGTCTCACTCATCCCAGCTGCCATTTCTGCTCTGTTCTTGCCCAAGATTAGTCAGAACCAGGCCTGGTGGCATATTGGTTGATGTCTGTCTGATACTCTTCAAAGACGGTTGTCACACTAAGAGTGCTTCACGAGACCCTGTCTGCAAGTCACCTATGTAACCAAGTAGTGCAAGCCAGAAGCAGGAGATGATGAAGGTTAGATGGACCCGACCATCAAAGCTCAAGGAGTCAAATGAAACACGCACCCTAGTGTTACCCTCAGGAAGAGGGACAGTCATAACTCGATGGTATCCCAACTCTGCCAACTCCAGCTCTGAGGTAGAAGAAGTCGAGTTTCCAATAGTTGGGTCATCTCCTTATATTTATTGCTATCTTTGTAAAAAAAAAAAAATGAAAAGCTTACATTGGATCTGCAGAGGTAATGTTTCTCCACAATCTCATGTGAAATTTTTGAAATCTTGTGCATTTTTTTTTTTTTACCATTTCTTTTCCTTGATCTTGCCTTCTGGATTTAGATAAAAATTGGCAACCGTTAGTGTAATTATTTTTCAAGATATTTTCAGTTGTTGGATGGTTCAGAGTTAGTGACTAAGCACCAAGCTCTCCTTGGCATAGCAGGTAGGAGGAAACTCACCCCACCAGGCCTGGGCTTTTAATTAAGGCAGCGCAGAATGGAGGTTAGAATGAGGCTGGGGTTCACATCCCAGTCCTGCTACTTCCTGGTGGCTCAGTCTGTACAAACCATCCCTCCTCTCTGAGCTTCTGGTGGAAGCTTGTGACCGATGGAACAAAACGAGCAGCAGACAAGACTCAGAAAACTCCTTTGATTATGTTTATACTATGTGCTCATCCAAGTGCTTGGCACATAGTTAATGAGAGAAAGTAGAGGGCATGGCTTGAATCTCAGCTCTGTCTTACTATGTGGAACTCTTTGTAAAATGGGGCTAACAGTAGTCTCTATCTCCTGCAGAAGTCACGGCAGTTAAGCAGTGTTTGCAAAGTGCTTACTTAAAACAGTGCCTAGGCTGGGAAGATGGCTGAGTGAATAAAGAGCTTGACACACAAGTTTGACTGGAGTCTGGATCCCCAGCATCTGCCTACATGCAGGGCAGGCCTGGCAGCCTGTGTATAAGTGAGTCTCCTCAAAGGTGTCCAGGCTGGTGAGCTCCTAGACATTGCTACTGA
Source organism: Orientallactaga sibirica (assembly GCA_036365145.1). Taxonomy (NCBI): domain Eukaryota; kingdom Metazoa; phylum Chordata; class Mammalia; order Rodentia; family Dipodidae; genus Orientallactaga; species Orientallactaga sibirica. Next base: position 735,823 of record JAEOAD010000794.1, on the reverse strand, counting down.
TCTCTGTGTTCATCTCCATGATTTTAGAGCAGGTCTCAAAAATGCCAGTCAAATCCTGAATATCCCTACACTTCTACTTTTTCTCAATTGTCAGTGGCTCTCATCTTTGGGGGGTAGTAGAGTTCCACGCTTCCCAGGCATAGCCATCTTACTGATGTTTGCGAAGCATGCCCAGAGTGGTAAGAAAGAAAAGAGCAATATGGTTCTTTGTTTAGCAGGACAAGGTTGCAAATCTTTTTACTTTGTCGTTACTGCTTCACAGATAACAACACCAAGGCTTCTTCACAGATCAGGCTCAGCAGCTATGGGCAGTTTTCTCTGGAAGTTATGACACAATGGCTCAAACTGCAGTAAACTCACAAAACCTGGTCGTCCCCAGTAGGCTGCCACACTGTCACACTCTCTCTTAACTCTGTTGTCTCTCCCAACACCCTTGATGAGGTTGACACACGAGCAGACACATAGCCTTGCTACCAACATGGATATCCAACCTGGAAGCAAGATACCAGTCTACTTTTCACAGGCATCCTCGTATGTTAAGATTCTTCTTGGAGCCCCAGGTAACTCACTGAGGAACCAAAAGCATTGAAAGCTAAATTGCCATTTCATTTAAACAAATAGATATTGTCTGAAATGAATAAATCGAGAACTAATAGTCAGGGCTTGGAGGTGGTTCGGTCAATTAAGTTTTTGGTGTACAAGCTCAAATCCCCATAACCCATGTAAAGCCAGACCAAGTAACTCACATCTACAGTCCTACCACCCCTATGGCAAGATGGAGGCTAAGACAGGGGTGTCCCTGGAAGCTCATGGGCCAGCCATCCTGGTGTTAAGCACCAATGAACAATGAGAGACGATGCTCAAATGAAGTTGAAGGTGAAGACCAACACCTGAGGTTGTCCTCTGACTTCCTCATGCCCACCAAAAAACAAGGAAAGAAGGAATGGTCAGCATATTGTTGAAGGGATTTCAGGAACTAAGAAGGAAGCAGTTGAAAACACTCGCTACTTTTGCTTCACCATTTGACAATTGTTATAGTTTGAATCTGAGCTGTTCCTTTACAGACTCGTGTTTTGAATGCTCTTTCCCCAGTTGGTGGTCACACTGGGAGCTGTGGAATCTTTAGAAGGTGGGCCCTTACTGGCAGAGGTGAGTCACTAGGGATAGGCCTTTGAAGGTGGTACTTAGCCTCTGATTCCTGTCACTCTCTGCTTCCTGTCTCCTGTGATGTGAACAGCTGTCCTCTGCCACATGTTCCTACCACCATGATGTCCTGCATCAGGCTTAGCACCTATGGACTGAGACTTTCTGAAACAGTGAGCCAGAATAAACCTTTCTTGCCTTAAGTTGTTTCTGTCTGATGTTTTGGTCACAACGATGCAAAAGTGACTAATAGAGCAGGTGAGGAAGGTAATGCTCTGAAGTTAAACCATTTCCCAGGTCTCCCCATCCAGTAATAGGATGGGATCCAGGTAAGAAGACCCCAGGTACACCTGGTCCCTATGCCTTGCTGTGACTTAGTATTCTGTCTGGTATCACTGAAGATGCATTTGACCCTAAAGTGAAAGCATGTGTCCTATCAGGGCCACAGGGATATAGAAAAAGAAACAACCTTGGAATTTTCAAAGAGCTCTCTTTAACCCCAGAAACTTTGTTTTCACTGAAATGTTTTCATATGTCAAAGTATAATTTTCAAATTTGTTAAAAACTCAATTCTAAAACATATTGTGAGATTATGTCAAGTTCTCTCAACATTGAGAGAACTAACAGCACTATGAAATGGGTTCGACAGAGGATGCTATATGTTTTCAGTAAAGAAATTTGAAGTAAGATTGCTAAGGTAAATGTAAAACTGATTAATGTACTGTAAGCACAACCCACCATGTTTGTTGTTATTTTTTCTGATGATTAGAAATCACTCGTATCACAACTGAATCAAAACTTTGTGTGTATTTTTCCAGATTTTTTTTCCAAATAAAGAAGCATACAAAAAGGAAAATCAAACACAGATACAGTCCCCTGGACACCCAGGTCATTCCTTGGGTAAGCTCTCTGTACACTGCTCTGAGGACATTAAAAGAAAATGACATCATTTTTCCTGAATTCTTGTTTTATTTTTTTTTTTCTCAACCCATAAAATAACCCACACTGGTCACTCTCCTTTAATCCAGAAGATACCATTTCAGGTAATGAAAGAATCTTCCAGGCATCTGATGGGTTAACTATAGGGTCAGAAGGGAGAATGTTGTGCTTGGAGTTCTATGTACCAATGATGACACAGCAAGGAGTAAGATTGCAAGTACTAGGGGGCTGGAGAGATGGTTCAGTGGATAAAGGATTTGTAGCACAAATGTGAGTACTCAAGTCTGGATCCCCAGAACCCACAGGAAGCCGGATGCTGTAGCTCTGGGGTCTGCAATCCAGTGTGTCTATGGTGAGAAGCACAGTGGAGACAGGAGAGTCACCTGGAGGCTGGCAGGCCAGCTAGTCTGGAAAATGAGCCATGAACAAGAGAGTCTGCCTCAAAACAAGGTAGAAGGCAAGAGTTCATACCTGGAGTTACCTTCTGACCTCCACACATGCTCTGTGGCATGCACACACCCACACACATGAACATGTACACACACACACACACACACACACACACACACACACACACACTTTCAAATACTCTACAGTCTGTTGGGCACAAGCCCAGCCAAGAAGAAAGGATGGTTTCCAGGGCTGAAATAAGGTCTTGACACAATTGCAAAGTGCAAGAGCTGAGATTTAGGGCCAGGTGGGCCTGGGTCTTATCTGAATCCTGCTGTTTATAGACTGAGACCTTAGAAGTGGCTTAATCTCTGACATTGCTTTCCATACCTGTTGTATTAGTCCTGTTTGCATCACTGAAACCAAAATACCTCACAGGTTTAATCCTTTACTTAATGGTCTTCCAGAGTTCTGTCAGGTCTTAGAAAAGGCTAGAGTAGCCAACAGGTAGGAAAGTATCTCAACCTTTGAAAAACATGCATGGCTATGTGGACACATGGCTTAATGATGCACATGTTCACCTTTGCCCTCTAACACCCTCTCCCCCAAGTTCTGACTCAACTTACAAGCACTGTCAAGGTCATTTGCCTCCATTTTATCTGAAGACTTGTGCCCACCTCCCTCTTGGGCGTTATGGGCATGGTGGAGCCTTAGGGAAAGAAGAATGGAGAAGGTCAGGAGCAGGGAACAGCTCCTGATCATTCTTGCCATTGCCAAGGGAAGGTGACACATTAAGCTTAGGAGTGGAAGAATAGAAGCAATGATCTGATATTGATTCTAAGTTCCCAACAGGCAAGTTCCCTGACCTTGTTCTCAATTGTCAGTGGCTCTCATCTTTGGGAGGTAGTAGAGTTCCACATTATGAAGTTTATATTCTACTGGGGAGATGTGGGAGACGTGAAAAGGATAAGTTCCTATGGCACTTAGCACAGGGTTTGGCACACAGGAAGTGGCAAAAATCATGCCTTTCTCTCCCCCTCTTCCTCTACCACACCTTTGCAGCTTTCCTGAAGGATTCTGAACATAAATAAAGCTGGAACCCCATCTGGCTGAAAAAGTCAACCATCTGGAGATTTGGAAATATGGGGGAACTTCTAATGACAGGATTTTTTTTTCAGTTTTTCAGCCAGATGTTCAGTGTCATTCAGGCCCATCTGTAGCAGAAATAGCAATTATTGAACTTCTTTTCCATAACTTGAAGTTCCTTGTACTAAAATCCTAAGTGAGATTTATTTACTTAGTTAGCAATTTTTAATGAGTTGAAAAAGTGATTATTGGCTTACAAAGCATAATCCAGAAATCAAATGTGAAAATATCAGAAATTTGGATCAAAAAGGCCACTTAGGTATCTTTTAGGTCTCAAAACACAACCCGTGGGCGAAATTCAGCTACAGTGCAAATATGGTTTGGCTGATTCTTGTGTCTTTTGAAAGTTGAATTAGTTACTTGCATTTTAAAATTTAAGAGATTTTTTTTTTTGAGCCTGATGTTCTTTACTAGGAATGGTGGGACCCAGCTAGTGCCCCTTCCCCCAGAGTCAAGCAGCAGTGGCGCTTTGGCCATGTCTGTACCCTCCAGCTTACCCAGTGCCCACCGCCCTCCATAGCCATGCTGCTAAGAACACGTGCCAGTTAACATCTGTCTTCTCCAATGGACCATGGTCCTCTCCCAAAGGAAGAGTTAGGAGGAATGTGAACTGCTTGTTTCACACTTGACATTACCAACCTAGACCACACAGACAGTTGGATCCGTGACTTCCTAACCTTATCTAAATGTGTATCTTAGAACCGGGTAAACTGAGGCCTAGACGAGGAAAATAACATGTACAGTGTCCATGACTGTTAAGTGATTAGCACCCACGGCTCTTTACTACTAGGTCTTCCCACTGTCTAAGAAGATTGTTTTATCTAGGGGTTCAACAGTTTTTCTCAAGGAGAGAGACATCCATGGAACATGGTCTCACTCCAAATCACAGCGGCTGTTGAGAACATGCAGCAGGAGGGGTGTGACTTCTTTGTGAATGCCTTGCATGTGCTCCTGATCGTGAGTCAGGCAATCGTCTGGGGTTCTCACAGTGGGTGTATACATAGGTGGCTTGGCTTTTCATTCAAAGTGCATCCTTCGCTGCCTGAGTAAGGGTTTGTCTGGTAGTCCCTGTGCCCTGCCATGCTGCATAGTTCTGCTGTGTGTCCAGTAGCCTGGGACTTTGGAATGGAAAATATCATGTGTCTGGTCAATTTCACCACTGATGTTTGTACCAGCAGCAAGCCATCAGCTAGAATGAAGTCTAGTGATGCTCTGAGAAGCTTCAAGGCTTAGGCTAAGTAGTGCCTGATGAGCTGAGGCTGACGTGTGTGATCTTGGGCAAATTATTTAACTTCACCTAGCCTCAGTTTCCTCATCTGTAAAATGAGGGCAATGATAATGCATATGCCATTGAGATCCTCTGAACATGAAAGAGGTAAGTTTGGGGGCTGGAGAAATGGCTTAGTGGTTAAGGCACTTGCCTGAAAAGCCAAAAGACCCAGGTTTGATTCCCTAGAACCCACATAAGCCAGATGCAGAAGGTGGCACATGAATCTGGAGTTTGTTTGCAGCAGCTGGAGGCTCTCCCTGCCTTTTTCTCTCTCTCAAATAAACAAAATATAAAAAGGTAAATTTTTCAAAATTCAAAAAAACAGTTCTAGTCTATAGTAAGAAAGTATAAATGACATGCTAGTGGGTCATAGACATAAAACATGGCAATAACCTCCTGTTTGAGTGATGTGGTCCTCATGAACATGCATAGTCACTCCCAGGCCCATCATCTCATCATAGTTGCTTGGAGAACCTATAAGAAGTTCAGATTTCAGGGAATCTACTTGCAATTCTTCAATCTATTTTGTGAAAACTTTTCATGCAACTCTGGTGACTAGTCTGGTTCAGGAATGATGGATGTTGTTTCCTTTGACTTGAATTCTTTGCTGTTGGAGGGACTCATCATCTTCCTAAGCATCCCACCTGACATGGGGCAGTTAATTATATTTAAGTAAAACGAGGTTTCCTTTAGCTCCCACTTACACTTCCTTAAGGCCGCATAGAACATGTCAAGTCTCTCTTCCAAACGAAAGCACTTCAGATATTTACAGACAGCTGTCATGTCCCTCTTGAACATTCTCATATTTTGGGCAAAATGGTCACAGTGTCTCCTGGATCGTAAAAGGGTATGAAAACTAGACTCCTCTATTTTATGTGAAAGAAAAAATGAGCTATAAGACCCCTAACTCAGTTATCCTTTGATACTTGAAGGACCAGAAAATTAGGGTGCTGCAATTCTGGGACAGATAGGAAATACTGAATGGGAGGTGACTGAGCATCTTCATCCCTAGAGAGAATGGAGAGACTTAGGATCTATGCTTGCTACTGCAGGTACCTGCAGCAGCCAGAGGCTTTAGGAGATTTCTTGAACACTTGATATATTCAATTCATTAAGAAAAATTTTGGATTAAAAGTTTAGCCAGGCTCATCTGGGTGTTGGTTATGTGGGTGTTCACACAGCTAAAAAAATTCTCATGATTCATTAAGATTTGTGCTTCTTACTGTATTGAATACTTACAAAATGTGAAAAGAATCAGCTGGGAAAAACTGCATGCAGATTGCAACAAATTTTCTCAAAAGAATTCACTTGCTCAAGAACACATCTTCAATATATCCAGTTTCTTCTTGACTCTATTTCTTCCTTCTACCACTAAGCCCACAGAATACTTGGGTGGGGTTCTACTTCCTTCTACAAACTATAGGTGTAAGGTGTATGGCATGGCGTTGGAGAAAAGAGAGAAACACTAGTTGAAATTCTGAGCAAGGGTGCAGGGATTTTGGCTGTGATTCTACCCAGTCATATATATTTTTCCCCTTTGGGCATGATGTGGGAACTAAAATTGCTCTTTAATTTTTCATTTCCAAAATTAGTTCCTATTGATAGAAGAACTGTAAGTGACTAAAACATGACATACCTATGTACTTCGGGAGAGGGGCTGGAGAGCAGCCTCAGATGTTCTATGCCATCTCTAGACTAAATGGGTACCAAAGCGTGCACAAAATCACAGTCACAAAAGGTGATTTAATTCCTTGTTATCAATGCAGGAAAGGGTATTATGGAATTTCCCCAAGGTAAATGATGTCACCATACCCAGTTGTAGATGATCACAATAAGAAAATTTTTTGGATTCTGGTCAATATGTAGGAAAGCACTATCTCACCATTTACGTCAGTACACTGGACACAGTAGTGTAAGCATTACATTGTGATGCTAACTCAAGATGACGAACTCCAAACCAATCATTTCACAGGTTAGTAAAGTGAGGGACGGAAAGGCTGAAGGTCTTAGCTAAGATCACAGATACTTTGCAGCATTACTTAGGTCTTCTGACTTTGCATGTTCCTCCTTGCATCTCAAGTAGCCTTTTCCTGCCTGCGTTTCCCACCAGTTGCAAATCCATGTTGCACACAGAATGATTTGTAATTGCTACCATCAGGAGAGTTGTTCCAAGAGTCGGGACATGGGAAGAAGGCCAGAGAATGATGCAATATTACACTAGTAAGTGATGTCATAGCATGATTTCCCAAGTCATTTACATAAATGCAAGTTCCCAAGAAACCCTGACAAATGCTCGCCACTGGGAATGCAGGTGTAGAGAACCAATGGCAATCAGGGGAGGGGAGCCCATAGGAAGCCCATATTTTCTTGCCTATTGCTGTGATAAGCACTACCAATTCCTTAGAAACCTGGAAGAAACCTCCCTGCTGCCCCTCTAATCCCATGACTTCCCTAAGGCAGGCAGGCAGGTTCCACCAAGCTTTGGTTTTCTTCTTTATCTTTCTCTTCACTTCTCATGATATCCAGGCATTTCCTAATGATGTGGACATGCTGAAAGCAAGTTTAGTAGTGACACAGGCTACCCAAAGGGCTCTACAGTCTACAGCTGGCCCACCTTCTTTATTTATAATTTAGAATAAGTCCTTTACTTTTTAAAATTAGAAGCAATGAGCTGTGATTCTGGGAGAATCAGTTTTGTGTAAATGTCATGGAAATACATTTGTTGGATTTGGAAATGATTTATGAATGAAGTCAGGTGGATACCAAATACCAGTTTTATTTTGTTCCAAAATAATGGAACTTCTATTAATAAAGGAATTTTGTTTAAATGTGTGTAGGGATGGGCATAGGTGCTCACATATTGTTCCTTGGTACTGTTTGGCAATGGAAGTTCATGAAAATATCTAGTTAGACTGAACTCAGAAGAAATTGATCAGACTATATTGAAAAAGGTGGAAGTAGCTCAGAGTGCACCAGGCCAGGTCAGAGTCTCTTTTCCCTCCCTTGCTACCTTCTTGCCTTCCTTCCCTCAACAGCCACTTCACTGAAATGCAACTTAACAAAATCTAAAGTCTCCTTCTGTAGCCAGAGATCCAAGCAATTCACAATCTGCCTTGGGAGTTTGTGTTTGAAGATTTCTCAACTGCAGAAGCTGCTTATGGTGTTATAAAATCACAAAAACCAACAAGACCAACCCTTTCAAACCCCCAGCCTTGTGGAGACACAGTCTGGACACTTCACATTTTCAGCAATATTGTGAAGTGTTCCTCTTCCCCAGCACTTCCTCAATCTCTGCAAACACCCACCAGAATACCAGAAGCTAGATTATTCCCAGCCATTGAAAAGAATCTGTCAATACCTTCTAAGCAGCAGGTCCTCCACAACCCCGAGTGGGTCATGACTTCTTCATTCTTCCTGCTGGTTTCATTATCACTTGTAGATTTAGTCCTGCACACACCTCTGGAATATAACCAGTAGTCCGTGCCCACTGCAATGGTCATTAAACTAAAAGCTGCGAAGGCTCCTACAGTGGTGATCAACATCTGGATACCTCTGTCACACATCCTCATAATTCTTCATGGTACTCCGGATGGCTGGGGGTTGGAGGGGGCGATTTAGTGCCAGAGGGGAAAATCACTCCGCAGCTGGGTGACCTGGGAAAGCCTCTTCCAAAAATCCAGATCTCCTTTGGCCAGCATCCACGGGGACTTTGGGAAAGCTCGGATTTCCTGTCTTGAGCTCTCTCAGCTTCCCTGAGTCCTCTATGGCCCTCGGGAGGGTGCAGGCTCCAGGGGGTTGGTCCACATCACTACTGCTGCGTTCGGAGGATGCCTGGGTTCCTCTCATTCCTCAGGAGCTTGGTAAGGACGAGGGATTGTGCAGGGCATGGCTTGGAAGCTTGGAGCAGCCAGCTCAGTTTAAGATGCACTCAGCTCCTCACAGCCCCGAGAGAGACTCAAAGCAAAGAAACACAGAGAGCTCTGGTGCGTGTGTGTGAGTGTGTGTGTATGTGTGCGCGTGTGCGCGCGCGTGCGTGTGTGTGCGAGCGCGTGTGCCGGGGGTGAGGGCGGATGGCAAAAAATAGCACTACTGGGAGGCGAGTCGCTGCGAAGAGTGTTCGCTGCTTCCCCAGCCTCCCAGGAAAGCTCTCCGCCTGCTCTCGACACCCCCGCGCAAACTGGAGAAAAGGGAGAGTCCTGGGGCTGGAGCTGGGCAGCAGTTGGTGGTGCTGAACGGACAGCTCCCCGCCTGTTGCCCAGCCTCCGTCGTGCTCACACCCAGGGGTTAAGGTCCGTGGTGCTGAACGGACAGCTCCTTGCTGCGGCTGCACCGATGCCTGCCTCTAGAGCTCCTAGGCTAGGGACCTGGGATGCGGCAGGACGGTCTCTCCCCTCGCACTCCCCTCGCACTCCCCTGTGCTTTGCCAGGCCAGCTAGCCAGCTCAGCTCTGCCTAGTCAAGCCCACGCTGCGCGCAAAGTTTCGGGAGCCCAAGGCTGTCAGCGCCCTGGCTCCTGGGCTCTGCAGCACCATCGCGCTCCTCCGCTCCTGGAAGGGTTAAAGGAAAAGGGCCTGGGAAAGACGCCCCCGCAGGGCTCTCCTCTCCACGCACTTCAGAGCGCTCTCTCCCACAGCCCACCCAACACAGCGCTCTCCAAGCAGCCCCCCTTCTCCATCCCTGGGCCTATGAGCCAGGCAAGTTTGCTTTTTGCTGCAGGAACCCCAGTGGGGAGACTGAAGACCCGAAAAACTGGATCTTCTTAAAGGGACCAGAGGCTCTGGGTGACAGTCCTGTGGCTTACTTGGGTAGGCAAAGTGTTGTCACTAGCACATCTGTATATAGTCTATTTAAATTTGGATCCCCAGAAAACAAACCAATATGTCTACCCTTCTCTCTCTGGAGCTCTGGTTTACATGGGAGACAACGTGCTCACATCAGATCCGGAACTGCTCATATACATATGAGTATGTGTTCCTAAAAGACAGAGAGAGTTAAATGTATGTAGACTGCTGTTCACATACCAGAAACCTTAGATGGCAAGACTCAGGAGTTTGGTCTCCGAATAGACTTCTTAAACATTTTAACATTTTTACATTTGAGAGGGTGTTGAATTCTAGAAAGGAGAGCCACTAAAATGTCTGATTCTCTCCAAAGGTTCCTGTGCTGAACATCGTTGTCTATGTCTGACCAGAAAGCAGTATAATTAGGTCTTTTTTCCCTGTTAGTCCTAAGTGCAAATGCCATTGCACACCAGGAAGTTCTTTCCCTTAATAATTGTCAGTATTGCTAAGAATCAGCATTGGGCCAGCTTTTACTTCTGTGTATTCTAGTGTGTCATGAGGACACACTGAGTTAATGAAAGACATCTTACAGAATTGTTCTCATGATTTTCTTCCATGTGGTATGATAGCACTGATACTCAAGGGTTGGATGTTTGTAATCAAGGCTGCATGGGTTGTTTCTGAAGTTCCTGGGATGAGACCACTACTAACATCATGTTTGAGTGTCATCTAACTGGACGAACACAGAATGGAAGGCAGTCATAAGCACACACTCTCTGTGGTGCCACCTCTGGCTGTCACAGACTTTCTATTCTGATAATTGAGTAGTTGCATTGTATTGAAGATATCTCAGATGTGACTCACAGCTTCTCAGTGACTTTGATGCTAAGGTCATTTGACAACTTGGTTTTTGCTGTTAGATATACATACATGTGCATGCATAGGTTAGAATATATAGCTGTGGTGTGGTTATGTTGGAGTGTTTACCTGTGTGATGGTCAACTTTGTTATGACTTCTACATGCCTGTAAATTTGTTGTAGAAATAAATCAGACATGTAAATATATGTATATGCCTGCATGCACTGTTGTGGGTCATGTGAACATGTTTGCTATAAATATACAGTGGTGTGCATACGTGTATAGATTTGTGCACTTAGATGCCTTTAGTTGCATATATGTATGTGTTATAACTTATACTGAAATTTTATCACATAACCAAAGTGAAACACATAAATGTAGGGCCAGGCCCACAGCTCATTATATCACAGAAAAATGACAGGAGATAATGGGGAAGGTATAAAGGCCTCCTACAAGTTACTTAATGTCTTTCTTCCTGTGAAGAAAATTTGCTTCTCAGTCAGTCATGATTACTGATCTCTTTGGTTACTATTAATTTAATTATTACTAATAATATTTATTATTTTTAAAATAAAAATCACAGGGTCTCATGATCCTCAGGAAGGTTTTGGTTTTGCTATGTATTCCAGGCTGGCCTTGAACTCTCTCTTTTTTTAAATCTTTTATTTATTTATTAGAGACAGAGAGAGGAAGAGAGAGAGAGTGAGAATGGGCACACCAGGGCCTCTAGCCACTGCAAATGAACTCCAGACACATGCGCCACCATGTGCATCTGGCTTACATGGGACCTGGAGAATCGAACGGGGGTCCTTAGGCTTCACAGGCATGTGTCTTAACTGCTAAGCCATCTCTCCAGCCCTGGCCTTGAACTCTTGATCTTTCCATCTCAGCCTCCCAAGTTCTAGGGTTACAGGTGTGAGCTACCATGCCCAGCTTAATTGGTTATTAAAGAAAAGGCCATGTGTTACAGAGACATGAAGCTGGCTTTCCTGGGAGGTTTCATAAAGTGAGTGAAAATTTTATCCCCCACTCAGAATCTTGAGTAATATGAAATAATTAATAGTGATCAAAAGAACCATTCCAGAATCTTTTATTTTTTCTCTTACTCTATCAGAGGCAAGAAGGGCACTTTCCTTCTGAAGGGAGAATGGTGTTGATGGAAATTCACCAGACCCACAGCAAAATAGGAGGAGATCAGCTCCACACTCTCAGCTCTGTACCATAAGCCTAGACACACCAAGTGTGGTGTCCAGGTCCAGAAGACAGAAGCAAGTATCCAGATAGGCTGGTGAGAAGAACAGGCCAGGAGCTCAGGGGATGAGGTGACAATAAAGCACAAGGTATTCACATTATTTCTGTGAATAAGAGCAATGGCTGCTAAGTACAAGAACAGACCTTTCTGCTGAGTGTTGGCTTGGTGAAGCAGGATGGTCTTCGGTAACCTCCGTCCTGAGCCTAAGCCGATTTGAGCGTCGGAAGTCCTGAACACGCACGCAGAGCAAGCCAGAACACCTGACCGTAGTGGGAGTTGAAGGCAGGGAGGCCGTCATCTAGTTCCTAATAATTCCTCCCCACTTACTAGGGGTGACCTCATCCTTTCATTCAATAGGATGTGTAGGTGTGCACATGGCTGCGTGGAATCTGCTTCTCAGCCTAGGGAGAAGGGCGCACTCTCACCACTAGAGGGCTCTTTCACTAGCTCAATCAGGGACCCAGAAGATTCAAGGCATTCACTCTCCTTAAGGTGAAGGAGCCAGAGAGTTCCTCTGTGTTTGCTGTTGATCCTCCCTGATCCTTCTTATCTAGCAGGAGACTCAGGAGGCATTCAGACAGCTTTAAACTGGTGCGTGATTCTCTTATTAAGACTTTCCCCCTGGACTCTCAGCTTGTCGGTAGCAGGCACAGTGAATGCATGTGTGCAGTTTCCTGCATCCTCTCACCTCTGGAGGGCTGAGTGGCCCCCTGTAAGTGGGTGTGTAACTTGGGAAGCATTCTTGACAGCTCATTCAATTCAATACCTGCTTCTTGAGTGCCTACTATGCAGAAAGCAAACTGTTCAGCCCTTTCTACAGAGATGAGCTTCTCATTCCCCAAGGAGCAGCCGTTTTGTATTCGTGAGTACATTTTGTCTGTAAACTGAAGAAGCTCACCGGAGCTAGCCTAAGAAAATGGAGGAATTGGTATAAGAATATGGGAGATGTTTTAAGGAACCACAAGGCAAAGATACAATTTAGCCCTCAGCAAAAAAACTGGAGCCAGGAAATAACAGCCACTGGGATCCTTGACACTCTATTTTTTCATCACTGCCTCTTCACATTTTTAGCTGAAAATTGTTTCGCCTTCTGTGTTAGGTTTTTATGGCTGTGACAGAGTACCTGACCCAAACAACTTATGGGAGGATACACTTATCTTGGCTCATGGTTTCTGAGGTTTTCAATCCATCATGTTGGGGGAGGGCTTGTCTCACAGGGCAGCAGAGGGAAAATGCCTGTGCTAGCAGGCTTGATCTTTGCTCCTCATTTTGTTCCACCTGGGTCCCCAGCCTATGGAATGATGTCACCCACATTGCAAGCAAGTGTTTTACCTTAGTTAATCCTCTCTGGGAATGCCTTCACAGGCATGCCTAAAGATGTATCTTACTTTCAGGTGCTTTTCAATCCAATTAAGTTGGCAATAAGAATAAACCAGGAGGGCTGGAGAGACAGCTCAGCGGTTAAGGTGCTTGCCTTCAAAGCCTAATGACCCAGGTTTGATTCCCCAGTGCCCATATAAAGCCAGACACACAAAGTGGCACATACATCTGGAGTTTGTTTGCAGTGGTTGGAGGCTGGTGCACCCATTCATAGTCTCTCTCTCCTTGCAAATAAATAAATAAATATATATTTTTTTAAAATAGAATTAACCGGGCTGAAGAGATGGCTTAGCGGATAAGGCACCTGCCTCCTAAGCCTAAGAACGCTGGTTCCAATCTCCAGCGGTTCCAATCTCCAGGTCCCACGTTTAGCCAGATGCAAAAGGGGCACAATGCCACACTTGACCACAAGGGGGCGCACGCATATGGATTTCGTTCGCAGCAGCTGAGAGACTGCTGGTGTGCCCATCTCTTATCTGTCTTCCTCTCCCTCTCTCTCTGTCTGTCTCTCTCTGTCTCTGTCTCTCTCAAAAAAAAAAAAATAGAATTAATCATCACACTTTCTCTACTCTTTGGTCTTAAAGACAGAGCTAGATTTTGATTTTTTTATGTCATTCTATTAAGACATTCATCCAGAATAGAGTGGGAAGCTTTAATTCTAATTTATAATTTCCAGAATTGACAACCTGACTGGCCTATCTTGTGTTGTATACTACATCTAGTTAACTGGACTCAGGGGAACAGGGTCCTGTGGTACAAATTTGAGAACTGGGAAGGGCGGTAGGAGGCAGCATAGTGAAATAACGAAGACTGGGACCAAGTCACATATCTATGGCTGAAGAAAGAAAATCTCTAATTTGTGCATGTTATCAAAATTATGAAGATAACTAGAAGAAGTTGACAGTCTACAATCTATATCCTAATTGGGTGAAGCAAGTTAAATTATGACAAAGATAGATGACTTGACTCTCCTTGGGCAGAAGGAGCAGGTAGGGCCAGGACAGCTACTTTCCATCCTAGTCCTCACTATCCTATCACAGCCCTCGCCGTCTTACCTGAGTTTTAAATCTTGCACATGAATACTTTGATAAATGTTTAAAGTTCATTAAAAAGTGAATGAAAGTAAGAAGTAGTGTACCACTTGCCTGTCTTTCCCAGCCACCTCCGGCTTTATCAATACTGAAATGCCAGATGTTTCCTATGAATCACCCTGTTAGTCCTTGTGCCTTGAATGCTTGTCCCTTAGATATTCTTTTAATTTAAACATTGTTGGAATATTTTTAAATGTCCATGATGACTAGTATAGCCACCTGATATCCCATGCCTCCCTTTCTCACTTCATCCATTCCTCAGAATCCTTTCCTAATTGATATATTTAAAATATCAACCCATGCTTCTCTGTAGCTTCTCATTCTGCCTGGCACTGTACAGTACCTGATGTTATACTATATACATACAGACAGACATATGTTTTTGTGTTTATCGTTATTTCCCTGATGAGGAAGGCACTTTGTCTTGGTTACATCTAAGTTATCAGACCTTAGAATAGTGCCCAGGACACAGTAACTACTCAAAGAGCATTTGTCTAATCAATTAATTACATAAAGAGTGATTAGGCTTCACACCTGCAACAGGCACTGATGAGTCAATAGTCAGCAAGAAACGCATTGTTCCTGATCACCCAGATCTCTCAGTCTCATGGAGCAGACAGAGACAATTAGACAAATAAGAATCATGGTAGTGGAGACTTGGTACCCTACCCCTCAGATTCCCTTGATTGAGATGGTACCTTTACACTCTCCTAACCCTGACTTTCCCAAACCACAGCTGCCGCTTCTTGGGAGAACTGTTCTGAGCCATGGGAGCAGCTTCACAAAAGGAATGTCAAGCTGCTGTCTCTCTAGGGCAGCCCGTGGCCAGTGAATGCCAGACGTGGGGATGGAAAAGGCTCCTGTCTTGCCAGGAGGCAAAGGTAACTCTGACATGCAGTTTAGGTGCCATAGTCCTCCATGGATTAGGCTAACACCAGGCTTCCCTGGAGACCATATTCTTGCTTGCCTTTGTGCTCTTCACCATGCTGTGAGTTAGAATGACCTAGAAGGCTTGCGATGTGACACATGACTGTGACTCACCCCTAGAGTTTCTAAGGTGGGTGATACTTAGCAATATGAATTTCTAGCAAATTCTCTGGGGTACTAATACTCTTCAGGAGACGAACACTGGAGAATCACTCTTACTTCATTATACTAATTCTCTTACTCCTTTGGGTGCTGACCCCAAAGATTGCTACCTCAATGTCAAGTGCATCTGAACCCCTGCCTCCGGCTCTGCTTCCAGGGAATCCTAGTATGGAAACAAGAAGAGCTGTAAGGGCCCTGATAGAAGAAATGTGGACTAGGGTAATCAATATCTTTGAGAGTCACTGAAGAGTTCCATTTAAACAGAACTGTTAGGGATGGCTAGCCAAGCAGAGAACAAAGGAACCTGTGTTGTAGATAGCTGGATTGCATGCTGAGGACAGGGAAAACTGCTGTGGGGAGCTGGACTCCCATGCTCAAAACAGGGGACACTGTTGGAGGGTGGTTGGACTTGCACACTGGACCATGACAAGTTTGAGGAAAAAAGAAACAGGACTTCAGCTGAGCTTGTGTGAACTTTTTTCTATAGTTGAATTCCAATTTCATTGTTTCCATCTTTCTTAAAGAGAAGGGTGGATCTCTGACAAAATTCTGATCATTAAAATGTAGTTGAAAGTTATTGCATGGATGATACAAAAGATAGGAATAACTGAAGTATTTATCACCGGATGAATGAAGAACCATAATGTGGTACACATACAATAGAATATTATTCTGCCATGAAAAGGTATGAGGTTCACATACATGCTATAACACAAATGGACCTTGAAGACATTGTTATAGTAAATGAAATAAGCCAGACACAAAAGATTCTACTGAAATGAGGTTCCTAGAACATAAATACAAATACATAAAGGCAGACAGTAGATTGGAGGTCATTGTGGCTGAAAGGCCATGGGAAGTTACTCTCTACTATTATAGAATTTTTGTTAGGTTTATGAAAAATGTTAGCAAAAGTAATAAAGATAGCACCACATTGTGAATTTGATTAATGCCACTGAATCACACATTTAAAATGGCTAGGTGTCAAATATTATGTTGTGTATATATATAAATATTTAACTGTTATGTATTTATTTATTAATTTGAGAGAGATAAAGAGGCAGAGGGAGGGAGGGCGAGAGAGTGAGAAATGGATGCACCAGGGCCTCTAGCCACTGTAAATGAACTCCAGACAAATGTACCACTTTGTGCATCTGGCTCTATGCGGGTACTGGGGAATTGAACTCTGGTCCTTAGGCTTTGCAGGCAAAAACCTTAAATGCTAAGCCATCTCTCCAATCCCATGTTATATATTTTTATCACAATAAAAAATCATGGTTGTTTTGTGTTTTCTGGAAAAGTATCTGTCAAGGAGGTTGGTTATCAAACTTCACCAGTACATGAAAGGAGCCTTTTGCACATTGCTTTCTTCTTCCCTGAAGCTGGGACTCAGTGGGCCATCAGCCACCTTGTCACCATGAGGGGCAAACACATGCTTGTGATCGTTGAAAATAAGATGGAAGAAGCTTAAGACCCTAATAGCATTACAGAGCCACCAAACTAGGCCAGGACTAGCTGTCTCTAAAATTCTCATTACATGACAAAAATAGATTCTTTGTCTTATTTCAGTGATTTTCAAATTTAACAAATGAACATACTTACTAATTTAGATACATGAAGAGAAGTGAAATTAAAGGGGTAATTTATTGGTCATGAAGTTTTTAGTCACGGCTGACAGAAACCCAACTCCAAATGTATCAAACAAAATAAGCCCGTCATCACATGTGAAAGTACAAAAGTAGGGCTGGAGAGATGGCTCCGCGGTTAAGGCGCTTCCCTGCAAAGTCTAATAACCCAGGTTCAATTCCCCAGTACCCACAGAAAGCCAGATGCACAAAGTGATGCATACATCTGGAGTATGTTTGCAGTGCCTAGAGGCCCTGGTGAGCCCATTCTCTCTCTCTCTCTCTCTTTCTCTGCTTACAAATATGTAAATAAAATATTCTCTTAAAAAGTACAAAAGTAAAGATTCATGGCACTGACTCTGGGACCTTGAAGGATGGCTTCCAGGATCTGTGTTTCTCCATCAGTGCTCCTTGCTCTGCTCTGGACCTTGAACGATGGTTCTGGCATCTGTGTCTCTCCATCTCAGTGCTTCTCACTCAATGATGGCTCTTCTCATAAAGTAGAGCTAGGGCTGGGGCAATGCTCAGTGGGTAAAGTGCTTCCCAGCAAGCATGAGGATCTGAGGTCAGATTCCTAGCATGCACATAATATTCTGGGCATGGTGGTACAAGACTGTAATCCCAGCACTGGGGAGGTGGAGACAGGAGGATGGCTGAGGCTTGCTGGTTGGCTATTCTAGCTGAGTTGTGAACTCTAGGTTCCATGACAGACCCCATCTCAAAGAATAGAGTGAAGAACAATTGAGGAGGCCACCCAAAATTAACCTCAGACCTCCATGCATAAACAGGTACAGATGTGCGCAACGCACTGGCACACACATGTACCCACACAATACACCCCACACAGACAAACACATATGAAATCACAAAGGAAGCCAGAGCTTCTGGCTTACATCCTACCCAGTAACCCCAGAAGAAAGAGGACATCTCTCTACAGCTACTTACAGGAAATGTCTTGGAGCTGGTTTCTCAAGGGCCCATTTGCTTTACACTCATCTGGATATAATCACTGTGGGCAGAAAATGGCTTTGAGGTCTGGTCTATTCCTGGGCACATAGGGAGGAAGAGCATTTCATCTTAACCTATGTGGACTGGGAAGGAGGTAGAGGGTGATTCTCGAGAGGAGCCTGAGGACGCTGTTACCACAAGGATACATAGAGGGCCGAAAGTCAAAATCAACAGACACCTGCTGTGCACTGCAGATATGTGAATCCATCCAGCAAGGTCTTTGTGTCAGATCATTCAGATTAAAACAGCTTATTTGCCAACTACTGCTGTAGGCACAGAAGTCACACAGCAGTGAGCAAGAAAAATGGATTTCCTGCCTCCCAAGGAGTTACATGTTAGGTGAGAGGGATAGCCAGGAACCATGTAACCAATCAAACAGAAACATTCACTGTGTTGATCTGTTACTATCACAGGTATCTGTTACTATCACAAAGTACCTGAGCTAATCAATTTATAAAGAGGGAAACTTTCTTTTAGCTCCTAGTTTTGGAGGTTCTGGTCCATGGTTGGTTGGTTCTGTTGCTTTGAGCCTATGCTGAGATAGTACATCATGGTTGAGCACACAGTAGAGCTTCATGCCTTGGAAGCAAGAGAGAGGGAGAGAAGAAGGTGGGATAGAAGCTATAACCCCACGGTCCTCTGAGGGGAATGCCCTAATGACATCTCACTAGGTCCTACCTCCTAGAGGTTTCAGAATCTCCCAATAACACCACCCTGGGGATGGAGTCTTTCACACACAGACCTTGGGGAGACATTCAGGATCAAAACTTTAGTATGTAGGTGGTAAAAAATGCCTTGAAAAAAAACTAAAATTGGATAATGTGTCACACAAATAGTATTGGCAGTAGAGGGGTGGCTTTAGGTAACAGCCATGGAAAGCGTCTTGAGGAAGTGACCCCTGAGCTGAGAAAAGTCAATGATAAGCAAGGTGTGAGTCCAAGAGAACCTAGGGAGAAATACTGAGCAGAATGATCATGAACATGGCTTGTTGAAGAGAAAGGACAGTGTTGTGGGAAGACTATACATGAAAAGAAAAACGGTAGAAGATAAGGTTGGGAAGATGGATGGGCTGGACCATGTTATGTAGAAGATGAGTCAGGAAGGTGGATGGGGGTCATTTCTGTATAAGATGTGGTCAGGAAGGTGGACTGGGCCATGTTATGTAAGGAAGATGTGGTCAGGAAGGTGGACTATGTTATGTAGACTTAATTAGGTGGGACAGACAAGTGTGGGTTATTCTTCTGCAGTGTGCAGCCGTGCATTGCTAAAGTGGTTGAGGAAGACAGCATTATGCACATTATGCATGGTTTGGAAATTTTACTCTAGCCATGCAAATGGGTAAAAAACTCCCAAGGGTAAGAGCAAAGGCCAAGCAACACAGGAGGGGTTTGTGTCATTAATTCAGACTACAGGTACTGATTAGTGTCTTGGGCATTAAGCGATGACATTTTTTCAAGGCTGTGGTGAGCATGAATATGTCTTTAGCATGAAATGATATGATCAGGTTTGTATTCTCTTTAGCAGTGCTTTGGGCCTCCCCAGTCTACAGGAGAGACTGAAAAGATGATAAGAAAATAGCAGATTCCTTCAACCCCAAACTTCCACAAGGAAACTGCTGCCCTTTCTACCTTCCAGGATGAGTTATAGGGTAGAGGGCAGGGGCATGGAATTGGCCTTCTTCCAAGACCTGGCTATGGGAACTGGACTCTGAATAAAGACCTCCAAACACTGTCCTGGACAAACTGCAGTGGAGAAGCAGGAGGATGAACCTTTGCTCCCTGGATGTCCAGGAGAGGTTTGCGAACAGCTTGGATCTATGGAATCACCAAACATTGTACTCAAGGCATAGAAACAGCAGACAATATGGTAGAGGAGGAGGTTTGCCAGGGTGAAACTTGGGGTCTAGTCCTAATTGCATCACTCGTGTGACCTTGAGAAATTTACTGAACTTTCTTCCAAAATGGCACAGGGTTCATAACAGGACCCATCTCTTTGGTCAGTAGGACTTCTTTATTGCATAATGAGGGTTACATATGATATACACGTAACTGCTTAACACAGTGCCTGGCATGTGTCAAGTGTTCAATAAATGTCAGCAGCAGCTATAAATAAAACTCCAGTGCCAAAGAAGCTGGCTCTCTTAATGAGGTTTTCTTTTAATCTGACACCTTTAGAATAGCAAATGGCCAACTATTATGAGTTAATCAGTTTCCTTGAGACTTAAACACTAGGAAAACAAAATGACCTAAGCGGCAGTTAGAGATTCAGAGGTGTCCATATTGAGAGATGAGATGATGACCTCAGCAGGCAACTTAGAAGCTGAACACCACTTTGGGAACCTCAAACCAGCAAAGTAAGATGTAGTTTGGGAATTTTCCTGCTGGTTTAGAATGCTGAAGCCTTAATCCTGAGATGTTGTGAAGAATGCTGAAGCCTTAATCCTGAGAGTAGCAAGCAGGAGGTGCCAGGCATGGCTCTTGTTTACAACCCCAGCCCTTGTCTATAACCCCAGCTCTTGTCTATAACTCCAACTCTTGCCTATGATCCCAGTTCTTGTCTACCACCCCAGCTCTTGTCTATGATCCCAGCTCTTGTCTATCACCCCAGCTCTTGTCTATAACCCCAGCTTTTGTCTATGATCCCAGCTCTTGTCTATAACCCCAAATCTTATCTATAACTCTAACTCTTGTCTATAATCCCAGATGTTGTCTATCACCCCAGCTGTTGTCTATAATCCAAGCTCTTTTCTATAATCCCATCTCTTGTCTATGACCCCAGCTCTTGTCTATGACACCAGTTCTTGTTTATGACCCAAGCTCTTGTCTATGACCCCATTTCTTATCTATCATCCCAACTCTTGTCTATAACCCCAGCACTCATGAGGTTGAGGCAGGAGGAACACAAGTTAGAGGCCAATCTGCACTAAATAGCTTGACCCTCTTTCAAAAACAAATGAAGTAGTATGTGTGTAGTTCATGAAACTGGAAATGGGATCATGAGAGGGAAGAATAAACATAATGCATCACATAAATGGACTTAAGGACAGAAATCATAATATCATCTCAATGTATGCAAGCAATGTCTTTGACAAAATATAACATCCCTTTGTGATTAAAAAAAAACACACACTAGAGAGGCTAGGAATGGAGGGATCCTATCACAACATAATAGAAGCTACATACAACAAATATAAAGCCAATATCACCCTGAATAAGGGAAAAACCAGAAGCATTCCCACTAAGGTTTGGAACAAGACAGGAGTGCCTTCTCTTCCCACTGCTACTTAGCATAATACTTTAAATCTTAGCTTTAGCAATAAGATAAAAGAAAGAAATAAAAGAGATACAAATTGAAAAGGAAGAAATCAAACTAAATTTATTTTCAGATGATATGATTTTGTACATATTGAGACCTGAAAGACTCCAGCAAAAAGACAAAAATGAACAAACAAAAACAGCTGGACGTGGTAGTGCACACCTTTAATCCCAGCCCCTCAGGAGGCAGAGGTAGGAGGATTGCTGTGAGTTCAAGGCCACCCTGATATTACATAGCGAATTCTAGGTCAGCCTAGGCTAGAGCGAGACCCTACCTTGAAAAACCAAAAAACAAACAAACAAACAAAAGAACTTATAAGTGTTCAGCAGGGCAGTAGGATACAAAATTCACACACAAAAATCAGTGGCCTTTGTTTATGCCAAATATACTGAAAAAGAAATCTGGGAAACAGTCCTATTTACAATAGCCACAAAAATTAAGTATGTTGAAATATCTCTAACTGCAGAAGTGAAAGACCTTTACAATGAAAACTTAAAAACACTAAAGAAAGGTGGAAGACACAAGAAGTTAGAAAGCTCTCACATGCTCATAGATCAGAAAAATTAATTTCATGAAAATGGCCATCCTACCAAAGCAACATACAGATTCAATGCACTTTCAATCAAAATTTTGGCACCGTTCTTCACAGAAATAGAATATATGCTCTAAAAATCATATGGAAGCACAAAAGGCCTCAGATAGACAAAAATGTTATAAACAAAAAGAATACTACTGGTGGTATCACCATACCTGATTTCAAGATATACTACAAAGCCATAGTACTGAAAACAGCATGGTACGGACACAAAAACAGATATGTAGATCAATGGAATAGAATAGAAGATCCAGGTATAAGTTCTAGTAGCAACATCTTTGACAAGTAGGCCAACAACACACACTGGAGAAAAGAGCTCCTTCAACAAATGGTGCTGGATAATCAAATGTGGAAGAACGAATCTGGACCCTCTTCTCTCAACCCTGCACAAAAATCAACTCCAAATGGATCAAGAACCTCAACATAAGCCCTGAAACTGTAAAACAACTAGAGAAAAAACCAGGGAGAACACGCCAAGGTATAGGTGTAGGTAAAGACTTTCCAAATAAAAGGCCCAGTAATCCAAGGAACTAGACAAACACTCAACCATTGGGATCTCATGAAAATAAAAAGCTATTGGATAAGCTAAGCAAACCATCACCATAGTCAATAGACAAGCTACGAATGGGAGAAAATCTTTGCCAGTCATACATCTGACAGAGATCTAATATCTACAATGTATATAAAGAACTCAAAATCTAAGCCATAAAAAAACCAATCAACCCACTCAAAAATGGGGCAGAGGGACTGGAGAGATGGCTTATCAGTTAAGGCCCTTGCCTGTAAAGCCTAAGGACCCATGTTCTACTCTCCAGATCTCATGTTAGACAGATGCACAAAGGTGAGGCAAGAGTAAGGTTGTACATACCCACTAAGTGGTGCAAGCATCTGGAGTTCGATTGCAGTGGCTGAGTCCCTGGTATTCCAATTCTCTATCTCTCCTCTCTCTGTCTCTCCCTCTCTAAAAAAATGGGGCAGAGAACTGAACAGATAGTTCTCAAAGGAAGAAATACAAATGGCCAATAAACATCTAAAAATATGATCAACATCTTTACTCATCAGAGAAATGAAAATCAAAACTACTTTGAGATTCCATTTCACTCCAGTCATTATGGTTATCAACAAGAAATAAAATGAGGGCTGGAGAGATGGCTCAGTGGTTAAGGCCGTTGCCTGTGAAGCCTAAGGACTCATGTTCAACTCTCTAAATCCCATGTAAGCCAGATGCACAAGGTGATGCAAGCACAAGGTCAACACCGTGTACTAGGTGATTCATGCATCTGGAGTTCAATTGCAGTGGCTGGAGGACCTGGTGTGCCAATTCTCTCTCTTTCATAATAAAACATAATAATACAAAATAATAATAAAACAAAATAAAAATGACAACAAATACTGGGGAAGGTGTGGGAAAGAGGAAGCCTCATCCATTATTGGTGGAGTGCAAACTTGTATAGCCACTATGGAAATCAGTATGGAAATTTCTCAAAAATCTCAAAATAGATCTACCATTTGACCCAGCTATACCTTTCCTGCACATATACCCTAAAGATTCCACTATCTACTACAGAAACACCTTCTCAGCCATTGTTTGTTGTGGCTTTATTCATAATAGCTAGGAAATTGAATCAGCCCAGATGCCCATCAACTGATGACCGGATAATGATGTGGTACACAATGGAGCTCTATTCAGTGGCAAGGAAAAATGGTACCATCTGAGTAAGGAGACTGATTATACTTGTCACTCTCTACCACCACAGATTCCTCACCCACATCTTGGCTCCAGAGGAACCACAACAGGAAGCAAAAAGAGAGAGAAGGACACTCTAAATCTAGTCCCCAGCAAGGTCAGCCGCTCATGGTCAGGCTGCGCCTGCATAAAGGGCTATGTCTGTTTTGCAACACTGTGATAAAATACCTGACATAAACAACTTGAGGAGAAAGGAGTTATTTTGTCTCACAGTTTCAGAGGTTTCAGTCCCTGGTTGCTTGGTCCCATGTAGTTAGACATAGCATCATGGCAGTGGGAACATGTGGCCCAGAGGATCTTCTGCACCTCATGGCACATAGAAAGCAGGAATTGGGCATAACCTACAAGGCACCCCACCCCCACTGACACTTTCTTCAGCTGGGCCTCACTTCTGGAAGTTTCCACAACCTCCTCACAATAGCATCACCAGGTGAAAACCAGGCATTCAAAACATGACCTTGTCGGGGATCATTTCATACCCAAACCATAACGGAAGGGGTGGCTTTGGATTGAATGGAGCATGATCGTTTCTATACTTTGAGTTGGACTTTCAATACATATGGCCTTACAAAAACCTTTCAGATCCATAGGAAAGCAGCCAGAAAAGCACAGTGAATGGAGGTCCTTATGCCTATCATAGCTGCAGAAGTTACTGCTGTGCAGCCAGTCTTGCTTCATTCTCCACTTCATTAGCTGGCCCTCCTTGGTGGATTACTTTGTAGCAAATCCCAGAAATTGTATGTTTTCTGGATTGAGCTCTAAATGCCTGAAAACAAGTCCTCATTAAAGAGAGATACTTTTCTTTAATATTTTATTTTTATGTATTTATTTGAGAGAGAGGGAGAGAAAGAAAGAAAGAAAGAAAGAAAGAAAGAAAGAAAGAAAGAAAGAAAGAAAGGAAGGAAGGAAGGAAGGAAGGAAGGAAGGAAGGAAGGAAGAAAGAAAGAAAGAAAGAGACAGAGAGACAGAGAGAGAAATGGGTATGCCAGGGCCTCCAGCTGTTGCAAACAAACTCCATACATAAGCAACACCTTGTGCATCTGGCTTATGTGGGTCCTGGGGAATTGAACCTGGGTCCTTTGGCTTTGCAGGTAAGTGCCTTAACTGCAAAACCATCTCTCCAGCCCTAAAGAGAAGTTCTTAATACTGAAAATGACCAGAAGCCCTTGGATTTATCCCACTGTTCAGCCTTACTGTTCTGAGGGAGAAGATTTTTGAAAATTTCTCCATTTTGTTCTATGGCACTGGGGATTGAACCTAAGGCCATAGGCATGCTAGGCATATTCTGTACTAGTGAGATATATTCCCAGCCTCTTTTTACTTTTTATTTTGAGACAGGGCCTCACTAAGTTGCTCCGACAGACCTTGAACTCATAATCTTCCTGCCTCAGTCTCTCAAATATTGTGATTACAGGCCTGTACCACCAGATTGATAACTGTTGGGGCCTCTTAACTGCCCTAGCTTCATGCTTTATAATAATAGCACATGCCAAAAGGTGGGTGCTGAGTAAGAACTTGTTGAATGAATGAATGAATTAATGAATGAACTGCTTAAAATAATCCAGGTTTTCTTTACCAGTGAAAGACAAAAGCTTTTCCTTGCGTTGGTCATTTGGCCTGATGCAACCCTGTCTGAAAGACACTGAGCAAAACATCCCACCTGGGGTTTAAGCTCATTGGTATAGCATTTGACTGTAAATGTCCCATCTGGAAGGACTAACCTGAGGAATTACAACTTCAAGAAAGAGATTCTGAATAATGCTGTGAGCTCAGCTTTCCCTAACCCTTTCTGCTGTGTTTGTACCATCAAGAGAACTTGTAAACTGGTAGCTCGTCCCTTCCAGGTCACAGGGGCTGCGTTGCCTGTCTGGCTTCCACAGTTTGCACTGAGTGGAATTCAGTGTGGGCCCACATTCTGCCATCACTTAGCTGGGGAAGAAGAGTAGCACCCATCTCCTTCCTCAAGGCTTGCCTGTTGCAGTTTGCTGCAGTCCCCAGTCTGCCCATGATCGGCTGCCTGTGCAAGCCTGGTATCTGTGTGGCTCTGGTGGGACCCCTGGTTTGTCTCATGGAGGAGACATGCAAATATAGATCCCACCACCTTCCAGCCACTTGTCCAAACACTGTACAATCTCATCCATGAAGTCACCTGACTCATTGACATTCTTGGACTAATTTTTCACTTTTTCTGGGGAGTTTTGAATATTTTTACATTCTTCTTTTGGAATCAACTTTTTGGCTATAAAAGTTTTCTTAGACTCTATTCCATCACCCTTTGTCTAACTGATCAGCATAAAACCTGTACACTATTTTCTTGTATTTTAGTTACTTCTTTCCTGTAATCCTGATTTCACTCTTATTCTTGGTGGCTTTTCTCAATTCATTACATTAATTAACAGTTATTTACACTGCCCTTCCAATATCTATAAAAGATCTATTTTTAAGTTTATCTCACTCACATATGCTGAGCATATTTAAAAACTGAAATATATGGATAACATCCTTTCATAACTTTCAGCATGGATACAGCTTTATGCTCCTCTCTGAGTCTTTCTGTGTCTGTCTCTCCATATATTCACTACCTCCCTATGGGAGATGCATTCCAAGGCCCCCAGCAGATGCCTGAAACTCTCCATAGTACCAAACTCTCTGTATAGTATATTTTTACTTATGCACACCTATGATAAATTTTCATTAACAAATTAGGCATAGTAAGAGACTAACAATCACAAGTAATAATGAAATAGAACAATTCTAATAACACACTATGTATTATATCTATATGGTGCAGGGGCTTGAGTCTAGGGTCTTACACAGGCCACGCAAGTACTCTGTCACTGAGGTGTTCCATCAGCCCCTCAAAATATTTTACTGTAATATTCTCACCCTTCTTGTGATCATGTGAGATGAGGTGATGTCACAGTGACTGCAAGTAACTGAAACCCTGGAAAATAAAGCCATGAATATGGGGGTGGACTACCCATATGTGTGCATACATGTGCATGTATATTGATGGGTAGTCCTTGTTTATAAAATACATGTGTGTACTTATGTATATGGACTTATATCTTAGACACATATTTATATCACATATAGTTACACATATATTTATATCTGTACATGCATATGGCTTGAATGAATTTTAGTAGTGAATTTCTAGACCACCAATTTTATCATATCTATGTCACACATATGACCACATATTTTTGAGGTTACCTTCATATTGCTGGCACAAAGCACCAAACCAAAGGCAACTTGTGGGAAGAAAGGATTGATTTTGGCTTACAGACTCGAGGGGAAGCTCCATGATAGCAGGGGAAAACATGGCATAAGCAGAGGCTGGGCATCATCTGGCCAACATCAGGTGGACACTAGCATCAGGAGAATGTACCAACACTGGCAAGGGGAAGCTGGTTATAACATCCATAAGCCAGACCCAACAATACACCACCTCCAGGACGCTCCAATTTCCAATTTGCCACCAGCTGGGGACATGACATTCAGAACACATAAGTTTATAGGGGACATCTACTTCAAACCACCACACATATATATTTAGATAATATGTATGTGTGTTACATCTTCTATAGTCTGTACATAAATATAATGTGTGGTGGTTTGAATTAGGTAACCCCCAATAAACTCATGTGTTCTGAATGCTTGGCCTCCAGCTGGTGACAATTCCATTCTAGGCATTGAGGTGATGTCCAGCCTTTGCTCATGCCACATTTTCCTCTGCCATCATGGAAGTTCCCCTCAAGTCTGTAAGCCTTTCCTCTAACAATCTGCTTTTGGTCAGGTGCTTTGTGTCAGCGATGAGAAGGAAAATGCAACAGGAAAATTGGTACCAGTGGAGCGGGGTCATTGCTACTAGAAACCTGGCTGTGGCTTTTGACCTTTAGAACTAATTTGCAGGAGCAATGTGAAAGGATTTGAAACCTTGGTCTAAGAGATACATTTTAGTGCTAAAGACAGAGTTTGATGAACCATTCTGGTTAGAGCTAAAGACCTAAATGCAGTAATAACCATGGACTGTGAGGTTTGGCCTAGAGGGGGGAAAGGATCAGGACTGGTTTAGAAGCAGTTTGTGTAAGAGGCTTGCTGCATTCTGCCTACCTGAGTCCTGAGAACTTGTGCAGGGTTGCATTGTATAAAAATATACAGATGTGAGCAGAAGGATATGGCACAGAAAGAAATGAAAGCTTCAGGCTGGAAGCAGCAGCCATTCAGTTGTAATTGTTTGAGAGATTACAGCCATTGAAATTAGGCCAGCTGTTCTGCATTGGGAAAGCAGGAAAAATATGGACTCTTTTGAAAGTCAGGGGCCAGGATGCTGAAGAAGTACCCTGCTCTTCAAAGTCAGCTTTATTCCCCCTTTGATTAATAATTTGGTAGCCCACATGGTATTATGGAGTATAACAAATGCAAGAAAGAGAGGGTCATTTGATTTACAACAGTTTTGTGTTTTGGAAATGGCCATGGGCAATGTGAGACAGGGTTGCTGGAAGTCACTGGAGGCCTAATGGAGCTATGAGGATGAACAGTGGGTTGCAGTGTCACAGTGGAGATGTCAGGACTATGGGACAGATGCTAAAGAGAGCCCAGGGAGTTTTCCCTGGGCTGTGAGCAGCCCAGCTAGAGGGATATAATTGGAACTCCAGTCTTTGTCACTGGTTAGATGTTAGATTGGCGCTATGAACATTATTATTTGTGCTGTTTGTCTTAGATCTTGTATTGGTTCAATCTTTCCTTGTTATGTTCAGTGCCATCATTTGCAGTGTGACTGTTTATTCTGGACCATTATGTCCTGCTTTGGTTTTACAGCTCAGCTAAAAGACCTTGGTCAATGGAAATGTTTGATCAGTATTGAGACTGAAAAAAAAAAACTATGGGGAATTTTAAAGTTGGACTGAATACATTACATTGTGCATCATGGATGGTCATCAGTTTATGGGGGCCAGGAGTAGAATGAGGGGGTTTGAATTAGGTGTCAACCATAAACTATGAGTTTTGAATGCCTGATCCCCTGCTGATGGCAATTTTGGAATTAGAGTCTTCCTGGAGGTGGGCTTGTGGGTGTTATAACCAGCTTCTCCTTGCTGGTGTTTGGCACACTCTCCTGCTACTGTTGTCCATCTGATGTTGGTCAGGAGGTGATGTCCACCCTCTGCTCATGCCATGTTTTCAAAACCCAGCCAACATGGAGCTTCCCCTTGATTCTGTAAGCCAAAATAAACTCTTTCCTCCCACAAGTTGCTTTTGGTCAGGTTCTTTGTGTCACCCACAAGAAGTTTGACTGCAACTTGATATAAATATATTTTTTATTTTATTTTTAAACATATAGGTGCTGAGCGTGGTGGTGCATGCCTTTATTTTATTTTTTATTTATTTATTTATTTATTTATTTATTTATTTATTTATTTATTTGAGACAGAGAAAGAGATAGAAAGAATGGTGCACCGGGACCTCCAGCCACTGCAAACGAACTCCAAATGCATGTATCACCTTGTGCATCTGGCTTACGTGGGTCCTGGGGAATCAAACCTGGGTCCTCTGGCTTTGCAGGCAAGTGTCTTAACTGCTAAGCCATTCCTCCAGCCCTATTTTATTTATTTTTAATATTTATTTAGTTATATATTTATTTGAGAGAGAGAGAAAGAGGGAGGAGATGAGAGAGAGAGAGGGAGGAAGAATAAGAAAGAGGGAATGGAAACGCCAGAGCTTCTAGCTACTGAAAATGAACTCCAGATGCTTGTGTTACTTTGTGCATCTGGTTTTACATGAGTACTGGGGCATCCAACCTGGGTCATTTGGCTTTACAGGCAAACCCCTTAACTGCTAAGCCATTTCTCCAGCCCTAAATATATATTTTAAAAAAGGAATTTATGAGCAAAGAGGGGTAGTTGGATGTTAAATGTCTGTGATTCAATGAAAAAGTTGCCAGAACTTTGTCAAAATTGTTTATTACTTTTAATTAGCTTTTAAATTACTTGATATTCTTTAATCAATCTGTAATCTACATTGATGTATGCACGAGATGAGAACTTAATTTTGTTTTATTTATTCCCTCAAGTACTAATCAATTGTCTCAGTGCCATTTATTGACTGTTTCTTCTTTCTCCATAGACTTGTATCACCACTTTTATTATTAAATAAAGTCAGATACCTGAAAAATTGTTTGGAGCTATCTGTTCTATCCCATCGACAATGTTACAATTATTGTGACATAAATCATATTCATCTGCATTGTAACATTTACGTACTTTGCTGTTTTAATCTTTCAAGCATTGTAGTCTATGTGAATATCTATATTCTTAGTACTTCTTAATCATTCTTTTGGTTTCAGGTTGTTCTTGTCTGTGTTGCCCATTCATTCCTCTAGCTGAATTTGAAAGTCACTTTGTCAAATTCTTTCTCTTCCCACCAAGGGAAAAATGGATACAACAAAATAAAATTACTTGTGTGGGGATTTTTATTAGAATTTTATCAAACTCATATCTTTATTTGGAAGGAAATGACATTAACTAATCATTCTTTAATTCTGTTTATCTGATCTTGTCTTAAATTCTCTTAATGGTCTTTTATTATTTCTTCATGTATGTTCTTTTTATATTTATTTTTTAAATTATTTGAGAGTGACAGACAGAGAAAGAGGCAGATAGATAGATAGAGAATGGGTGTGCCAGGGCCTCCAGCAACTGCAAACAAACTCCATGTGCCACCTTGTGCATCTGGCTTACGTGGATCCTGGGGAATCGAGCCTAGAGCTGGGGTCTTTAGGCTTCACAGGAAAGTGCTTAACCATTAAGCCATCTCTCCAGGCCCTATTTTTAATTTTAATAAAAATTTTAAAATATTTTATTTATTTGAGAGAAAAAGGAAGTTAGAGAGAGAGAGAGAGAGAGAAGAGGCAGATAGAGAAAATAGGTGTGCCAGGGCTTCCAGCCACTACAAATGAACTCAGATGCATGTGTCACCTTGTACATCTGGCTTACATGGGTCCTGGGGAATCAAACCTGGTTCCCTAGGCTATGCAGACAAGCACCTTAACTGCTACTCCATCTCTCTAGCCCCCTTCATGTATATTCTGCACACATCTAATTACATTTGTCCCTAGACTGGGCTTGTTTTTATCTATTTTAGAAATACATAAACTGGACTGGAGAGATTGCTAAGCAGTTAAGGTGCTTGCCTGCAAAGCTGAAGGCCTTGGGTTTGATTTCCCAGTACTTACATAAAGCCAGATACACAAGGTGGTGCATGTGTCTATGTCTGGAGTTCATTTGCAGAGGCTGGAGGCCCTGGCATGTCCATATTCATTTTGTCTCTCTCTCTCGCTCTCTTAAATAAATAAGTAAATGCACAGAAACTGAATGTTAACCAAATTTACATGAGAGGTGGTGTGGTGAGAAGTGGGGATGGAACTGAATCCACATCCATCTGCCAGCACAGCCTGCTCTCTCACTCACCACCCCTCTTCATTTAAGACTCTATTATGCTTTGAATGAATGCTAGTGATTATTTTCTATAAAAACACCAATTTCAGGATGATTTTCTGGTTGCGGGCACACAGTTACACATTATGCTTTCACTTCCTGTCTGCCTTCTTCAGTTGTACACTTATATCATTTAACTTCCTTCTTTCTCTTTTCAGCAAATGGAAGTCATAATGGCTACCCTCTCCTTTCCACAGCCAGTGCCCACTCTTCCTGAACGCAGGCCTTGTCATTGTTCTGGTTCTTGTGCACAGAGCCTGTTGTCAGCCATGTACCATGAGAATAGACCACTCAGTTCTTGGTAGATACTGCTTGACCAAGAAAAAAAGCATGCAGGTCAGCTGCTCAGCTGAGTTCAGGAGTTACAGAATTCAACTATACGTTCTGTCATTGGCAAGGCAAGAGGTCTCCCAGGCTACCCGCTTCTCTTTTGATTTGGTCCATGGAACAGTCAGAGATGAGCAGATTGTGTTATCATGACATTTTAAAGGATCTTCCTAATTCCCCACTTTCCCTTATCCTTTCTTCTTATCCTCTCCTTTCCTTCCCTTCCCTCCTCCTTCTCCTTCTTTTCCTCCTTTTATTTGTTATTTGTTTTTTGAGATAGACTTTCATGTATCCCAGAGTGGCCTTGAACTTGGTATGTAGTCAAGGATGACCTTGAGCTTCTGCTCTTCCTGCTTCCACCTCTCCAGTGCTGGGATTACAAGCATGTCCCACCACACCTGGTTTATGTGGTGCTGGTGATCCAACCCGGGGCTTCATCATGCAAGCGCGCTACCAACTGAGCTACAGCCCCAGACCCAGGTTTCTCATTTTCCTATAATAGGCCAGTGCTATAATTTTGATCCCTAGTGTTCTCCAGAGGCCTGTGAGTTTGAGATGGAATCCTCAAAGTGATCAGGTACCTTTGGAGGGCAATTAAATTCAGATGAGGTCATGGGAATGGCACATCCATGATAGAATTAGTTTCTTTATAAGAAGCGGGAAAGCAGCATTATGTTTCTTTTTGTCACGTGAAGGTGTGGTGAGAAGGCAGCTACGCAAAGCTATGCAGAGAGCTCTTGCTCTATCCATTGATAGGGTAGCTGCCTCTCCATCTCTCTCTCTCTGCTTGCAAATAAATAAATTATATATTTTAAAACAAGAAAATAAATTTCTGTTGGTTAAGCCACTCAGAGTATGATATTTCATTATAGCAATCTGAGTGTCCTGAGGCATTTCTATACTGACTTCAGTTTTTATGTTCCTATAACCTTGTCTGCCACACCAGAATGTAAGTGCCAAAACCTTATCTGTGTTGCTTTTTGGTCCTGGCATGGTGAGTGGCACATCAAAGGAACTCCATAAATACATGTTGGTGAGTCAGTGAAAACTATCTTGCTGCCTCCCGGCTTGTGCCTCTGACAATGGAACCTCAGGGTCAAGCCTGAAAAATTGATGTTGCCATTCTGTGGTTTTGGGAAAACAATAAAAATGATGTAGGGAATGTCTGCAAGAAACATAGAAATCTTTCAAGAAATAGTTTTCATTATCACAGTCATCTCCATGCAAAAATACTGTGAGAAAGGCAGGCAGAGAGCTGCCCAAACCAGGCTTTGTAGGAAGAGTCTATTCAGTCGGAGTTAAATTATACAAGTCAAGAGGCTCATTTCTAATTTAATTTTTTTAGTGTGTCAGAGCCCATGGATTGATCATTTGTTACAAGAACTAATTTATATTCACTGTTTCTAATGGAATCATTTATTAGTTCTCACAGTTCTGGGAATAAACTGAGATTAAACCATGTTGTTCTTGCTCCAAGTTCTTCCATAGTTTTAGTTAGATGGTGGCCAGAGTGCGTCATCTCAAAGTCTTCCCTGATCATATGCCTATGGTTGATGAAGGCTACTGACTGGGCCTTGACAAGTTATCACATAGCTTCTTTGTGGCCCAGGCTTCCATACAGCCTTAAAGCTGCTGAGTCAAGACTGAGTATTCCAAGGTATGGAGCCAGGTGGAAGGCCAATAACTTTTCCTAACCTAGCCTGGAACTCACAAGGCATTTCTTCTACAATATTAGGCCAGAATCCAGCCCATGTTCAAAGGGAAGGGGAGTTACATCTCTACCTCTCAATGGTGGTGTCAAAGAATTGGCGGGCATGTTTCAATACCACTATACAAGTTAAATAAAGATAAATATTGCTGAGGATGTTAGATGATTTTCAAATAATTAGTAACAATGAGTATAATCATTAAATGGCTCAGAACATCCCTGTCAGGTCATCAATACACTCTGTCTCCTGAACATTATGTGGTGACTAAGTTGTAGCTGTGGATTTATCATGAGCGAGGCTCAGTGCTGGCTCTGCTATCTAATAGCTTTCTGTTGTGGTTTAAGTAAGAAATGTTCCCTACAAGGGACCATGTACTAAAAGGTTGGTCCCAGACGGTATCATTGTTTTAGGAGGTTCTGGAAACTTTAGGAGGTAGGGCCTAGGTGGGGAAAGTAGGTCTCTGGGGGCCATATCATAACCTAGGGGGCTCTCTCTTTCTCTTCTCCCTTCTCTGACACTGCAAGGAAAAGAACTCCCTCTGTCATGTACTCCAGTTGCATGATGTTCTGTTCAAATGCACAGAGCCAGGCAACTAGGGACTAAACCCTCTGAAACTAGGAGATGAGATACGTCTTTATTCTCTTTCATTTGTTCATGTGAGGTATTTTGTTACAGCAACAAAGTCTGACTAGCACACTTCATCCTCCAGGTGAGCTCTGGCCGGCCTCTCAATCCTGGCTAATAATGCATGAAGAATGCCAGCACATGGGGAGCAGGCAATAGAGACGATTTGTAAGCTCAGCACCTCCACCATGTTCCGCACTCATTCACTCAACAGGACACAAGAAATGAGCCTGTGTGGAGGGCATCTTGTCCTCCCCTGGGCCACTGTGGAACTTGCCTTCCACTCTCCTCTGAGTGCAGGTAGCTCTCAGCTGGGCCCCCTCTCAAGGCTACTTACAGGCTGCTGGGGTGGGTGGGCATGGCAACAGCCCCATCGCAGCCGGCGCGTGGCCAGAGACTCAGATCTGCCAGTGTGGGCGCAAACACTCTCTCCCCAGAAAAGATGCTTGAAGGCATAGACGAGGGGAAGGGAAGATTAAAAATAAAGAGTGGTCATGTTCCGTTTTGAAATTAAAAGAAGAATCGTGGACTCAGAGGCCCTCCGGAGGGGGCAGGGCCAAGATGGGAGGAAGGGGTGGGGAACACCGTAAGGCTTCCTCTCCCTTGAACTCTAATTCATGGGACACCCCGTGTTTATTTTGTTTGTGCCTCTCAGGAATGGAATTTTAGAGTTTGAATTGGGCATGTGCACATTTGCTCTGCAGCTATCCACATCATTCTCTATTATCTGTGTCAAGCCCGCCTTCATCAACATCAAACATTTTCTTGGCTCTGATAGGCATTCAAGTTTGGTTTGCATCCTACCTACTTGATGCCCTTCTTGTTCTCGTGGTGCTGATAAAACTTACATGGATGGTGCACACACCGTGTAAATATGGATGGCTCTCCTCTCTACCATCTCCCTGGAAACCACATAGGAGATGTCTCTACTGCACGGAGAAAGCAGCTAAGGTGGGCAGGGGCTGACTGACTTTGTCCAAAATGACGTGGTGTGCTATAGTGTCTGAGCTTCCTGCTGAACCCATGCACTATTCACTGGGAACTTTTATGACAGAAAATGTACTCCAAATTGGTTTAATTCAAGGAAGAAGACAGAAGTCTGTTGGGCCATTGGCTCAAACAGCTGAAACCCCAGTGCATTTGGATCCAGAGATGGAAACTCCACCTCTCAGGGCTGGTCTCCTTGATTCGGCACCATGTATAGACCAGTTCTGCCCTCGTGCTGGCAAAACAGCTCCTCATCAAGACCTGCCCTCCCACCAAGCCTTGTTGAGAAGAGAGGCTCTTTGGTTCGGGAGAGGGCTCAGTTGGTAAAGTGCTTGTCATGCAAGCGTGAGGACTCCATCCCCCATATAAAGGCTGAGCATGGCAGTGTGTGCCTGAAATCC
Source organism: Orientallactaga sibirica (assembly GCA_036365145.1). Classification (NCBI taxonomy): domain Eukaryota; kingdom Metazoa; phylum Chordata; class Mammalia; order Rodentia; family Dipodidae; genus Orientallactaga; species Orientallactaga sibirica. The sequence continues at coordinate 700,650 of JAEOAD010000794.1, read as the reverse complement.
CAGTGATGTGGAGGTGAAGACGGGATGACGCCTGGGGCTTGCTGGCTAGCTAGAGAAATCTGTGCGTTCCAGGTTTAGTAAGAGACTCTGTCTCCCAAAATAAGGGGAAATGTGATTGAGGAAGAAACTCAACATTAATGTCTGGCCTCCAAAAGCCCCACACATGTGTGCCCACACACACATGCAAAAAAAAAAAAAAAAAGCTTTTCTTTTCCAATAGTTTTTAAATTTTATTTTTTTACATAATTTCTTTCTTGGATGTGTGTGTAGTAGGTGGTGTGCTATGTGTGTATTCACACGTGTGCAGGTGTATACATCCCATGGGCATGCATGTGGAGAGCAGAGGACATGTCCTTCTCTATTGCACTTCTACCTTTTGTTCCTGAGGCAGAATCTCTCTCTGAACCTGTTTTCCATTAAACTGGCTGACCAAGGAGCACCAGCGATCCCCCTGTCTCTGCCCCTCAGTGGTGGGGTTACAGGCATGCACAACTAAACACACCTTTTTATATGAGTACTAGGAATCAAACTCAGATCCTTATACTTGTGTTGCAAATGCTTTGCCCACTGAGCCATCTCTATAACTAGTTTTTTTTGTTTGCATTTTTTCAAGGTGGGGGTCTTACTCACTCTAGCCCAGGCTGACCTAGAATTCACTCTGTAGTCCCAGGCTGGCCTTGAACTCACAGCACGCACATGCGCGTGTTTGCGTGCGCGCGCGCGCGCACACACACACACACACACACACACACACACAAAACCTCCTACCTTTGCCTCCTGAATGCTGAGATTAAAGGCATGCACCACCATGCCTGGCCTCTAGCTACTTAAAAAAAATATTTATTTATTTGAGAGAAAGAGTAAGAGTCAGAGAGAGAGAGAGAGAGAGAGAGAGAGAGAGAGAGATGGTGTGCCATGACCCCTAGCCACTACAGACGAACTCCAGATGTATGCACCACCTTGCACATCCAGCTTTACATGGGTCCTGGGGAATCAAACCTGGGTCCTTTGGCTTTGCAAGCACATGCCTTAACCACTAAGCCATCTCTCCAGTCTTGTCTAGTTACTTTTAATTTACTTTTTAATGTCCTGGGCATGATGACTCTGGCAAGAATTGAGTCATATAATTATTTCAGAGCCAGTCATTTAGACTAGAAGATGGCTTAGAGATATACTCTTGAAGCTTTAAGTAGCATTAGGTCCACCTGAACCATATCGACTGACAATGGTGGATTGTATCACAGAAAAATGTCTGTGAGCTCGTGTCAGAGGGGAAATGTTTACTACAAAGGAGTATATCACTTGCTATGGTGTAAGTGTGTTTTCTACCAGTTTAAGTGCTGGGAATGGAATCCCCAAGTTCATGTGGTATTTGAGATGGAGACTTTTGAAGGCAATTAGGATTAGATGGGACCATGAGATTGGGTCCCCAGGACAGCATCAGTGGCTTTATCTGAGCAAGAAGAGAGACTCGGGCTAATATACTTGCTGGTCTTACCAAGTGATGCCTTCTGTCATGCTACAGTGCAGCATGATGTTCCACCAGAGGCTGAGCAGATGCCAGCTCCACACTGTGGGCCTTCTCCAGAGCCGCAAACCACATAAACCCCCCTTCTCTGTGAATTAGCTCACTGGGGATGTTTTGTTATAGCAAGAGAGAATGGACTAAAATATTGCCCTTCCTAAAGGCTTTAGAAGTCTGAGCACTTCCTATCATAGTGAACAGACAAATGTACTGGGGACTAAATGGGGCTGTCCCTAACCCTCAGCATGTGCAAAAAGTGATTCTACATGCTGCTGTTTTTGAAAAAACCTAACATTATTGTCTTCCCAGATGTCACTCACCTTTTTTCTCTAATTACACCACTGTCCTTTGAAAAATCGATCATACCTCCTGTGATTCAAAGCAATTGTCCCTTCCTTTTTGTGTGTTCCAGGGTGAACATGGACTCAGGCTTAGCAACTCTGATACTTATCCCCCTGGCTGAGATATTAAGTTAAAGATGGTATTCAAGCCAAGACAGTGAAACTCAATCCCAGAGCTTTCGCTGGGACTACTGGAAAATAGAAATTCTACTTCTCTGGTATCGCTCAACTCTAGGATAGATGCTGGAATTTCTGGAGATCACCGAGAAGATGAAGCCATGGGGAAAACTGTATGAGTAGCTGGATCCATCTGTGCCAGAAGCCAGATAATCCAAGGAGTCCTTTTAGTTACCAAAGAAATTACCTCTGTCTGAAGGAAGTCTGTCACTTGTGACCCTAAGAAAGTCCACATTCAAGTTTTATATCAAGGCAAGTGCTGGCTTCTAGGATGGACAAAGCAAAACAACACTCTGTTTTTTAAGCTTTTTAAAATTGGTTTGTTATTTATTTGAGAGTGACACACAGAGAGAGAATGAGAGAGAGAGAGAGAGAGAGAAAGAGAGAGGAGAGAGAATGAGTGTACCAGGGCCTCCAGCCACTGCAAAGGAACTCCAGATACATGTGCTCCCTTGTGCACTGGCACGGGTACTGGGGAATCATGCCTTGAACTGGGGTCCTTAGGCTTCACAGGCAAGTGCTTAACCATTAAGCCATCTCTCCAGCCCCCCCCCAAACAACACTCTATTGTAAGCCAGAGGGAACAGGGCACATGGTCCTCTCAGGGTGTTTGAGGGCTGCATGTTGCCTGTAGGGTATTGGAGAGCTAGCTCTAGTGTGGGTCCTCACTGTCCCCAGGGGTCGTTGGCCACTGACGACCTGGCTGCAGGAGGAGTTGGGGGGAAGCAGGGTCCTGGAGCCGGAGAGTGTGATGGGCAATGAACCACCTGGGAGGCCATCTGATGGATAGTGCGCTCTCGTTTATTCAAAGGGGGAGTGGGTTTATAAACACTTGAGAAAGGTTGGGAAGGTACATACAGACTATAGGGTGATTGGATACATAGGTTTATGGGTTGCTTTCTAATTGGTTGGAAGGCAGAAGTCGCGAGGGAGAAGCTGCAAGAAAGATAACAGAAGTGGCGGGAAAAGCTACGTGACTTCAGCCACATTTTGGATGGCTGCAGCTGCAGAGAGACTGTTTATAAGGGTCTCTTGGGCAGCTAGCCACAAGGTCAGGAACTGTGGTGGTGGGGCAAAACCTGACTATGGAATGATCAGATGTTTTGGGGATAGAGGGCAGAGGGCCCGCCAGTTCTGAGCGAAGATAGGGCACACTACAACCTTGCGCAAGGGCAGGGAGGGCCAGTCCCTGTCACCAGAGTGGGTTCCCAATGATAAGGCCAGCTGCAACCCCCACAGCCCAAGGTCCCCAGCCATGTCCAACAGCTCAGGCCAGCTTCCTCACAGTCCCAGCCCATGTTTAGCAATGCCCAACACTCTAGAGTGGGGTCTATCCAAAACTCAAACCACTCAGGCATGGTTTTGTCACGTGGCACTGAAGAATTACTGTGTTTGAGTAACAATTAGTCTCTGATCATATTCATTTTACCCTCGCCTAGCACATTCATTCTGGAAGGCTGGAAGACACAGGCACTACGGATTGACTGCATGCTGCGGGGGGCGGGGACTATACTATAAGCTATGGCCCTAGTCTTCATCTTACTTTTTATTTTGAGACTAGGTCTCACAAAGCTGTCCAGGCTGACCCTGAATTCATTCTGTAGCCCAGGTAAGCCTTGAACTTGCCATCGTCCTGCCTCTACCTCCCCAGTGGCTGAGAGGCACTAGGCCTCAGATCATTTTAACATAAGATATAAACACATAAACCCTGAGGGCCTGACAGACCTGCTTTAGCTTAGCCATTTACCAGGTCTGTGACTTCATAATCAAATTGCTTAGTGCTTCCAAGGTTCATCTTTCAGGCTCAATGAATTTCACACTGGTGGGGGGCCAACAAAAAAAAAGCTAACAAAATCTGGATGTGATAGCATACGCCTTTAATCCCAGCACTCAGGAGGCAGAGGTAGGAGGGTTGCTGAGAGTTCAAGGCCAGCCTGAGACTACATAGTAAATTCCAGGTCAGCCTGGGCTGGAATAAGACATTATCTCAAAAATGAAAAAAAAAAAAAAAAAAAAAAAAAAGCTAACAATTGTCACCATTATAAAACAAACAGTAATTCCTTAAAATGTTCAGCTTTGTCAGTAACTCAATAACTCAATTCTAAACCTCTCTTTGTTGTGTTATCTCTAGCTCCTGGGCATTATTTTTGCTATACATAGCCTCAGGTCACTCTGCTCTGGATTGATTTAAGAGCAAAGCAATTAAAGCACGGATATGGGCGCTAGTTTGTCAAGAGTCAGCCCCTGCCCTGCTAGTGGCTGTGCAACCATGGACAAACGGCGCTACTTCTCTGGGGCTGTTTCTGTCCGTCATGTAGGCTTAAATAGATTACCGTTTACGGTATGTCTGGAACAGTGGTTAGAGTTAGTCATCACTGATAAGTTTCATATAGGTTCGTGTCAAGCTCACTTATGCTTAGTGGCCAGTACTGACTTGTGGTGGACACACACCACTCTGAGAGCACGACAGGCTCTTTTGCTGAGTTGTGATAATTTGGGTTCTGATGTGGTCCCTCTAATCTTAGCATCACTCAGCCACACACAGTATTTTGAATTTATACATCCTGGTGACAGCTCTGGCTTTGTCAATGTTTGGTGTGTGTTTTGAAAGTTGATTAATAAGTTTTAGAGGCAGCATACACTCATTCCAAGCCTGGCTTCTCCATCTGCTGCTCTGTCTTGAGCCAGTCACAACCTCTTTGAGCCTCAGCTTCCTCAACTGAAAAATGACAAACGGAATGTGGTACCTATCTTGCAGGTTGGAGTGAGGACTAACTGGGTGCTTATGGAAACTCCTAAGAAAAGATTGTTACATCCTAAATGAAAAATTATTCAATTATAGATGATAATGTCCAATTAATATAGTCTACAAGTGGAATACCCCCAAGTGCCCTTAGAATTTCCTTGAAAGAGCTGGCAATGCATGCCCATTAATCTTGTACACTAGTATTTTCAAGCTTGTAGTCTTCCTGGCAAGTATGCCCATTCATTTTACTTTCACAGTCTAGAACTTCAAAAATCCCATTAAATGCCTATATTTGAAAATCAGAACATCTCACCTTTACTAGTTACTTTCTTTTCTTTTTTAAAAAATATTTTTATTATTTATTTGAGAGAGAGCGAGTGAGAGAGTGTGTACGGACACACCAGGGCCTCTTGCCACTGCAAACAAACAAATTGACAATTCACCACACTATGCACTTGGCTTTACATGGGCACTGGGGAATTGAACTCAGGCCAGCAGGCTTTGCAAGCAAGTGCCTTTGACTGCTGAGCCATCTTCTCAGCCTCTCAGTTACTTTGTTGTTGCTGGAACAAAATACCTGACAGAAATTAGTCTGAGGAAGAAAGTCTTTATTTCCACTTACTGTTCTGGAGGGCAGAGTCCAACACAGTGGGGAAGCCCAGCATGGCAGGAGCAGGAAGCCAGTGTCACGTCATCTCATCAGCAGGGAGGAGGCTGTGAATACTGAATGCTCAGCTAGCTCTCTCCTTGCTATCTAGTCCAGGACACCAGGCCATGGGATGGTGCTGCCCACAGTTAAGGGTGGGTCCTCCTACCTTAACTAACCTAATTTAGAAAATCCTTCACAGACATGACTGGAGGTTTGTTTCCATGGTGATTCTAAATCATCAGATAAAAATCTGGTTTCCCAGCTGCTCTTGAGGAAGAAGGTGGTGTCATCGGACTCCTCTCTCCAGGGACCACTTTGAGGGACTATAATTTAAGTAGACAAAGTGCTCTCCAGCCCAGGAGATCTTGGGCTGAATCATTCTTTCTTTTACCCTCCTGAGGTGCTTCATGCATTTGTCTTTTTTCCTTGCCAGTCAAGGGAAGCAATAAGCAATACATACACATATGCACACATGTACACACACACACACACACACACAACATGATGTGCTTCAATCAGGAGCCACAACAGTCCTGAAGAAGCATTGTTGATTCCTGAAAGGGTGAATGGGCAGGGAGGGGCCAACTAACTCCCCAAAGTTATGCAACTGGTGTGTGGTGCGTGGGGTTCAAACACTCTGGGCTGTCACTATACTATGTCACTGCACTGTACTATGTAGTAACTCCTTTGCTCCTGCCAAGGTCAAGTTTTCTGTAATTGCACAAATTAAATAAAACTATGTTCTAGGGTGTTCACTTTCAGTGCTCATTGCCATGTTGGCCAAGGGGCCTTTGTTGTGGATGCCTAAGACTGTAATGTAGGGAATCAGCTATCTAACTTCCCTGCTGCCACCAGTATCATCAGACCCAGCTTCCATACACAAGGATAGTCCTACCTGGCATAGAAGCTCCTACTGGAAGCCACTGAATGTGGAGTGAGAGCCTCTTTCTATACAGAAGCCTGAACAACTCAACCCTGCAGTTGCAGCGCCTAAGCAGCCAGACCTGTGCCTGGAAATGGGTACCCTGTGCTCATCTTTTACCACCACATCATGCCTTTCCCACCTGAGTGTGAACTATTGATTGCATTCACTTTCTAACCATGCTGAGAGTCAAATCAAGGTAACACATCCTTATATAAAAGTGCTATGCATCCCCATATATGTGTATATGCACATATATGTGTATATCAGCTTTTACACATACCAGCTGTCTGTGTATGTTTCTTCTTAATAAACACAGACATTTTGCAGACCCTGGAGATTCCCCAACTCTCAGAGCCTTCATTCTTTCTTGATTAAGAAATTCTTCCATTTTCTACAAAGCTCATCTAGCAAGATTTTTTTTTTTGTCAAGCTTTCCTTCTCAAAGTCTGTATTATAGAAACAAGACGTCTTATTTTCCTTTTCTGGTTATAAAATTATATGATAATATTTGAGCATGTTGTTTCAAAATACAAGTCACCCCCTATTCCAATCCCTGGAGAATCACTGATCTATGAGTGATTCTCATGGATTTCTAAGAGAACGTCTTTAGCCAAATGGTTAGGTTTTGAGATGATGCCTGATGACTGCTATCAAATGCTTAACATTTGAAAATAAATTCACAAAACACAGAAGAGGAACAGATGGTCTGCAAGTTTTGTCCATTCTCTGTAGCTTTCCACCACTCTCTGCAGCATCAGACAAAAAGGAGTTTGAGCCAACCCCAGGTGGGTGTATTGCGAGGGGGAGGCAAGCTGTCCCCAAGCTTGAACTGTACAAATCAACGGCTGTCTTCAAGGGAAGGGACTTTGGGGGGGGGGTAGCTGTACCAACAGACATGGGGTTATTACTCCTATCCAGCTGGAGAGGGGATAGAACCAATGGGGAAGGGGTTTCTAGGGACAAGGTGTGTCGTGTTGTCAGAGTGTCCTTAAAAGTTCCTTCTCGTCTCACTTCCTGGGACACTTAGGAGTGAGGTCCCATCACCAAGTGCCCTTCCCCATGACACCCTGCATCGAAGGCCTCAGTTTGAGAATCCTAATTTGCATGATTTCACATCTACTAAGTTATGATGTTAGACAATGACCTGATGTCCACCAGGCATCTTAGCGTGCCCATGCCACTGTAACAGATGATCACAAACCTGGTAGCTGCAAACCAAGGCCATGCATTCTTTTACAGTTCTGTAAGCCAGAAGTCAAAAACCAAGGTGTCAGCAAGTTCACGCTCTCTAGAGATGCTAGGGGACAATTCCTCTTTGCAGCTTAATCACTTCTGGCAGCTGTCACATTCTTTGGTCGGTGACCACATCTCCTTTTGCTTCATCTTGTCGCCTTCTCCTCTGTGTGCCTGTGTCATCCCCCTTGGTAATCTGCCTTATGAGGGGATTGGGAGGGAACTGAGGGCTCAGCCTAGAAGTCCAGGGTGTTCTCTTCAACTTAAGATCCCCAGTTGGTTTCCTTTTCCAATGAAGATAATAGGTACAGCTTTTAGGGTTAAGACTGTTATCTGTGTATGGTGTGGATGAGTGACCCCCAAAGGTCCACATGCTAAAGAGTTTGTCCCCAGAATGGTACAATTACCACTCCTCAAGGTGGGATCTGTATGAGTGGTGCCTTGCAGGAGGTCCTTGGGTTATTGATAATGTGCTCTTTAAGGAGGTTGTAGGATTCTGCAGACTCCTGATGTGAGTGGGTTTTCTCGGCTGCCCGCTCTCTGCCATTACTGCTTGTGGCTCAACCAGAGGCCCAGAGCAATGGGCCTGGAAGTTTCAAAGCCATGAGTGAACCTTTCTGTGTATTATTTAATATCTCAGGTACTTTTCTATGGTGATAGAAATGTGACTGGTACAATATCTTTGTGTAGGCATCATCCAAACCATTGTGCTAGGTTTTCCTCACCATTGCTGAATCCCTAACCAGATACAGTTTTTCCTTTATTCCAGTCCTGGTCTCTTCACTTCAGAAAAGCTAGATAGCTTGGATTAGTCCAAACCAGTCACCTTCCTTCTCTGTGGTGTTTCACTTCCCTCCAAGGGCAGCAGTGGTCAAGGAAAGCCATGCCTCCTACACTGTGGTTATGGCTCCCATCCCTCCTCCATTTCTTCCTTGCACCCCTCTAAACCACATCCTCTAATGTGAATTGATCTTAGCTCTCTGTGATTGTCAACTTAATTGAGCTGAGTGACACCTAGAAGATGAATAGAGCACACTTCTGACTATGTTTGTGAAGGTGTTTACAAAGATCATTGGCACATGAGTCAACCAATGGAGGGCAGAAGACTCACTTAATGTAGGTGGTACTACCCAACAGTCTGGGAGCCCGCATGGAACAAAAAGTGGACTGAAGAGGAAGCCCAGGAATGTGCAAATTCAGTGATTGAGTGGGTGTATCTTTTGTAGCTGCTATCACCCACGGACATCAAACTGCAACTTCTTTGGTCTGTGAACATTGGACTCACGCTAGAAACTCTCCAGGGAACTTCCAGGATATTTGGCTTCATACTAGGGCTGCATCACTGGTCCCTTTTGTCCTGGGGCTTTTGGATTCTTTTATTATACTGAGTTTCTCCAGTTCTTCATACTGCACATGACCTTGTGGGACTCTCCAGCATCTAACTGTGTAAGTCAAATTGATAAGTCCCCTTTTATAATTATGTATACATTCCGTTGTTTCTGTTCCTATAGAGAACCCCAGTACTGTTTGATATGGGGTGAATCGATAATTTCTCTCCAATGGCTCATACTTTGAGTGCTTGTTCTCTAGCCGGGGCCATGATTTTTAGAGGCTTTGGAAACTTTAGGAGGTGAGGCGTAGGTGGCAGAAATTAGTCACTAAGGATGGGCCTTTTGAAGACCATGCCTGGTCCCTGGTTCCTGCCTGGCTTCCTGATCTACCATGATATGAACAGCTGTCATCTGCCACAATGCCCTGCTGCATGATGCTCTGCATCAGTCATGGACAGAACCCTTGAAACTGTGAGTCAAAAATATTTCCTTCCTTCTTCTAACTGGTATTTTTTCACAGTGGTACCAAAGTGCTTAAAACACTGTCCTTTGTTTACCGTAAGGAGATGGAATAACAGCCCTTGCAAGATGTCCAAGTCCCCATTTCTGAAACCTGTGAGTATCTTACCTTACTTAGCAAAAGGAATTTTTCAGGGCCTTGGGTGGAGATTATCCTGGATTACCTGGGTGGGTCCAGTGTAAAGTCCACTGAGTGCAGGAGCATGCTGAGATAGAAAAGGTGCTGTGACCATGCAAGCAGAAGGTGCACTGATGTACTTTAAGGGAGAAACGGACTACGAGCCAAAGAATGCAGGCCCTCTCTGGAAGGTGGAGGAAGCAGCTTCTCCCCCTACAGCTTCCAAAAGGAACCGCATCTGCTAATACCTCGACGTCAGGCAAGTGAGACTGATGTTGACTTTCAAAACTTTGAGAAAATAAACGTGTATTCATTGTATCTTCAGTGTGTGGTTGTTATAGCAACCATGGGAAACTAATACAGTCTGTGGGGGATTCTCACTGAACTTCTCACCAAGAAGGTCTGCGGATGTGTGCACAGTCAGGCCCCTACTTTCCTCTTTGGCATCACCGGCATCTACTTTGCAGTGCCCACCATTCTTCAGTTACATAAGATTTTCTGTGCCTTACCGGGTCAGGTCTCAGGCCGGGTCTTTGGTGTTTCTCAAGCTTTGCTCTGGCTCCTTATCATCCAACTCGTGCTATCATTGTTTCTCAAGGTCTTTCCTTCTTTTTTGGTCAGACAGCTAAAAGCCCACTCATTCCCTCCTCTGCCAGTATGTATCCCACCACAGTTTTGTTCTCTTCATACCATGGATTGCTATATGCAGTCACCCCTTCTAGAACATCAGCCCTTTGAGAAAGGTCCCATGCTTTGTTTGTTATCTGGAACAGTCAGTGGTCCTAACGAGAGAACCCTGAGAGTGAATGAATGAACTACACCTTCCATGTCTAGTGACTTTTTGCTAGGATCATGGTTTGCCTGACAGAATTTCAGCCCCTGGAGTCAAATGTCCATGAGAAAACCACTCCCGAGTAAGCCCGAGGAGACAGAGATGAGATCTGGAAGTGTTTTCTTCTCCTTCTTCTCTTTAACCACAGCGTCTTCTCCCTCAAAACACCTTTCAAGTATTTCTTCTTCGTTACCCATGCTGTCTGGAAATCTTTTGTTGGGCTGTGTCCGCTTACAATAAGTACAATTTCCCAAGGATGAGCGTAGGGTCAAATACATTAGGCGATCCTCAACTAAAGTTCCCTTTTGGTTTTCTGCTGCTTAGCTAGCTGTTGCTTTGCACGGTCTGAGGTTCCAAGGGAACGCCTCTGTTTGGAGAACAGGGACTCTTAAAGCTTGTGAGTTCATAGTCATGAGTTTCTGCTCTCTTTATGAGGGTCTGAACCTTTTGGCTCAGAGATATTTCCCATCTATATTATATCAATTTGTCCATCCATACCATTTGCTCAGATGCTCTTAGAGAAAAGTTCATAATGGTTTCTCTTCCCAACCTCTGCTTGCTGTCTAAGGAGAGAGAGGGGGTTGAGCTGGTTGGTCAACATTGGGCTTATTCATTAGACACAGCAAAAACACTCCTCCCCCTACGCTAGGCTATAGTATTGGGTAGATAGCTTCTGATGTTACCCAATAATCTCAGCCTTGCCTATTTATATCATTTGTAAGCCCTCCTTCTGGAGTGTGGGCTGGACCTTGTGACTTGCTTATAATGATTATCACTTAGGAAAAAATATAATGTCATTTCTATGCTTAAGCTATGGAAGACAAAACTCCCATCTTACCAATATCCTCATGAAGTTACCTTCTTAGCTTGCATACTTTGATGAAGTTAACTGCCTGGTATGGCTTAAATGTATTCTCCGGGTTGTCATATGTTGGAAATTTAATCCTAAAAGTCATATATTAATGGTATTTGGTGGTAGGGCCTTTGGGAAGTAAATATAATCAGATGAGGTCCTAAGTGTGGGTCCCTGGTGGTGATATTTTTCTTTAAGAGATGATAAGAGACTCAAATAAACAAGCTTGCTTCTTCCTACCATTTCATGCTCTCCACCACATCATGAAGTAGCAAGAAGGCCTCCCCAGATACAAAACAGATACAGACAACATTTTCTTGGGCTTCTCTGCCTCCATAACTATGAACTAAACACATTTCTACTCTTCATAAACTATAGTCTTTAGGTATTTAGCTTCAGAACAGAAAGCAGCCTAGGATACTGGCTTTGGACAGTACCCTCAGCAAAAGGCAGCTTCCCACGAAAAGCCAGTGAGGAACTAAGGCCCTCACCTCAATAGCTCCCAGGGAACAACCATGTGAGCAGCTTAGGAAGGGGCTCTTCCCTAGTTGATCCTCCAGATGAGACCACAGCTCCAGCTCATGCCTGATTATGACTTCTAAGACACTGAAGCAGGTTCCAGGTAAGTTCTGTGCAGACTCCTGTACACTGGAGAGTCAGTAATAAGCATGCGTGCTTTCAAGTGGCCAGGTGTTTGTGAACAGCCACAGGAAACTAACACAAGCCTCATGTTATCCACTTCTCCACACAATCCAACCCACCTTAGGGTTCAGAACCTGAAGGGGAACAGATAGCCAAATTTTCAAATCATAATAAATTTCACTTTCAGGCATTGTCATCTATGCATTTGTTTCTTTCCTGGTCCTGACAAAGGAAGTTCACTGGGTGGAAACAGAACTGTCTGTCCTTTCATCTCTTGTCCAAATAACACTTGAATTTCATCTTGACATACGGCCCAATTTAGGCAGGCCATATGTCAGGGAAATCAGCATTTATGGGACAGAAAAATCCACAGTGGATAGGATGTGTTTCACTCTAATGACAAGGACTCTAGAACTCAAATCTTTGTTTGTGGGAATCCAGATTCACTTTTGGAGCCAGCACTGCCTTTTAGAAAGCGTTATACAACAGAATTCCACATGGGCTATGGTGTTCTCCCAGAAAGCAAGCAGGAGCATAGGACGGGGGATATTTGACTTTGGGGCTAAATAAAAAGGCCTGGGCTATGCCTGGCTCAGAGCAGCTGCTCAGTATTTATTAAGTGAAAGATGGGGTTATCTCTAGTGGATCAAGAAAGCAGAAGGTTACCATGGAACAGTAACCTTTCAAATACCATTTTAAATGGCGCATGTGGCCAAACCTCTATAGGTTCAGTTCCCATGTACTTTTTTTTTTTTTTTTTTTAAATGTGATGCATAGAACATGGTTTCTCAAGTGTAAGTTGGCTTCAGCCATTTTCAACTGGTAGGTTTCTAAAATTCTCCAAAGATGAGCTCACTAGCAGGATCAATGGATTCACTGTATCTGCCCAGTTGCTCCATTTCCTGGGGCTTCTCCAAGAAAGGAGGAGTTGAATAAACCCTGTAGAGTCTCGCAATGTACTTAGTGTGTGACAGGCTCGCTCTTTTCTGCTACCCACTAGCCTCAGCAGCTACAAAAGCATGCACTACAGATTGGATTACTACATCTTTTGAAAAGAAAATAGAAGCATGACTTCATTCAGAGGAGAACGTAGCAGGCTGACACCCAGTGATTCAGTGCTGTGCCACTCTGCTCTGAAAGTGGGACTATCTCGCCAACAGCATCACGAAGCAACCTCCCTTATTTTCTCTTGTTCCCTGGGCCTCCCTGGATAAGTTAGGCTGTTGAACAAAGGGTACGAGTGGTTTTTCCCCCTCTTTTGCAAATGCCAAGCTAAATTGGGATAAAATAGTGGAAGGTATAAGTGTATGTATCTTAAATAGTAACACCTTTATGGACCACAAAGAAAAGCTTTTTTTTTTTTTTTTTTTTTTTTTTTTTTCATGATAGGGTCTCACTCTAGCCCAAGCTGACCTGGAATTCACTATGTAGTTTCAGGGTGGCCTCGAACTCACAATGATCCACCTACCTCTGCCTCCTGAGTGCTGGGATTAAAGGTGTGTACCACCACACCTGGCCTGGATGATTTTTATAATGAAATTTTTGTTAGTAGTAAACTTGAAACCCATTAACTAGAGACATGTGTAGATACTCTGATATGAGCACAAGAAAATGTTAAGGTCATGAAGCCTGGGGCTCACAAAAGGCAAAAGCTTCAACTTCAATGGCTATAGTAATCTGAGAAATGGGTGCAGAGAAGACAATAGAAGGCAGTGGAGACTGTGATAAAAAGAGAATACACACAGCTTTCAAGGAAGACAGCCATTTCATAGCCCTAGTTCCACCTCGAAAGACAGATCCATTGTTGCCTATCTTCTGAATTTTTTTTCCCAATGAAATCTGAAATTGCACAAATTCCTCTGAAATGTCCCATATTTAAGTGTGGATAATGATTTCAGTAAAATACTGTTCTGTGTGAGGGAATGACACTTCTGCTACAGAAGTCTGAGGATCTCCTGTCTATAAGGTCTGGCCAGAGGCACTTAAAAGCAGACATGTAGGGCTGAAGAGATGGCTTAGCAGTTAAGGTGTTTGCCTGCAGAGCCTAAGGACCCAAGTTCAATTCCCTAGTACCCACATAAGCCAGATGCACAAGGTGGTGCATGCGTCTGGAGTTCTTTTGCAGTGGCTGGAGCCCTGGTGAGCCCATTCTCTCTGCCTCCTCACCCCTCTCTCTCCTAATAAGTAAGTAAGGAAGTTTTTTTCAAAGCAGACATATAAACAAGAGGGTTTGCATATATTAATTCAGTTTAATCATACCAATTCTTAAACAAAAAAAAAATCCTCCAAGAGACAATAGTTCACAGTAACTGCAAAGCTTACAACTTTTAAAAATACCAGTCATGCTGAGTTAGCATTCAAAGGAGATAGTAGAGAATAACTGTAAAAACTTTGACCAGGAACATCAGCTTCTGACTTTAAAAATTACAAATACCAAAGCATTTTGGTATCAGACACAGTAGTTTTGACATTGTTGGTTCATTGGATGAGTTTCTGGAAGTCTGGAAAATTGTACCTCTGTAATTGGATAATGCGCTTATTCTAAACTAAACATTTTCAAATGTAGAAAACAAACTAGCAAGCTACACATACAAAGAAAAGCCCTCTAAGACAAGCTCTCCACATGTTGAATGCCAAGCATAGGCACCACGAATCCTGGAAGACTAGAATTGATACAGACACTTGACCTGAAGTCTTACACCCCAGGTTCGGCAATGGAAGTTGCATTCACCTACACATTAATGACAAACTCTGGGTTAGTATAAGAGAAGCCAGCAAATTCATTTTGGTCCAAGTTCATGATGAAGAGTTTATCAGTGGGAGTCAGTTCCACAGGCTGCCTGGTGAACTCTTTGTCGAAGTTGGAGGTGTCTCTCTTGTCTCTCTGCCAAATGGAAAGCAGACATGTTAACAGAGCAGCAGAAGGCAACATGACCGAGACGTGCCAGTTACACGGAGGCTGATGGTGGCACACGGGCAGTCAGGACGAGTCCTGTGCTGACCGCGCTTAGCAGCTGCGTGGCATGTTATAGCTTCATTTCTCCTGACATGTTGGCTGTGAGATACAAAACTGGGTGGAAATTTTCTATGACAGGAAATGCTATGTTAAGAATGGTCCTAAAGTGGTATGTGTATGGAGGAGAGCATCGTGTTTTGACCCTGAGGTGAAGTGCATTAGTGACTACTTTGATCATGCCTGATGTCACAGAGTTAGCTATTCGATAGAGTGTTCTAGAGAAAAATCACTCAATGGGGACCCCGGTGGCCAGGAGGCTCCTTTGTTGAAAAGAAGAGCTACTGACCAGGCACTGCTCCCAGAAGGCAGAATGGCTCTATAGGGAAATCAGAGCTGTACTCCCAGAAAGGGGCTGACCACTGTCCACTCCACACTCAATGCCTGTAACTCACTGGTAATGCTGAAGTCAGAATTGGGTCAGAGGTACTGGCTGACTCCGCTAATCTTATAAGGTTTACCCCATGTTTTATGTTTAGCCCCTAATATAGACTAGAATAATCTAGGCTTTCAAAGGCTGCTCAAAACCCCCACACAAAGTAGTCTGGGACTTCACCAGCCAAAGGGTCTCTCCAAAGATGTTTATGCCATGCATGTTGTTAATCCATTGTAAGAAACACAACCTAAAGTCCAAGATAAGGTCTATGGGGCAAACCTTAAAAAAAAAAAAAAAAAAACTGAAGGAAAAAAACAAAACATTTTTCTAGCCCTGTGCTTGCCCCCTTCCTTCCTTCCTTCCTTCCTTCCTTCCTTCCTTCCTTCCTTCCTTCCTTCCTTCCTTCCTTCCTTCCTT
Organism: Orientallactaga sibirica; assembly: GCA_036365145.1. Classification (NCBI taxonomy): domain Eukaryota; kingdom Metazoa; phylum Chordata; class Mammalia; order Rodentia; family Dipodidae; genus Orientallactaga; species Orientallactaga sibirica. The sequence continues at coordinate 684,953 of JAEOAD010000794.1, read as the reverse complement.
CCTCCCTCCCTCCCTCCCTCCCTCCCTCCCTCCCTCCCTTCCTTCCTTCCTTCCTTCCTTCCTTCCTTCCTTCCCTAATCATACATAAGGCAAGTGTTACCAGGCAGTGTTAATGTGGGCTAACTACCACACGTTGGTATGGTGCTCTGGCCTCTCAGGGTTCCCATCAGCCTACTGCCTCTTCTCATCCTCACCCCACTGGCTTGGAGGGAGGGTAGACCTAGAGCCCTCACCCCCAGCCTCGCTATTGACATGGGGGTGAGTCATGGGTGACTTGGTGGCTTGTACCTGACCACATCACAGATCGATGTGCCTCACTGTAACCACTTTGGCTGGAGAGGCAGCCTGAGGGCTGTTTTCTAAGAGGGTCATCAAAGATGGCACCTGTAATTCACTGGCCACAAGTAGGTGTCTGGCTGAAGCTGAAGGTGTCAGACAATAGAGGGGACTGGCTGACTTTAGTCTGGTCTATCTCATTAGGTTTAGTGCCTAACAGGGTCTAGTTGGTAAGCATCTTCCATTTCTGGGCTCAAAACTGCGTCTTTTTGGCTGTTCCCCCAAGGCAGGCAACATGTTCCCTTCTTCCTACCGGGGTGTCCGAGTGGGGCTGGCAGGTGAGAGCAAGAGGAACAAATTTTCTCACCAACTTATAGTTGCTGCTGAGGCAGAGACCTCACAACAGAAGAAAAACAATGGGGTAGGATATATTATTTCCACTAGTCCTAAGGGTTTCCCAAGAGGATACTGTCCATTTTGAACCAGTGTGAACTGAACTATGTGCTAAGACCCTGGGAGCTACAGGGGCCGTGCGTGGGCTGGCAGGCAGGTTGATCTCGGGTCAGAAGATAGGCCGCTCCTTCCTTCCGGCCCCCTTGGTGTGATCAGCCCTCTTCCGCCTTCATGACTGAGGGTGTGCTGTGGAGGCTTCCCTTCCATCAACCCCAACTTTGGAAGTCCCTTCCTGTTTGTCATGCATCGGGATAGCACATGATTGAAGCAAGATTTGCCTAACGGACAAGCAGTAGATGCTCCTAGAAAAAGCTCCAGGAGTTCACCCTAGACACAGAGTGAGAAGGGTCCCTCTGTTGGAATAATTCCTTCTGAGTGGATAGCATTTGAGACACTCATCTTAAGAAGATTGTTAATTTCACAGTCCTGAGAACATTCCTGTGCCCATGGCTCCATTCTTTCTCAGGAGAAGAGAGGCCAGTGAGAAGTCTAAGGAATTAAAAGAGGAATTCTTGGATCCAGGCAGACAATTAGTCACACAGCTAACAAGAACCTTGACCAGATTTCTTTGGATTTGCTTATTTTGTTCCTTGTTTTCGAATCTTCCATCATTTAAATTCTTTCTTGAAAATTTCAGCCTCTTAGGTGGGCTAGAAGAACCAGGCTGTGACCAGCAGGAGGCAGTGTGTTAAGAAGGTAATGGTGTTTTCCCAAGAGTCTGCAGACATCTGAGTGATGTCCCATGGGAGATGACACCCGGGACTCAGAAGCAAGTGGTAACGCCAGTTCCCTCTCTCCCTACACAGAGACAAAGTGGATATCTGCTCAGATCTTAAGAATTCTCTGATCTCTATGAAGCACAGAGATTGTGTATTTGGCCGGCTAGCAGGGAGCCCATCTCACCTACTATGCTATCTCTCCCTCCCGCCCACCCCACTATGTGATTGTCTAGAAATATAGGTCAAAGAGGAGGCTGTGGAACATTTCCTTCGGCTGCAAACTGTGGACCACAGGCAGAAGGAGAAGCTACAAAGACGTCTGATGAGTTCTGTTTGTAAGAATTTGTTCCTAACTAACCTAAGCCCAGTTATCTCTCAACCACATCATGCTTTAAATTCTTTATTTAACGATGGCTCCTGCCGGATAGCATGCTGGGGCAAGAGGAGGAGGCATGGCTTGATTGTGTCTTTATTTTCAGTATGATCCTGGCACCAGCATGGCACATAGTTGGTGCTCAATAAGTGCTACCTGAATGGATGGAAGGGGGAATAAATGGATGATGGCAAAAATAAATTACATTTTTTCTTCCAAGATATATTTGCAAAGTATTCCTTAGAGATGGTATATGATGGAAGCTCTGTTTCATGGTTCCCTCTGAGTTGGAATATTGATAGAAAAGAAACAGTAGGAAGTCCAGCTAATGATGCCTTATTTCCACAGAAGCATCTCTGATCAGCAAAGCATGCTAAGGGAACAGGAACTTTGACTCAAGTATCTATTTTTGCAAACTATGGAGCTTCAAATTTGGAAAATCTATAGCAGTGTGTGTGTGTGTGTGTGTATATGTGTGTGTGTGTACATACATATAGTCATCTATCTACCTATCCATCCACACTACATTTTTTTAAGGGTATCTCAGATCATTTGTCAATGACCCAATGTTTCTCTGTTGTTTTGATCCCGAGAGACTGCCCAAAGCCTGATGAAGGATCTCAAATAACTTGCTTGGTGGGAGACACAAGTCAGAGATACATGTTCTGTTGTTACAGAGCAGACAGAACGCTGCGCTGGGGCTCAGGACACCTGGGGTGTGTTGCCATTGACTGACATTCAGGAATTTAATTCCTATCTCCAGATACTAAATTAAAAAATGGATGTGTTTATGTCAGGAAGGGAACTTTTGCCCTGATTTCCTTTCTCCTCTAAGATCCTAAGCTTGTCAGCTAGGATATCAAGTTTACATCTCATGAAATCCAGCACAGCAGAACAGGAGGGATGGGCTCTAAAACTGAAGCAGGGTAATTTGAGAGGCCAGAAAAGAATAAACTATGAGGGACTTTGCATAAGCAGAACCCAAAGGCATAGTCTTTTTAAAGATGAGAAGTCAGACGTCAAGGACATTTGTCAGATTTTGAAAGTCTCCATGATGATCTCTCAGAAGCCTTGGTGCTTCTGGAACTCTCTTGATAAGAATTCTCCTTAGGACTGCCTGAGCCGAGTAGAGGGTGGCAGGAAAGAGTGAAGGACTGCCTGCTGTCCCTGTGCTCTGATGGAAATGAAGTCCCTCCCACCCAGAGGGTTTCCCTGGGCTTCTGGGAGTTCCTAGAGATGCTTGCTGTAAAGAAATAGTTAGCCCAAGGTGGGAGCAGTGGCAATTCTGATGAGAAGGGCAAGAACCTCAGCCATGTTCCTAGCTGACCTGCAAAGCTGACTCTGGTGGGAATGTGGCTTTGGCTCTGTCAGTGTGGGCGTTCCAGCCATCTCCTTCCACCCTGTTTTAGGCCACTGGGCATCCCTGAATGGTCCACGGCCCCTGTTCTCTGGCTAGTTGAACAGTGAGACTGTGCTTCATTTTTAGATTTAGTTCCTTTCTCCTGAGTTCCTTCCTTGGGCCCTACTTTGTAGTTTGGGTCCTCATTTTTCAAAGAGTGTGGTTTTCCTTGAAATAGCATTTCTTCTTTGCTCTCTTATTTTTATTGTATCTTGATGCTAGAAGAAAAATGGCATACAACAGATATCCAGGCACAAATGAACATTTTCACAAACATCTTGAAAAAACAACATCAAAGTGAAGAATACAACTGTCTTGGTTTTGAGAGATTCTGCCTTTCTCAAACTACGTAATTAGCTTTCCAACACCAGCAACAGACCTAGCCAAATGCCCTCCCCACAAACGCAAGTCTGCTGGGCTCCACAGCTGTCTTCTTGTTTAAATCAAAGCTGGTCATTGTGGTTAATAACATTTGGATGTAGATTTTAAAACATGTATAACAAAGTGAATAAAACTATTTTTTTTTGAATTTGAACAATAACAGAAATAAAACCCCAAAGCAAATCAAGTTTGAAATGTAATGTAAAATCATGGCCCTTTGGGACCCTGCTAGAGTGACCATGTGGTTTCAGAGGATAGTGCCAAATGCCATTTCTGAGCAGTTTGGGAATGAGAGTGATCAAGGACATATTGTATCAGAAAAGTCTATGTGGAGGGTGGAAGTGGGACCCAAGCTGTTTGCCTTCTGACCCATCAAAGTACTTTTGGATTGAACCTGTCTGAAACATTCTTGGAATTTTAGAAAGACTTAGATAATCTTCCTAGCTTTGTGTTAAAAACATAAAAATACAATTTTATTTTTAGCATTTTTTTTTCCAAAGCAGTCTTATACCTCCAGAACAGGCGGTGTGGTGGGACTCCCTCTAGGGCAAAGCAACCGTGTACTTGGATTCAAGCCAAGCTCCCAGCTTGGAAGTGGAAGAATTCTGCCAGCATTTGATCACTCTATCCATTTTTGTAAGGAGCACGTTGATTGGAGGGGTGAAAATGGTAATGTAGAAAAGGAGGGAGAGAGAAAGCAGACTGTTTTTTTTTTTTTTTTTTTTTTTGCTCCCCACTGGGCCAATTACGTGACATGCTGGGGGTGTTGTGAGGGGACTTTGATCATCTCTCAATTATGCAGCATGATTTTCCACAGGCCACCTGCATAATTCCATCTCATAGAGATGCTCCAAACTACTGGAGGACATTTGGGTCCTGAAACATGGTCACTCTAGTTTCATCAGAAAATAAAACATGGGTGCAACTTGGCAATGAAAAAAAAATGTCACCACAATAGCCGTTGAGCTTGAATGACAGAAATGAAGGACGGAGATCTACACATCTACTTAGCTCTTGACTTCAGGTTTTAAAAATTCAGAGTTAACAAAGGAAAATCCTTCGAATTCTGATTGGTCAATATTCCTGATGACTTCCTGGTCAGGAGGTGTTAGGACTGGTGGATGACGGGTGAAAAACCGGTCGAAGTTTTCAGCATTTCGCCCACACTATGAGAGGGGAAGAAAAGAACTTGTGGGTGGGAAAAAACAAAAGCAAAAGCCAAAACAGAACAGAACCAAACAAAATTAGGGGTGGTTTTCTCCAATCCCTTCCCTTTCAGAAATTCAGAGAGGTTGTTTCAATGATCAGAAATGAAAGCAACGCAAAATGCAAAACCCTCATGACCTTAGTGCATGACCTTGAGCTCCCCACCTGCCGTTGCTGTAGCTTGAGAGCGGCTCCTGGTTTCCTTCTGGGCAGTCAGGAGATGTTGGCAAAGGCATGAGATGGCAGGGCTAGTGGTATGTCCGCATATCCTCCCATCCCACCCCAAGGAATCAGCCAAGCTCCTTTGTCAGGAGAGATGGGATTAAGGTACCTAAGCTCTTTCATGGAATGTCAGATGCAGACGGATGACCCATTTATACATCACCTGGGAGATCGCAATATTTACAGCCGCAGAGCCCTTAAAGCGCCGTCCTGTTGCTCTTGATCAGGAATAAGAAATGCTTCCAGCTCCACAGAACAGAATACCAGCTCTAGCCAGTAGAGGAAGATGCCAACCACAATACCTCAGGGGCATCACAAGGCCCTGGCTAGCCAGATTCATCACTGATTACAAGTGACCTTTAATTACAAGGTGTCAGGAGGTAAACTCCGCTGCCCTCTCCCCAAACAGGTAGAAGTGACGAGGAAGGAAACGCACACTGCCACTTGGACTGGACATCAGGCTCCAGAGAGAAAACCACTGCCACCTCACTGATCCTGCAGGTCCTTCTATGTGAGCAGATACTGGTCAGAGGTAGAGTTATCACACAAGAATATAAACGACTTGCATGTATACACGGGCTAAGCTTCTGTCTAACACAGGGTGGCAAGGCGCTGACTTGGGAGTTCTTTGCTATTGGCTCGTCACCAGCAAAACCCATGTGTAGGAAACCTCTGTTTCAAACAGTGCCTGCAGGAGTTGTGGTTTGAATGCGAAACGTCCCCCCAAGGCTCATGTAGTTGAACATTTGGTCCCCAGCTGGTGACACTTGTTTTGGAAAGTTGTAGAACCTGGACCAGGTGTTATGGTCTGGCCCCACTTCCTGCCTGTCCTCTGCTGCCTAATTTCCAATTCAGTGTGACCAGCTGCTACCATGTCCTCTCCACCGAGATAGACTGTATCTCTTCTTGAACTGGAAACCAAAGTAAACCCTTCCTCCATTAAGTTGTTTCTGTCAGGTGTTTTGTTACATTAACAGCAAAGTCACTAACATGCCCATCACTCCTGTTTTATGTTATCAAGAAAGACACAACTTCAGGGAGAGCGAGTCATTTGCTCAAGGCCAGACAGATAACAAATGGCAAAGCTGCAGGGGTTGCTAGGTCAGTCTGACGTCAGAGCCCAGTCCCTTGCCTCCATCTTTACAAATGTGGCTGATAGGTCGTGACAGAACAATGGGGTAGTGGGGACAGGAAGGAGGTGAAGAGTGGAGCTGATGAGATCTTGGCTTTGAATGGCAGTGAACGTGGTTGTCTCAAATGCAAAGACACTAAGTGGGAAAATTCAGAAAGGTGGCCATCTCCATCGCGGTGATGAGGAGAGTCCAGTGAGAGGCTAGCTCCTCAGCAGGGGAGTCAGAAGTATAGAGTTTGGAGCACAGAAGAGAGAACTTGGGAACAGTTTCAAGTGACAGACCAAGGAGGGTGAGAGAGATAGTAATAATAATAACTGTAAAACCTGCTGAGCGTTTCCTATGCAACAGACTGAGCTCAATCAATGGCTTTACTCCGGTTACCTTATTTTATTTATTTATTTATTATTTATTTATTTATTTTCTGAGGTAGGGTCTCACTCTAACCCAGGCTGACCTGAAAGTCACTATGTAGTCTCAGGGTGGCCTCGACCTCACAGTGATCCTCCTACCTCTGCCTCCTGAGTGCTGGGATTAAAGGCGTGCGCCACCGTGCCTGGCCTGAACCAGTTACCTTTTTAAATACATGTGACAATCCTCCATCTGCCAATGACCAAACTGTCCCTAAAACTCTCTAGAGTTGTAGGAGAACCTGGAGAGAGCAACACCAGACAGGCTAGGCATTGAGAGAGGCCAAGGACAAAGGCACTGTCATGCTTGGAATCTCCCAGAAGCCACGTAGGAAAGTCACTGACATGAACCACCACACTTGTCCATGGGAGGACAGTGACGGGCACACTAAGGGCTCTTACTGGGCCCTAGTCACTGGAAAAGTGAAGTGACATTTTGATTGTCACAGCACGCAAGCTGCTCTTAGGTTTTTCATGTATAGGTATGGTGTATGTGCTGGGGTGTTGGGGGTCTTCCTCAATTCCTCTCCACTTTATTCTTGGAGATAGGGTCTCAAGCTGATCTTTAAGCTTGCGGATTCAGCTAGACTAGCTAGGAAGCTTGACCTGGGCATCCACCTACCTCTCCCACCCCAGAACTGGGATGACAGGCCCACACCATCACTGCTGGCTCTTAGTTGGATCCTGGGAAGCTGAATTCAAGTCCTCATGCTTGTGTGCAAGCACTTGACCCAGTGAGCCATCTCCCTAGCCCCAAGCTGCTCTTTAAAGTCTCAGCAAAGGGCAGCAGAGGTGCATAGGAAGTAGCCCTCTGGGCTACACGCTCCTGCCTGTTTCCCCTCTGGGTAGAGATGAGCCTGTTGTCTGCAGACATGGATTCAAATCCTGCCATCTTGTTGCTGCTGGGCATGTTTCTTAACAACTCAGCCTCCTGTTTTGTAAAACAGGGACAAGTGTGATTCCTGTCCTATGCAGTGGTGACGAGAACAAAATTAAATAATGCTTGTGGCAAGGGCCTGATACCATATAGGTGCTCAATACACCATGGTTGTGTTATTTGGTTCCTGTTTTCCACTGTAAATCCCATGTACTTGATGAGGGAATATTTTCATGGTATTTAAGTTTTAAATGCTGAGAAAGCAGCCTTGAATTTTTAGACTTTTATAAAAAATATAATTGTTATTTGGAACTAAATTGTTTTTTCTCTTATTGCAAATTTAATATAAAAAGAATATAAACTCCCCATCATATTTTTCTATGGACATTTGAAAGACACAAGCTTTATAGTATAAAAGGATGTGAAAAAGCTATGTCTGATGTACCAAAAGAATGAGCATAATAAAGTTCCAGAAAAAAAGCCTAAATAATGTATTCATATTCTGAGAGTGGTATCTGAAAAGGATAAAAACCAAGAAGAGACAGAGAGAAAAGACACAACTTAACAAGACAAATGCTTCAAGGAAGTCTGAAGGTTCATAGCAAACTAGAAAAATATTTGTAACACCTACTACAGAGAAAAGGCTCTTTAATTTATAAAGAACTCATATGTATTAAGAAGGAAAAGATAATCCAGAAGGAGTGTTGATAAAAGGGAGAAAACAATTTTTAAAAGTCAAAAGAGAAAATACATACAAGCAGTGAGGAAACCGCCTTCAAGCGGGAGCTCAGGGTAGCGAACGCCAGTATCATTTGCATATCTTGGAGAAAAACATTGTCTGCAGAAGAATTGCAAGTGCAAAGTTCCCATGACAGGAGTGGGCTTGGCGTAACCATCAATGAAGCCAGTGTGGTTTGAGTAGAATGGCCAAGGGCAGAGGAGTCAGGAGGCAGGACATGGTCCTTGCTAGCCACAAAAGAATGGTAAATTTATAGAGCTTGGTGCAGGGGGGAGGGGGTTGGAGGGAAGGTGGATAGATTGGAGTGTGGGATATGTTTTATACTTAGAGTTGACAAGATTGACTGATGGATGGGACAAGATGGAAGACACAGTCTTTGGCTTGAGCTACTTGTTGAGTGCCACTTGGGGCAGAACATACTAGCGAGTGAGTACCACTCAGGGTACAGCATACTGGCGAGCAAGTACCACTCTGTGTAGAGCATACTAGTGAGTGAGTACCACCCAGGGTACAGCATACTAGTGAGTACCACTCAGGGTACAGCATACTAGTGAGTACCACTCAGGGTAGAGCATACGGGGGCTGGGGATCAGCAACCTATTTTCCTTTATGATGAATTTGGGACTCCAGGGTCCCAGAATGCAGGCTGGGATGTGGATGGATACACTGAGAGATGACAAGGGGGACCTATACTAGTCACAGGGACATTGTATGTGGCCAGTTGTGATCATCCAGAGAAGAAGGTGGACAGGGTTGGAGGAAAGGACAGAGTGGGTGGAGCTCTAATGGACTGGTACTTTTCTTTGTCCTGGGTGTTGAGATCCAAAGCTGCATCAGAAGCATAGAAGCTGAAATACAGAGGCTTTTCAGGGGCCATTTTTCTTTCTTTTTTTAAAAAAATAAAATAAAACAACCCATCCATCTCCTATCCCTACCAGAAGGCTGTCGACTCGCTGGGCTCCCCGAAGGAGACTGTAATAGGAGCTGAGAAACAGTTTCTGGCAGCTCTGCACCCCTCCCCACCCCCTGCCTCTGAGAACAATGAAATCTTTAAGTGAGATAGCGCAGAGGAGATGGGAGAGCCAGGGGTTAGCCAAGGGGGCACGGTGCTGCGGGAGCGTGATCGCCCTGCTAATAAGCAGCTTACGGGCTGGCAGGTCGCAGCCTCCCTGGGTAAGTGTTTCTGTGTTTTTCAAATGGAGCTGTCATTGCCCATTAGCTTCAGGAGCGCTTCCTAAATGGAGACTTCAGCCCTTGGGAGGCACAGCCTGGGATCCACTGGGTACCTGCTGCGTCCCCAGAGAATGGGCAGCTCAGTGGCTGGGATCTAATTACAAATGTGTCCTGCACCACACCTGCCTCTCTAATAGTCTTGGGTAAATACTCCAGCCTCATTTAAAAACTAGTAACCAATTCAATCCCCTTGCCATAATCGGGGTACACCAATGAGGCCTCTGGAACAGGGACTGAGGTCAAAAGCCAAGAGGGTAAATTTAAGCCACAGGTACCCATTCCAGGGACAGAGCAAGCAGGAAGCCTTTTGACCTGTGGAACCGTGTTTGTGAACTTACCATCCTAGACAGAAAAGCTGATCTGTGAGCTGTTACAAAGGAACTTTTCCTCCCCACGCTTCCCTTCTAATTTTTGTTTTGTCCTCTTGCTAACAGCTCTGAATCTAGCTACCAAATGTGGGGTGGGGGTGACAACAGAGCATTACTAAGCATGTGAGAGGCCTGGATTCCATCCCCAGTGCCACGAAAACAGACAAATGTAGACTCTGACCATTCAAAAATGTTAACCAAAGATGCAGTAGAATAGGAGTCCCTATTCCCAGGGCTGTAGTCCAAGACGCCCAGTGAATGTCTGAAGCCATAGGTAATGCTAAACCCTGTATAGACTCTGCTTTTTCCTCTACATACATACTTATTATAGGTTAACTTATAGATTACACGCACTCAGAGGTTATGAGAACTAATAATAAAGAAGAAAATTGTAACAGTATGCTATTAGTTATCTAAAACTTATGAGTTATTTCTTTGTGAGAGTTCCCATTTAGTATTTTTGGTCACAGGTAATAGAAAGCATCAATAGGATTAGTCTAGGCCTTTTCCCTGCTTTATCTTCAATGGCTCTTAGTGTCCAAACTCCACATGCTTTAAAACGGCTTACAAGTGACTTTAGGACCTAGCATGCTCATGTAGTTCATAATGTCCTCATTGCCAAAATCTGCCAGCCTGACACTACACCCTCCCACTGGCTGGAACTCTTCTGATTCCTAGAAAATTCATACATCTCTCATCTCTAAGCTTTAACCCAGGAATCCAGGCCTCCCACCAGCTTCCTCCTTACCCTCATCTCTTCTACACACCCTTCCTCCAGTAGGGAGTCACTTCCCCCAAGAGGCTTTCCTGACGCTTTTCTGCGTTCCTGGGTATATCCCATGAGGATTCAGATATTTACCAAAGACTCAGTTAAAAAAAATGGAGTAAACTATCAACCAACGGGGAAAAGAGTTAAATAAATAATGACATCCATTTAGCATATTACCATGTGAAATGATTTGAAAAATTAAAAAGATGTAGAATATTAAATACCTATTTGCTTACCAAAAGTATATAAATTACACACAAAAGGCATGTAATATCTCTATGCCTGTTGTATATGCTAACAGAAATTATGTTTTTTAATTGAATCCATGAGTTGTGCTTAATCGAATTTCTGAAAATTTAAATATCTAGTATTATTACTGTTTAATAATACGAGAATAACCTACAAAATAAGAGAGCTAGTACCATCCAGAAAATGTTAAAAAAAAAAAAAAAAATAGAATCAAGAAAAGGGAATATTATTAAGACTGTCCTGATGCTATTTAACAAGCTTTGTCTCACTCACTCTAAGACATGGTCTCTGAGTGGCTGTGTCTTGTGTGTACTTCGTGCTGTGGGATGGAAAGGAAGGGGAATATGTGGGTTTTGCACATGCGTTTTCTAGCAGTGGGTGGGACACCAGAAATAAGAGGGTTCCCGTCCTTTTTCTCATGACCTTATGACTCAGCAGAGGAGACAGATGCACACAGAGGCCACCACATGGTACCATGTGGCAGGCAGTGCCATTGCGTATAAGGGTAGAATGCCTGGAGGAGATGGCATGTAAATTGGGTAGGCTCTGAAGCAAAGAGATTGCTTCTTTGAAGGATAGATGGAGAAATCTTAGGGAAGAAATGGAAGAGAAAGGGGGACTGAGACAAGGATGCTAGGAAGAGAATACAGGCCCATCCCCTGCTGTTTGTCGCTTAACAGGAGTTTGAGAACATGAGGCCAGCTGCCTGCCCAGCCTCCAACAGGGCACCAGGGCCTCTGTGCAATGGCAGAACCAGAAGGTCACAGCAAAAAGACATCGAGACCTATATCCAAGGCAAAAGGACAAAGGAGTGGGTATATTAAATGAGTGCACTCTGTGACCCTCGGGGTTGTTTCCATGCTTCGTAGCTCTCCACTGCAGCACAAAGAAGAGCCTGCCTGAGAGAACCCGCCAGCCAGGCGTGGAGCTGCATGCATGCCCGTTCGCTCACGTGTATTAGTCATTTGTGGACTACGGCTTTTTTGCAGAGCAAAGACTCAGCTAATATTCAGCATGGTGTCACCTTTGGCAGTAGAAAAGACAGAAGAAAGGGCTCTTTTTTTCCTTCTGCTGGTAATGAAGGCTCCGTAATTGGACTGGTTTTATCTCATGTCTTTTCAGGAGAAAGTCAGCAAGAGAGAAAGGCATTTGTGTTTGATGGCAAGATTGCTTTGTTTTTGTTTCCCTAATTTTTATTTAAAAGGAACATGCATGTTTTCCTCCAGGTCTTGGTTGAAATGCCTCATCCTCAGAAGAGCTGCTCTAGGCCCTTCTAAATAAAGGGACCCTCTGTCCACTCCCCTGATATTCTCTACTGGGATACTCTGTTCACTGTTCTCAGAGGAACAAGGTATCTAACATGTCTTAATTTATAGTTACACATTCATTTCTTTGTCCACTTACTGTCTCTATTTCCAGCTAGACTGTGAGCTCCATGAACACATGCAAGGCCCATGGTGGGTACCCAGCATGATGACCACACCAGCAGGGCACACATGCCACATACATAGTATGAGCCGGGCACTGGGCTAAGTGCTTCACGAGCATCATATCTCCTTTATACTCCCAACATCCCTATGATGTCCTTGCTGTACAATGAGGAAGCAGATGCACAGTGTCTGACTGTGATCTGATCAGGGATATGACCACACACCCAGCCTCTTCTATCGGTCATCTCGGTTTACTGCAGAAACAAACAAGTTCTTAAGAAGCACCATGAAAAACAAACAGAGCAATAAAGAAATCTTTGAAATTCTGCCACCCCAATCTCCTTATTTTTAAAAAATATTTTATTTTTATTTATTTATTTGAGAGACAGAGAGAGAAAGAGAAAGAGAGAAGAGGCGCACCAAGGCCTCCAGCCACTGTAAACAAACTCCAGATGTATGCACCTTGTGCATCTGGCTTACATGGGTATTGGGGAATCAAGCCTCAAACCGGGGTCCTTAGGCTTCACAGGCAAGCACTTAACCCCTAAGCCATCTCTCCAGGCCCTGGTTTGTTTGCTTGTTTGTTTTTTTTTTTCTTTTCATTTTTGCGGGGAGGAGGGAGAGAAAGAAAATTGGCACGCCAGGATCTCAGCCACTGCAATTGAACTCCAGATGAATGCGCCACCTTGTGCATATGGCTTATGTCTTGCTTATGTGGGTACTGGGGAATGGAACCTGGGCTTTGCAGGCAAGTGCCTTAACCACTAAACTACCTCTCCAGCCCCTAATCTCTTTATGGGTGAAGGTTTTTGTTTGAGTTCTGAATGACTAGATGAGGAGGTGCATGGATGGTTTTTATTCTTTGAACAGAAATGGAAGCATAATTAACCTTCTTTCTTTTCTTTTTTGGTTTTTTGAGATAGTGTCTCACTCTAGCCCAGACTGACCTGGAATTCACTCTGTAGTCTTCAGGGCGATCCTCCTGCTAGGATCAAAGGCATGTGCCACCACACTCTGTCCTAACCTGCTATTTTTGCATGTGTATGTGTGTGCATGTGTGAGTGTGTAGAAGCCAGAGATCACCACTGTCTTTCTCAATCTCTCTCCACCTTATTTTCTGTTTTTTAAATTTAAATTAAATTAAATTTGATTTAATTTTTATTTTCAGAGAGAGTGAGCAAAAGAGAGAGAGACAAAAAAAAAAAGAAAGAAAATGAGAGGACTGGCGTGCCAAAGCCTCAGCCACTGCAACTGAACTCCAGCCTGTGGACAGGGTCTTTCACTAGACCCAGAGCTTGCTGATGCAGCTAGTCTAGCTGGCCAGCAAACCCCACGGATCCTCCTGTCACTTTCTCTACCCAGTGCTGAGATTGTAGGTGCACACCACCATAGCTAGATTTTACGTGGGTGTTGGAGATTCAAACTTAGGTCCTCATGTTTGCCTACCATGCACTTTACTGACTGAGCCATCTCCCCAGTACCCTTTAACCCACTTTTTAAAAGAAAATAGATGAAATACATGGTAAAAAATGTTCCATATCAACAAACTATCATTTTGTTCTTATCTATTCACCATTCATCCTAAATCCACATTGTGCTTCAAATCAACTCACTCTGTAATATTATTATCTCTTCTATTCCTTTGTGTTTTTAAAGATCTGATTCCCACAAATCTGTGAGATAGGTAGAAAATAGGTTATCTTCTCTCAACAGATAAACTTGAAAAAAAAAATACTTGACAATTTCTTCCAGGTCATATGAGGGTAAATTAGGAGAGCCAGAACCCAGAGACTAGTAAAATCACAAAGTCAAAGCACCAGGCTTTCTAATATATCTTGCCATCCCATAGTATGCATCCTATCATGTGATATTGGCTTGCAAGCTAAAATGACCTGGGTCCTGACTCCATCATTCCCAGTAATATGACATATAAACAAGTTATCTAAGCCCCCTTAGCTCAGGTTTGCTGTTGTGGCAGATGGAGTTACACTGTAGAACCAGTAATGGTAGAATGCTCCAGATTCCAAATTAAGAATTTCATTATTAACAACATTATTATTGTGATGTGATTTAACAAAATTGACTGTTAGGTGCATGCTACTTATTAAGATCAGACATCATTCTTGCTAAGTTTATTACCAATCTTAAAATAATCTTTGTGTTTGAAAGTTGTAATAAGCTCAAAAGAAGATGGTGGTTGTATGCAATTTCATGTAGAAAAAATACAAAGACTCATTTTGTTTTGAAGCTAAGTAGCAAACCGGAATAGTTATTATACTTCTGAGAATGAGGCACTTGGACCCTGCCCCTGACATTCTTTTGTTGATTAATTCTTTAGACTCTTTGTATTTATTTTAAATCATAAGAATATGAAAGAACAGACTTGTTAATTTTGTAATTTTGAGATAGAATTTTTTTTATATATCTAATGCACATCCAGTAACAGGAACAGTAGCAGGTAGCTGCTATCTAGTGCTGATGGACCCTGCCCTCTCTGGCAGGCATGGCTGTGCTCTGGCTAGGGTGGGTCCTGCAGGCTCTGCCATAGCCCACTCTATGCATGAAATTCCCACTCCAGTTACAAGCAGAATAAAGGCCTTCCACTTAAACAGAAAACAAAAACCTGCCTACCAAGCTTAGCAAGGAGGCATGGGAGGAGCTTTGAGGTATCCCCAAGCCCTGGAGATCCAGTTAGGGGTAGAGCAAAGATGTATGCTTTTGGACAAGGGGGGGTCCACTTCCAATCCCACAAAACCTCACTCCTTGTGAAAGAAATTTCAAGCACATGCCCACAGCATCCCTGAGTTGTTTTTCATACATATCTGGGGAGGGACATTCTTCAGTTGCATTTTAAGCAGCTGCACTTGAAAGAAAATAAGAAATAGGCTTTATTACTGCCTTTTCTGGGTCATGGGCAGGTCTGAGCTCTCCAAGTTCTACTGTCATTGGGACTCTTCAGGAGTGGCTGGGGAAGTAGAAGGAAATGAAACAACAAAACACAGTGCCATAAAAACAGGAAGGAGAGGAATGTACAAAGAGGAAGGACTCTGCATTTAGCCTACAGATAAACAATCCTCCCTAAGAACTCATGAGCTATTGGTTGCTACTATCTTTTGGCTCCTTAAATGCCCATACCCTTACATGCTGTGGTCCCTTCTACAGAATGTGAGCATGACCTGTGCAGGTCTTCATATGCGACTCATCTCTAGGTGATGTATAATACCTGATATGATGTGGACGTTGTGAATGTCGCTGTTATGCTGTAAGTAAGTTATGTTGTAAGTAGTTATACACAGCACTTATGCATGATGTGGAGTATTTCTGGGCTTGTCCACTTCCTCTCTACAATGTCACACAGGTGAGGAAGGTGGTTCCAGGGAAGTGAAACAAGGAACCCAGCAAGAGGGCGGGTGAGGAAAGGGGAGATTTAATTTCACCACTTTGCTCTTGATGACACTTGAATGTTTTATTTTTCAGAATGTCTTTAACAAAGGAAAGATAAGGTTGGAGAGATGGCTTAGTGGTTAAGGCGCTTGTCTGGGAAGTCTACAGACCCAGGTTTGATTACCCAGGACCCACGTAAGCTAGACGCACAAGGTAGAGCATGTGTCTGGAGTTACTCTGCAGTGGCTAGAGGCCCTGGAACACCCATTCTCTCCCTCATGTCTCTCTCTCTCTCTTTCTGTCTCTCAAATAAATAAATAAATAAATAGAAAGATCAAAGTACGAAATAATATGATGAGGTCAAGAAAGACAAGACCAGCCTATAAGAGAAGGGAATTTTCAGGTTAAGGGTGCCTCCAAGGGAGAACTGTCAATAGAATGGTGGGAGTAGACTGCACTAGAATGCAAGAAAGAATGAATTGTCATCAGCTGGAAACAGCAAGAACCAGCAACTCTTTCCCCACGTCTGTATCCAAAGTAAGATAGGACAGTAAAGTTAACCATAAGAGGCAGGATCCCTGGCTTGAAAAGAGGGATTCTTAAAATGAAAAGACCTGGCATGTTTATAAGTTATGGTGGTGTCAGGAAGGACAGAGCAGACAGCTGCTGTTTTGTCTACCAGAAGGCATTTCCTCTGCTAATAATAGAAGGACCTACCCCTTCTCTCTCAAAATGCCTTGGCTCAGGGAGGAAGTGATCCAGGCCCAATCACTCCGTATAGGCCACACTCCTGGTGACAAGGAATTAACGATAAGCATATAACCCACTATCCTCCAGTATGACTGAGTTTTAGACTGCTGAGAATTTTAGGCAAAGGAAGTTATTTTGTAGTAGTGAAAGATTAAAGCTCTTTTGGGTTGCTAACATGCTCTATGCAGCTTCTGTATTACTGCTTGCTTGCTGTAGCTGGTTGACTAAAGAACTGCCATTTTATGACAGCCTCCATTATGTTGCTGAGTTAGCCACAAATATGAGAACCTGACCTTTTAAAACTGAAAAATAACACTCCCTGGTTCCTGGAATTGAGGGGGCCACCACCCTGCTTGTGGTTTTTGCATAACGTCCCAGCTGGCCCCATCCCCTGCCCATAACGGTGACATAGCCTCCCAGGTGGGCTCAGCCAATCAAGGCCTCCTCTAGATGGAAAGTCCCTAACCCAAGACCCCCCCTGATGGGCACAACCAATCAAGATTCTTTTTAGATGGAAAGTCCCTAAAAATCCTAAGTTTGTGGTTTTTGCCTTTATAAACTCTACAACACTGTTGCTAGGGGCTCTTCACCCCTCCTGCGTGAGGACTTTGTGTGGAGCCCCGGTGCACCGGTGTCATCAATAAACCTCTTGCTGCTTGCATTGAGAGTTCTCCGTGTGAGTGTCTTTGGGTCTGGTCGACAATCCCCTTAGGGGGCCCACTGGGGGTCCCTACAGTAGAAGTTGTTGAGAGTATGGAAAACCAGTTGCTTGTTGTTACGTGTCTATGATGGATAAATTTGATAGGATTGAGAGATGCCTAGGAGATGAGTAAAGCATGTTTCTGGGTGTTTCTGTGAGAGTGTTTCCAGAGACAATTAGAACATATGGGCTTTTGACCTAATAGATCATTAATAAATTAAAAATCTGAATAGACCATGTGGAGGTGGGACTGTGGAATGTGGGCCTAGTTGTAGGAAGTGGACTGATGGAGAAGGGATGGGCCTCTGAGGGACAGAGCCGGTCCCGGGCCACTTCCTGTCTCTCTCTGCTTCCCGACTGCCAGGAGGTGAGCAGTTCTGCTCCACCATGCTCTTCTGCTATAATGCTCTACCTCACCACAGGCCCAGAGGCAATGGAGGCAGCTGACCATGGGCTGGTCCAGTTTCTACTAGGCACTTGTCACAATGATAAAAGGCTGGTTAACACAGTGCCCACAACAGTCTTCTGAAAAGGAGAACTTGAGTCAATACAGTGTAAATAATCCCAGGAACATGAGGAAATGGTGTCACAAGGGCCTCTTTAAGGGCAGAGGTCCAGCCACATCTGAATACTCACTTTTTCACTTAAAATTTAGCTTGTATAAAGTTCCTACTTGTAACCATGGGAGCTTTGGTTAATGCAAAGGAAAGCTGCAGAAACAGAGGTCTGCACAGGAGATGGGAGGATGGGGTTCAGAGTGGGAATGGGCAAGTCTTACACTAGGGGTTAAAGGGGAAAGAGACCAACATAGCTCTACAGAGACAGGACAGGAAGTAGAGGGCCACCCACTTATATATGAGCCTCAGGTTTTCAAGTGGCACAGGGGATAGGGGCTATCAGCTGAGACCATAGGGATTAGGACTTGAGTGTCAAGAACTGGAGCAGAGAAGGCTTGAGAGTTAACGCATCAGACTGAGAGAAAGTCTGATCTGGGAAAGGCAAAGTACCAAGCCGAGATCACAAAACCTACACCTGTGGAGGCCCAGAGGCCTCTCTAATGTCCTTCTTTACTCAGCTAGCTGTTTAGCAGCAAAGCCTAGGTTGAGTCCTGGGTCCATATGACGCTTGGTCCATATTCTTTCAGCTGGACAGTCTCTGTGGGTCCATATGCTTTTCTACTTGAGCTCTGAGAACGCAAAAGCTTTCGAGGATGTTGGGATAAGCATTATAATGTGGGCAGAGATGGCTGAAGATTCAAGGAGTACCCACCCAACAGAGCCCAGGCCTCAGGAAGGTAGATAAGCTCAAGACTGAAGCAAGAGCAACCGAACTTCTGCATCTGTGTAAACGAGTTTGTCTGACGAGACAAGAAACATTAGAATGGCTAAAAATACGGGTTTTGAGGTAAAGGAATTGGGTTTAAAATTAAATTGGCACTCAGACTTCCTAGCTGCATGGACCATGGGCAAGTTACTTAGCTCATAAGTCCAATCTATTTCATTATATGTAGAAAAACTAAGAAAAACGCCTGTCTCATGGGATGCTTATGAGGGTAAAAAAAGATCAGCTAAGTACATCGAGCTATACCCTCCAGTAAAAGTAGTTTAATTGAACATGCCTAACTTGTCTTAAAGCAATGGTTGTAAATTTACATTATTAATAAGGTCCTGCTTCATTAGATGGAGGGTCAGATTTCTTGCCTTAGTTCTGTTACATTCCCTGCATAAGCCACCCACTTAGGCAAATCTCTAGTCCCTTGCTCATCTGTAGAATGAAGGAGTTGAATTTGACTTCCAAGACAATCTTTCAAATTGAAAGATTGGTATTATATTTCAGTAGTTATAGCCAAACACATCCTAACAGTGCCACACTCTCTCCCATTGTGTGACCTTCCCTTCACTAATTCAGGTCCAACTGTTGGCTTGTCTTCCAGGGGACAGCTCAAAGTCATGTACATGCCAAGTGGTTTTGGAACTTTATTTGGCCTAGGCACCTGCCAATTTCAACCATTGGAAGGGAGCTTGATTTGATCTGCAATTTAAATGGATTCTCCATGGGGTGGAGAGTAGATGGAAAGGGTGACAGACAGGTCCCAGGATATGTGTCCAAAATGACTCTGGACTACTTGTTAGTTGGTATATGAATGCATCTACTATTTTTATTAAGATTCTTGCAAACTCAGGATCTACTAGAACAGAGTGCAGAAACATCGCCTCTGTACTGAGCCCGACTCCAGTGCCTCCTTTCAGATGCTGCCCTGCCCTGTGCCTACAGTAAGTCAATGCCTACTGTCTCTGTCAGCCTTGAAATCCAAGCCTTCGGAACAAGTGAGATTTGCATCTTTTCAAATCCTGCTAGCGAATTGTAAAAGGTGTGAATGCACTATGTGTTTGTTGCAATAATTTAAAATAAATTTTAAGTCATTTGAATTGCAAGAATACTCTGTCTTTTACCGTTATGTAACAAACACCATGAAATGGTGCTAGCATGGCTGTTTGCTCATTAGCACAATCCCAGACCTTACCAGGTGCTCTGACTTCATCCAACAGTCTTTCCAAGGACCTTAGGCAATGCAGAGCCTGGAGTTCAAGTCTGGGCTCTGAAACCTTCTAGCTGCTACATCTTACATAACTCTTGAGCCTCTGCAAGCTCTACTCCCTCTTCTGTCACATGGTGATTAATGACTACGTCATAGAGCTGTCATGAGAATTAAATGAGGCAATGCCTGGGAAATAGTTAGAACAGTGTTCAGCACAGACAAGAATTCAGTATTTTTTCCAATATGTTTGAATAGTGTGTGTTTAATGTGAATTACTTTAAATCACAATTTTCAAACAGGTATTGTTCTCTTGAGTATTTGGTACTTGGGGAGAGTTAAGTTCAATGCTTAAATAAATCATATCGAGTAGAAGCTAGATCCCTTTCTTAAGCCTTGAATTTGGAGTTTGAATAGCAAACAGACAAAGGTTACACTTTCTGCCTTCAATTCAGAAATGTCAGGACATCAAACACACACCTTCAGCCACACGCACACAGACACATTTGCTCATACAGTGAAAGGGCAGACGAGTTTGGAGGAGAATGTCACATGAACGGAACTGCAGCTCATTAAAGAGACGCTCAAAGCTTCTCACCTCAGCTACATAAACAATGCTTTCGGATGACAGAATCACTGAAAAGTGGGTTCTTCCTGAAATAGCGCGTTCTCACTAGACTCAGAGTACATGGATGACCACTTGTTGGCAGATTGTGGAAGCAATACTGAAATCAGAGAGGATAAGGGGCTTTGCACTGACAGCTTGCAAGATCTCTAGGCTTTCCTGATGAGGTGATGTTGTGAGACAACGAAACTTGATATACGTGATATACGTATATATATGGTGGGCATTAGTCTGGTGGGTCTGTCACACAGGTGGGAGGCCCTAGCCCTGGGCTGCAGTAGAAGAAAAGAGGGAGCAAACATGCTGAGCATGTCTCCAAGAGCCAGATGGTTGCTCACAAAGCAATGCAAGGAGGCGGGGAGAGGTGTCTGGTGTGTGAGTTTGTGCACACACATGTGCCTGTATGTGGTGCTGGGAATTGAACCCAGGGCCCCATATATGCTAGGTAAGTGTTCCACTACTGAGTTATATCTCCAGTCTTCTGCTCTACTTTTAGTTGTTGTTTTTTTTTAATTTGAGAGAAACACACACACACACACACAGAGAGACAGAGAATGGGTGCACCAGCGGCCTCTCAGACTCTGTGAATGAACTCCAGATGCACGCACCCCCTTGTGCGCATGTGCACATGTGCGACATTGTGCACTTGTATCACTTGCATCTGGCTAAACGTGGGACCTGGAGAATCAAACAGGTGTTCTTAGGCTTTGCAGGCAGGCATCCTAACCACTAAGTCATCTCTCCAGCCCTGCTTTTAGTTTTGACACAAGGTGTCACTAAGTTGCCCAGGCTGGTCTTGAACTCACTCTAGCCCAGGCAGGACTTGAACTTGTGATCTCCTGCCTCACCCTCCTGAGTAGGTAGGATTGTAGGCTCGCATCAGCAGGCCTGATTTTTAATGTCTACTTCTCACAGAGAACTGACGACTAGCTTGCTCAAGTTTCTGGTGAGCAGAGCTTTCTTAGCACAGGGCAGCTGAGTGTATGCACTCAAGACCCAGTGGGTTTTTAAGAAGCAGGATGGCTTCACTTTTCTCTCATCCTTCAAATGGCTGTGGCTACACGGCTGACTGGGTAAGCGGAGCCCAGCGTTATCTCATTGGAGCATGGAAGCCTTAGGCCCCAGCATGTGCACTCCCCCACCTCGTTTTCTCAACAAGACACTCTCTAGTACCTCTCAGATGAGGGGCACCAGGACTTAATGAAGGCAATTCTTGATAATTTATGAATACCATGAAAATCTCAATCAAGCATTTCAATTTCAACACAGTATATTAGCATAACTTGAACCATGACATTAGAATGCATGTAGTACACATTTCATAATAAAACATACAAAATGCAGATACGTAAAATGGCATGGTCTCAGTGCACCCTCTACCATTGCATGGCAAAATTCTGAAGTGCATCTCCCAGACACAGGGACTCAGCACTGACAGCCTCTTAAGTCACCTTTATCTTCCTCACTGGCAGAAGGAAGTACAGCCCATAGCATGAGCACAATCTGCTCTGAGCCCTGTGAGCAGCACTCTGATCACAGCTTTCCTGATACCTACTTCATTAGTTCATCCTCTTTATACCAGGACCAAACCCCGGACTACTGGGCTTTGGGTTTAAAGAACAATTACATAGTTAGAACAGATTCCTGTCCACCCATCTGTCATGCCCCATTGGACAAATACTGAGTACCTACAAGGTGTCAGGAGCTGGGGAGCTCCTGGGGTTGCCAAAATAAGTATACCCTGAAGGGTCTCCAGCAGCTCTTTTCTAAGTGCCTCTTGTCTGCTCTCCCTGACCTCACCCTTGGAGCCAGAGTGTGCCTATTAAAACTTAGTGTCAGGGCTAGAGATGTGCCTGAATTTGATCACCAGCCCTGCATGAACTGGGTAAGATAGTGCATAAATCAGAAAGGTAGAGGCAAGAGGATCAGAAGTTCAAGGTCATCCTTGGCTACACAGTGAGTCTGAAGCCAGCTTGGCTACATGATATGACAGGGATTCAGAATGAAATGAAATAAAACCTAGTGTCAGGTTGCTATTTCTCTGCTCACAAGTTGGAGTAAAAACCAAAGATGTTCTGTTCTTAGTGCCATCTGCCCCTTCAGTGGCCTCTCTGGTCCCTCTCCTTTTACCTTCTCCCTTAATTACCCAGCCAAGATACCTTGAACTCTCATAGCCACTACACATGTCAGGTAAGCTCCTGTCTCAGAGCCCTTGCACCTGTTTCTGCCACACTAACCACCCCTCGGCCCCTAGGATGCACATGTGGCTCCCTCCCTTACCTTTGTCCTGGATTTGCCTAAATGCCACTTTCTCCATAAAGCTGTCTCCCACCTTGGATCTCCCAGATTCCATAGCTGCTTTTATTCCTCTCTAATGCTTATTGATTTCCAACACACTGTATCTTCTCCTTGCTTTTCTGTGTATGATTCTATGGCTCTCTCTAGAAGATATGCTTCAACTGGACAGGGACATCTATGATGTTCATTACATGTTCTCAGGCCCCAGCACAGCACTCACCTCATCACTTGCTGAATGGGTGACTCAGCACCTGACATTGTCTCCACTTGGGGATAAAACCATCACATGCTCTCAACAGGTAGGTTACACATTACCACCTCCCTCCCACTCTGCATTGACCCACAACAGTCTAAGTCCCATTTCATCAGAACATTGTGTACTTCACCATGACCACTGCTTTCCTATAGGCCCCTTCCTACACTGCTGATAATAGGATCTTCCATCCCACTTGTGGCCAGCTGCACCCCATGGCTAGGTGTTCTGGTACCTGCTTGTTGTGGTTAGGATGTAAATTGCCCCCCCAAATAGACTCATGTATTTGAATACTTGATCTCCAGTTGATGGCGCTGTTTGGGAGGTGGAGCCTTGCTGGAGGAGGTGTGTCACTGTGGGCAGGCCTTGGGGTGTTATAGCCCATCCCTGCTTGCTACACTGAGTTTGCTCTTGCTGCTTCTTCCCTGCTGGTGTGAAGATGTGATGTCTATAAAAAAAACTTACCCTCAAAAACTCTAAACCTGAAAGAAAAATAAAAAACCCTTTCCTTTCATAAGCTGCTTCTGGTTGGGTGTTTTGTCCCAGCAAGGAGATGGTAAATGATACACTGCTTCACAAAGTGGTCCAGCAGCCTCCTATCAACTGGGAGCATGGGAGAAATGCTGAATCTCAGGCCCCACCCCAGAGCATCTGAATCAGAGTGTACATCTGTACCACACATCCAGGTGATTCGCACACGCATGCTGAAGAAACTCTGCCAGGTTCCTGCATGACACTGATAGCACTCAACCAGCCTGTGTAAGGATAGACAGCAGAGCATGCAGCCCTCTCCACCCAAAGACCAATGAGTCAATGCACGGCATATTCAGCTCCTTCAGCAGCCCCTCACCTGCCCTGTGCAGACTGCACAGCACCACCAGTCTGCAATGCAGCAGTCAAATTACAGCCCTTTATAAATACAGTAGCAGCTTACACAACCACAAATTTATCTGAGACACCCTGCTGTGCAGAAGAAAAACACCTTGTACTCTAGTGTGTACCTCTAACGAATCCTTTGTGTTCCGTGGCACCATGTGAGACAGCACTTTGTTTTATGGTGGTCATTTATTCATTTATTCAGTTCAAATTCTCAAGCATCTATTATGTGCTAAACTTTACCCTAGGCTCTGCCTGGATTTGACACTGAAGAAGCCACAGCCATAGTCTATTGGAACAAAACCACAGACATTATGTGGAGTACACAATTGCAACAATGTGTGATGGGTTTGTTTATAGGGTGGAAACAGATTTCTACTCAGGAATCAAGGGGAGCCTCCACGAGAAGGTGACATTCTGTTGACTTGATGAAGGTCAGTGGCCAGCCCCCAGGAGGACAGGTGAGGAGCATGTTGGCGTTGCATGAACAAAGTGAGCAAGAAGAGAAACACTGTGCTTGAGGAGGAGAAAGAATGCTGGTTCTAGAAATGCTGGAGCTTACAGTCGGGAGCCAAAGCTGGGGAAGGGACAGAGGCCCAGCTTTGGCAAATTTCAAAAGCCACATATGCCAAAGAATGATGGATATTATCATAGGGTACTAGAAAGCTACCGGGGGTTGGGTGGGGGCTGTAAGCAATAGGCAGCTGGGAAATGGCTCCATGAATAAAGTGCTTGCTATGCAAGTATGAAGACCAGAGTTCAGATTAAGAGCACCCACATAAATGTCAGGGGCTTGGTAGCCCTCCTGCAATCCCAGCTGGGTAGCTGACCTGGTAAACTTTGGACTCAAGTGAGAGACACTGTCTCAGTACATTAAGTGGCCAACAATCAGGGAAGGCACCATTGTCAGTTCCAGCCTCCATATACACCTGCACATGAGTGCACCCCACACAAATGGACATACATCCACATGCAAAAACAAATATTAATGCATTACTTTGTCCACTACAAGAGTATCCAAAGCCAGAGTCTTTCACTGTGGGTTCAAACAATGCTCTGCTGACCACTCAACCCATTGAAAGTGATTTCAATGAACCTCCAATAATAGTGCCCTTCACTGATATTTGAACACAACCCTCTGTTACTGCTCCTTGTTTGTTCTCTCTGTGAACTCTACTTGCTTAGTAGTGTACATGAACCAGGGACAGTGACAGATACAAGCAAGGAACTCTGCACACTCAGCCAGGCCTTTCAGAAATGGAAGACAGATAAGAAAGGATGGGAGTGAGGATGATAATGCTTGCATCTGCAAGATACACGGGGTGTGAAAAGGTAGAATCAAGTAAGTGGGCAGTGTGTCTGCCTGTCATTACCTAATTTTAAAAAATATTTTATTTTATTTTATTTATTTATTTGAGAGAGTGAGAAAGAAAGAAGAAGAAGAAAAGAGAGAGAGAGAGAGAATGGGTACACCAGGGCTTCCAGCCACTGCAAACAAATTCCAGATGCATGCGCTACCTTGTGCATCTGGCTTATGTGAGTCCTAGGGAATTGAACTGAAGTCCTTTGGCTTTACAGGCAAACGTCTTAACTGCTAAGCCATCTCTCCAGCCCATCATTAGCATCAGAACTCCACACCCACAATTTCACAGTGATTCAGCCAACCATGGATGAAAATTGATTTTTATAGCTGGGTAGGATTACATGCCTATAATCCTAGCATTTGGGAGACTAAAGCAGGAAGATCATAAGTTTGAGGATAGCCTGGATTCCATAGCAAATTCCAAGCTAGCTTGGGCTATATAGCAATATCCAACCTCAACAAAAAACAACCCAAGATAAATAAATAATAAAAGGATAAAAGTTGCATTTATACTGAATACATGATCACATGTAGAATTTATTTCATCAATACTCCCTGAACAGTGTAACAGCTATTTACATAGCATTTGCATTTATTAAGCATAATAAGTAACCCTAGATGATTTATGGTATACAGGAGGATACAAAAACTACACTTTCTACATAAGGGACCTGAGTCTCCATGGAGTTTGGTATTCAAGAGGATCCTCAAACCAACCCTCAACATACCATGGGTCAACTGTACTTTTTTTTTTTTTTTTTTTTTTTGGCTTTTCAAGGTAGGGTCTCACTCTGGTCCAGGCTTACCTGGAATTAGCTATGTAGTCTCAGGGTGGCCTCGAACTCACGGCAATCCTCTTACCTCTGCCTCCTGAGTGCTGGGATTAAAGGCGTGCGCCACCATGCCCGGCGTCAACTGTATTTTTGACTCAGTCTGAGATCCAGGGCAAGCCCGCTTCCTCTCAGGGCTGTGGCAGCATATCTGGAAACTCAGTCTGGTCTGGTTGTATTTTGAAAGTCAGTGTTAAGTCCTCATGAAGCAATTCAGGATGACAACAGAAAACACTACCAATCACACAGCCACTGGCAGATCTTATTATTGATTGCCAGTCATTATCTAACTACATGGTTAATATGACAATTATCAGTAATATCATCCCTGAGATCATTATCAGTGACAATGGCCATGTCTATGATCCAGGCACTGGACAAACCTCTCACATTTACGATCCCTTAGCAGGGTTAGTCACAATTATTAGTTCCCTTGTCAGAACGGACTCTTAATGTCAACAACCAGTACTAACAGGAACTGGCTAAATGTCACCTTGACTTGAGCCATCACCACCTCCAGAGATTACACACTGACAGTCCACAGGCCACATGTGGGTCATGGTTGTGTTTAATTTTTAAATATTTGTTGCTGATATGCCAAGAAACAGTGGGATTTTTTCTGCAAATACCAGTTTCCAGCTTCCTGTGGGATCATGAAGACAGGGCTCTGCTGAGCCCTGTCTCCAGAGAAGATCCCCATTTCTCTATCTTGCCCCTCCCATGCCTTCTTGCAGCTCACAGCCCTCTAAGCCACTGCCCTATCCCCAGACTGGAAAGAGAACCAGTCTTCCATGTAAACAGGCTGTTTTTCCTACCCCTGTCCTCCAGCCTCTGCCTCTCTCATGCATGAGCTTTTGATCCTCCACTCCAAACTGATGCTTCTCCACCTGCATCTTTTCAAACCACAACCCCATGCCTCTCCTGGACCCAGGATGTCTAGGGTGGATCAAAGATATTCATTCCCAATGTTCATTCCAGGCCATGCTGAAGCTGTTGGCCCAAGGAGCACACTTTGAAAACCACTGGTTTACAATTCCAGAATGCACCCCAAATGTCCACTGGGCTAAATGCTGGTGGGTACGGATGCAGTCACATCTTTCTTCTGGCAAAGTAGAGAATGGGGAAGGGTGGGGTTTCCACATTTTTAGTGCTCACAAATGGCCCTGCAAAAACCAAGTTGGTCATTGTCCCACCCCTGAACGGCCAATTTCCCAGAGGCCACTCATCTCTTGTAGGTCACCTTTTGACTTTTTTCTCATAGGATTCAATAAAAGCAGTTATATGGCCAAGGACATATAGAAGCCCGTCCTCCCCCGAGTCTTCACACAGGCATTATGTTAAGGAGTAGCACCAGCAAGACTCAACACTGACCCACCCATCACAGACCTTGCACCCAAGCCCTTACCCACTGTGGGATGTCACTAATCCTCACAGTCCACAGCCTTGAGCCCTTGTTATGAGCCTAGCACATCCCAAGTACTTTGTGCAGAAGGGTCTTCAGACACAGAAACCATTGCCCTTGCCACAGTACAGATGACGAAATAGTAGGGCGGAGGGGCCCTTACTGGCCCAAGCTCACCAGCCCTACAATAATCAAGTGTTGATTCACTCCTCACCAGTGGGCAGCCACTATTAGAAACTACCATGCCCAGTCCTGTGTCCATGTTCTAAGACCAATGTCCATGACCTGGAAAACCACAGGTATCTAGAAATGATGTCATACAAGGCTCCCTTACAGGAGGGGGTGAAGCAGAGTTCTGGACATGAGGATTCCAGGGTAAAAGGCAACATTCCACAGAGGGGCTTGGGAGGTACTCAGCAGGTCAAGAGTGCAGCTACCCAAGCCGAAGGACCTGAGTTCAACCCCCAGCAACTGCATAAAAAGCTGGGCGTGGCAGCACATGCCTATAACCTCAGTGCTAAGGAGGTGGTGGGGAGATAGAAGGATTGCTTGGGGTCCCTGGTCAGTCAATTAACCAAAAATCAGGGAACTTTAATTTCCATGAGACATCCTGTCTCAGGGAAAATACGGTATAAGAGCAATGGAGGGATAACTTCCATTTTCCTTTGGCCTCCAGATGCATGTGTATGGGGTATGCAAGTCTGTACACACATATGTGCACGCACACACACTCACACACAATAGAAGTTTGAAAGGGCCCAACATGGAACCATTTCCTTCCAGGGAGCTTGAGTTCTCAGTGCCCAGATACATCCATAGAGAAACTGGCTCAGCAGGGATGCTGTGGGCCTGGGAGATAGCTGCCTGGAGTGAGTATGAAGCAGCTCCAGGGAGATATGAAGACATCTGGGAGACTCGTTACACTACTGCTCTTTCCCCCAGGCACTGGCCAGTGGAGTCACACGCTCCAGGGTCTGGCCTTTCTCTTCATCACTACTGCTTCTGTGACCTTGGTCAAAGCACTTAAGCTTGGTGCCCCTCTCCCATATCCTGGGGTACCAGCAATCTGCCTTAGTAGGCTGTTGTGAGGATTTAATTAGATGCTTTGTGTGAAGTGCTTAACATGGGGCCTAGTAATAAGTGCTCAACAAATCAACAATTTTTTTGTGTGTCAAAATAACTATCATTATCACCTTCTTCATCCTAACACCAAGAGTCTTACGACTTAAGGTTTCAATGACAATGTTTACGTTCACTTTTCAGCCTCAGTGGTGTGGGTTCACAAGCCACAATAAAGTTACCAGGTCTGTGCTGCACTTAATTTAACAAAGAAATAGCCATGCAGCAGAATCACAGTTCTGGTTAATTCAGGTGCAACCCCTCCTCCCCGAAAGCTGACAAGAACTCCCCGCTGGGTCTTTGGGGATGGAAAGCTCTCCCATGGACTCATGACTACCAGAACGGAACGTGCTGCTTCTACACCCCAGCCTCCAGGAGGTCTATGACTCAGGAGCACGTCAACTTCTCCCACCTTCTCTTTCGCCTGGGAAAAGGGCTGGGTGGTGGACCAATGTTAGTTACTGACTCAGGTGCAGTGGTATAGGTTTCAGAATTAAATTTAAATGCTGTTAAGATAAACAACATGACCTTTTCAATGTCGGTATGAAGAGAAAATGACAGACACAGTTGAAAGAAGGTGGGCAAAATTAGATTCTTTATCATAGTCCAAAAGTACATTTGGACTTAGCTCACCCAAGAGCCACCCCCTAAAAGGTGTCATCTAAGACAGCTATGATAATTGAACCAATACAACAAAAACTCAATAGCAATTGTCTTTCCCATTATTTAGAGGCCAGGCTGCATAAATGGAAGTGAAATCTCCATGTTAGTGCCTGGTGGCTTCGTGTATACAAGGGAGTGCCCGTAGACATAGTCAAATGGATGCATAGACGTCTACGCCTCAGAGAGCATTCAGGGCACGCACGGGGGGCAAGAGAAAGAGCACATTGTGTCTGAGGACCTGGCAACCAGAGAGAACAGTTTACTTACAGCTTTTGGCTTATATGGAGGCTGGATCTCTTTGCGTTCAAGTTTCTCCCAGTCAATATACCGGAAAAATGCATGCTCTTTAATGTCACGTTCCCCTTCAGGTCCACAACCCAGACGCTTGCCTGGGTGTTTGGTCATTAGCTTGAAGGAAAACAAAACAAAACAAACAAAAAAACACTGAATGAATTTCAGATCAGGGATATGTGAGCCACTCAGAAATTATTATTCCCATGACTCAGGAGAGAAAGCACGATGCAGAATACCAACTGGGTTTATTGTCTGTTTCATGCAGGCAACAGTTCCTATCCAGGTCCTCTTAGGAGAGGAGCTCACAGTGATGCCCACCCCAAGGCAAAATCCCACCCATTAATCTAATCAAAGCCCCAATATGGCCTTGAACTTCAAGTTAAAAATGTCACATAATCCATTTTGGTTCCAGAATGAATTTTACACAGTTGCTGGTACACCTCATGAGAACTGTACCCATAGCTCCAAACTCCCCTCTTCCCACCACAAGAAACTGACATTTGCCCAACACAAAGGATGCGTTTATTTGGGTATTATTTGCATTTCTCAGCAAAGCACTTGTGAAAATGACAAAACAGAAGAAAAAATATGAGTCAAATGGACCCAAGTTTCAAGTAATTACTTTCAGAAAGCTCATTAAATAGTCAAAACCTAGCCCCAGCTCATTTTCCTGTATCACACATTATACTCAACTCCACTGAGGTTTCTTTGGTGTTCTGTTTAAATTACTTAATTATCAAAACTCTCCATCTTTGGGTCTCTGAGCCCGTGCTATATAACAAGATGAATAGAAGCTCCGAGATGAAACCAGACAGGCTTCCTCTTATAAACGAATCCAAAGCAGCATGCAAAGATCTCTGATCTCAAGACGGCAGCAAGGGAAGAGAGGAAAGGTAGAGGAGTTAGCAAAAGAAAAAGGGAAAACAGACTGATGCAGGGCATGAAAGGGAGAGAAAATGACTGGACTGCAGAGTTCACTTGATGCCAAGATTGTGTCCAGGGCCCAGCTGCTTATGGGTAAGGAGAGAACCCAGAAACCCAACCTGTCCTGCCACGTAGCCAGCTTAGCCTGGTTCCTGCTTCTGAGATCATTCATGGCTATCTTCACAGGCACACACTTTCCAGATCTGCTCTGTCTCCCAGAATTACTGAGCACCTGATGTTCTCAGCCACTTCTCTCTTTACAAGCATAACCTCACCTCATTGTCACAGTAACCCAAGGAGATGAGTCCATTACTTTCCCCAGTTGAAATGATAGGGCAATTGACACCCAGAGAATTTAAGCAAACCTAGGATACAAAGAGTGACAGAAGTGGGACTGTCTCAGCCCATATACAAAAGTTGGGCTTTTAAAATAAATTGAAGCAGGGCACGGTGGCTATGATCCTAGCACTTGGGAGAGTGGGGCAAGAGAATTATGGGTTCAAGCCTACACAGGGAGACTTGAATCAGATAAGGGGGTGAGGGAGAGAGAGGGAGAAGGAGGGGCTAGTTCTCTGCATGTGGGTTTAGAGGATATTTGTGGTCTGGCTTGGTCAAGAAAGGTTGATGGGGAGCAAGCAACTTGAACTAAGCCTTGACGTTTGTGTAGGAATTGGATGGATGGAAAGAAAGCATTTGAGGTCTTGGGTAGCACTGATAATAACCACATCAGTAATGGCGTCTGAGTACTGAGCACACTGCATAGCCAGCTTCTATGCTGAAGGCAGCTCCAACCATTATTTACAACTCTTTAATCTTTATAGCAATACTCTGAGGCTAAAGAAATTGGGTGCAGGGAAGTCCCGTTATTTTCCTAAGGTCATGCAGCCAAGGAGCAGAGCTGGGATTTGAACAGATCACCTGGCCTACCACTCTCTCAGCACAGCAACTCGGCCTCTGCTTTTTTTCACTCAAACACAAAGTCAGGCTGGGCTTGTCTGCGTCAAGGTTGTTCCAGTAGGCATGACAATCTGAGCAAAGCTTCACTCAGGTTTTTTTTTTATGGTACAGAGAAGGACCTTTAATGAGATAGACCTATAAAGAATACGGTATCCATGGGGAAGGCGGCTATTTTCAAAAGCCTAGCTCGATTTTCGTGTAAGTAGGGAGAGAGCAGGCCCAGAAATACTGCTGTTAGGAACATGCAAGAGGAATTCAGAGTCTCTGCCCAGTTCCCACACTCTGCTCTCATGTGCCTGGAGCCATGTAGACAGCTGGATGTAATCACTGTTCCCATCTCGGATCACCTCCCAGATGCATCCCCTGAGGCCCCTGCTCAGGAGGAAACAGTTGGCTCTTGGCTTAAGCCTCACCCCTTCTTCAGAGCACCAGCCTTGAAGAAAGAGCACACACTGTAGGCAGATCACTCAGCCCAGAAAGGTACCCCAGCCCAATAGCACGAGAGTCACCCTGGCTTATCCTGAAGGTTATGGATCCTGAATTAATAGAAATCTGCTCTACCAGGGAAACTGCTAATTGGAGCTGAAGCTGAAGACAACTGACCTGGAAAAATTCTCTCTCCTCCATGACCCACTTAGAGCCCTTAGCTGTCCAGGCAGCGCTAGGCTGGAGAAGGGGGAGTCCCTGAGCATGCATTGAGCACCTACAATATGCCAGCGCCATGCAAGAGCTTCTTGTGTTACCTTATTTAATGGTCATTTTTGGCACGTGTATGTGTGTGAGGTGTGCATGCATGTTCATGTGTGTGTGGATGTATGTGGTCTCTCACTAAATGCAGAGATTACTGATCTGGCTGGGCTAGCTAGCTAGCAAACTCCAGGGTTCTTCTCTCTCTCCCTCCCCAGTGCTGGGATTGTAGGCATATGCCACCATGCCCAGCTTTTACGTGGGTGCTGGGCATCTGAACGCAGGTCCTCATTCCTGTGCAGCAAACACTTTACCCACTGAACCATCTCCCCAACTCCTCATTTAATGTTCTCAGAAACTCTTTTAATGATCACTTTTATTCCGTTTTAGAGATAAAGAAGCAGAAGCCCAAGATGTGAAGAAAATTGCTCAAAAACATGCACCTAAGAGGAGATTTGTAAAGAGGTCTTTTGATCTCTAAAACCCTTTTAAAATTCCCATGCAGGGGATGAAACTCAAATGCCAACAGGACCCTGGCATATAACAGTAGTGACAGCATTAGTCATATGGAGGATGGCCCAAGGGTTCTGGAGCAGAGCGCAGGCTATGGTCAAAGTGATTTATAGGTATTAACTCATTTAATCATGAAAGTACCCTATGTGCAGTGCTGTTATTGGCCTCAATCCTCAAATCAGGTCAAACAACTTCCCCATGATCATAGGGCTCATAATGTCTGGACTTGGATTTGAACCCAGATGGAATTTAGCCAGATGGGGTTTTTGCAAATTGGAGAGGGCACATCCTATCTACGGGGGGCGGGGGGACAGTGCTTTCCAATCCTGCTGACTGATTTTTTGTACAAATGACAGGCCAAGGAGGCAAGATCTGATTTTTCATGAGAAGCTGCAGAGCTGACTACGGGAAATCTCCCCATCTTTAAATGTTGGGACTCATTAAACAAGCTGAAGTCTCAGTGTCCTACCACCTCCCACTATCCCCCCCGCCACCACCCAGCCCCATGCCTCCAGCAGGCTCACTGGCCTTCGTCTGTGCCCTCTTTTGTCTGTCTGTGGGTTTTGCTGAAACTCATGAACCCCTGAGTCTCCTCTGCCCTCCTAATTTTTTTCTCCCTGCCTTACACCCTCCCAGAAAATATTTTTCAACCATTTCAACTGAAAGATGTGAGGGACTGAGCCTAATTCACACATGGCTTCTCCAGGGATATTTGCATCTCAACCTGTGTGGCTAGAAAACGAAGCTCAGAGTGGGGCTTGAAACCCATGACAAAGTGCTTTCAAAGTGGGAGGTTGGCCCACTGATTGTGATCTAAGCCAAGCCTCAGGCAAGTTTCCTTCACTAGCTGTTGGACATTACATCTGACTAGATAGGGCAAGGAAGCTGTGCAAACATTGCAGAGACCTGGCCCACAGCCTACGTTGGTTCAGACACATCGTGGGAGCCCACACTGTCACACATCTAAATTCTGACCTTAGGATCACATGCACCAGTGGCTGGGGAAACCTCTAGCGAGATACTGTCTTGCATAATATTCCCCCCTGAGTCTCCAGCATAGCTTTCACACATCCATCAGGTCTCCTTTGGACATGGTTAAAGGCAGTGAGATCATTGTTCGCTTGTTTGTTTTGAGCCACATGGGGGCTTTTGAAAAACACTAGTCTGCAGAGTATGAGTATGGGACTGAGTATGGGGTAAGGCTGAGATCTGTGCACCCTGAGCACACACTGATCAGGGTCTGATACAAGATGTATCACAAACAACCCTTACCTGTAAGCATGTATGCTGTTTCTGCGGAGGTATAGTAGAATAAACTGTAGGCATATCCCTGTCCCTGTCCATGCCCTTGCAGCTGTGTGTGTGTGTATGTGTGTGTGTGCATGCATCGGGGGTGGGGGGAGCATGGAAGCTCGGGGACACTGACTTGGGGCAGCTTATCCAAAGAGTCACTTCAAGTCAATACTGCCTGATTTGTTTGTTTGTTTGTTTGTTTTTTGTTTTTCAAGGCAGGGTCTCACTCTGGCTCAGGCTGACCTGGACTTCACTATGTAGTCTCAGGGTGGCCTTGAACTCTCGGCGATCCTCCTACTTCTGCCTCCCGAGTGCTGGGATTAAAGGCGTGCACCACCACGCCCGGCTTCTGCCTGATATTTTCATAGGACAAAAGTTCTACACTCAGCATTAACTAAACAGTTATGCAGCAAGGTAGACTGAGTTGTGCCCCTCGCATGGGTTCCAGCTCTTGGGCAAAGTCTGCCTCTTTCATTCACTAAGTATTTCTTTGTCCAGGGCTGGGGGCTGGAGTCTAGCCTGTTGCAAGATACCCAAACATGCTTGCCTCTGAAGGTTTGGGTACACATTCGAAGCAAGTTCCTTTTCCCTGGAAGCAAGCACTCTACACCAGGGCTCTGGGGTTGACAGTGGAGTGAGAGGCAGAGCCTGGTCTCTGGTGTCTTCAGGGGGGCATAACCTGCATCCTAGGTGGCATCTGGCCTCAAGCATCACGTGGCTTACTCACCCCTTTGCAGATGGCCACAGCTTCCTTGGACATGGACTTGGGATACGCCACATTGTGCTCCATGATGGACTGGAAGAGCTCATCCTCATCCTCCCCTTCAAAAGGTGCCTGTGGGACAGAGAGCAGGGTGGGAGAAACACCACTGTCTGGCCCTCCTCCCAACTGCCCCTAACCAGCAGGGCTCCCACCCCCCCCGCCCCCAGGGCCCAAGGTAGGGCACATTCCAAGGTTTCCAATAAGATGAGAAAGGATGAACTTGGAAAAGCCCAGTAGCAGGAATGTCACAGATAATCAGATTCCTTCACAGTAATCATGTGGCTAGAGATGGAGGAGGACTTTTCTTACAATTCACTTAAGATTCAATTACCTGGCCAGCCAGCATCTCGTAGAGCAGGACTCCAAATGCCCACCAGTCCACGGACTTCCCGTAGGGCTGATAAGCTATGATCTGGAAAGCAGAGGACACCCTGTCAGGGTGGCGGCAGCACCCATAAGCAGAGACAGAATTCTCACTGGGGGCGGGGGGGGGTGGCTCTGGCCTTCCGAGAAAGATTAAAGTGGCTGTCACAATCCCAGAGGCAAGCCAGGGTCTGTCTCACAGGGTGGACTGGAAGGTCAGCACACACCTGAGCCATTCCTTTCCTTCACTGTTCAGGGAATGAGGGACACACTCCGCAGAGGTACCTGCAGCTGGGCAAACAGCTGTGTCTCACTACTGTTTTATGCATTGAGGATGAGGTGGTGGTGTTATTTAAATTTCAAAACTGCATATGGCATTTTAATGAGGAAAGGTTATTTTTATTTCTCATTTTACAAGTAAAAACATTTACACAATAACATGAATATACTTATCACCGCTGAAGTATATACTTAGAGATGGCTAAGAGTGTAAATTTTACATGTGGGGGTTTTCCTTGTTTTGTTTTGTTTTCTTTTGTTTTTCATCAGTTGGGATTGAACCTAAGACCTCATGCAGGCTAGTCAAGGATTTTGTCATTGATCTACTAATCCAAGGTGATTCTTTTGAATTACAATTAAAAGTAAAATAGTTACCAGGTGTGGTGGCTTACTCTTTTAATCCCAGCACTCTGGAGGTTGAGGTAGGAGGATCACCTTGAGTTCAAGGTCAACATGGGCTACAGAGTAGGTTGGTCCCAGATCACCTGTACTTGAGTAAGACTCTGCCTCAAAAAGAATTTAAAAATTAAAAAGAAATAATTAGCCAGGTGTGGTGGTGCATGCCTTTAATCCCAGCACTTGGGAGGCAGAAGTAGGAGGATTGCCATTTAGTTTGAGGCCACCCTGAGACTACATAGTGAATTCCAGGTCAGCCTGAGCTACAGTGAGACTCTACCTCGAACCACCCCCCCCCCGAAAAGTTTAATAATTCTTTATTGTTTTGCACTGATTATTACTTACAAAATGCAGATATGCTAAAAACATCAAAATCATCCCTTTGTCAAAAGAAAAATCATAACCAATACAGGCTCTCTCTCTTTCTTTCTAGACTCTTCCATTAAACAGTATATATGTAAAAGTATGTTGACATAACTGGTTTTTACCTCTGCAAAGTATTCCATTAAGTGAACATGCCAGAATCTATATTACAAATTCCCAATAGTCCAACTTTATTTCCATAAATTCCTGGAAGCAGGAACAGCGGGTCCAACGGCATGTGCAGTTGGAAGGGTTTGGATGGGCAGGTCTCACACAGCCATGTGACTCTCCATCTTTCAGATGCAGAGACATCACATCAAGGACATGTGGTATAAACACAGCAAAGGCCAAAGGCTGAGGCTAGTGGAGCAGAAAGCCTAACTTTGAGTCCTGACTGTCATTTACCCAGTGGGAGATGCTAAGAGGTGTTGCTAAATTTCTTTTAGGCTTACTTTCCCTTCCATGAAACAGACATGCTGTGCACATCATGAGGCAAGGATGGATGAGATACTAGGTGCCTCACACACATCAGCCTTCATAATGTTGCTTTTTAAAAAATATATTTTTATTTATTTATTTATTTATTTGACAGACAGAAAGAGAGAGAAAGAGAATGGGCACGCCAGGGCCTCCAGCCACTGCAAATGAACTCCAGACGCATGCGACATCTTTGATATCTGGCTTATGTTGGTCCTGGGAAATTGAACCCCGATCCTTTGGCTTTGCAGGCAAGCGCCTTGTTGCTTTAAAAACAAATATATTTTTATTTATTAGAGAGAGAGAGCAAGAGAATGGGCCTCTTGCCACTGTAAACAAACTCAGACGCATGTGCCACTTTGTGTGCCTGGCTTTACGTGGGTACTAGGGAATCAAATTCAGGCCAGCAGGCTTTGCAAGGAAGCACCTTTAGCTGATGAGCCATATCCTCAACCCAACTATGTTCCTTTTTATTAGAACATTCTACCATTCAGCCATTGCTTGCTTTCTCCAATGAAGATGTGGGAGCAAACTTGCTATAAAGTAAGTGTCTGTCTCTGGAACCACATCTCCTATTTCAACTTCCATTCTAAATTCAAAAATACAGAGATGTTGGTTGAAGGATGTAATATTTCAGTCAGCCAGGAGGAAGAGGTTCAAGAGAGCTGCATTATATCGCCTGACTGCATCTATTACAATTATATTCATGAAACAAGCTGTGACTGACAGGCCTGGTGATATAGGTCTGCAATCCCAGCATGTGGGAGACTGAGACAAGAGAATTGCCGTGAGTTCAAGGACAGTCTAGGCTATATAATTCATATAGGGTAGCCAGGACTATGTTTAAAAAAAAAAAAGGCTATAGTGTAGTTTCTAAGTATTCTCACCACAAAAAAGGAAATATGTGAGGTCCTACCTATGCAAGTTAACTCAGTGTAAACCCTTCGACACCCACTTTTCAAAACATGTTGCATATTATAGATATGTATAGACTTTGTGGTTTTTAATTTTTCAATTTTAAAGAAGACAAGCAGCTAAAACTAGAGAATAAATAGCCAAGAGATACACCAGGGAGAGAGAACTGCAAGACATGAAAGCTTTC
Organism: Orientallactaga sibirica; assembly: GCA_036365145.1. Taxonomy (NCBI): domain Eukaryota; kingdom Metazoa; phylum Chordata; class Mammalia; order Rodentia; family Dipodidae; genus Orientallactaga; species Orientallactaga sibirica. The sequence continues at coordinate 647,509 of JAEOAD010000794.1, read as the reverse complement.
TTCGAGAACTCTTCTCAGCAAAAGTGTTTTCACACTTTTAAGGTACTTCATGTTTTATTTGATCCTCCTGACAACTCAACAAGCTAACCCTTTTACAAAGGAACATAGAGCCTGGCGAAGCTGAAAGAAGTTGCCAGAGGTGACAGGGTCAGTTTTCAGCGAAGTCTGACCCATGGCAGAGTCTCCTGAGCCCCACCCTGCAGGGATTCTGACTCAATGGCTCCAGCCTTGACAACTCTGGAAGCATACATTAGAAAAGCTCCTCAGAGACTGTGACTGACTCTGTGACTCCGGTTGGGAACCAGAAATCCTCTCACTCGTGACACAGCCAGGGCCTGTATAGTAGAATGTGTTGGATACTCTGTGGGATTAGCCAAATGATAACCAAGCAGAGCACACCATGAAAGGAAATCTGCCCAAGAACTGGACGATACATCCACCTTCTTAAGAACATAAACAACACACAGGTGGAGGGAATATCCTTGTACCACGCACTCATCCTCAGAGGTCAGCGATGGTGCGTCAGCTCCCAGATTTCCTTTGCCATCACATGTACATTCACACCCTCCAAGGAAACAGCCATATCTGATGTGTTACTGCTATTATCTATACACAGTAACATCATACTTATCAAGATCTGTGGGTTTTCGTTTTTGTCTTTGTGAGACAAGGTAGCTCAGACTGGCCTCCATTTCAAGATTCTTCTGCCTCAGCCTCTCAAGTGCTCAGATTATAGATTAGTGTCCCCATGTCTAGATTTTTTTTTCTCTTACTGGCAGGTTTTCAAAATATTTACATATCTACTTAACTCTTTTTTGAATTGAAGCCTACTAACATTCTCTACTGGAAGTAAATGTTAATGCCTTGCCATCATGCCTACTGAGAGCCACTGTATCACTGAGTCCACATATCCAAGAGGATAGGATTTCCTGACATGAATGTAGCATGTTAGCTAATCACCCTTTGATGGGTAGTCATTGAGGATCGTGTCCTCATTTTCAAAAATTAATGCTGGAGCCAGGCGTGGTGGCACATGTCTTTAATACCAGCACTTGGGAGGCAGAGGTAGGAGGATCCCTGTGAGTTCAAGGCCACCCTGAGAGGACATAGTGAATTCCAGGTCAGCCTGGGATAGAGTGAGATCCTACATCAAAAAACAAAAACAAAAACAAAATAATGCTGGTATGAAGGAAGGACTTTGCACACATACCCTTTGTGTGTGTGTGTGTGTGTGTGTGTGTGTGTGTATAAACTAGGTTTCCAGAAAAAAATTGCCTTGGCACAAGAGCATGTAAACTTTAAACTTTATTCCAAGTTATTTAATTTCACAGGGTCTCTTATCACCATTGCTGTATATCAAATGACTGTCAGTCAAGAAAAAAAGCAATTCTAGAGTGTCTATTTCTAAACCTATGTGCCATGTCCTCAGTACCCTTGCTGACTCCCAGGAATAGAGCATAGCATGCCGCTGCTTCAAGCACCAGCTCGGAGTAAAGAGGGCAGAGAAGGACAGGAATTACTGTGCCACGTGGTGTTAGGAAATTCCATTCAGTGACCACTTCCTTTGGGAGGAGAAGGGAGGCATTCGCATAAATCTTTATAAGAAAAACTTGGAGTCTCCTCGGATGAATCACAACTACTGTGTACACAGCACACAACCCCTGTGTCATATGTCAAGCCAGGAAGTCTGTCCCCTCTCTGAGGCTCACTCTCTCAGCAGCAAACATTTCAATGTCATAACTGGGAGGCATCATATGGCCAGGAGTCACAGCAGCTTGATGATGAATTTTACTGATGTGTTTTGGATGGTTCTTTTGAGTTTTATTTAAAATTTTCCCCAAACCTTGATGTATTTTGGGCCTGAGCTTCTGGATGTGTGCTGAGTTAATTTGCATGTGAGATCCCAAAGGAACGATTTAGAGTACAGAATGGAGACCAGCCCAAGGTTGCCAGGTACCACTCTTGGCCCTTCCTAATTCCTACAGGGCTACCTGGGAGCATCACAGGAGGGTGTGTGTGAAGGGTCCCCTCTGCTCTCACCTCTGGGGCAATGTAGTCTGGAGTGCCACAGAATGTCTTGGTTGTCACCCCGTCCCAGATATTTTCCTTACACATGCCGAAGTCAGCGATTTTGATGTGTCCCTCGGAATCCAGCATCACATTGTCAAGTTTTAGATCTCTGTAGTAGACATAAGAATTTGGACATTTTAGTAACATGCTAAGAAAGCACAATTCATTGTGCATACATCTGTGCTAGGGTTTGTGGGGTCACAAAGGTAACTGGCCTCTGGCAGCTTACAATTTGAAGGGAGATCAAAAAAGGACCCACCAGGCTGGGGAAATGGTTCATGAGGCACTTGCTTATAAGCCTACTGGCCCAAGTTTGACTCCACGGCACCTACACAGAAGCAAAGCTATGCATAAATCTATAACCCCAATGTGCCTGTGACAAAGGGAGGCAGAGCCAGGAGAAGACAGGAGAATCTGGAAGCTCACAGCCCAGCTAGATTGGCAGCAAAAACTAAACAAGAAGAAAGACCCATCTCAGGCAATGTGGAAGGAGAGGTCAGGCTCCCTAAGGTTGTCTGAGTGTGCACACATGTACACATATACACAAAGAGGGCTCACCAACCTCTGTGCTTTCTTCTTCTACAGAATGAGCTGTGTCAAAGACATAAGGGGACAGTAGCTTACAAGAAAGTCCTCAGAAAGATAAGCAAAGGACACAGCACCCATCAGTGAATCTTACATCCAAGAGAACTCTAATAGGTGACCTTTAGAAGTTAGATATAATGTTTTTTGGAAGACATAATTTTCATGAAATTATTCTTTTTTATTTTATTTTTATTTATTTGACAGAGAGAGAGGGAGGGAGAGAGAGAGAATGGGTGCACCAGGGCCTCCAGCCATTGCAAATGAACTCCAAATGCATGCACCTCTTGTGCATCTGGCTAACGTGGGTTCTGGGGAATCGAACCTGGGTCCTTTGGCTTTGCAGGCAAACGCCTTAACCATTAAGCCATCCCTCCAGCATGATGAACTTATTCTTTATACAGTATCTTTAAAGGTCATGAAGGAAAAATCAGATTGACAGAAACATTTAACCCAACGGCATGAGGTTCTCCTAGGTTACTTTGTAGGACATGACTGAAGAGTTGCCATTGATTTTTTTTTTTTTTCAATCACAAGATACATGATGCACACCTAACCTATACCAGGCACTATTCCTGCATCCAGGTAGACTCACTGTGAACAAGAGAAATATGCATTCTTCTCGTATTTGGAGTAAAGTCTAGAGGAGAGGAAAGATAACAAGTACTCAAACATATAAGCATGATCATTACATATTCCGACAAATAATGTGATGAAAATAAAGACGATGAGGGGCTGGAGAGATGTCTTAGCAGTTAAGGCACCCAGGTTTGATTCCCCAGGACACACATAAGCCAGATGCACAAGGTAGCCCATGCATCTGGAGTTCATTTGCAATGGCTGGAGGTCCTGGTGTGCCCATTCTCTCTCTCTCTCTCTCTCTGCTTCTTTTTCTCTTAAATAAATAAACAAACAAGTAAGTAAAATATTTTTAAAAAGAAGATGGTATAGTAATGGAGGGAGATCATAATAAACAAGGTGGTGCCAGGAAGGACTTCTATACATCAGTGACATTTGAGCTTTAACCTAAAGAATATATGCTATGATCTCATTCTGCAAACTCCACCTGGGTGCGTGAGGAGACCTTCCTGTTCTGGGGAACTCTTACGTGGCTCCAGTGTGTAAGATTATTCCAGTAACAGCATGCTCTCTCCTAAATACCCAGTGCCACATTTTGTACACCCATGAGTAAGGATACTTGATGGGTCAGACCTTCTCAGGCCTCAGAGAAGATTGGGAGGTCTGGTTTCCTCGGATGTATGGGATCTACTGCCTAACTCAGCTCTCTCTTACATCATCTTCATTAGGTTCTGAATGTTTGTCGTCTCTACCTGCAGAAGCACTCTGAGCTAAGACCACATTATATACTTCTTTGAATGTCATGCTCCCAATCCTTAAGTCACGTAACATGGGTGGTGCTAATTCTGGCCCAACGAGTGGTCACATGGGCCTATACTGGCCAGTGGAACCAGCTGGTCACAGTGATTAGTTCAGGAATGGGTATGTGAGCCACCTAGAACCATTGAAACCTTGGTATCTCCATGGCTACCACTGTGCTGACTCAGGTGCTGAATTGTAAGTCTAGAAACTCCAGGAGTCAGTGAATGGAGAGAAGAAAGCTAATGAAGATGCAGTAGCACCGAGAAGGAAAGCCATCCAGGAACCCCTGTAATACCATTCCAACCTCTGCATCCATCCAGGCCCAACATCAGATCTGCCCATAGACTTTCCAGTTATGGCAACTAATAAATGCCTATTGTAAGTCAGGTTGTTTGAACTGAATTACTGCCGTCACTCCCAACTAAAAGGATGCAGCCCGAAATTTTAACCCAGTGTCTCTGTATCCATGAGGTCTTTTCATCCACTTCTACTCATTGCCAACGGTAACATTCCCATACTGCCTATGCATGCACTGCCCACGGTACCACCCATAGCCAGCCTTAATGCTTCTCTGTAAACCGTGGTGGTCTCACATACCAGATTGGAACTTAGAAGCAATATACTATGCCTTGACTTGGTCAGCTGAGCATACCGTATGTATGTGTGACTTCACTAATACATAACATCCCCTCAACAACCCTAGCTTTACCTTCACCATCTGACTTGAATCCTCAAGGGCTACATGCCTTTCATGCAAGAAGAAGTCCAGGACTTTTGACTACCTCTAACTGCAGACCATAATTTTCCATGCTTGCAACAGAGTAAGTGGTAATTCACCTCCTACCATGCAGCAGCGACCCCCCCACTTCTGCCTGGTTTTCTGTCATGGTATTTGTCATTATTGAGAATTTGCTCACGTGCCTCTTGCTTCATAGATCAAAGTTTTACTCTTTTCCTTCCTTTTTCCTTTTTCTCTGACCAAGGCAGCCCCTAGCCTGCAGTAGGCTTCTGATAAATATTTGTCAAATGAATGAACGGATTGGTTTTTTTTATGACTCTTCATAATCTTTTAATAGACCTCACCCATGGCAAGAGCTGATAGAAGCCCTGGGCTCCTACCAGGTCCTGTTACATAACAAATCAGCCACAGCCCGTGCCATTCTCATCCACATAGTGTGAGAGGAATTGTATACCCTGGGCTCGCTGCTGAGTAGCAGCCTCGGGCTTGCTAGCCTGCCTTGCGTGAAATATAAAATGGTATGACTCATGCAGCTATGATCATATACTTGCTCCTCCAAAAACCGGCAAATGCCAACTTCTGAAGTTAATCCTGTCTTTCAGGGAAAGCTACTCAGAGATCTATTTCCAAACTGTAGCTACATGCAAGAAAAATTGTTTCGTAATGATATGATTCCACCACATTCTGTCAGCCAAGAGTCTTCATTTACTTCCCAAATATGGGGTTTAAGAGGAAGAAGTACTGGGACCTTCCTGTTAATCCTCCTCTTCTTACAGACTCTTAGCATCCTCATGTTTGAGGTCCCAAAACATCATTGGTGATACGGTCCATCGAGATTTTTCTATCACCATATAGAGCTGCCCAAACTTTGCCAGAGCAGTGGGCGGTGCTGCCTGGCAGAACACATGCCCAAGTTAGTGCTGGAGGATTCCTCCCCCACCATGGATTCTAATTTTAAAAGCAGATGAAGAAAGAGACAGGGAAGGGAGGAGCCGAGAGAGAAAAGATGATAGAAAGAATGGCTGTGTTCACTTACCGGTAAATGATACCCTTGCTCTGCAAGAAAAATAGACCGATGGCAATTTCTGCCGCATAAAATCTGAAATTAAAAAAAAAAAGCAGTGATGGAGAAATTCAAGGACACCATATGCTTGCCAAAACTCTCAGAATTCAATGTAATATTGAAATAGGCACAGGGCACGGCACGCTCACCATGAATGGTCGGTCAGCTACACATCTAAAAAGCTGAATGTATTGGTAGTGAACAGGATGGTTTAGATGAAGCAACCTTGAGGGCAAGTGGGAATGGGCAAGGTTCTGCAAGTCCATCGTGGGGAGAGCTTGATAGAGCTCTTGATAGAGGGTGATCAGCATGTGTCGAAAGCTCGCTGATTTAATCTTAATTATAATCCCATGACGTACCTTCCTGCTCTTCAAATAAGGAAACTGAGGCTTACAGAGATGGACTCTGTGGAAAGCTTGGCCTAGGTACACAGTAAATAAGTGGTATGGCTTGGACTGGAAACAGCAGGTGTCTAAAGTGTAACTTCTCAATGAAGGGCCACCCAGAAGCATGGAGATTTGTTGTTCTTGTGATGTGGAGGATGAAGCCCAGCACTCTGTACATGCTAGGCAAGTGCTCGACCACTGAGTCATATCTCCAATCCTTGTTTTGTTTTATTGAGGCATAGCCTCGCTATGTAGCCCAGGCTGACATGTATGCTTGTGATGTAGGTAAGGCTGGCCTCCTGCCCTAGACTCCTGAGTAGTCTAGGTGTGTGTCACCAAATATGGTCAGGAAAGAAATTTCAAATAACTAGAAAACCACAAAGGTTGGACAGGGTTTTGAGGAACTATGTTAAATCCTGATGATATGTTTCATGTGATGACAGAATGCAATGTGGGGTTGACCAGATGTCAGAAATAAAAGAACAACTATTATTATAGTTGCATTAGAATTGTGTAAAGAGGTGAGATGGCTTGATCTGGAAGCCCAAGACTAATGTAGACCTGTACTCACAACCTCCAGAGGGTAAGCGGAGAGAGGGCAGGCTGAAGGAACAGGAGCCAGAGAACCTCTGGAATGGCAGGGTAGGGTCCTGAACAAGCCTTGGAGGCTTCAGGAAGGGCAAGAAGGTTTTAAGAAAAGGGACTTGATTGTTATTCTTATGATTTGCTATGTTCTTGCTCACCCATAGAGTTCTAGCCAATGGAGTAGCTTAATGGGATTTTTGTTTTACGCACGGAGACTGTGGGGCTGGGAGGTGGCTCAGTGGGTCAAGTGCTTGCTGTTGCAAGCATGAGAACAGGAGCTGGTTGTGGTGGTCCAAGTCTATGATCCCAGTACTGGACAGGTGGAGACAGGAGGTTCCCAGGGTTTTCTGGCTAGGTAGCCTAGCCAAATGGGGGAGCTCCAACTTCAGTGAGAGGCCCTTTCTCAAAAATATAAGGTAGGTCTGAAGAGATGGCTTGGAGATTAAGTGTGCTTTCTTGCAAACATGAGTATGTAAGGGGGCCTGAGACCACCTGAGTTCAAGTCTCCAGAACCCATGTAAAACAGCTGAGTGTGGCCATGCACATCTATAACCCAGTCCTATGGGGGAGTGGAGACTGGAAAATCATTGGTGCTTGCAAATTGCAAGCTCTGGAATCACCCAGAGATTCTTTCACAAGGAAAAACAGATGAGTGAATGATGGAGGGGGGAAATCCAATGTTTTCTGACTGCCACAGGCAAGTGCATGGGATGTGACATCAGCATATACACATGCATACAACACACACACACACACACACACACACCCCAGTTGAGTGAGACACCCAACATTTATCTCTGTACTCCACATACATGTCTGTACATGGGCAGCCTCCACACAGGCATATCCACACACACACGGACATAAATATACCCACACATATGCACACCTATATGCGTGCACACTACACACAAGTGTATCCACACACACGGACGTGCATGTACCCACACATATACACACCTGTACGTGTGCACTCTCTACAGATGTACCCACACACGAATGGATATGCATTTTCCCACACATATGCACACCTATACGTGTGCACCCTCCACAACACATGAACACACATGTACACAGACATATGTACACATGCCATAAAAAAGTGGAAACTCTGACTGGCTTATGGACTACTGCCACTAACCAACCTCATGCTTCACCTCCCGGAGTGAAGACATCTGAGAGGAAGAGTCAGGTAGGCAACAGAAGATAAGCAAATATGTGAGTTGAAGGTCCTCACCTTCCTCGCCAGTTCTGGAGTCTTGAGCAGAGGTCCCACACCCTCCGGGTCTCAGTTTACTTGTGTGTAAAGCTGAGGTGGTAATCCCTCCCTCCCCATGTTATTAGATGTCAGCTTGGGAAAGACCCAGGGCCTGGTGCAAACAAAACCCACCGTGACATCTGCTAAAGAAGTCATATGACCTTTCTCAGGACTAAGGGTCAAAAATAGAGAAAAAGAAACAGTCATGGGTTTTTAGAGCTTCATGTGCTTAGCTGGTTTCAGAAAGTAGAGTATCATTTTATATCAAGCAGAATGCCTTTCTCTCTGGCCATGTATTTCTCACAAAAAAGAAACCCAAGATGTTGGAAATCTCTCTTTAGCTAAAACTCCAGGGGATCCAATAAGCTGCCCACTGATGCCAAGCAAAAGGTACAACACAGGTTCTCCCTTACACAGCATGGGGCTCCTTGAACCGGCCGACTTGCTGGATGTGGTACATCAGGTCACCGCCATTCACATACTCCATCACAAAGTACAGGCGGTCCTGGGGAAAGAGCAAACAGCAAACTCAGCATTCCTTACTTTCTTAGGCTCCAAATGGAAAGTGGAGAATAGCTGGAATTAATGATTATAAACCAAGACCTGCTGCATCCTTCCAGGTCGGGCCCCGTGTTCCCTCGAGGCTAACCTCTATGCCGTGGTGTATATGCAAGCAAGCACAGGTAGGACGCAAGTCACTTTTTAATTAATAACTACAAGTCAAAATTCATTTGTGCTGGAAAATATAATTAGCGCGTGAATGTTGTGACTTAATTAATATTCTCTAGGACAAGTCTCACTGGGACAAAAAGCAGAAAATATTAGGTGGATAATATCACAATAATGGGTAGGTATGGGAGTCAGCCTTCATACTGGCCTCACAATGACTGCTCCACCTCCTGAGATGGACATCTTATGTAGCACCTTCCTTCCATGATTAAAACTAACTGTATAATCAAGACGATGCGTGGCTTTGAGGGGTGGGGTCATAAAAGGCCTTATAGCATCCACCTGCTCTTTCCTGGACCGCCCTCTCCTGACGAAGGCAGCCACCATCCACGAGCACACTTGGCAGCCCTATGGACAGAGGTCTGCTGGCAACACTCCAGAGCCACCTGCTGACGTTTGCACCAACTTCCCAGTCACAAGAGTGACACATCTTGGATCCCATGTCCCAACCAGTCTGAGGATCATCACCTCCACTGGCCAGTGGAGTGAAAGTTCATTGCAGACCCAAAGTTAGACTTTTGGAGCAGTAAGCCAGCTCCAAATCCCCGACAGACAGAAACTATGAAATAATAAAGGCTTGCCTTTCTTGTTTTAAGCCTGAGTTTCGAGGTGCTCAACAATAGATAACTATCCCAGGGCTAGCAATACCACAAATAAAACACAAATTATCAGTTTGAAAAACTGTGACCTCGTTGGGCGTGGTGGTGCATGCCTTTAATCCCAGCACTTGGGAGGCAGAGGTAGGAGGATCACTGTGAGTTTGAGGCCACCCTGAGACTACAGAGTGAATTCCAGGTCAGCCTGGACTAGAGTGAGACCCTACCTCGAAAAACTGGAAAAAAAAAAAAAAAAAAAACTGTGACCTTGCATTGACAGTGCTAGGCTGTGCATCTGGACTGTCTCCCTAAAGTTCATGTTCTTAAGGCTTCGTCACTGATTGCATCAGTTCCCTTTCTGATCAACACTTGAGTTAAGAGCTGAGGGGAAGAAGGGTCTGTTTCAGCTCATGGTTCGAGATGTTTCAGCCTGTGGTCACTAATTCTGTGTCTAGACTTGCATGACGCAGAGCATCATGGTGGCAGGGGCATGTGGCAGACAGGAAGCATACAGAGACGGACCACAAGAAAGGGTCAGGACTAAATACAGTGTCTAGGGACACCTCAGTGACTAACCTCCTCTAAGTAGAACCCACCTCCCACCTTTCACCACCACCTCCCAACAATAATAATAATGCTATCGACGTATGACTTCATCAAGGAACCCATGCACTGATTGGGCAAGAATCCTCAAGGTCACATTCCAGAAGCCAGTCTGGCAAGCAAGCCCCCAGTACATGAGCCTGCGGGGGACATTTCACATTCACACCAGAACAGCAGTGTTTGGAGGTGAAGTCTTTGGGAAGTGACCGTATCAGGAGTTAATGGGTTAATCCGGGTTCATAAGTTAACAGGCTATTGGAGGTGGTGTGAACACCAGGAGGGGCTCCTAACTGGACGAAGTAGGTCACTGGGAATGTGCTCTTGAGGGTCTGTTTTGTCACTGGTCCCTGCCCTGGCCCCTCCTTCCCACGTGAGGTGAGCAGCTTCGTTCCATCATAGCACCCCACCATGATGCTCTGCCTCACCACAGACCCACCCCAATGGAGCCAAGGGACCACAGATTGCAAGCTGTGAAACCACGAGCCAAAATAAACCTTTCTTCCTTTTATCTTCCTCATTTATTTTGTTATAGTCACTTTTGCTTTTGGCACAGGCATATTTCAGGAATTTTCACAGGAAGCCCACCATACCACTCCAAAACCCTCAACACTTAGAGAATTGCGACTCCTCTCCTGTCAGGAGAGGAAATAGTCTACAGGCATTCATGCCCTGCCCTCCAGCTATCAGACTAATGAGACAAGGGACCCCAAAGAACTAGAATTTCCCCAGGAATCCCATGTTGGGGGGAAGGGGAAGGCTGAAGCTCTGGTGCCAGCCAGAGAAGGCACTTGTGTCCTAGGAAGAGATTTCACACAGCTCTGACTACTTATGGGACCACCTTGCAGGACAGACCTGAGCCAAGATAATGACAATAATGATGGATGGATGATGGGTGGGACCACCCTGACCAGGACTGCTTAGTTTGGCCAATCTCTTGCCCTCTTAACCTAAACCCCAGGCCAGTACCCTCCCTCCCTTGACAGACTTTCCCTTTTCAAGGTGGCACATTGAGTAAATCTAATCTTTGTATCTCTGTATTTTATAAAACCCTGGCTAATACGAGTAGAGATCCAGAAATAGAACGATTGAGGCCAGAAGAAGCACACTGTATCCCTTTCAGGGAGCTTTTCTACATTTCCTCAAGGCATGAGGAGAACCTCTTCAGGTCTGGGGCTAAGTCCTTCCTGGCTCCGTAAGCCCATTCTGGGGATGGCGAGCAACACCTGAAAGGTGTTTCTGAGCCAGCCAGCCTTTATTTGGAAGCCAGCACAGCCTCCTGGTAGCTGGTGTAGCCAGAGAAGTTGTTAAACCCCAGGTTTCCTCATCTGGCAAGTAGAAGGAACCACAGAGCCCCAGGACTGGGCTGAAGTTACCAAGGTGGAGGGCGTCACGGTCCTTGGGGATCGCCCACCCGTGATTTGCCTTCTAACCTTCATCAAAGGGTGTTTGCTAAATGGCTCCACCTCTCCTGAGAGAGCTTGGCTTGGGTTAGATCACTCCTTCCAGCTGCTTTCCCTCAGCTACGAATGTCAGGGTCTGCACTAACTATTTGCAGGGAGCTAAAATCCCCCTCATGTTCTCAGCCTGAATAAACCACTTCCTTTAAATTAACCCACCCAGTCTAAATTAGGTCTGCTTCTTATAATCTTCCATGAACCTCTGCGGGTTTTTCCCTATGATCACACTGTAGCTTGTCATTACAGACTTAAGTGGATGACAGTTGATTCCACAGATTTATTCGCTCATCCATTAAATAAAAAAATATTTATAGAGCCCTACACGGTACCAGGTAGGTGCTAAAGCGAATCCCCTGCCTTGATCGCTCAGCCTAGCAGGGTGATATAGACAAGGGTAACATTTGACATAATAGTACATCAGTTGCATAGAGTGTTAAAAAGGCAGTAAGTGACATGAGAAAACCAAGTCGATGAAGGGGTGGGAATCCCAGCAGGATGAGTTGGGAGAGAAGACTTCAGTTGTTACAAAGTGCCCAGGATAATTCTACTGACAGCAAAGTCTTGGAGATGATAGAGACAGAAACAGTGGATAACTGGAACACGAGCTATGTGCAGGAGGAAACAGCCTCTGCAAAGGCCCTGGGGTCAGACCGCACTCTTTTGGATGTAATTTCAGATCCAGGAGGAACCAGTGAGATAAGAAGAAGGAAGAAAGAAGACAGGATGGGGGAGGACCCACCACCACTAAGACTCCCCTGAGCCTATAAGGCTTCCTGGGTGAATGGGAACACTGTCTATGGCCATACACTGAAAGTTTTACAAAGCTGCGGGACCCTGTGCAGTGTGGTTGCCACTGTGTTCCAGGAACTCAGCACCATGCCAGGCCAAAGCAAGACACCCGTGTGCATCAGCTGAGCGAATGAGTGAGCAATGCAGGCATTTGTGACACCCAAAGCACCAGTCATGGGTCAGAAGGTTGAAATGGAAGCCTGGCCCCACAGTGTTTCTCTGGAGGGCTTGGAAAGAGTGCTTTATGCCCAGAGCCTCCTTGTCTCTTCCATCATAAGACAAGGACACGATGACCAGTCATCTGTCTCTAACAGAGGCTGAGGGGCTGCTCACTGTGAATGCGAGGTTGTTCAAACCAGCTGCAACTCATTTAACTGACCATCACATCGCCTTGCTGGGTCAGGGTCAGCTTTTAAGAGAAGAAAAATTAAACAGGAGAATGGAATAGAAATGATCTGAGCTGGGGCTGGTTAGTGGTTAAGGCATTTGCCTGCAAAGCCTAAGGACCCAGGTTTGATTCCCTAGAACCCATGTAATGCAGCTGCACCAGGTGGCACATGCGTCTGGAGTTCATTTGCAGTAGCTGGAAGCTCTGGCATACCCATTCGCTCTCTCTCTCTCTCTCTCTCTGCCTTTTCCTTTCTCTCCCTCTCTCTAATAAACAAAATTAAATTAAAAAAATAAGTTATCAGAGCTGAGCTGGAGAAATGGCTTAGTGGTTAAGGCACTTGCCTGTGAAGCCTAAGGACCCAGGTTCGATTCTGCAGTACCCACATAAGCCAGGTGCACAAGGTGGTGCATGTGTCTGGAGTTTGCAGTGGCTAGAGGCTCTGGTGCACCTATTCTCTCTATCTGCCTCTTTCTCTCCCTTACAAATAAATAAGTAAATACACAAAAATTTTAAAAAATGATCAAAGCCTCTGTCCAGGGCACCACAGCATGGAATGTGTGGCTGGGATGATAGTGATGTGTTGGCAGGGGTGAGCTGCCATGCAAAAGGCAGTTTTATATGAATAGTTTAAAGCTATCTCACCAAGGGCTATAAAACCAGGAGAACAGGTGCAGGGGAAACAGAGGGCAAAGGTGTCAACTCTGAAATGAACATAGGGGTTGAAGTCTCATCCACTACTTTCTAGCTATGCAACATGGAGCAATTAATTATTTAACCTCTCTGGGCTCCAGCTTTCCCTCACCTCTAAAGTAAACATCCTTCATCTAGCCTATCACATAATAGACAACATGGCTTATGTAAAGGGTTGGTCCAACACAATTTTTAAAAAATCGCCCTTATCACACCTAGAATTTTATCTTATAGCTACATTATTGACACTTGTCAAATGTGTGTTGAGCACCTAAGAATGATTACAGAGACAATAACGCAATATTGGGGAACTTGGTGTGTAACTGAGTGAAGTACTGTATCGATTCTGTTTCACTTGTCTCTCTAAACAGCCCAGCATGACAAGCACTATCACCATTCTCTCCCATTTTAGATGACTGAGCTTAAAGCTTAGGAAGGGTCCAGTGAGCACTCTGCTGGAAACTTACACAGCCAGAACTTGACCTCGGGCAAACTGGTTCTAGTATCTACACCAGCAGCTTCAAATGATGCTTCCCCCAGGGAGTAAGTACATTGCACAGGAGAGAAGTCTGAGCTAGAGCTTATGTATGTGTGGGTGAGTAAAAGCGTCCTTCCTTCAGAGTTTCCAGCCCAGAAGGGGAGAAAACAGCCTACATCCAGTCAGAGCCTATAGGCTTAACATAAGGAGTACAAGGTAACCAGTTACTTTTCAAATTTAATTTATTGATCTGCGTGCGTGCACACGTGTGTGTGTGTGTGTGTGTGTGTGTGTGTGTGTGTGTGCATGTGCACGCATGCATGCTCATATCAGGCTTTCAGGAAACTGCAAAAGAATGCCCAGACATTTTGCATTCCACTTACATGGGTGTCTGGGGAATTGAACCCAGGGACAGCAGGTTTTACAAAAGCCTTTAACTTCTGAGCCATCTTCCCAGCTCCTTCAACCAGTTGTTTTTGAATTCTTTTTTCCTCAGATGGACACTACTGTCTCCTCCCAACAACCCTAATGAAAGGCAGGAGGTGACTGGTTCTGTTCTCAGAGTTCACAGAGTAGGAGATCTGCAGAAAGGCCATACCCAAGTTGGTGGCAGAAAGCAGACAGCGTCCAGAACTGCCGGCTCGCGGCCCCTCGTTCTTGCGGGGTTATGATAGAAAACAAACCTAAAAATAGTCTCTGTCTTAGCTGCACATTGAAGAGAACCAAAAACACTTGCTTTTAAACATTATTTTTAAAACTAGCAGATGGCATTGGCCACAGAGGGAGAAGTGAGGGAGAGATTTCACTCGCTTGATTTCTGCTTGGATTAACTCAACTTGCCCCTCCAAGTCATTAGTTGGAATTCCAGCATCACAGATATCTCCACTGTGGCTGGTGTTTGATGGTCCATTTCCTTCACTGACCATGTGTGGGAAAGCCCCAAGCTCGGCCATGTTTGAACTGTACCAGGCTGGCTTGGGCCTGCCAGAGCCTTGGTTATTGAAGGTCACGGTTAGTCTCCCTGTCTTTTTGCTTCTGAACATTTAACGGTGCCCACTTAGTGCCAGGCACTATCCCACTGCCAGAGATGCTGCTGCAAATAGTCCATGGTGCCTGGTGTTCAGGATTCCCCTGACAAGTGGGGAAGACCAGACACATTTCCAAATGGTAACACTTCCCAAAATGGGGTAGCAGATATTTTAAGTAATCTATAGACGTGCATGTTTATACTTTTATAATCTTTGTTTGTTTTAATGAAGAGTATGGGAAATATAACTAAGCATGTGAAGCCCCTGATTTCATGGCTAATATTGCTGAAGAGAGAAATAAAGATGTGTGGAGCCATAGTAGCAGGGGAGTCAAGGTGGGTGGGACCAGATGAATGTCTGACTATGGGAGATAAAAGAGAAAAGGGACCCAGGTGTGGTGGCACATGTCTTTAATTCCCGCACTCAGGAGGCAGAGGTAGGAGGATTGCTGTGAGTTTAAGGCTACACTAAGACTACAGAGTGAATTTCTGGCCAGCCTGGACTACAGTGAGACCCTACCTCAAAATTTAAAAACAAAACAAAAAAGAGAGAGAGAAAGAGAGAGAGAAGGAAATTTCAATCATCTCCTAAATGGATTCAAGCTCTCTACCAAGTCTTCCTCTATTAAAATGTACTTATTTTAAAAATCCTTTAGAACTGCCAGGCATGGTGGCGCACGCCTTTAATCCCAGCACTCGGAGGCAGAGGTAGGAGGATTGGCATGAGTTCAAGGCCACCCTGATACTACATAGTGAATCCCAGGTCAGCCTGGGCCAGAGTGAGATTCTACCTTGAAAAACCAATATATATAAATTAACTTTTTTCTTTTTCTTTTTTTTTTCTGGGATAGTGGTATATGCCCATAATCTCAGCACTGGGGAGGCTGAGGCAGAAGGAATGCAAGTCTGGGACCAACCTAGGAAACATAGTAAGATACTGTCTAGAAAAATAAATAAATAAATAAAAATAAATTCATGTCTTAGAAACTTAAAAATGATTATTTGAAAATTCTAAACCTTCATACCAAAGTCATAAATGGGAAGTCAATGTCCCTATGAAAACTAAACTCATGTGTGGGCTCTGTCATCTCTATGGCACATCCAGTTTGGCTTGGGTGCATCAGACTCTTAAAAGATTTATTTTTAAAATAAATGCCATTTGTTCATATACCACAAAGCTCATCTCTTCCTCTGTAGTCAGGAATGACAAAGTTTGGAGGATCCTGCCAGAGGTGGTCTAGAAGAACCAGTCTCAAGTACAGAGGTGAGTTTGAGAACTTTTTGTTTTGTTTTGTTTTTTGGTTTGGTTTTTTAAGGTAGGGTCTCACGATAGCCCAGGATGAACTGAAATTCACTCTGTAGTCTCAGGGTGGCCTTGAACTCACAGCAATCCTTCTACCTCTGCCTCCCGAGTGCTGGGATTAAAGGTGTGTGCCACCATGCCTGGCTGAGTTTGAGAACTTTCCCTCAGCATTTATTTTTACAAGTCATGATACCAGGCATAAAGGAACCCGAACTAAAGAGCAAGGTACAGGTGCTGCCCTCAGAAAATTCAGAATCTTAGTTAAAACAAATACATAACTAATTCAAACCATAATCAAAATAGTACACCATAGAAGAAATGGCCACAAATAAGGTGTAGGGGTGAGCCTGGGGGTCTTAGCCGAGCACGTGGCTCTTCCCCATGGCCTCCAACTCTTACATAGTTACCCCTTCCATAGCTTTCATGGAACTTGACTTTATTCCCATTTTTCCTATAAAACTATACCACAAGACCTTAAAAAGGTCATTCTTTCTTATTATCTGGTTTTTTAGATGTTTTTTTTTAATAAGAGCTTATTTGTTAGACTCTATCATATATAACTCAAAAAGTATTTATATAGCATTGATGCAAAGTCCAGCATGGCTCTCTCCCTCTCGCTTGGTTTTCTAAAGAAAACTTGTCACAGCTCAGAGCTTCGGCTTGGTCTGTTTGGGCCGATACACGTTGATTTGTATTTCTGTCCTCTCCTTCTCTCTTGAGATCCAGTCAGCTCCAGCTGGCTCCAGGACGTTTCTACGTGGGTGTACCACTGTCATCTCCAATTAAGACGCCCAGAAAGGCAAATTCATCATCTTTCTCTTCAAACCATCCAATCTGCTTGACCTTAAAGGGCATCTTCCACATAGCTGCCTACCTTTGGCTTCTAAGCTGCAAATGGCGCCCGTGAATTGTGAATTCCCTTTTCTCTGTTCTCTCTTACATTTAATCAGTAAACTCAAAAGAGGAAATGCCTATTACCATGGCAGGGATAGTGGTTGGATGGAATATCCCAGATTTGGAACATGAGTATGGGGCTAGTCTGATTTCAACTGATGACTGGGTAGCATTTGCAGAACCCCCACCTAGGGCCAGGGACTTCGACAAGACAATCTTCCTCCAAGACAGCTGAAAGAAGAGTACGACATGATGCCTGCGTGACTGTGAGAGGGACACATGCCACTTTTAATAAGAAGCCACAGAGAGAAAACCAGCCACCTAGGCAGCTCTCGTACCATGCCTGATGGTGACTAACAATTTGTCTATTTAATGATCGTTAATACTTTTCAAGGCTGGTCAGTCAATTCAACATGTCTGTAAGCTGCTTCTTTTATCACACACAGCCATCTGCTTCTCTCAGAGAAGCTGAGAAGTGCTAGGATTCAGAGCTCTGGCTTTGGCAAGGAGCCCAGGGTTCATGTCCTAGCTGTGTGGGATACCTGCTCTGAGTCCTGGGTTACTCATGCTCTCTGCCTTCCTAGAGGAGGGGGAGGAATGATGGCTTCTCCAGACGGGGTGCTTCCAAGTGACCCCAGATGATGCACATCAGGTCCATGCAGATTCAGAACTCCACTGAAATGACGTGTGGTCAACACAGCTCCCTTTCTCCTGCTTTACAGCCTGGAAGCCACTGTCAGAATCAAACACTTGATGTTTCTCTTTTTGTTTGAATAAAGTCCAAAATTCGCAAGGGCTACAACCTCCTTTCCACTTCCTTGGACTTACACAGACCTTGTGTTATTGAATGAATATGCCAGTGTCACCATCAGGAAGTCAAGGGGGGAGGGAGGGAGAAGGAGGGAACACCGAACTGTCTCTACATACTCAGGCTGTGTTTCTTATTCCTTCTCCACAGTCAAGATCCTCAAATGGCTTTAGTTGACTAAAGCCCTGATACTTGCCAAGCTTTCACCAGCTTCTTCTCCTTGGAGGCACCAAATACCATGTTTGTATCTCTAGACGACGTCCCTCTTCAATCTACTAAGTCTCCTTGAATTCAAGATGGCACCTTCAATCTGACAAGAGCTAATTAGCAGTTGGTTGGACCATGAATAAACACCTAACCCTAGCTAAACCAATCAGATTCTCTTTCCTGCAAGTATGAACTGGAATTCATGAAATTTGGTGGATAGGGGCTAGGGCAGCCATGTTTACCATAGGTAGTAAAAAAAACAAAGAAAGAATGAGGAAACAGAAATATATTGTTGGCTACTTTAAAGTTACAAATTCTGGTTCCTTATGAGGCTCAAATACACCTTTGAGCTATTTCTTTACCATAAAATTTTTCTTGTGTTTTTTTTTTTTTTTTTGCATGAGCACATGTGTGGGTATGCATGTAGATGTCTGCATGTATGTATGGAGGCCCAAGTTGACACTAGATGTCTTCCTCTATCCCTATCCACCTTAGTTTTTCAGACAGGGTCTCCCATTAAACCTAAAGCTCACCAATTCAGCCCAGGGATCTTCCTGTCTTTACCAATCAGCTCTGAGGTTACTAGTGTGGATGTCAGCATGTTCAGCTTTGATGTGGATGCTGGTGATCTGAACTCAGACCCTCATGCTTGCAAACACTTTACTGACACTGGTTTGGTTTTATTTATGTATTAAGTAGCGTGGTGTGGGACAGAAATGTTCTTTCTTAGGACCCAGTCATCTCTGACCAAGATATCCGAGCCCCAAGGTCCAAGTATGTCCTTCGACATTACTGCCAAGCCAGAGCTGAGTCACCAGGCCCCTGAGATTCTCTGAGGCTCAAGGGGACATGCCACCAGGATCAGTTCTACATATGATAATTATCCCCATCTCTGTCCTCTCTGGCATAGGGGATTGATGCTTCTCCCAGCATTCCTTGCAGCTGAGTTATTGCTGGGCCATGGCAGCAAATCTGGAGAGGAAGTAACTTCTGTCCTTCAATGACTCATGAAATCTAATTCTATTTAAAAAAAAAAAAAGAGGTGCATATGTTCAATTGAAAAGAAAACAGTTAAAATAGATGTTTGCTGAAGAAACTTAACTGCCTGTGCCCACTGGCAGTTGGGAAATTGCATGAATGTGCTGGGCTGACAATAGTCTCAGGGAAAAAAACTGCAAAAAGATTGGGGGAAATAACATTATTTTGTGCCTGTGCAACAAGGCACCCCCCCCCTCCGCCAGCACAGCTCCAATCATGGAAACAACTCCCATTTACTGTTTACTGGACTTGACACACTGTACTTCTAATCCTCACTTATTATGCTCAGGTTATGAGATGATGAAGCATGTATTCAGAAGATGTGGTGGTTTGATTCAGGTGTCCCTCATAAACTTAGGTATTCTGAAAACTAGGTTCCCAGCTGATGGCAACTGGAAATTAAAGCCTCCTACAATTGGTGTATTGTTGGGGGCAGGCTTATGGGTATTATAGCCAGTTTCCCCTTGCCAGTGTTTGGCACACTCCCCTGTTACTATTGTCCACCTTATATTGGCCAAGGGGTGATGGCCACCCTCTGCTCATGCCATTGTTTTCCCTGCCATCATGGAGCTTCCCCTGAAGTCTATAAGCCTAAATAAGCCCGTTTTTCTCCCAAAGCTGCTCTTGGTCGAGTGATTTCTGCCAGCAATGCGAACCTGGCTGCAACAATAAAGTTGGTACCGAGGAGTGGTGTCATTTGCTGCTAGACACCTGACTGTGTGGCTTTGGCCTTTTGGAGCTGTTTTTCAAGAGGAATGTGGAAGGATTTGAAACCTTGGCCCATCAAACGCCTTGTAGTGCTGTAAGTACAGCTTGATGGACTATTCTGGTCAGACTTGAAAGACCTGAATGCAGTAAGAACTATGGACTGTGAGGTTGGCTTTTGAGAGTGAGAAAGAGCTTTGCCTCAACTGGGCTAGAAGCAGTTTGTGTGAGAGGCTTGCTGTTATGCCCATATCTTGAGAATTTGTGCAGGGTTGCATTGTGTAGAAATGGACTGGTGTGAGCAGAGGGATATGGCACAGAAATGAAATCTTTGGGTTGAAACTTCTGCCTTTTCAGCTGCAATTATATGAGACATTACAACCACTGAGATTGAGTGAGCTGACCTGCTCTGGGGCAACAGGAAGAATTTAGACTCTTTTGAAGGGGCCTAAGTGCTCAAGGAGTGTCCTGTTCTTCAAAGTCTGCTTAATTCCTTTCTGGATTAACAAATTGGCACCCTACCTGGTATTAAAGAGAGGGTCATTGAATTTGCAATGTGCCCTTGTGTTTTGGAAATGGCCATGGGCAGTGTGAAGCAGGTTTGTTGGATGCTTGCATGGAGCCGTGAGGGTGAACCTTGAATTGCACTGGAGACCCAGTGGAGATGCCAGAACCGTGAGATGGCTGCTAATGAAAGCTACCAGCCCCAGATGCAATTTTCCAGGACTGTGAGTAGCCTGACTAGAGGGGTAGAACTGGAACTCCAGAGACATGTTGCTGGTTAGAATTATCAGATGTGGAGATTTGTCACTGGCTAGAGTTGTTAGACTTGGAGATACAGAGTTTGATGTCCACCCTCTGCTCATGCTATCATTTTCCCTGCCATCATGGAGCTTCCCCTCAGGTCTGTAAGCCAAAATAAACCTTTTTTCCCCCAAAAGCTGCTCTTGGTCGGGTGATTTCTGCCAGTAATGCAAAACCTGACTGCAACAGAAGTGTTTGGTATCAATAACCACAGACCCACACTCATCTGTCTAAGGGACACGTGCTCAGCCTTGTGTGCTTCTAGAACAATTCACCAAGACCCAATTTGTCTGAGACCAGTTTATCTAATGAGAAATTCTCTAAAATTCAACTCCCTTCCAAAAGTTTCTGCATCTACTTTGCCATCTTGTGGCACATTAAAAGATTTTTTGAGCTGCTTTATTATAGACATGTCTGAAATGATATGCATTCAAAGAAGAGAGAGTTACCACAGACTCTTCCTTAAATCTAATCAGTATTGTGATTTGGCCATACCCCCTTCTGATTCCTTTCCACGTATAGAACATATATCCAATCTGAACACATTTAGAATATGTTCAATTGAATTAACAATGTACCATGGAAGATTTTTAAATGCAATATAAGGATATTTCTGACACAGCTTTGCTCTTATAAATAACTTCTTAAGAAATTAAATTTACATCATTTTAAGAATGACAAAAGTACTCTGGATATTGCCGGATGTCGTTTACTTTTATCTATTTTGACCACGCTATTTTTTTCTAAATTCTACTAAGGATCTTCAAAATTCTAAGTCTTTAGCAAAGTGTTTTAAATATCAAATTTGCATTATGTTATAATAGATTTGTCATTCTTTTGTGGATAGCTGATTCATAAAGGAATTCTGGGTCACAAAATACACTGGCTTCTAGCTGTTCCTCAGATGCTCTGGACACTCTTGTTAGGACTTTCACACTCACCCTCACTGCCATTTGGTTCACACTCACCCTTCCTGCTGCCTGGCTCACACTCACTCTTCCTGCTGTCTGACTCACACTCACTCTTCCTGCTGCCTGGATCACACTCACCCTTCCTGCTGTTTGGTTCACACTCACTCTTCCTGCTATCTGGCTCACACTCACCCATCCTGCTGTCTGGCTCACACTCACTCTTCCTGCTATCTGGCTTACACTCACCCTTCCTGCTGTCTGGCTCACACTCACTCTTCCTGCTGCCTGGCTCACACTCACCCTTCCTGCTGTCTGGCTCACACTCACCCTTCCTGCTGTCTGGCTCATACTCACTCTTCCTGCTGTCTGACTCACACTCACCCTTCCTGCTGTCTGGCTCACACTCACCCTTCCTGCTGGCTGGCTCACACTCACCCTTCCTGCTGGCTGGCTCACACTCACTCTTCCTGCTGCCTGACTCACACTCACTCTTCCTGCTATCTGGCTCACACTCACCCATCCTGCTGTCTGGCTCACACTCACTCTTCCTGCTGCCTGGTTCACACTCACTCTTCCTGCTGTCTGGCTCACACTCACCCTTCCTGCTGTCTGGCTCACACTCACCCTTCCTGCTGCCTGGCTCACACTTACCCTTCCTGCTGTCTGGCTCACATTCACCCTTCCTCCCTATCTGGCTCACACTCACTCTTCCTGCTGTCTGGCTCACAATCATCCTTCCTCCTATCTGGCTCACACTCACCCTTCCTGCCATCTGGCTCACACTTACTTTTCCTTCTGTCTAAATTGTTGTGTCCCTAGGTGGCCTCACCTCAAATGTCATCTGTATCACAGAGGCCTTCCTAATGATGCTATTTAAAATCGCATTTCACTGCTGCAGTCCATCCATCTCTAGCTTCTCCTTGTCATTTCTTCTCTCTGTCATTAGAATATCAATTCCAAGGGAACAGCGACCTTATGTTTTTGTTCACTATATGGCCCTTATGGTGATGCACCTGGGGCTTGACACATTGAGTTCAATAAACAACCCAATATGTGTTGACTCTGCACACCATCAATGAGATACTCTGGGTTCAGGAATGCTGCCTGCTCTTACCTCATGGGCCCCTCTGAAGCATTCCCCCAAGCCAAAGACCCTGAAATGCTGGGAGACGAACATGAACTTCATCACCACACCCATGATCTCTCCCAGAAATGGTGACAGCTTTTCTGTTCATATCAGTTATGGTAAGAACAACTTGTCATACACACACACACACACACACACACACACACACACACACACAGTGTTCCTCTGTTTAAATAGTCACTCCTGGGCCAGAGGGATGGCTTAGTGGGCAAGCTGATTGCCTGGGAAG
The DNA here is from genome assembly GCA_036365145.1 of Orientallactaga sibirica. Classification (NCBI taxonomy): domain Eukaryota; kingdom Metazoa; phylum Chordata; class Mammalia; order Rodentia; family Dipodidae; genus Orientallactaga; species Orientallactaga sibirica. The sequence goes on along the minus strand of JAEOAD010000794.1, from coordinate 624,640 downwards.
CCAAAGGACCCAGGTTCAATTCCCCAGGACCCACATAAGCCATGCATTTAGAGTTTATTTGCAGTGGCTGAAGACCCTGGCACACCCATTCTCACTTTCTCTATCTGCCTTTCTCTGCCTCTCTCTCAAACAAATAAAATAAATAATTAAAAATGTAGTCGCCCCATAGAGAAAATTGTAGCCAATGCTTGCCATACCCATGGAGGATGGCGATGATGCTTCCATAGTAGGAAAAATACCCCAAGGCCATTAGGAAACTCTGGCTGTAGTTCTGGGGCACCCATTTGTCAATTATGTAACCTCTATCACTTTGCTTTTCAAGGGATCAGTTTCCTTTGAGCAGAAATATAGATAGCAGCACTCAGAGAGTTATGAACATTGGATGAAACCATGAAAGAGAAAATATTTCTAAATCAGAAATAGCAAGGTAGAGTTAAGACACGGAAAGGTCAGCAAGCACTAGAGTCTTGAGAAGAAACCCCAGTTCCATGACTGACAAGTTGTGTGACAGTGCACAGGTTAACTGCTCTGAATGTCAGATCCTATCTGTGCTACAGGAGTGCAATGAGATGAGGGCTGGAGAGATGGCTCAGGGACTTGATACAGTGAGTCACATATAGGAATGCTGGTTCCTGTCTCTTGTGCTTATTAGTTTTGTTTGTAACATCATCATTACAGAAGCCATCCTGGTGGCCACTCCACATGATGTTGTTTGATGGGGAGATGGCCTGGGTCTCCAACATGGAGCCTTTATCGCCCTGTAGGGAACCACTCCACAGACTCTCTTGGCTCTTAGTCCCTCCTCCCTGGCATGTGATAGTTCCTTATGGGGGACCTAGAGTTCTTCACAATTGCCCTGTGCGGTAGTTGGAATGAAATATCCACCATAGGCTCCATGCGTTTTGAATACGTGGTCCCCAGTTGATTGCAATTTGGGAATGTTGTAGGGCCTTGGGGGGGGCCTTGATGGATAAGCTGTGTTGCTGGGGGTGGGCTTTGGAGTAATATAGCTCAGATCCAGCCCAATTTGATCGACTTCTTCTTCCCCGAGGATGTGATACCTTGCTGTCTGTTCTTGCCATGCTTTCCCCACCATGACGAGATTTCCCCTCAAAGCTGTAAGTAGAAATAAACCAACCCCTTTCTCATATAAGCTGCTTCTGGCCAAGTGTTTGGCACCATCAACAAGAAGGTATAAACACAGTCGCTCAGCTGTAAGGGCAGAAAGCAGAGCGAAATGCAAGAGGGGGTGGCAGCTCACCATTAAAAGAATAACCTAAAATCCACTCATGTTATCACTTTCAAAGCAGTTAACTGCCAGTGAAGATGGTGTTCGTTGATGAATATCCGTCACAATTTCAACACACCCAGATGAAATGGAAAACTGCTGTTCTAAGGTCACTGTGAGACCATTGGCTCCATTTTGGGGGCACCCATGGAAAAAAGAGGGGGCAGTGGGAGAGCCTAGAAGTTTAAGTCTGTCCCTGTTAACACTTGAACAGGTCTTCATTCTCCAAGGTTAGAGGTTTTGGACCCCCTCCTTAGCTGATCTTTGCCAAGCCCCTAGATGCTATATATTATCTTTACTTACTGTCTTTCTTTACGTTGACTCCCTTTTTGATCAAAAGTTTACTTTTAAGGCAAACTTTAGTCCTCCTTGTAGCACAATAATGACCCAATTTACTATCTGGAAGACTGTTAAATACAGTGAATAAATGAAGCTTTTATTCCGTCTTTCTTGTATGAATCTGGTCCCGAGGGACACATGAAGGGAAGTCTCTTTATAAAATCTACCTAGTAAATAGACAAAGGAATGAAAGAGTTCAGACATTACTATCTTACCATCCCTAATGAATTCATGGATCTAGGTACTGAGTGTCTATTGTGACCAGTACCTTTGAGAGGGATCACCAGGCTGTATGAGCCTTTGGATAGGCAAACATGCCCACCACTTAGAGTCACCTACAATCTTATCAGAAGGATCAAAGCTGAGCCTGACCAAGACTCTAGACCCAGATGCCAATTGGCAGGAAATACAGTGCACAGAGACGCATTATGGAGTGCTGCAAGATTTTAGCCAGCAAACCCCAGGCTGAAAACCTTCAGAGCGAACTGCCCAGAATTTCCAGCAGATAAAAGATGGGAAGGTATGGAGGGCTTACTAGATTAAAGACAAAGAGCACATCCAAGTACATGCAAAATACGATAGCATCCATCCCATCTCACATAGAGTATGGGTTCTAAAATCAGCATAGAGGTTGAAAACTGGATAGAGTCAAAAAGAATCTCTTAACCCATCTTTAAGTCACTAAGCAGCCATTGGCTTTCAGAAGCCACCGCTATAAGAATCAACTCTGTGCCCCTTTGTACTGCTGCTCTAGCCTCTTCTTCCTGAGTGATGGAGGCCAAGATCTAACAGGAACCGATACAGGGTCAAGATCTAAGACAGCTTCTTGCTTTTACAGAGTTGAGATCACAGGCAACAGCAGATGGTATGTGAATTCTCCCTTCTCATTCTGGAAGCCATGGCTCTGAGCTCACGAGCACCAGCCTAGGACCCTGTGTCCAGCCTCAGTTGCCCTCTCAGGGCTATGATTTCAGGCAGACCCATCTTCAAAGGGCCCCCACCCAAAGGCCTCAGGACACCTGGAGAGATATGTATGTGTGTTCAGTCAAAATTTCAGGAAGGCTGAACTGTAGCCATCTAGAGGCACAATCTGATCTCACTGAGTTCTGTCACCTCTTACTGATAGAGAAAGGCCTGGCTCCACTGGATATAAAACTTACTGCTAGAGCTGGAAGTGTACTCAGTGGCAACTCAGGAATTGTCAGCCAACTTCCCTAGCCCCATATCATTTAATTTCCAGAATGCATGGAGCCCACATACTACCAGGGTCCCAGTATCTTGAGATGGCTGCTACTAAGATAGTGTTGGCCAAAGCCTAGGGAAGCTATAATGATGACTTTCCAGGGCGCTGAACAAGTTACCATGGTCTGGAAGCAGGAGTGGAGCTGCGTCAGGAATGGTGGCTTCCCGGGCAGGGCCAGCACCCGCTTCTCCACCATCGTGCACTCCACGTCATCATCTTGGATCACCACATCCTTCTTCAGAATCTTCACAGCATAGAGCTCATCTGTGCCCTTCCGCTCTGACAGCATGACCTGGGAAAGACATCAAGTGCATCAGTACAGTTCAAAGGGACCCTGGGGATAACCATGGGCATCTTGTGCCCACTCATACCTACTCCCAGCTTTGCCTAGACATTCTACATTGACTTGAAAGTGGTGAATAGCACTTTCCAACAACCTCGCACTGTGGTGGGGTAAGAGATGAACAAGTACTGAATCCTTTGGAATATATATCAACATCAGTGTCCAAACTGATATGGTAGATGTTCAGTTAAATATTTATGGAATGAGGGAACACTTGGTATGACAGTTGATCTCTATGGTCAACTTGTACATCTAGAATCACTGAGGATACAAATCTCTGGACAGGGCTATGAGGGAGTTTCTAGATTAGGTGAATTAAGATTGGAAGATCTATTCTAACTGTAAGAGAGGCACCATCCCATGGACTGGGTCCCAGACTGAATAAAAAGGAGAAAGTGAGCTGAGCATCAGCATTCACCACTCTGCTTTCTGACTGCAGACACAGTGTGACTCTGCTTCCTGACTGCACACACAGTATGACACTGCTTCCTGACCACAGACACAGTGTGACTCTGCTTCCTGACTGCACACACAATGTAACCAGCCACCTCAGGCTCCTGCTGCTGCCATGTCATCCCCACCATAATGTACTGTAGCTCCTCAAACTATAAACTGAAATAAATTATTCCTCCCTTAAGCTACTTCCTATCACATATTTTGTCACAGCAATAGGAAAAGTAATTCATACACTTGGTAAAATTGAGTTTGGGACACTTGTTCCTTTATTCACCCAAAGATGCCTGGTTCTGTAAGAGCCTGATTAACACTGGGGGTACAGTATAACACATGTGGGTATGTTCTATGTTGCAGTTACCTTTTTATTGCTGAGACAAACACTTGACCAGAAGCAGCTTATTGAAGGAAAGGATTTATTTTGGGTTACAGGCTCAAGGGGAAGCTCCATGCTGGCAGAAAAAAACATGGCATTATGTTTCATGGTGGACATCACCTCCTGGCCAACATCAGGTGGACAACAGCAGCAGGAGAGTGTGCTGAACACTGGCAAGGGGAACTGGCTATAACATCTGTGAGCCCCCAACAATACATCACCTCTAGAAGACTCCAATTTCAAAACTGCCACCAGCTTGAGATCTAGCATTCAGAACACATGAGTTTATAGAGGAACACCTGAATCAAACCACCACATTCTCCACAATGAACTCAGAAAGAAAGAAAGACATGGGACAATTAATGATAGAGATGATTAGTGTGGTGTTTTCACAGCTTTTCCTGCTGTTTTGGGGCTTCCTCCTATGTACTGTGATCATAATCAGGGTCAGTTAACCAGCGTAGCTCAGACACATTTCTATTTTGATGGGTTCATCATTTTCATTGTTCTAACCATGCTCGGGGGTACAATGGTTAGCATGTACTATTCTCAAGGTGACTCTTGGAAACGCATTATAGAGACCCAACCTGGCCTGGTGGCTTCTGGAACGTGTCTGGGAAAAGGATAGTTTTGAAGGTAGCATTAATCACCATCATATTTTTGAGCACTTCTTAATGTACCAATCAATAATTTGTTTCAATTCGTTATTTCTCATTTGTCTGATTCTAGGAAGTAGGTACCCATTGTGAATCTCATTTTACAGGAAACAGGCAGAGGAGGGTAAATAGCCTACAACTCCACAATGTAGTTAGAGGCAGCTGAGAGAACCCTGGAGTACAGTGGGAGGAGCTCCATCCTGCAACGTCCTCCACTGTGGACGCCCTCCCTGACCTCTTGTCACCAGTCAAGTCACCATTCCACAATCCTGAATGCTTGTTCTTCCCAACACCCCACAGAGAAGAGACTATGGAGACTGTGAGTGTGATGATTCACTTATGACAGGACATCTTAGCTTCCTGCATGGAAGAGATCTAAGCAAAAAAGGTTAAGGGTTTCCCCCTGTAGTTAGGCTCTCAGGGGAAACCATCTACATTTGGTTCAGTTGTGCCCATTTTATAGGTAAACAAGCAGGCTCCAAGGAATTAACATGAGCTCATGATTTCTCTACAAATATAGACAAGGGGACTGGATAGATGGCCCAGCAGGTAAGAGAACTTGCTGTGTAAACATGAGAACCCTAGTACCCAATAAAGCTGGGCATGTTGTTCATGCCTGTAACCCCAGTACTCAGAGGGGTGGAGTCGAGGCAAGATCTGCTGAGGCTCCTTGGCCAGCCAGTGTAGCCAAGGAGAAGGGTGAGCTCCTGGCTCAGTGGGAAATTCTGTTTCAGGGAAATCAGGGGACAGAGTGACAGAGGAGGTCACTAGACATCCTCCTGTGGTCTGGTCTCCTCATGCATGCTCATGTATCTTGCATATCTACACACACACACTAAAGATCAGACCAGACTATTTGAATGGTTACTGCCCTCAGAAGCTCCTGAAAGCTGAACAATTTGCTCACATGGGCTGGCCTCTCATCCACTGAACCTTCTATTCCCTTTCATTGCAGTGTTTGTTCCTTCTCCACAATGCCTAGCAAACCTCACGTGTTCCTCCTTCTGTAACCTTGAGGATCTCCTTAGACCGCACTGGCTACCAGGAATGCTTTGTCACTATGTCATTCTGTGCAGGCTTTCCCAAACACCAACCATTTGGATACATTTTCCATATTTTTCCAACCACATGAACTGTTACATGCTTTTAAAAGTCTAGTCACTGCCGGGTGTGGGGGAACACGCCTTTAATCCCAGCACTCGGGAGGCAGTAGTAGGAGGATCGCCATGAGTTCAAGGCCACCCTGAGACTACATAGTGAATTCCAGGTCATCCTAAGCTAGAGTGAGACCCTACCTCAGAAAACAAAAAAGTCTAGTCACTGCCTAGCACATTACAGGCACATGATGCTTCCTGCTTACATGAGAGGGAATGTTTAAAATTTAGAATAATAGTCATAGCACCCACTACTGCAGTGACCACTTGCTCAGATGTTCCAATAAGAGCAAATAATCTTTTATTAATTGCACCAGGCAGTTGCTGGAACTTCCAGAAACTTGAATACCAACACAGAGGGCGTGGGCTGTTTGCTCAGCTGTCCCTGCATCTCCAGGGTGAGGATTCCAAACAGATTGAAAGGATGTGTGGAAGTGATGTTCTTATCAAATTCCAAGCCACATCTGTTACCAAAGAATCTTCTGGGAGCAATATGATAAATAACAGAACTCCAGTGACAGCAAATAAAATAGAGGCAAGTAGCCCAGGGAGTGCTGGTTAGAAAGTTTGTGGTGATGAACTTCTTGACTGGTGAATCCCAATGGCAAAGCGTGTCTAGGGTCTTGGTCCCTCTCCACAGAGTGGGCAGTGCTCTGAAGTGTTCCGCACATGATTTGAGAATTAGGATACCTGGTACCCAAGGCCTGCCATGCATTAGCTGTGCATCCTTATCACATTCACTTAAGATTTTCTGAGCCTCACTTTCCTCATCTGTCAAATGGGGACAGGCAACAGTACTCAGCTTTGGGTGATGTGGAGAGAACTTTGAGGGATAGAGCATACAGGACGCACACCTAACTCAGCCCTGTGTCTGGCAAATGGAGTGTTTAACACCCGGAGGGTGGATTCGTTTTCATGGGTGGACCTAACGAAGAACCAAAACCCAGGTGGGTTCAAACACAGAAATGTATCCCCTCAGAGTCCTGAGAATAGAAGTCCAAAGTCAAGGTGTTGGCAGGCTCAGGTCCTGCTGAAGACTGAGGGAGAAACTGTCCCATGCCTCTCTCCCAGCTTCTGGTGGCTGCAGTAATCCTTGGCATGCCTCACCTTATAGCACATCACTCCCATTTCTGCCTCTGTCTTCAAGTGTTGCTCTGCCCTGTGTGTTCTGTGGCTATCCAAATCTCCTCTCTAACAAGGACACCAGTCACTTGACAGACCTACTCTTATCCAATACAACCTCACCTCAACTTGGTCACATCTGCAGACCTTATATCCAAGGAAGGTCACCTTCACAGGAACCAGCGATGAGGGACTTGAATTTGGGGGGCAAAGGAGACAGAATTGTACCAACTGTAGAGGTTATTCTCAACATCATCTTTCCAGAGAGTCCCAGGGGACTGGTGGTGATCCTTGAACAAAGTACTACTCCTTGCCAATTTGCAGCTGCTGGTGGATTTTCCCTCTGAACCGAGCGAGAGGGAAAACACACTTCTACCAGCTTCTGCAGGCATCTGCCAAAAGCCCTGTTGTTACCCTCAGTTCTCCTCCCTTAGACCTCTCATTCAACATATCCACTAGGCCTGGGGATGTAGCTCAGGGGTGGAGAACTTGCCTGACATGCCTAAGGCCCCAGGTTCAGTCCTCACACACACAAATAATAAAGACAAATTAAAAAGAAAAATGAATGCACAAATTTTGTTGGCCCCAAACTGAAAGTCCTTAGGCTGGTCACTAGGGATTGCTTCGAACTGGCTTTCCTTCCACTCTTCCTGCTCCCAAATTCCACATATATTCAGAGTTCCACACACCCAAATGATGCTAGAGTTATGTCAGTTCATGTAACCCACCTGCCAGACACCTTCCTCCATCTTATTGCTTCACTTAGGGCAACTCTGTCCCCTCAGGGATCCTTCCTTCAGATGCACTGGCCCATCGGTTCCCTCACCCACAGAGTGAAGGTCAAGGTGACTCATCATGACCCTGCCTGCCCACCTTCTCTGAGCATGCACACTTATTTCCTACACCCATCTTTCTTCACAGCTCTTTCCACGCCCAGGACTATGTGAATATATATGTGCTTTGTGTTTTTCTCTTGCTAAAATGTGAATGCTATGAAGTAAGATATTTTTGTCTGACTTGCCCACTGTCATATCTCCAATATCTAGCAAATAGTCAACACTCAGCCAATGTTTGTTTACTGAATGAATGGAAAGATCTGAGTTCAGAAAAGTAGCTGTAATTCCCTAGATCTAGCTACCAGATCTGGTCACCCAGAGCTTCAAGGACTGAAATCTTGGGTGTGTGTGTGTGTGTGTGTGTGTGTGTGTGTGTGTGTGCCCTCCAACCAAAGAACTTGAGGTAGCATTCAAGATTATATAACACAAACAAGTAAATTTTATGGTACATAAATACTACCTCAACATAGATGCTTAAGAACAATTATATACCATACAGTAAACAAATACCTCTGTTTGTATGTGTGTGTGTATTTTCTTTCCCCTCTTCTCTCTTCCTCTTCTCTCTTCCCTCTCCTTTTTTGTCTTTCTCGTTCTCCTTTTCCCCTCCCTCCTAGAAGCAGACACAACCAGAGATGCACCGAACATTCATATCTCAATAAGGAAATTGTTTTGTTCAAGCAGAACACACCTCATCCTACAGCATGTCTGAAGGCAATGCCTTGCACAGATCTTTGCATGTGAAGCATTAGAGTGGACGGTGTTCTTAACAGCACCCCTGCAGCAGGGTCAGAAGAGGAGGAAGAAGAAAGGGAAGAGAGATCCACACATCTAGTTCTGTCAGAATCACCAAGCTTGCCAAACAAGCAGAGATAGGAAAAGATTCCAATGTGGTGACTTCAGATGCTACATCCAGAACAGAGAAGATGATATCAGCGCTCACAGGACCCCAACACTAACCTGGGCAAAGGCAATCAGTAAGGTATCCGAGCAGACATCCGCACAAGAACAGGAAGGGTACGTATGTTAAAGCTCATATGCTATGATGTTGGGACCATACAGGACTCATGAGGCTCTGTGTTTCTCCCATGCCCAGCATGCGAGGTGCAAGCTTGGGGTCAAGGCTAGGTACAGCAGGTCAGGGGCATCGTCTAAGGACCCCGTTGCTGTCTGGGGCCATCTCCTACTTGGTTTCCACCTGGCTCCACTGAAGACATGCAGCGAGTACTTTAAACCAGCACTGAGGCACTACCATCTTCTCCCTTCGCCTTCCCCCATGCTCTAAGTTTGGCTCTCTTGCCCACTTGCAACGAGTGGTTGTTTCTCCATACTGCACATTAGAATTCCCTGCAGAGCCCTCAGAATCTGATGCTTGGGCCACACTCCAGACCAATTAAATCAGAATCTTCTGGATATTTGGTCCTTCTTGTGCCAGGACTTGGCCAGAGGCCATCAGGGTGTGTTATAATGATCAAGATATGGAATATGGGCCAACAACTGCCCCATTGCTCTCTCAAGGTCACTCACTCAGCCACTCGGGATTTTGAGTGGAATTTAGGTGCAACATGAAGGTTGACTCCAACATCTTCACCTTGATAGCATGGTAGGTATTTTAACAATCTCTCCAATGTAAGAATGGAATTATAACACCAACAGAGTCTAGTAATCTGGAAGCTTCTATCTAATAACCATAGAATCATAGCAGTTACAAGTTCAGACTCGAGAATCATCCTGACTCTTAGGTGCTCCTTGCTGTATTTGGGGGAGGGAGTTAGCTCAATCTTGGGTCTCAGTTTCCTCCCCTGAGAAAGAGGCACGATGATGCTTCTCCCTGGCAATGTGCTGTGGTGAGCCCAAGTGGCAGAACACTGGTAAAGCACCAGAGCTTGGCACCAAGCAAGTCATGATTACTAGAACAATAACACTTGTGGAGAATAAGAAGGCTGTCCTTATTCCATGCCACAGTCTCTGTATGTGATGAAGTGAAAGCAGAGTGTGCACTGGGAAAGCAGGCGACTATTTCCACGAATCTAGCGCATGCCTTTAATCCCAGCACTCGGGAGGCAGAGGTAGGACGATCACCTTGAGTTCGAGGCCACTCTGAGACTACATAGTAAATTCCAGGTCAGCCTGGGCTAGAGTGAGACCCTACAGCAAAAAAAATAAAATAATATATATATATATATATATATATATATATATATATATATATATATATATATTCTAGAAGGTCAAGCTTGTAACAGCCCCGAATGAAAGGCCAGGTCATTAGAGGTGGGGCTGGGCATAAGCACTCTAGGATAGACTATGAGAATCTTCCTAGGGGATCTGCATGCTCAGTCCAGACAGGATTCCTGTTGAAAGTGTAGAGTATCTACCAATTTATGAAATGCCAAGGGGGAGAAAGGGACTCTATCCCCTGGTGTGCAGGCTCACCCAAACACTTCCTGTCTGCCTTGCAGTCTTGCCAAAGTCATCCATCAGATTGTACCAACAGGAAGATGCCTACAACACCTCACCCTTAATAAGCGGAGATCTGAAGTAAGAAGAAAGCTGTTACAGCCAGGAGCTCTTCCAGCGTGCTGGATGTGGGGGTAGGATACAAACGAGAAAGAGCCTATGGGTTCACAGGACCTTGATGGTGATTGATTCAGTGGTTCAGGACTTTGCAAGAACATCCCACTAATAATAAGAACTCTGGAGCTGGAGAGATGGCTTAGCAGTTAAGGCATTTGCCTGCAAAGCCAAAGGACCTCAGTTCAATTCCCCATGACCCACTTAAGCCAGATGCACAAAGGGGCACATGCATCTGGAGTTCGTTTGCAGTGGCTGGAGGCCCTGGTGGGCCCATTCTCTCTCTCTCTCTCTCTCTCAAATAAACAAATAAAAAAATTTTTTTTTTTAAAAGAACTCTGTGTTCACCAGGACTCTTTGTGAACTCTTCCAATGTCCTCCCACCTTCTGATTCTCAGTAAATATGAAGGTGTTTTAACATGTCCTAGGTTATATTGAAGGTCTTAATTCTGATTCCCCAAAACATATTCCTATGGTTCAAGCTTCGGATTGGCTTTTCTAAGCATATTTGCTCACACATGCTTATGTTCAATGTTATCACGGCCACACTAATGTCATGTAAAGTTGTGTGGCTTGAGAATATTATTGCATTTGATTCTACCAGCAAGTAGGAAGTTAGTAACCTAGACATGATTTGGAGCTTCTAATAGCTTGTTGTGGAGAAAATAACCAAATAGACTTTGCTTATTGAAGATATACTTCAGGAAAATTGAAAAGCGGTATAATGGGGGAAGCAATTGAATTGAGAGTTAACAGTATGCATGTAGGTGGGACTGAGTCATTTCTTACACGCAATCTTCAAGCTGGCTCAAAGGACAAGCAGGAATATCCAGCACGGGAGCAGGTCACATGACATAACTCGACAATTTTTACTTTTTAAATATATATGAGAAAGAGAGAGAGAATGGGTGTGCCAGGGCCTCTAGCCACTGCAAATGAATTCCAGACATGTGGTCTACCTTGTGCATCTGGCTTACGTGGGTTCTGGGAAATAGAATCTGGGTCCTTAGGCATTACAGGCAAGCACCTTAACCATCAAGCCATCTCTCCAGCCTTTATTTATATATTTTTGTCAGTGTCTGTGTATGTGTGGTATGCCTGCATGTGTGGATGCGTGTTCACACATGTGCGTGAGAGTGCACATACTTGTGTATGTGTGTGCATATAGAGGCCAAAGGTTGGTGTGGGGTGTCTTCCTTGATTACTTTCTACCTCATTTGTTAAGAGGGTCTCACTGATTTGGCTAGACTAGCTAGTTAGTAAGCCCTGGGAATCCCCATCTTCGCCTCCCCAGCACTGAGATTAGTGGAGCAGGCTCCAATCCCAGCTTTGTGGGTGCCAGGGATCCAAACTCAGCTACTTGAGGCAAGCACTTTATCCACTGAACCATCTCTCCAGCCCTATTTCATAATTTGTGTGTGTGTGTGTGTGTGTGTGTGTGTGTGTGTGTGTGTGTGTGGTTTTGAGTAGGGTCTCACTCGAGCCTAGGCTGACTTGGAATTCACTATTTAGTCTCAGGGTAGCCTCAAACTCACAGCAATCCTCCTACTTCAGCCTCCCAAGTGCTGGGATTAAAGGCATGCACCGTCATGCCCAGCTTCATGATTTATTATGCAAAGTCTTCGATATTAAAAAAAATCTTAGCCAGGCTGAAGGTATCCCAGCACTAGGGAAGCTGAAACAGGAGGATTGCTCTGAGTTCACGATAAGACTGGGCTTCATATTGACACTCTGTCTCCAAAGAAATAAATAAAATGAAGATAAAGATCAATAATAAAAGCCAGGATCTATATGAGCTGAGCTGCATTCTCATATTGAAGGTGGGTGGCAGGTGTGTTTAGTAAAACCTTTTTAAAGGATACCATGTCACACCATAGATTTAATCAAGCTGAATTGTTGCTCCCTAGCAGAGAAAGCTAATAGAAAGTGTGAACCAAAATTTAGAATGGAGGCACCTTTAGCCGGGTCGCCTTTGGTTCCTCCGGACTTGTACTGTTAAGCAAATGTCACTATGAAGGGATGACTCATGGGGACTGCTGGAAAGGAGGCAGAGGATGAGAAAATTTAAACACTAACCTTGAGTCCTAAATGAAGATGTTTGATTTGACCTAAGAAGAAATGCTTAATCGAGCTGTAATAAGAAATGTGAGAGACGTATTACCTTAACACTCTAGGCAGTATCAATTCTAATGATTCAGCATTAATAGAATTACAGATATCAGTAATTGTTATTGAAGGGTTCTTCAGATCTAAAAATAAGCATTGGTGAACTTGGAGGACCTTATGCTAAGGGAAATAAGCCAGCCACAGAAGGACAAATACTGCAGGATCTCACTTATATGTAGAATCTAAAATAGTTAAGCTTAGAGGAACAGAGAGTACTAGATGGACACTGTCAAGCACTGGGGGAGGAGCAGTGGAGGGCATGCAGAAATGTTTAAACTTTCAATTATAAGATGAATAAGTACTAGAGACTTAATGTATGCTATGGTAACTAGAGTGAAAATGCTAGTATGGTATACTTAAAATTTGTTAAGGAAGATCGTAAGTGCTCTCCAAAACAAAACAAAACAAAACAAAACAGGAACAGAAATGCCTAATAAATACAATAAACTTTGGTGACATGTCTGGCTCAGTCAAATTTCTTTGAGTCATGTTACACTTGACAAGGCTGGATGGTTAAAATAAAAGCAGATTTAATTTGACTGTTTTGTAGATGGTTCCTAGGAAAACAAGCTGGTAATTGATGCCTTTTACCCAAAGACAATGAAATGAAACCCTTCCGGGTCTGTCATTCATTTCAACAATTAGGTGCACAGTGAAAGCCTGTTTCTCCATAATCGGATCTGCCCTGTGAGCATAGACAGGCTTTGTTGCTGAAGCAAGAACACTGTTCACAGAGCCAGGGGCTTCTCTGTGGCAGGAGTGGGAACAGTGGGTGCTATGTGGGCTTTCCTGAGTTTGAATCTGCCCCCTCCCACCCTGCTGCATCAATGCAAATTTGATATCTGAGCCTTTCTTTGTTATTTCATCTGTAAATGGAGATGATTGTAGAGCTACCTCTTCAGACCACTGTGCAGATTAAACGAGCAATGCAGAAAACACCCAGACAAGTTTCCAGTACCCCAAAATACCTGTCAATCTCTATAGAGGTGTTTGATGAGGTTTGTCCATAATACAGCATGGGGGAAAGGAATCTCTAGTCCTGGGAACCCCTTGTATATCCAAAATGTCTACCTGGGTACTGATTGATTACAATCTACAAGTTTATTAGTTACTTTCTCGTTGCTCTGACTGAATACCTGACATGAAGCAAGGAGGAAAGAAGGGTTAATATGGGCTTACCAGTTACGGTGGGGAAGGCAAGGGTTGTGGGGTGAAGCAGATGGCCGTATTCCATTCACAGTGAGGAAGAGCACAGCAGTGACCGCTGCTACTGCTGCTCGGTTGCCTGTCTCCTGTTTATTCAGCCCAGGACTCCAGCCCACTGAATCATGCCACCCATAGTTGAGGGTTCCTTCAACTTCAATTAACCTAATTTAGAAAATCCCTCTCAAGAGCTGGAGAGATGGCTTAGTGGTTAAGGTGCTTGCCTGCGAAGCCTAAGGACCCATGTTCTACTCTCTAGATCCCACGTAAGCCAGATGCACAAAGGCGAGGAGAGAGCAAAGTCACACATGCCCACTAGGTGGAGCAAGCATCTGGAGTGGCTGAGGCCCTGGCAATTCTCTTTCTTACTCTCTCTTTCTCGGTGTCTCTCTCTCTCTTGCACTCTCTCTAAAAAAATATAAATAAATAAAAAAGAGAAAGAAAATCCCACACTGAAATGTATTTCCATGGTGACTATAAAACCTGCCAAGTTGAAAATTGAACTTAACCATCACAAGTCTATCACATTTGTTGCAGTAAAGATTATAGATGGGATATGCTGTTAGTAAGCAGAGTGCACTGTAACATCACTGGGAATTTCGGATACAGCACTGAGATGAGCTGAAGAGCAGCAGGAACGACGAAAGGACCATAATTGAACCCAAGACTGATTTTATTATTTCTTTCTTCCTTTTGTGGTGCTGGGATTGAACCCATCACCTTAGGCACGCTAGGCAATTGCTCTACCACTGAGCTACATCCACAGCCCTTGGTTTTTGTGAGACAAGTTCTTACCATGTAGCCTTGAACTTGTGATTTTTCTGCCTAAGTCTCCTGAATGCTGGGGTCTGCGGGTGTGCAGCACTACACTTAGCCAACAAACTAAACTCTGAACAGAGTGTCTATATGTTCATGGGCACCAAGACCCCTCAACAGCATGACTTCACGTAACACTGTCATATGTTCCTCCAAAAGAATCAGTCGACGTTTTTAAGAATATACAGGCATAAACAAAACTCTTTGACCTATGGACCAGATAGGACAGCCATTTCCATTCTTCTCATAGAGAACTTGCCCACACCAGATATGGCTTTCAGAAAGTTTGTCCCTGCCATCCTTTTGGATGTATGGCTGCACCCTTCTCCTTGGGCGTAGCTAATTGGACCATATGTTTTTCTGAGCCTCATGGGTTCATTAGCTTGTTCTTGCTGGTATTTTAGATTTTTAGAGTATTCTAGATTTAGGAATGAGGAGACTTGAGAGATAACAAAGCTGAGAGAGGTGGTACTGATGCAGGATTTTGGGTTCAAGGAGAGATTAAATTCCAAGGTCCATGGACTCTAACTTTTGAATTCTGTTTTTAAAAAATATTTTTTTATTTTTCTTTATCTATTTGAGAGAGAGAGAGAGAAGTGGGCAGAGGGTAGGGAGGGAATGGGCATGCCAAGGCCTCCAGCCTCTGCAAATGAACTCAGATGCATGCGCCCCCTTGTGCATCTGGCTTACGTGGGTCCTGGATAATCAAACCTGAGTTCTTTGACTTTGCAGGCACTTAGCCACTAAACCATTTCTACTTTTGGATTCTTATCCGTTAGCAAAGAATTGAAAACATGGACAAGAAGGGTAAATTATGAATTATGAGGTTTATTTTAGGGAGAGTTTGGGTCCAGAGATTAGCAGAAAGCCCAGGACAAAAGGGGGTTCTCCCCCTTCCCAGCCAGTCTGAGAAGAGAGAGAGGAGATGGAGAAAGTTTTCCTCACATAGGAAAATATCTGCATACACACACACACACACACACACACACACACACACACACACACATGGAAAGCAAAGCATGGGAGCCAAAGCCACAAGATCTCTTCACAGAAGAAATCAGAGAAAATTGAGGTATAATGAAGGACTCAGAGATTAAAGAAAGATTATACATGTAGCAAAACTAAAAGGCATCCAAAAACAAGGCAGGAAAGTACCTGGATGAGGAGAAATCTTTCCCCTTGCCAGCCATGCTGGGAATGGGGAGAAAGACTCACACACTTGTATTCAGAGGGGTCCAGAGGACAAAGAGGACCAAGAAGAAATTTATACGCATGGTTAAGTTCCTTCATGTGGAGCAAACATCCAGTTAGGATGAGCCTTGCCATCAAACGCGGGTGTGTAAGGAAGAGACCTGATTGGCGGATAGACTCAAGAGGCTGACTCAAGAGGCACCCAGCCACCCAGGTGTGCTAAGCTGAGGAAGAAGCAGGAAGCTGCTGTTGGGGAGTGTTGTTTATAGCCATCTCGAATGAGACTCAGTCAGATGCCAATTCTAGTGCTGCCAGGGCAGAAAAGGTGAAATCCATCTTCTTGTTGGGCCTCTATCTTTGGCTGACTGCCAAACAAAAACAATCTTACTCTTTTCCTCCTTCAGTACCGGCGTATGTCCATAGAAAGGGACAGCAGTGAGAAGAAGAGTGATGGAAGGGTGAGGTCCCCTGAGATTGAGTCTTAACTCTTGTTAAGAATCTATTTGGGGGGCTGGAGAGATGGCTTAGTGGTTAAGGCTCTTGGCTGTGAAGCCTGAGGACTCAGGTTTGATTCCCCAGGACCCACATAAGCCAGATGCACAATGTGGCACATGTGTCTGGAGTTTGGTTGCAGGGGCTGGAGGCTCTGGCACACTCGTTTTCCCTTTCTCTCTGTCTCTCTCAAATAAATAAATAAAATATTTGTTAAAAAATAAAAAGAATCTATCTCCTCCAAGCTGCACATCCAGCCTGTGGGTGTAGCAAGACACACAGACACATGCCACGTCTCTCCAGCACTCACCGCCTTTCCACACTGTGTTTGACAGCCTACTTGCAGCAGATGAAGCATTACAATGCTTAGATTTCTGATATTTAATTTTCTTCAATATAATTAATTGTGTTGAGAAAAAATGGACCTTATTTTGCAGTTTACTGTCTCCTGAAGACTAAACCTATGAGTTCTTCCTTGAATGGACACCTGAGAAACTGGGGAAAGTGTTTTAGGAAGATGAGCTGGCAAAATCGTGCCACAATCCGAATTGCATATGGAAGTTTGGGGGCTGAAGGGATGTACTGAAATTGGGCTAGAACTAAGAGAAGGAAGGAATCCAAGATCAGACAGTAAATGTCAAAAGGTTCTCTGGAAGAGGATTAAGGGACAGGTAGCAAAGACTCAGCTCTGTGCGAGCCATATGATAAAGGAACTCACCATATGGTGCAGGAAGATAGCAGAGCAGGGTGAGGAAAGGGAAGTGCTTTTGTCTGTGGGATTATATAACCACGTCTAATATATATGTGCATGTGTGTGTGAATACATGCCACTAATGAGATTAAAATTAGGATCGACTTCCACAACTGGGGCTCAAAGACTTGACAGAAGATCTTCATTACCGGTGGGAGCTAAACGGCCTTTTAATCTCCTCAGGAAATTTCTTCCTGCTGGAATCCAGTGCTGTGCCTGCGAGCAGCTGAAGATGCTGGAGTATGAAATGTGCAGCTCTGGACAGAGCACTGCAGTGCAGTGCTGGGCACTGGAAACCAGGACCACCTCCTCCATGCTGCACAAGGGGCATGGTGCTGAGAGCTGGCAGACCTCTCAGGGGCTCATGCAAGCGTGTGTGTGTGTGTGTGTGTGTGTGTACATTGGAGCAGAAGTCGATGTCAGGTGTCAACCTCAGTTGCTTCTCATCTTTTTCTTTTTGTGAATGAGGCTCTCCCTGAACCACCATTTTGGCTTGACTATCTAGCCAGCAAGACCTAGGGATCCTCTGTCTCCACCTCCCCAATACTGAGATAACAGGTACATGGCACCATGTGCAGCTTTGATGTGGGTGCCAGGGGTACAAAATTAGGACCTTATGTTTGTATGACAAACATTTTATATACTGAGCCATCTCCCCAGCCCTATAAGCACATTTGAGTCCTTTTAAAATCACACATGTTAAAAAAAAAATAAACCTCTAAGGTTTAGGGTAGAGACACATGTTTTAATATATAGTATTAATATATACCTTTATACAAATTAAGTCATAGGAACTAATCTTTACATCTCTTTCATAGATAAAAAGCAGAACACACAGATGCCATTATGTTGCTCTTGTAGCAGTTTTTGAAATGCTATCTCAAAATAAGAAACAGAGGCGCTTAACACATTGGTGCATACCTGCAATCCCAGTGCTCAGGAGCTGAAACTAGAGAACTGAGAGTCTGAAGGCAGCCTAGACATCATAGAGAGACTGTTCCTTGAGGAGGAAGGGGGAAGAAGAGATGGAGAAGGAGGAGTGGGAATATGGTGTGAAAATCTGGAGCCCCCTCAATTCAAAGTATCTCAAGGAGGAGGAGGGAGAGGATTGGTAGAAGTGAGGAAAAACACTTGGGGGAGATATGTGGGTCCCCAAGTAGAGAAGAGTACTGACAGAGACAGGATGACACAACTAGAATGATAAAGTCAGGTCTCAAGTCCTGGTGCTGTATGTTCACTCACCCTCTCTGAATTCTACCTTCCATGTAGGTACAAGAGGGTCATTATCAATCACCACCTTGCACAATTGTGGTGATGATGAGTGTGACAATGCCTGAGTTCATAGCATGTTCCTTTGCAATCAGTATGAGCTCAGTACTGGAGATAATATGGGGAGTGTGGAATGAGGGGGCTGGGTGGAACAGGCAGTGAGGGTTTAAAGAAGTGGAGGTCAAGGCTGCCAAGACAGCTGAGGAGCTACTGCCTCTGCTGGTCATGCCTCCGACACTTGGAGGGTCACCAAGGCTGAAGCCTGTGGAAGAGGTGGAGGGTGGTGGCTGGAGGAGTGCAGGCCAAGCTCACTGGTGTTCTGATGAATCCCACAGATGACTCACAGCTCCAATGAGCATCAGCCCATGGGTGGGTGACCAAGCTCAGGGTGATGAGGGAGAGGGCAGCAGCTCACAGTGAAAACAAGGCAGGTGAACTCGGCTTGACACTCAGCAGAAAGATGAGAAAATGGGTGGGGAAGACGGCTAACTTTCTTGAGCACACTTACGACATTCTGGGTGACTACCACTGAGACAAGGAGTACATGGTGAAGTATCAGGCTATTATGGGCTGCAGGTCACTGAGAAATCAAGCAGGAGCCGAGTTGAAAACCTCCCCCTGTGAATCAGGTGACAGAAAGCTGGAAAAAGCTACACTGCATGCAGCCCTATGATAGAGATAGATAGATAGAGAGATCATCATTGGTGGTAAACAGCAGTGGACATTGCAAGCCTGAAGACTGGCCAGCCAGGCCAAATGTGCTGACTGTGCAACAGGGGCATGTCTGTTATAGGAAAAACCAGCTGCTCTCTAATTGGACTGGAGACCCGCTCCACAGGAGGGAGTACTTGCCTGCTACTGAAAACCTGGTCAAAATCCTATGGCAGGGGAGGTCATGAGCCTTAGGGGTCTGGGGTCTAGCTAAATGCATATATTATACTCACCAAACTACCCTGTAAGCACTTTTTTTAATGTTCATACCCATATAATAATGGCACTCTCACTTTTTGTTAGAGAACCTTTTTCTCTTTTCAGATGGTGGTGACCACGGGGATGACTCAGAAGGCACCCAGGTGCTAAGAAGTGACTGTGGAATGTTCAGCACTGAGACATCTCTATCAGACCCTCCAAGACTCAGGGTCCATTGTGGAAGAGGTGGTGGGAAGAATGAAAGAGCCAAAGGAGAAGGGGAGGACCTTTTACAATACATCGTCGTCCAGACCCAAAGGAGTCACGGCATTCATGGCCTCCCAGTGGCTGACGCTACCTACAAAAGACCTGAATAATAGAAGGGGAAATGATGACATCAAAAGAGAAGAGAAGGGGCTGGAGAGATGGCTTAGTGGTTAAGGCACTTGCCAGCAAAGACAAAGGACCCAGGTTCTGTTCCCCAGTACCCACATACAGCCAGATGCACAAGCTGGCACATGTATTTGGACTTCATTTGCAGTGGCTGGAAGCCCTGGTGTGCTCATTCTTTTTCTCTCAAACAAATAAACTTTAAATAAAAAAAAAAAAACATAGAAGAGAGACTTGTTGGAAAGAAGAAAACAGTCAGTGGAGGGGATATTCAGGATGGGAAAGGGAGGGTGGTGGAAGGGACTATGATTGTGATATACTGTCTATATGTATGGAAGTTGTCAATAAAAATCAAAAAAGTGCATTGTTCAGAGCTGAAGGGACGGCTCCATTGTTATAAGCACCTACTATGTAAGCCTGATGTTCAGATGTAAAGCCAGAAGCAAGCAGCACACATGCCTGGAATCCTATTGTAATGGGAGGCAGAGTCAAAACAATCCTGAAGTTCACAGGCCAGATATACCAGGATTCAAAGAGAGACCATCCAGTACAAGGTTGAGACATGAGGACCAACAACCAGAAGGATATCCTCTGACCTCCACATGTGCAGTGTGGTACCCATGCACCCATATATACATACACATACACACAAAAATAAAATACAGTGGTTGTCACTGCGGTGCCAAACTGCCAATCAGGTGTAAGATTTTCACTAAATTGATATGGATACTATCAGTAGTACAAGAACAAAATTACCTTTCTTCTAATGAGCTCTCCTAAAAACCCATTACAATGAACATACAGCTGGCCAATTAAACTTTGGATTTCACATATATGATTTTAGGGTCTTGCCAAAATAGAGGGAAAGAGAGAGAGAAAACCAATGTTAAAAAAAAAAATGTTTTACTTGAAAGAACCATGGACTTGGCAAAAGATCAACAGATGCATGAGTGATGGATACCATGAGCTTTTCCAGTAGCTGCTGTCCTCTGTGCTAGAGAGTGAAACTACTGTCCACCCCACTGTGGAGAGAGAATGCCATTCACCCACCATGGAGAGAGACTTCAGTCCATCCCGCTGTGGGGAGGGACTGCCATCCACCCTGCTGGAGTGTGGATTTGAGCTGGAAAATTCATTGCCAGCATTGCGGACAGGAGCAGCCCCATGCTGAGTGTCTAGGGGTACCCTCCTGTAAGCCCCCTGGCCTGACTGGTGGTATTCAGGCTCTTCACCTCCTGGGCGTTGTTTCAGGAAGGTCAAGCTCTAGAAAAGGAAACCTCATTTTGTCCCCTCCCTCTGCCTTTTTAAAATTTTTTTTTGGAGAGAGACACACAGAGAGAGAGAGGGAGGGAGAGGAAGACAGATAGAGAATGGGCGCGCCAGGAGCCTCTCAGCTGCTACAAATGAAATCCAGATGCGTGCGCCCCCTTGTGGTCAAGTGTGGCATTGTGCCCTTGCGTCACTTTGCATCTGGCTAAACGTGGGACCTGGAGATTGGAACTGGCATTCTTAGGCTTAGGAGGCAGGTTCCTTAACCCCTAAGCCATCTCTCCAGCCCTCTCTCTGCTTTTGATTTTGAGACCATCGTAGATGCATACACAGCCCCAGAATGGGATGGACTTTTTTTTTTTTTAATGATAAATGTAATACCTGGGTGCCCAGTTTCTAAGCATTTGCTACTTGTTTCTTTTAATTTCATAAGCTGCTGACTACTTCCTACTTGATTTATTCCTGGCTCATACCAGGCTTGGGAAAGACAGCACTACACCTGGCATGTTCCATGATCAGAACACAAGGAAATGTCACCAAGAAGAGGCACTTCAGTTCTTGTTTATGGGGTGATAAATTGAGTGTTCAAAAGAGAAAAGTCAGAAGATCTTTTGGGTCACTGTGAAAAACTATAACTAGAGCCAGGGAGCAGGCAGGATGGCGAGGAATGCTTGTCCCCAAGAGTCTTCTCCCAGGCTCCCGTGCATTGAGGTTTGGCCACAGGACTGAGTTCTCTATAATAGGATGTAGGCAGAAGTGATAAGTGCCACTTCCAGAACAACCCCTTTTAAAAAGCAGCTTGTGGGGGCTGGAGAGATGGCTAAGAGGTTAAGGCCTTTGCCTGCAAAGCCAAAGGATCCTGGTTCAATTCTCCAGGACCCACATAAGCCAGATGTATAAGCGGGGGGGTGTATGCACCTGGAGTTTGTTGGCAGTGGCTGGATGCCCTGGTGTGACCATTTTTTTTCTCTTTCTCTCTCTCAAATAAATAAAATATTTTTTTTAAAAAGCAGCTTGTGCCTCCTCCTCCCCATCCACCCTCTGAATATAGGGAACAAGACCCTAGGGATTAATGCAACCATAGAAAAAAGAAGAACTCTCATCCTGTAATCACCATATGCAGAGAGTAGTTGGAGTCAGGAACACCTATCTTGGACTGCTAAGTGAGTGGAAATTTCACCAGCATTGCATTCCAGCCAGCATCCCTTTGTGGGTCTATCTGTTACAGCAGTGAGTCCATGCTGATAATGGAGCTCAGGGCAGACCCCTGCACAGATCAACCAAGCCTATTTCAGGTGGGAACCAGGAAAAGGACATTCTGAGATGCTCACTTACTCCCTCCCTTCTCTGCATCTTGTAGTATAGCTCCAGCCACTAGCTCAGGAAAGCCTCGGCTGAGTTCCACCAGAGTGAGTCCCCTCCTGCTGCTCCCCTAGAACACCACAGCTGCACTTACATCTGTTCCTGTGATTTTTCTTAATTCATGTTTATAGCCCCACTGTGCTTCAATGTAGTCGTTCCTTCAAAATGCACAGAATAATGCACTCAAGAAACGTGCATTTTGTTGTATGTAAATTTTACCTTAAAAACAGTCATTACAAATATTGTGTCCTGGTTAAGTGCTATGCGTGCTTAAGGGTTTGCACTATCTATAACCAGCTTGGAAATGCACTTAGAAGTGTGCTGATGGAGGGACATTTAGGTGGAGACAGGTATGTGGTTAAAGCAAACAAAGTCTAATAGGAATTATAGAATCTGAGCAGCTGAATTATGGGTGCTTTTCACACAAGTCTTTCAATACTTCTGTATTTAAAAATTTAAATATTAAATAAAATGTTGAAAAGAAAAGTGTAGTGAGAATAGGGCCACAAGTACATTAGATAAAAGTAATTAGTCTATATAAATAAGTATATTTCGTATTACTAACCACAATGTCTACAGTGATGTAATTTTATTTTCAATTGACATTATGAGAGAGAAGGAAGGGTATGTTTGTGTGTGTGTGTATGTGTGTGTGTGCATGCATGCAAGATGGGTAATTCTTTTATTCTTTTGAATGTATCCTGGATACATCATTATATCTTTAAACTTCATTTAAATGGATGAACACCTGATCTATTTTCATTTTTTCTATTATCAATCTTTTTTAAAAATATTTTTATTACTTTTGTTTGAGAGAGAGAGATTGAGAGATAAACAGGCAGATAGGGAGAGACAGAATGGGCACACGAGGGCCTCCAGCCACTGCAGACAAACTCGAGGCGCATGCACCACCAGGTGTATCTGGCTTACATGTGTACTGGGGAATCAAATCTGGGTCCTTAGGACTTCACAGGCAAGAACCTTAACCACTAAGCCATCCTTCCAGCCCCTCTTTTATTAATCTTGTAGCAGTAAATATTACTTTACATAGACCTTTGGCCTTCTTTTTCATTTATTTGATCTTTTTATTTTTGGCATGTGGAGAGGGTGACTGTGCAAAGTGATATTGTGTGTTGTATGAATGCATGTGTGTAGATGCACACACCCTATGTGTGGTTTGGAGGCCAGAGAAGGAGATCACTCATCCACCTGTTTCCTTGAGACAGAATCTCCCATCCAACCCAGAGCTGGCATTGTTGCCATTTGCTTGGTCAGCAGGCCCTAGCAATTTTCTTGCCTCTGCCCCACTTTCCCCCACAGGTCTGGCATAACAAATATATGTGGCCACGCCCAGCTGTTTACATGGGTACAGCCCCTCTAAGCCATCTATCCAGTCCCTGGGTTTGAGTTTTATTAGATGTGTGGATCTATGCCCCTCACATACCCCATTCCTGGGCCCTGTGCTATCCCATCATCACACACACACACACACACACACACACACACACACACACACACACCAGGACACTTTCCATAGGCAAGAGTCAGGGAGATAAAAGAATAAGGAAAGCCTTCATTCAGACTTTCCTGTGTTTTTTTTTTTTTTTTTTTTTAAAGATTTGGACCATATGAACATTGCCATGTGTACATATGAAGCCTCAGAACACACATGTGAACACCCTATTTGGATGAGGGGAATCACGTCTATAGTGTGAAGAGCAGCACCTGTGCTGGGCATGGCTCTAAAAGGTCTTCACTGTGTTAACATGGTGATGTCAGCTGGGTACCCCATCTTTGTGCTGGGCATGAGCCCTATGAGACATTCACTGTGTTAACTTGGTGACGTCAGCTGGGTACCCCATCTTTGTGCTGGGCATGGGCTCTATGAGACATTCACTGTGTTAACTTGGTGACATCAGCTGGGTACCCCATCTTTGGTTTGTGCTGAGTATGGGCTCTACGAGGCACTCACTGTGTTGACGTGGTGAGGTGATCTGGGTACCTCATCTGGATAATACATTCCAGCCCACTTTATATATGCACAACATGTATTTGGAAATTCCAGAAGCATATATCACAAAGGAAATCAGATATGCCAACAAGCCTTGCTCCAGTATGATGACTCTTCCAGGTGAACATGCTCACCTATGAGCTAACTCTCCAAATGGGTTTTGTTTTGCAAGTTTTCAAAACTGGGCCGACACATTTGGAATTCAATGGCCTCACACTTGCTTTCGCCCTTGTGTCATTTTCACAGGTCTTAGCAAAATGCTTGTATCATTCCCGGGTCACTTTGCAAATTATTACAGTGCCTAAGCGCATGTTTTTCTGGGCCAGATCTTATGCAGTGGACCTGGGGGAGGAGAGGTGCAAACCCCAAAGCCTGGTCTCTTTCATCTTCGGAAGGGAGACAGCAAACCCACGTTCTTCTGTTTAAGGGGATTAATCTATATACCTAGTCAGATTGTGCTAAATGCTTAAAGTCAGCATTCAAAACAAAACTGCATTAATTTCAGACCAGGCTCCGTACAATGGGAGTTGCAAGGGATTACTATATATCTGAAAGAATCACAGCGGTGTTTGTGTTTCTGTTTTGCTTTCATGACATGCTGTTGTTTCCATCTGATTTATTTGATGCCGCTTCCCCAGTCTGGAAAAGAACTCTCAATTATTATAACAGTTACCATGGAAACATATGATCTATTCTCTCTTATTTGCTCACTATTCCCCAATGATCCATTCTCCTGCTACCCACCCCGCCCCAATCCTTTTCAGAAGGCCCTGTGGAACTTGCATTTTTTTCCCATCAGCAATTCTCCAACCTGTATCGGTAAGTGATCAAAAGAGTGTGCATGGTATGCTGGCTTTTGAGTTAACAAGGACAAGAATAAGAATGTCAAATTAGCCCAGAGAGACCAGGAAGGAGGGAATTAAATTAAGGAAAGGAAAGTTCACATGTGGAGGCAGAGGCAGTGAAAGAGGAGCCACAGAACTAGGCAAACTTGGGTGGGAGCAAGACTTGCCAATGGTTAGCCTTTTAATGAAATTTTAATTACCAGCCATCTGAATGCATGGATTCCTGAAGATCTAATTGGGGAAGGAAGGAAATAAGGAATGACTGTGAATGACCACAGAGCTTCTTAAGCGATGGCAACATTCTGAGACTGTGCTGATGGTTGACCATCTCTGTAACAGGTTAGAAAATCACTGGGTGGTTCACTTTACATGGGTAGATTGTAATGAGCGTAAATTATATCTGAGTAAAGATGTTTTCAATATTTATTTAACTTAATTTTCTTTTCTTTGAAACAAGTTCTCGCTATGTTGTCTGGCTGGTCTCAAACTCCTCCTGGGCTCTAGTAATCCTCCTGCCTCCACCTCTTGTATTACTAGGGCTATAAGCCTACATCACTTCACATGCCTTAAAACTTAACTTTTCAAATTCCCAAATGAGGCTTGGTGCACCCTGATAATTTTAGCAGTTAAAAGTTCAAGCCAGCCTGGGTTATATAAAATTAGTCTCAAGAAACACGTGAGCAATGACAACACGGCTTCCTGTACACGCGGCCTCTCAGAACTCTTCTTCCTTCCTCATCACTGGGGAGGCTGCTCCGCCTTTGAAGTCCATTCTTCCTGGTGCATGAAACGTCCCGTCTCATCATCTGTTTCTCATCCCCAGGACTCTCTAGACACTTTCCTTCCCACCTAAGGGTGACCCTCTTCCTGCTGAGCTTTCCTTCCTAAGTCAGGCTAGTCACTATTTTCCTTCATTTAATACACTCTTCTAGAACACCTGGTACATGCCACACTCTGCTCTGCAGTGGCCATCTCCTTTCCCAGAATCCCTAGCTTCCCCACTGCTATAACCTTCTGGTTCACTGAAGCTGCTGAGCCCTTCTCTTAGCTCAAACTCACCACCTGCTTCTTCATTCTCACCCCAGGCTGCTTGGCGATGCTTGGAAAATTCAAACAACAGTGTGGACCACCGCCAACTGCCTATTCCTTAATCGTATGAACCTCGGATGTCACTTGGCTATCACTTTGGGGATGCATGCTCATTCCATGCTGAGGTGCTTTAAACTCTGGGCTGTCACTTCAGAGTCTTTATTGAATCTCAGCAGATGACCTGGCTGTAAGCAAGAGGAAAAATACATACATTTAATCCAGACTGAGTGAATTCAATGTCTAGATCCTGGAACTACAGTGGCAGCCACAACAGAAAAGACTATCCACTTGGGGAGCTTAGATCTTAGAAAGGGAAGAGAGATAGACAGTTCAGAAATCAAAAGCTATCATCTAGTGACCGATTCTATGAGAGGATGAAATATAATGGGGAATGGCCAGGAATGCTGGCCTGTACCTGTAATCCCAGCACGCAAGAGGCTGAGGCAGGAGGATCTTGAGTTGGAGGCCAGCCTGGGTTATATAGCAAAATCCTGTCTCAAGCAAACATATACGCATGTTCTTGTGTACATACAGAGAGAGAGAGAGAGAAAGAGAGAGAGAGAGAGAGAGAGAGAGAGAGTCATGCTGTGTAAATAATGGACAAAAGTGAGTGGCTACTTTGAGTAAGTGGTCAAGGTCGAAAAGGAGTCGACCGTGCAAAGACCAAAGGGTATAGCATCACCATAGCTCCGAGGGAAAGGGGAGCTTTACACGTTTCCCTCTCCCAAGAGTCACTATTGTAGCTAGAACATGCTAGTGGATGAGGAGAAGAAAAATGAAATAGGAAAAGCAGAGAACAAGGAACAGATGATGAAGAGCGATGTAAGCCAAGGACAAGAACATAAGAGAGAATGTGTCTGAACTGTGACAGGAAGTTACTGGAAGGTTGCAACCAGGGCCACACCTTAACCTAATGCAAGCTTGTAAATCTTACTTTGGCTGCTAAGTGGAAAGTGTATTGATTATAGGCAATGACATTGAGAGGGGCACACCACTTAGTTTCCTCTACAGGGGTCAAAGTGATATGACGTACATACAGATTTAATATATACATATGTATGTGTGTATTTATATATGTGTGTATATACATATCCACATAATCTATCTCTCCATCTATTTTTAGATGGGAGCTTTGTTACATCGGGTGGAGTGAAGAGCAAAGTTGGTAAATGCTGGCTGTGCTAGGGGACCCAGCAGGATTGGCCAGTGGATTGAATGTGGCATGGAAGGGTTTGGGGTGGCAAGAGGGCAAAGATGAAGAACATATGGGGATTCAAGGACAATGTTCAGATTTCTGGCTGAAGTTTCAGAGATGGAGAGGAAATTTACACTCTTTGCACACCTGAGTTCATGGCACGAATGTTATACTAGACATCTTTGTGGCACACTAAGGGATTCAAAGACTGCAAACAGCAGTGAACGAGTCAGGAATACTTATAACTCCATCCCAACTGTGGTAAAACAGCATCTCACGGTATCGATAAAAGCCTCCAAGCTTGCTCTATGAGTCCCAGGGTCATCCTTCAACCGTGCTGCTGTTTGAAAGAAATCATTTCCATTCTCAGATGCCAGAGTGATCTTTTCTGAACGCAAACCTAATCGTGTCACTTCCCTGCTTAAAAACTTGCAATGGCTCCCCACTGCCCTGTGAACAATATCCTAATGTCTCTCCCAAGCTCACCACGATCTGCGTGGTCAGGCCCCTGCTTCCCTCTGCCTCCTCATGTCCTTCTCCTTGCGGCAGTCTCCACCCAACACCTCTGATGGTACCTAGAATGCACCAGGCTCCTCCCTCCTCAAGACTTTTGCTGCTCCCTCTGCTGGAACATTCTTTCCTTACTTTGAATGCCTGTCTGGCTTATTCCCTTTTTTATTTTTATTTTTATTTTTTTTTGGTGTCTATGTGGTTAGCATGTTCTTGTGTGTGCAGGCACACATGTGTGCATTCAGTGCACATGCATATAGAGGCCAGAGGCTGATGCCAGGTGTCTTCCTTAATTGCTCTCAACCTTATTTTCTTGGGGTGCTCTCTCTCTGGACCAAGAGCTCACCCACTTGGCTAGACTAGTTAATTAGCAAGCCCCAGGGATCCTCCAGTCTCCACCTTTCCAGCACTGGGGTTGCAAGTGTGTGCCGCCACCGTGTCCAGCTTTTACGTGGGTGCTGGGGACCCAGATTCAGGACCTCATGCTTACATGGCAAGCACGTTAGCCACTGAGCCATCTCCCTACCCCCTCATGCTCATTCTCTAGGTCTCAATTTAGGTATCCCCTCCTTGGATCACGTGACTGGCTCCACCTGAATTTGCATGTGACTCAGCACTCATTTATTTACTTCAGGACATTCATTACAAGCCACAGTGTAGATCTAGTGATGCTTTTCTTTTTTTCCCCTGGAATGCCAGCCCCAGAAGAACAGCTGCTCAGGCTAGACGGATACAGCTAACAAGTCATACCTTGCCAAAGCTGCCTTTTCCCAGCACCATCAGGAAGTTAAAATCAGTCAGTTTCATCCGGTCCCTGTTGCCATTGTTATCAAATTTGGAGATGGTGTTGGTTGTCTTTTCTTCTGGAGCCTTATTGACCTGCCCGATCTTGGCTCTCTGGAAGAGGAATCACACAGAAGATGGGATTAGAGCTGAGGATGCCCTGGTAGGAAGGTACACAGACAATCTGGGTACTGTGGGCCCGATGCTTATGCATCCACTCTGTAAAAGCATGGCTGGGCATTGTTCAGCCAGCCATCCTGGACCCCATCATCTTTCTTCATCCCTCAATGGGGCCTGCCATTTTCCCCCCTCACACTCTCTAGACTTCATCTACTTCTTTCCCACTCCACCAGCACTTCCTGTTAGCATGCGTCACCTGGTTAACCCACACTGCAGCTGGTTCCCTCTACAATGGGTTTCACGGGAGCCAGCGTGCAAGTGAGTCACCTGCTTCCTCATGATGTTAGGACCAAGAGGGAGGTCCTCTGAAACCAGGCCTGTGGTTTAGATGAGTGTCCCCTCAAAAGGCACCATTCCTAGGGTTGTGTTATTGGGAAAGGGGAAGGTAGTGAGGAGATAAGACCTGGTGGGCCTTAGGAGGGTGTGGCCTTAAAAGGGATTATAAAACCCTGCGCCCTTCTTTTTGTTTGCTCTTTGGCTGTGAGGTGACCAGTTTGCCCCATCATAGGTACCCCACCATTGTCACCTAACTTCCCAAACCAAAACAATAGGTCTGCCCAATTTGGGCTAAATCTCCCAAAACTGTGAAGCACAATAAACCTTTTCATAAGTGAATTATCTCAGGCATTTGATTGTAGTGACAAAGAGCCAACTCACATGCCTAGCTCGCCAATCCTTCTCACTTTGGGGTCTTTTCTTCCCTACAGGTCAGCTCCATTCATTTTCCACTCCCTTAAACATTTTGATAATTTGGATCTGAAATGTTCCCAAATACCCGCATGCTAATTAAATTTGGTACTACTGGAAAGTGAGGGGACCTTTAAAGGGTTTACTGTAGTGGGGTGTTTTGATCACTGGGAGTGTACCCTTGAAGGGACACGTGGGTCACCTGGGTCTGCTTTTCTCTTGGATACCAAAGGTGCACACTTCTCTAGCCATGTACTACCTCAGTGATGCACTGCCTCACCAGAGGCTCCAAAGCAATGGCCCAATACTGAAACTGAACCAAAAGAAACATTTTCTCTTTTAAGTTGATTTCTTACAGGCATTTGTTTCAATAACAAAAAAAAGCTGATGAGCCAGGCATGGTGACGCACGCCTTTAATCCCAGCACTTGGGAGGCAGAGGTAGGAGGGCCACCGTGAGTTCGAGGCCACCCTGAGACTACACAGTGAATTCCAGGGCAGCCTGAGCTAGAGTGAAACCCTACCTGACAAGACAAAACAAAACAAAACAAAAAATTTAAAAGCTGATGAATACAAAAGTTCCAGGCCGCTCCTACATCAGGACCTTTGCTACAGTATGGATGTTTGCAATAACCTTCTGCTTCCCAACTCCACCTCTTCAGGGAGGCCCTCTTAGATCTGCTGAGTCTGATCTCAGATCCTCTTTCCTTTGTTCCCTTATCACCTCCACTCTTAATGTTGGATAGTAATGGCCTGTTTGTTTCTGTCTAAGAAATTGAAAACTGAGAGCGCATGGACTATGACTTCTTCTCTACTGTTTCCCTGACGACTCTTACAGTTCCCAGCTCAACATCTGTTGGACAACGCATGTATGAATGAAGCCCATGTTGGAGGCTGGGGTCCCTGCTGTGTGCTCAGAATGGCAATGAAAGCTATGGACTGAGGCAAGAACACGAAGCCAGCAGCAGGAGCCCTGCAGCCACCAGGACTTTGTGACAGGCTTTGCTTGTAGGAGAGGCAGAAGTGTGGTGCTCTGTAGTGACTCTGATGTGGATTGCCTAGCCCAGGCCATTCCTCTGCCCAAACTTCCTCTATCTTCCAGTCTCCAAGAGCAAAGGGCCACAGATGGCCTGCCCCTCTGCGCTGCACACTCTTGGCTTCAGCCTCTTCTCCTCCTTCCTGCCACTTCCTGCTGCTTCCTGAATGTGCCAACCATGATCCTGCTCCCGGGCCTTTGCACTTTCTGGGACTAAGCACGCTCTTCTCGAAACTGCCTCGCCTCTTATAAGTCAGCCCTTCCCCTGCCACTGCACATAAAGTAAATCCTAGCCATTTCCATCCTCCTTATTTTATTTTTTCCACACCCATTTGTTCCCTAATTTAATGTCTTTCCTTCCACACCAGAGCAGAAGCTTCTTGAGTACCAGGGTTTTGTCAGTTTGGGTTGCCACTCTTTTTTTGGTTTTTCGAGGTAGGGTCTCACTCTGGTCCAGGCTGACCTGGAATTAACTATGGAGTCTCAGGGTAGCCTCGAACTCACAGGCGATCCTCCTACCTCTGCCTCCCAAGTGCTGGGATTAAAGGCGTGCACCACCACGCCTGGCTCAGGTTGCCACTCTTGAGCAGTGCCAATTGGTTGTGTAACAAGATGCTAGGGGTCCAGGAAAGTCCTTGAACCGCAAGCCCTAGGTTCATTTCTGATTTTAGCCAAAGAACTGAATAAAAAAGAAGACTAAGGGCTGGAGAGATGGCTTAGAGGTTAAGGCGCCTTTCTCCTAAGCCTAAGAACCTGGTTCCAATCTCCAGGTCCCACGTTTAGCCAGATGCAAAGTGACACAAGGGTGTAATGCCGCACTTGCCCACAAGGGGGCGCACGCATCTGGATTTCGTTCACAGCAGCTAAGAGACTGCTGGCGTGCCCATTCTCTATCTGTCTCCCTCTCCCTCTCTCTCTGTCTCTGTGTCTCTCTCTAAAAATTAAAAAAAATAAGACTGAGAAGGATAATTATTAAATTATTATATTTAGTGAGGGGAGTACAGAGCCAAGGAAAGGCACCCAAGTGGCTAGAGATCCCACACGGAAGACCTGGAAAAAAAAAAAAACTGTGGAAAGAAAAGAGAAAAGAAAATTCAAGGCGATCCTGCCAGGCAGTGAGCTGGAGGGGATGAAGGAGAACATGTGGAGAGTAAGGGCTAGGCGACCCTCTGGGTTGGGCCTGGGCCTAGGCTCACCCACAGCTGGAAGTTCCCAAGTGGTCAGAGAGCCTACCCTCCCCTTGCAAAGGTATTTATAAACTTATAGTGGTAGGCTGTCTTCCAGCTCAGGTGAACCAGGGACAGCTGGTTGGGTAGGGCTAAGGGCTGTTTCAGGAAGAGGCTAGCCCTGGCACCAAGTCCCAGGGGTTGAACTTGACCAACCACAATGTTTAAATCCCATGAAAGACCTCCCTGTCAGGAGGGGTTCTGGTTGTTTGTTTAAAACCAACCCCCCCCAAAAAAAAACAGGTTTAGGGAACTAGGTAAGAGATAAGAAATCAGATCATCTTGATTTCTAGCAAGTGCAAACTTGCCTTTTTTACCTTCAGGGGTCCAGTCACCCTAACTGTACCCCTGTCTCAGTTGCACTTGGTGAATGAACCTTTCTAGACCTCAGTCCCTTTGGGAGGTTTGAATGTGGAATGCCCTCCACAGGCTCACATGTTTGAGCATTGCCTGGGAAGGTTGTGGAAACTCCAGGAGGTATAGCCTTACTGGAGTGCGTGTGTCACTGAGGGTAGTCCTAGAAGTGTTGGAGCCTAGTCCCACTTTCTGTTCACCATCTGCCTCCCAACTACAGATGCAGCATGATCATCCAGCCTCCTGCTCCTGCCGTCATACATTTCCTGCCATGAGTGTATGCCCTAGAACTATAAGCCTTTCTTTCTTAAACACCCTTTCTCTCTTTTTTAATTTGAGAGAGAGAGAGAAGAGGCAGAGAGAGAATGGGAGCGCCAGGGCTTCTCAGCCACTATGAACGAACTCCAGATGTGTGCACCCCCTTGGGTGCTTGTGTCACTTTGCATCTGGCTAAACGTGGGACCTGGAGATTCAAATAGGCATTCTTTGGCTTTGCAGGCAGGTGCCTTAACCACTAAGCCATCTCTCCTGCCCAACACTCTTTCTTTCTTAAACTTCTTCTGTTCAGATTATTTGGTTATAGCAATGAGAAAAGTAGCTAATACAGTCTCTGTGGCAGTTTGAATGTACAGCCCAAAGACTCAGATATTTTATCAAAGTTGAGTTTGCAGCGTCAGCCCTTAGCAGGCAGGCTCCTGTTTTGAATGGGGGTGTCACTGGGATGGATCTGAATTCTAGCCCAAAGGTATAGAGAATAGGTTTGTGCTCTGGCTGTGCTTGCTTGTGGTGCTGGATGCTAATTCATGTTTGCTTGCTGCAATTGCTTCTCTCTGCTTCGGTGTAGAGAAGTAAGCAGTTTCTTCTGTCATTGATGGAACTTCCACTGGATCTGTAAGCTTGAAATAAATCCCTTCCTCGCATAAACTGTGTTTGGCTGGGTGTTGTCCCAGCAACATGAAGCTGACTACAACAGAATTTGGTACCAGAAGAGTAGGGTCCTGCTGAGATGAATCTGGCCGTGTAGATTTTGGTCTTTTGGAACGTGTGTGCTGGAGGAATGTGCCTGGACTTGGTACTTGTGGCTGCAGAAGATGTACAGAGTGTTAAGCCAGATTTTATGGGCTATTCTTGTGAGAGCCTGAAAATGCTAAATGTAGAAGGAACTGAGTTTGGAGGCTTTGCTTAATGAGCTTTCAAAGGGGAAGGAAAGATCACAGAGAACCTTGTTGGAACTGGATTACTGGCATAAGGAATGGTTGCATTCTGCTGCTCGTGCCCAGAGAGTTTGATCAAGGTTGAATTTAAAAGTAATAGACTTGCATGCTTGGTGGATGGTCTAGAACTGAAAGATATACCACTTAAAGTTGGAAAAATTCAAGCAAGTTTAAGGTTACAGGCACAGAGACTGGTTTCAGGTTGCTAAAGCTGCTATTGTTAAACAGATTACCATCATTAAAAGAATTCTATTAAGAGAAGCCCCAGACTCCTTTTTGGAGCCTGAGAGGATTCTACACTAAAGTGATCTGATGCCACTTTGGCAGTGTATTCAAATCATTAGTATTGTTTTGCTCTTAATAAAGTTTCTTCCTGCTTAAAAAGAAAATGTGAAGCCGGGCGTGGTGGCACACACCTTTAATTCCAGTGCTCAGGAGGCAGAGGTAGGAGGATTGCTATGAGTTTGAGGCCACCCTGAGATTACATAGTGAATTCCAGGTCAGCCTGAGCTAGAGTGAGACCCTACCTCGAAAAACAAAACAAAACAAAACAAAACAAACAAACAAAAAAAAGTGGCCTAACTGGACCCACTGCTTCCAGGGCACCTCTTCAG
This sequence comes from Orientallactaga sibirica, assembly GCA_036365145.1. Classification (NCBI taxonomy): domain Eukaryota; kingdom Metazoa; phylum Chordata; class Mammalia; order Rodentia; family Dipodidae; genus Orientallactaga; species Orientallactaga sibirica. Next base: position 590,695 of record JAEOAD010000794.1, on the reverse strand, counting down.
GATCTCTGGGTGCTCTCCATGAGGGGATTCGCTGAGGACAGTGGAGAGTTGTGTGGGATTCAGAGGTAGTATGTGCTTTCTGACAAATCTGGAGACCCTGGGTTCTGGGTTCAATTTCTAACACTGCATTCCTAACAAAAATAAATTTTAAAAAATAAATAGGGCTACTGATCATGGTGGCACACGCCTTTAATCCCAGTACTCGGGAGGCGGAGGTAAGAGGATCACCATGAGTTTGAGGCTACCCTGAGACTACATAGTGAATTCCAGGTCAGCCTTGGCTAAAGTGACACCCTACCTCAAAAAATAAATCAACAAATAAATAGGGGCAAGGCAGGGTGTCTTATCCTTAAAAACTCCACATTCAAGAGGCTGATGAAGGGATGGAGAGATGGCTTAGTGGTTAAGGTGCTTGTCTGTGAAGCCTAAGGACCTAGTTTTGACTCCCCAGAACCCATGTAGGCAGTGTTTGCCTCTGGAGCTCCTTCGCAGTGGCTAGAGGTCCTGGGGCTATAAAGTGAAGCTCTGCCTCAAAAAAAAAAAAAAAATGAGTGGCCTAACTGGGTTGGGAAGATGGCTTAATGGTTAAGGTCCTTGCCTGCAAAGCCAAAGGACTCAGTTTTGATTCCCCAGGACCCACATAAGCCAGATGCATAAGGTGGCACATGCATCTTGAGTTTCTTTTGCAGTGGTTGGAGGCCCTGGCACACCCATTCTTGATCTCTCTCTCTCTCTCTTTCTCTCTCTCTGCCTCTTTCTCTCTTGTAAGTAAGTAAATAAATAAATAAACAAACAAACAAATAAAGTGGCCCAACTGTTTTACACCGTAACAATGTATGGTCCCATAGACTCGGGTGTTTCATTAAACTTGAGTTTGCAGCTTCAGCCTCTAGTGGGCAGACTTCTGCTATGGTGTGTGTGGCGGGGGGGGGCATGTCACTGAGGCGGATCCAAATTCCAGCCCAGAGTAAGCTTGAGCTGCTGGCTGCTGCTGCAGTTGCTTTTCTCTCCTCGGATCTCTGGAAGTGAGAAGTTTCTTCCACCATTGATGGAACTTCCCCTGGGTGTGTAAGCTTGAAATAAACCTCTTCCTCCCATTAACTGCACTTGGTTGATGTTTGTCCCAGCAATATGGAGCTGACTGTGACTGCGACAGTCCCCTGACAAGGCAATGGAAGTAACAAAAGGGGACAATCTATTATCAGGTTCTCTGTGCCATTCCTGGGACACAGTAAACGTGCAGTGGGTCAAGGACTTTTGAAGACAAGAGGTAACAACAGTCTTGCTGGGGTCATAAATGTCCAGGAAGATGACGCATCCAATTAAGCCACTTGAGTACGTATGCCAGTTCACTGCACTGGGTGCTGAGGATGGATCAGGAGGCAAAACAGATACTGATGTTCAAAGGGAACATGAACCCTGAAGGAAGTGTAATCTCTGTGTGGTGTCCAAAAACTGTGTTGACACTTCCCAGAGGAAGGAATCCACACAGGTGGCAGGAACAGCACTTGCGAGTGAGGGAGGAGTAAGGCATGCTAAATAAAGTGAACACTGGGTTAGTTCAAGGCAACTAGACCAGGACAAAGCCAAGGTGGTCTGAGATGGAGTCCAGAGGCTAGAGGCATATCAGCAACACAGTGACAAGTGCTGGCTGATTCTGAGCTCCCTGGTCACTTCTGAAATGTTTTAATCAGGATCATTAGTGAACACTGATGTGACCATACTTTATTTAGGTCACCCAAAGTAGAAAGAAGGGATTCCATTGGTGGGTGTGAGTTTGGAGGCTATTACGGGGGCTGCTGTGGGACATGGTGGGCCTGGGTTCAAGTGCTTTCAGTGTAGAGAATGAAGTGGATGAATTTTGGAGACAGGCTTGTCACAGTTGGGAGCAGATGGGGAGAGGAAGAAGGGAGGCCAGAACTGAAGGAAAACTCCCCAGCTTGTGTTAGAGAGTGACTCTGGCACTGAGATAAGCAGCAGCAGAGGTAAGCCTGGAAGAGGGCACGAGCATGAGGGGATGGCGGGCTTGAGTCAGACGTGCTGCAATGACTCCTCCCCCCATTATGGATTAAAACTACCAGGATGGTTTCTTCCTCGTGTGTTACATGCGCAGCTCTTCTCATTCAGGGAACATGGCTACAAAACATCCATCTCTTTCTCTCTTTTCGTAATTAGTAACATTAAAAGATCCAGTTAGAGTCCCAACTCTGACATGTACACAGTGAAAAAGCATAGATCTTAAGTGTACAGTTCTATGAATTTTGATAAAAGTATATATTCATGCAGCCCATGCCCCAAAGAAGATGCAGATCATATCCAATGCCCCGCCCCCAGACAACAAAGACAGCCCTGCTCTGAGCCCTGTCCCTACAGGCCAGGTGGATCCTCTTCTTGAATTTCATCTAAATAGAATCAAAGAGTATTTATCCTTTCATGTCTGCCATCTTTTGCTCGTCAAAATGTTTTTGAAGCCCATCCATGTTGCTGCATGAATCAGTAATTTGTCTCCCTGTGTCGTCGAGACTCATTCACTGTTGGTGTTTATCCTTCTGCCATTTAACAGGGGCTGCGTTGTTTCTACTCTGAGATGACCAGCAAAACTGCTGTGAAAAGACTTAATCTGGTTATTTTGAAGGGAGACATGCTGAAGTCTTTGTGTAACACACCCAGTGAGCACTTAGCTTTGTGGTCTTGGGGTAAATTAAGAAAAGATCTGGGGCTGGAGAGATGGCTTAGCAGTTAAGGCACTTGTCTGCGAACTCTAAAGATCCAGGTTCAGTTCTCCAGGTCCCACATGAGCCAGATGCACAAGGTGGCACATGCATCTGGAGTTCATTTGCAGTGGCTAGAGGCCCTGGCACACCCATTCTCTCTCACTCTCTGTCTCTAATAAATAAATAAAAATATATTTTTTAAAAAAGAAAGAAAAGATCTGGAGACAGATGTGAGAATTCCAGGTAAAGAGAGGGTGACTCAAGGAATAAGGTCATCTCACCAGCAATGGATACCATGTAAGAAAAGAGCCTCGAGGGCTAGAGAAATGGCTCAGATGTTATAGGGGCTTGCTTACTAAGCCTGACAGCTCAGGTTCAATTCCCTAGTACCCAGGTAACACCAGATAAATAAAGTGACATATGTGTCCATACTAATTCTCTGCCTTTCTCTCTATCTCACCCTCTCTCTCAAATTAATTAAAACATTTTTTTTTTTTTAAAAAGAAAAGGGCCCCAGAGAAAAGCTTCCCTGCCTTCCTTGGGCTATGTCCACACCATTCTGAATCACCTCCCTGAGCTTCCTGGGTTTTTCCTGGTGGGAATGACCCAGTCATACTCCTTCCACTTCTCTTTATCAGTGTCCCCTGCATTCTATATGGTGAACTAGGGATCCATCACATTCATACACTTGATCCTCCAACCAGTTTCCAGCCCAGCCTGGCATGTGTCCGTCTACCTGAAAAGGTCCCAGCTGATATCTTTTTTTTTTTTTTTGGAGAGAGACAGAGAGAGGAAGACAGAGATGGGCGCGCCAGCAGCCTCTCAGCTGCTGCGAATGAAATCTAGATATGTGCGCCCCTTGTGGTCAAGTGAGGCATTGTGCCCTTGCATCACTTTGCATCTAGCTGAACGTGGGACCTGGAGATTGGAACCACTGGAGATTGGAACCAGTGATCTTAGACTTAGGAGGCAGGCGCCTTAACCGCTAAGTCATCTCTCCAGCCCCAGCTCATATCTTTTGAAACAAATGTGTGGACCTTACATATCCCAACTTTTTCTACTTGGATCTGCTTAGAGGAACTAGAGATAAGAAATTGTTTCCAGTTTTGTGGTTTAATTGATTTCTATTCTTTTAAAAATATTTTTACTTATCTATTTAAGAGAGAAAGACAGAAAGAGAGAGAGTTAGTATGGTCATGCCAGGGCCGCTTGCCACTGCAAACAAACTCCAAATGCATGCACCACTTTGTGCATCTGGCTTTACGTGGGTATTGGGGAATTGAACCCAAGCTGTCAGGCTTTGCAAGCCAGTGTCTTGAACCACTGAGCCATCTCCCCAGCCTTGATTTCTATTCATCAAGGAATAAGCCATCAGCTCTGCAAACTCCTTTCTAACCTTTAAGTCGGGGGCTCTTCCTTCAATCATCCCAGTTTGCTATTGTACCCTGCTCACCACCCCTCCAAGATATCACTCAATATGTAGCCTAGGCTGGCCTTGAACTCATGGTCCTCCTGTCTTTCAAGCCCTCAGATTACAAATACAGATTACATCTGGCTTGCTTTTGTGGCTTTCTTCGTGGACCTTTGCTCTGGTTTGCATATGGTTTGGGTTTGTCCTCCACAAGTCCCCATACTGGAAGCTTGGTTCCCGGTGTAACATGGAAGGTGCTAGAGAATGGGAGAGGCAAAGTATAGTGGAAAGTGATGAGACTGGGACCCTGCCCTCCAGAAGGCGTAATGCTGGTCTAATGGGGTTTATTCTCTCCAGAGCAGGTCACTAGAAAGCGAAGCCACCCATGCACATGGCCCCTCTGCATACATTCATCTGCATACATTCAGCTCCATCTCTACTTTTCCACCACGCTGAGGCCCAGTCAAGGGCATCCTCATCAGAGGCCACATGCACAGGACTGCCCAATCTTTGGCTTCCAGTCTCCAAAGTGGTGAGCTAAAACAAACTTCTATTTGAAGGATCCAACTCTAGGTATTCTGTATTTAGTTCAGTTTCTAGAATCTAGGTGAGAAGTGCAGTTGCGTGGCTGGTCTATTCTCCCTAAAATTTTATTATTTTATTTTATTTTATTTTATATTATATTATATTTTATTTTATTTGAGATGGAGAGAAGGAGAGAGAAAGAATGGGCACACCAGGGCCTCTAGCCATTTCAAATGAACTCCAGGTGTATGTGCCACCATGTGCATCTGGCTTATGTGGGACCTGGAGAATCGAACCGGGGTCCTTAGGCTTAGAAGGCATGCACTTTAACTGCTAAGCCATCTCTCCAGCCCTCTCCCTAACATTTTAACACTTAAACCTGTTAAAAGTCAGGAGGTATCATAAAAGCACAAACTTGGGCTGGGGTGTAGTCCAGTGGTAGAGCACTTGCCTAGCATGCATGAGGATCTGAATTCAATCCCGAGTTTGAAACAAAGCTAAGTAAATAAACAACAAAACCCTCAGACTCCCTTACTCTTCTGAAGTGAACTCAGGGACCAGGCCTGTTTTTGTTTGTTTGTTTGTTTGGTTGGTTTTTTTTGTGTGTGTGTGTGTTTGTTAGGTTTCTGGTTCTTAGAGCATTTGGGTTTGTGACCCCTACACAATGAGATTTCTGAGGACAAGAACCAGTCATGTGTCCGCTAAAGATCTCACCACTGCACACAGATGCGTGCCCAGCAGGTACTACATCAAAGGCAGAACAATGGAAAATGAAAGTCATTCTTTCCTGAGCTGGGCAGGAGACGCCTTTAGAACAAGACTTCACTAATAGCTGCCTTTCATGTCTGCAATTTAGAGCCAGGGAACTCAGTGTACAAAGAGAAAACAAAAGGAGAGCCCTTCTGAGTGGAGCCAGGCCACTTTGCAGAATGTCCTATGGGAACGTGAAGGCTCCCAGGCCACCAGGCTACAAGTTCCATTTCAGATGATCAATGCCTGTCCTGGCTTAAATTACAGTCTCTCTGCAGCCCTCTCCCTGCAAGGAGCCATCAAGGGTGCTTCCAGCTACCCTAGAAGGCTAGGAGCCCTTGTAGTTTCTCCCGACATGACCCTTAGAAGCACATACCAAGCTTCATATATTTCAAGGGAAGGAGCTGGTAACACCTCCACCAGCATCTGAATGCTCATGACAGGCAGGATACTTCTAAACGCATGATGCCACTGAATCCTCACATAGCCTTATATGGTAAAAAGTGATAGACTCCTCTGTTTTAAGGATTGCAAGTGGATAGCTCAAAGACACCCAGTCACTTGCATGCTATATCTCTCAGCAGGCGAGCAGCAGAAGTGGGAACCAAAGCCAGGCAGCAGGCTCCTCTCACAAATATGGCCGCCAAGACCATCAGGCATGCTCCCCGACACCTGAGCTATTCTCCGCAAGCCCCTAAGACTCGGCCTCTGCTTTGGGGGCTCGTCTTTTGCTCAAAAGAGCAAGTCTAGCCCATAAACCCAATAGGCAGAAATGTGCCATGTGAGATCTGCAGAAGCAGCCAGCAAGGAAGTGAGTCCCAGAGAAGGCCCCAGCTCCTGCCCCAGGCTGGGGATACTCAAACACCCCAAGCATCCTGCCGCAGGATTAAAACCTGGCTCCCTGCAGGGGTGACTGCTTGATCCTGTGGTTGGCCGGCAGCAGATTCTGTGTCTCTGGACTCAGCCAGCCATGGCCCAATGCAGAGCAGGACGTGTCTGTACTGACCATGTGCAGGCTCTTCTCATTATCCCCCAACAGTGCAGTGTGATAGCTACTGAGAGACCAATGGCGCTGCATTGATCATTAACAGCCATCTAGAGGCCATTAAAGTACCCAAGGGGATGTATGTGGATTCTGTCCAAATGCAATGCCATTTAGGTAAGAGAATTCTGCATTCCTAGATCTTGGTATTCACTGGGGACAGGGGTATCCTTGGACCAGTCCACCCCAGACCCCAAGTGATGATTGTATGAGCTTCCTTCTTCCTCCCTTCCCTTCCCTTCCCTTGAGTCCTCTCTACCCTCCCACCCTGCTCGGCTTGTAGGAGTCAATCCACAAATAACCTACTACTGCTTGATGTTTGTTTTTTGAGACCGTGACCTATTATGTCGACCAGGCTGGCTAGAATTCACAATTCTCCTGCCTCTGCCTCTTGAGTGCTGAGATTACAGGTGCATGCCTTCTCGCTTGACTCTAAATCTTTCTTAGAGTTTGTTTCTGGTAAACTCACCCCCAGGACAGTGCCCAGCTGTGGGGTCTTGTAAAGTTACTTTCTCTCTCTGGGTTTTGATTTCCTTTTCTACAAAAGAAACTTGGGAGTGGTCCTGGTGCCTACCACTTGGGACTGTGACAAGGATTCAATGAGTTAATGTGTGTAAGGCATCCGGTAACAAATGGCACATAGTGAGTACCTGCTTAAATAAATGCATTCTAAAACTGCCAGGAAAGCTGGGCGTGGTGGCACACGCCTTTAATCCCAGCACCCGGGAGGCAGAGGTAGGAGGATCACCGTGAGTTCGAGGCTGTCCTGAGACTACATAGTTAATTCCAGGTCAGCCTGGGCCAGAGTGAGACCCTACCTCGAAAAACAAAAAACAAAAAACAAAAAAACTGCCAGGAAACCCCATGCCAGGCCATTCAAATCACAGTGTTCTCCTCCCAGCCCACTGGCAAGGCCAGGGTCAGAGCTACCCTCCCAGCCAGAGGTAGCAACATTCTGAAATGGACCACAGGAGCCCACTGTACCCAGTGCACCCCACCTCGGAACACTATCACTACAGTACCATTGGCTCCGTTTTACTGCCACTCAGAATTCCCCCAGACAAGAGACTTGAAAGTAATTTCTGAGTCATTCTGGGTGCTAATTGGTTACTTCGCAGGGATTACATTTCTCACAGTCAAGGTCACGTAAAATTCCTCCATGTGTCTGAGAATGATTTTGGTCTGTTGAAAACATTTTTTTAATCAACAACTATGGTATGGAGTGATTATAATTCAGGCATAAACAAGCATTTGCGGGCTCCTGCTAGGAAGAAAGGGACACGTTTTGTTGCATGTAGATAAAACAGCTCTTTACTTCAAGGCAATTACCGGCTCAGACAAATGCTCTGTTCGTGGAGAAAATGTTTTCCTTGGTGTTTGGAAACATCACCCATGCTGCCCCAGGACAGAATAAATCATTTTGCAAAACTGAGACTTCATTTTATGCAAGAAAATACCAGTCTTGTTTTTTCACCCACAATCACAGTTTTAACACAGGCACAGCCTCATCCAAAAGATATCTGTGGAAACATTACCTTCCTGTCCTCTTCTGAAAACATCCAATTCTCAGCTCTGTGTGGTGGGATGGTTCTTTGATCAGTTCACTGTGCTTGCACAGCCTTTATGAAAATGACCTTCAGTCATTAAGGTCACGGTATGTGTTAGTCACTTTTAACATCATTGTGACCAAAAACCTGTCAGTGCAGGGTGTGGTGGCGCACACCTTTAATCCCAGCACTCGGGAGGCAGAGGTAGGAGGATCGCAGTGAGTTTGAGACTACATAGTGATTCTAGGTCAGCCTGAACTAGAGTAAGACCTTACCTCGAAAAACAAAACAAAACAAACAAACAAACAAAAAAAAAAAAAAACCTGTCAGAAACAACTTCTGGGAGGAAAGATGCGTTTTGGCTCAGGATTTCAGAGGGCTCAGTCCACAACTGCCTGGCTTCATGTTCTTGGGTAAAATACCACCTTGGTGGAAAGCATGTGGCATAGGACAGCTGTTCATGTCATGGTGGGCAGGAAGTAGACAACAAGACAGGAAGGGTCCATGAGCAAGATACTCCCAAGAATCCATGCCAAGTGAGCTACTTCGTCTAGCTATAATTTTCAGAATCTTCCAAAATAGCACTGCTACCAGAGGACCAATCAAAACATGAGCCTGTGGGGGCATTTCAGATTCAAGCCACAATAGTGGAGGATGGTTGACAGGCTCAAGGCCAGTGTGTTTATTCCATTTTCTTCCAAGGAGACACCACTAGGTGTGTAGTGTCACCACTGCCCAGGCTGTATGGCGGGCTTAGGCTTGAGACCAGGGACAGGCAGATACTCAAGTGCTGTGTCTGTCAAGTTGAGTGAAACACTAACATACTTCTTAGAATAAATGCCAAATGCTTGCTGATCTGGTCCCATCCACTTCCCCAGCCTTCCCTTGGACTCACTCCTTAGAGTTCTCTGCTCTGCTTAGACTGGTCACCTGCAGTTTCACCTAGTTGTGCCACTCCCTGCTCCAGGACCTTTGCATTGCCATTTCCTCCACAGACTTTTCCCTGTGTTTTCAACAAGGCTGCTGTGGTAGTTTATATTGATTATCAACTTGATAGGACCAAGATTCACCTATGAAGTATTACGCGGATTAAGTTAGCCTCTGTGCCCATCTGAGGGATGATCTTGATTAAGTTAATTAAGGTGGTAAGACCCACTTTAACTATGGGCCATACCATTCCCTGGGCTGGGGTCCTGGACTGTATAAAAAGGAGGGAGCTGGCTGAGCAGCAACATTCATCTCCCTCTGCTTCCTCACTGTGCTGAATGTGAGCAGCTGCCTCAAGCTCCTGTTGCCATGCCTTCCCCGCCATGATGGATTACAACCTGGAACTGTATACTGGAATAAACCCTTCTTCCCTTTAACTGATTTTTATTTTTATTTATTTATTTATCTTTCATTGTTTGAGGTAGGGTTTCATTCTAGCCCAGACTGACTTGGAAAACACTATGTAGTCTCAGGGTGGCCTTGGACTCACAGCCATCCTCCTACCTCTGCCTCCCAAGGGCTGGGATTAAAGGCATGCACCACCACACCCGGCTATTCCTTTAGCTGATTTTTATCAAGTATTTTGTCCCAGCAAAGAGAAGTTGACAAATATAGCTAATATGTTCTGAAAATACCTGATCCTTCTTTCACAGAATTTTATATGACCATAATTTTGCAGTGTTCTTGTGCAACTATTTAACGAATAGCAATAATAATCCACCTCGTCTAGCTTTTCTGTTTTACGCAATTTTCGGAGAGGGGCTGTTAGAGTATGACTTGCCCAGAAGCAAAGCATTCTCACTGGATCTTACAGAATTTAGCGTGAACTACTGTGTTCTCCCACACGACACTATTTTGGGTTTTCGTTTTGTTTTGATTTTGCATGCCTGTGTGTGTAACATACATGCATGTGTGCCTGTATGTGTATGGGCATATGTGTGTGCATGTGGAGTCCAGAGGACAAATTCAAGTGTTATACCATCCATCTCTTTTTGAGACAGAGTCTCTCGTTGGCCTGGAGCTCACCAATTAGGCTAGACTAGCTGGCCAGCAAGCCCCATGGTACTGTCTCCACTACACACTGCCATGCCCAGTTTCATCATATGAGAACTGGGGATCAAACTCAGGTCCTTGTGTTTACAAGGCGAGCATTTTATCCATTGAGCTATCTCCCCAGCCCCCAACAGACTCCTTTCAAGTGATTCAATGCACATATAAGATATGTAGTCAAGCCCACTTTCTCCAAAACATCTTATTTGCAGGACTGGAAGGTGCTCTGCCTACCTGCTGCTCCATGAGTGCTGAGTGGGGCCCATGGCTCTATTAATGGGGAAGGGGCTTATCTGAAGTAGGAACAGACAGTAGTAGAGCCCCAAGGCTACAAGTGTCTGGGATGGTCCACCCACAAAGTTGTTCATGGTGTCACCAACATAGTGAATTCCCCTTGTAGCCAGTCCAGACCTCCCTGAAGACAGATCCCAAACCCCTATCAGCACGCCACACTGACTCAGCCTCCAAAACATCCCAGGTTCCACCCACTTCTTGGACTCCCATTGCTACCATTACAACCAGTCCAAGTCACCATCAAAATGACCTGGGCATAGCATGAGCACTCCAGGACAGGGAGGCAGGAGTGACTTTGCAAAGAGGAGGACACTTTGCTGGAGTCCCGAAGTAGAAAGAATTTTCCCGAACCTGGAGCAGCCCTGCGAAGGATGAGTCAGGAACGTTCTCTGGAAGCAACACCAACAGGCAAGAAAGTCACAGTGCAGGACAGACAGGTTCCCACCGACACAGCGGAAACAAAGTCTCACCTCAAATTTCTGCCGCAGCTCTTCATTCCCCTCGCTCCCTTCTGGTGGGACGGGCACATTGAAGTACTCGCCTTCTTCCTGGCTCAGTAACTTGAACCTAAAGTGAAACAAGAGGTGGGAACAAAGTCCATGACTAGCTGTGTGATTGTACTTGTCTATGACATGATCGACAGGCCTGCTGGAAAACATGTCCCAAGGATCCTTGTGTTTTGTTGGGGCTCATGTTTTGGCTTTGATGTGTGCATCCAAATACACATGATATTTTTATAACTACAGATTGAGCAGCTCTCGTGCAAAAATTCAAAATCCAAAATGAGGGCTGGAGAGGTGGCTCAGTGGGTAAGAGCAATTCGACACAAACATGAAGGCCTGATATGCCATGAATTCCCCAGAAACCACGAAAACAGCTTATGTAGGAGTGGCCATGCATTCCTGTAATCCCAGTCCTGTAGGGATTGGAGACAGGAGAATTGCTGGGGCTTGCTGTTCAGTCTGACTGAAAACCAGCAGCTCCCAGTTCAGGAAAAGACTTTGTCTCAAGAAAACATGTGGTTAAGTGATATAAATGGACACCCAGCATTCTCCTCTGGCCTCTGCAGCATCTGCACACACATGTGCATACACACCACACACAGAAGAATACCCATAGCATACCAGACACTGTACACACATGTGCATACACCACACACACACCACACACAGCATAGCACAGACCACACACACGTGCATACACCAAACACACAGCATACCATATACTACCCACACAGCACAACACAACACATCATACCACAGACTACATATACATACATACACCACATATAGCACAACATACACAACATACCACAGACTACACACACATGCATACAACGCACATACAGCACAACACACATAGCAAACCACAGACTACACACACATATGTATGCACCACACACACAGCACAATACACACAGCATACCACACACTCCACACACATGTAAATACACCATACACATAGCATACCACATCCTATATATACATGCAAAAAAATCCAAAATGGTCCAATATCCAAAAGTTTTTGATCACAAATATGGTGACCCTAAATGGAAAAATTTTCTTCATGCACAAGTTTACAAAAAGTATTGTGTAACACCTCCTTCAAAGTATGTATTTAAGACATGTAAAAGCATACATGAATTCTGTGTTCAGATTTGGGTCCCACCTCTGAAACATTTTATTATGTATATGCAAATATTCCAAGCCCTCCCCCGAAATCTAAAAATGCAAAACTAGTCTTGTCTTGAAATTTTCAGATAAGGTATACATAACCTATATTCTATGAACATCAGAATAAAAAGTGTGTGTATTGTGTGTTTTAGACTACAAGGCTTCTCTCTCTGTCTACACACACACACACACATTTACTTTTTACATCACTGAGCTGTGTAGGCATGCACCTCTTTCTATTAAGTGTTCCTTGGCCCTGAGACAGATGTGGACATCCCCAGTGTACATGTTCTCCACCTTCTGCCCCAGCCCTTTCTTCTGCCCTGCACTCTTCATGTGTTGTCACCTTACCGGGCTGGTCCTCCTGCCCTGGTGGCCATGGACCTCATGGTGCTCTCTTCCTCTGCATGCAGCCTCATAAGAAACACTGTCCTTGAGTGGCTATGTGCACAAGCCCTGGTGTCACACCTTGCCTGGGTCCATCTCACCTCGGTCCTTGCCCCCTTGCATGACCTTGAATCCAAGGTCCCATCTGAGACTTTATATTTCACATACAAACTTGGAAATAAAAGTACCTTTCTCATGGAGTGGTGCTGAATTTGAAATGTAATGATGTGTGTAAAATAATTAGTGCAGCACTGGGCATTCAGCAGGAACAAATAAATGGCATCATCATTATTAATGCTACACATTATTCCTATGAAAAACATGGGGGTTTTTAGTTTGTTTCTTGACCAGTTGGAGGAAGAAAATGAGGAATGAGAAGGGATACTCCAAAGGCAGGGGAAATTCCCTAAGTCCTCCCTCTCAAAGATTCTCCTTAAACAAAATCTATAGTACTTATCACAATTTTTCTCCATTCATAAATCCTCTGAGGTAGTTTCCAAAACTTGGGGAATAGGAGATTCCAATAGAGAGGGGAATATGAGCCTCTGACCCTTCGTTGTTAACATTCAATCCTCTCCCTCCAAATTCCCAAAAGACACACAAAAATAAGAGAACACTCATGTCTCCACCGCAGTTCAGGAGGGCCTGTTGTGCGTGATCTCCAGAACTTTCACAAGCTAAAGCGGTGCTGAGAGAACTCAGAGCCATGTTTGGCAAACTTCACCCTTTAGTGTATTTCACTAAATTTGTAAATTAATTTGACATAATGCTTTTCATTAAAACATCAGGGGCTCTTAAGTTTACTTCTAATGACAGTTTCTGGGCTGGAGATGAAGCTTAGCGTGCAAAGGCTCTGGGTTCACTTGTCAGCCCCAAACATGAAAGAGACATACAGACAAAGAGAGGCCAGTCTGTGGGGATTGTCTCAAAAATAAATAAATAAATAAAAAAGATAGACAGGTTTGAATATAAAAATGTCCCTTCAGACTCATGTCTTGAATGTTTGGTCCCCAGCTGGTGATGCCATTTTCAGAGGATGGGTCCCAGTTGGCCAGTGGGCATGTACTATTGAAGTTTGACCCGGCCCCTCATTCCAGCAGCACTCTTTTCATCTTGGCCCACTAATGTGAGCCACTGTTCTCCTCCATGCGCTCTGCTCAAGCACAGGAGCCACAGGCGTGTGCACTGAAACTCCTGAATCATGAGCCAAGATAACTATTGCTCCCTTCAATTGTTTCTGTCATGCTCTGCATTACGGTGACACGAAAGTAACTGATACAGACAAATGCAAATCAGTGTGGTTGAAGTGCAAGCAGACTCTGTTGCTTACCAAAGCCCATGAGCCTAAGCCTTGCCTACTTCCCTACTTAAGATACGAGATCAGGAAAGCATGCTAGAGAGGGTTAGGGATCTACCAGAGCCCTCTGATGCCTTCTCTGTGGAAGGAGAACTAACAGAAGAATAGCTTCCCCAGACACAATCCAGAATGACTCAAGCCTCAACCATGCAGTATCCAAAGTCATGTGGAAAATGACCGGTTGTCATGGGTAAGTCAGAACTCCAACAGGACAATCAGCAGACAGCAGATGAGGATCATTACTCCCGCCACATCCAAGAGGCAAGGCCAAGGGTCAGTGCCAAGAGCAGGGCAGCAAGTGGCTCCCAAAGTATGCTGGCCATGGGCAGCCTAGAAAGAGTGAGAGAAATCCTTCTGGCCTCAGAGTAAATGTGCTCCTGCTGTGGCCAGGTAAGGACACTGGCACTCTCAGAAGACAGGGACTCTGTCCAACTTTGCACAGAACCAATGCAAAGAATTTCCCCATGGGCAGGGAGACTGTCTCTAGCTGTAGTCTCCTTCCAATTAGATCCAGGGATAGGGTCTGGTCTGGATCAAACAGAATTTTAAAAAAAACACCCCACAAAAGATTCCTAGTTTCCTTCTGGATCCACAGGATTAGAACAGAGATACTTGTCATTTCTGCCCTCCTCCTTCTGTGAGGATGGAGAAAGACAGCAGACGCGAGGAAGCACAGTCATCCAGGCACAAACAAACGATGACGCTGCAGATCAGAATCGCCCGTGAGGGGGCCTGCCAAAAGAAAGCTCTAGAAAATGAGAGTAAAGAGAGCCTGAAAAGGGAACAATCTGGAATTAGGAAAGATTATTTCAAAAGAAAAGTCTCATCACTGAATGAAAACATCCACTGGAGACGGTGAATACAGGAGAAGCATTCACATATAGTGAATTAGAAGACACACAAGGACATTTGCTGGAAGTTGGTCTGATGATTATCATGTTAGGTTAGAGTTGTACTGAATTATTAAAAGTCACTGAGAAGGGCTGGAGGGATGGCTTAGCAGTTAAGGCGTTTGTCTGCAAAGCCAAAGAATCCAGGTTTGATTCCCCAGGGCCCACATTAGCCAGATGCACAAGGGGACACATGCATCTGGAGTTTGTTTATAGTGGCTGGAGGCCCTGGTGCACCCATGCTCACTCTCTCTCTCTTTCTCTCTCTCTGTCAAATAAATAAAGATAAAATATTTTTTTAAAAGTCACCAAGAAAAGTGCACATTAACAAAATTCACATATACTGTGAAAGGGAAGAATACTTTAACATATATGTTGGCTGAGCCAGTAATATCCTTCTTATATAAAAAGTTCTTCTCTGTAGTACTGGGGATCAAACCCAGGCCTCCTGCTTGCTGAACACCTGCTTTACACTGAGCTATACATCCCCAGCCCTTATACAAAGGTCTTATGAATCCATATAAAACAGGCAAAAGATAGGAAAGTCATTCACAAGTGTAAACAAGTGGAAATGTTAAACATAACTAATAACACATGATCTTTGCGTCCCATATTTGAAAGTTACAATATTAAGTGTTGACAAGTGCGGCTGAAGTAAAGCTCTCCCAACAACATTAATCAGATGGGAAAACATTTTAAATAAAGGATGTGTTGGCAAACACTTTAATAATGCTTACATTCTCCAAGCCATCAATCTCAGACCTGTGGGTTTATTAGGAAGCAATTAATGCTGTACTCACAGAGGTTTCACTGTCAGATGCTTATTGCACAGTTCCTTTTTAAGATATGCATTGCCCACCAAGGAATATGATAGTATGAATGAAGCAGACCTACAGAATGTGTCACTCAAGGCTATTCAAGGTGATGTAGGCCTGGGGAGGTGGTTTAGTTGGTAGAGTGCTTGCCTAGTATGCATGGAGCCCAGGGTTCAATCTCTAGCACCAACATAAACCAAGCATGGTGACACAAGAAGTACAGGCAGGAAGATCAGAAGTTCAAGGCCATTCTTGGCTATACACTGAGTTCAAGGCTTGCCTGAGCTACATGAGACTGTCTAAAAAAAAAAAAACTTATGTTGCCCTGACAGAAGGAAGGTTCTTAAGGCATTGCAGGTGGAAAACGCAGGCTACAGTGTTGCTGTGAGATTTTATCTTTGTTTCATGTGCACATGCACACAAGAGACAGGGAAAGAAAGAGAGAACAAACTCTAGAGAACATCAAAATGATTACCTCTGGGCAACAGGATTTTGGAAGATATTTTCTGTTTGTTTACCTATATGATTTCTAACAATTATTCAATTAATAATAATGGCTAATATTACTGAGCACTCTACCAGACACTAAATGTAAGTGACACCATTCCATGCTCCAGGTTCCTGGACCAAATCAAAAGGAAAAAGCTAGCTGAGCACCAGCATTCATCTCTCTCTGCTTCTTGACTATGGGTTCCATGTGACCCGCTCGCTACCTCTCTTTTCTGTTCTCTAATGTGCTAGCCCAATAATTCTTTGACATAATTACCACGATCATCACCAAGTGAGGGAAGGAGGCACAGGAGCTCCAGAGTGGCCCAGCAGACCTTCTAGCCCAGGAAAAATCATTCCATTACCTTCCCTTGTCTACACCAAGGCCCACATGTCATTATTAAGAACAACAATAGAAAGTTCAGGGGTTGGGGAGATGGTTCAGCAGTTAAAGGACTTGCTTGCAAAGACTCATGGCCCAGGGTTGATTCCCCAGGGCCCATGTAAAGCCAGGTGCACAAAGTGGCACATGGTTCTGGAGTTTGTTTTTAATGGCAAGATGCCCTAGAGGGCCTATGCTATTTTTTTCTCTCTCTTATAAATAATTTTTTTAAATCATCAAAAAAACATAAGAAAGTTTTAGGAAACAGACCTGGAGAGATGGCTTAGTGGTTAAGGTGCTTGCCTGAAAGGCCCAAAGACCCAGGCTCAATTCCCCAATACCTATGAAGCCAAATGCACAATGTGTCTAGAGTTTGTCTGCAGTGACTAGAGGCCCTGGTGTGCCCATTCTCTCTACATATCTGCCTCTTCCTCTCTCTCCCCTATCTCTATAAAACAAATAAATAAATGGTTTTTTTATAAAAGAAAGTTATAGGAAACATACTTTAAAGTAACAATGATTGAAGATAACAGTTATCTGTGCAGAGTGGGGGAGGGAATGAAACCAGAAAGAAAATATATCTTTGGAAATGTCACGACAGAAACACAACAGCAAAGATCAAAACTGTGAAAACATTTCCCATGAAAAATAGACATTCAGAATCACCAGTCTTTTCTTTGTAAATCCAGCAGCATGCTGCTGTGAGACAAGATCTGAGAAAGACTCAGGAAGATTAAACATACAAGATCAGGGAAAGATCTAGGCAGAGAGGGCACCAAAGTACACACGTGAAAGGGCAAAGCAGATATCCTTATTTCCTTATCCCTCCATCACATTCAGAGTCAACAGCAAAGTCCTTACAAAACAGATATCCTTATTTCCTTATCCTTCCATCACATTCAGAGTCAACAGCAAAGTCCTTACAAAACAGATATCCTTGTTTCCTTATCCCTCCATCACATCCAGAGTCAACAGCAAAGTCCTTACAAAGCCTTACAGGATTTGCCCAAGTCCCCATCATCCTCCCAGACCTCTGACCTCACTGACCCAGACCCAGCCACCTCACTGCTCCTCAAACCAGCAGCCCACAGGCTAGCTATGAATGTGGCCCAACACATTTGTAGACAACAATGTCATGTCAGAATGCCCCAAACTTGGGCATCACTGGTCTAGACAATCTCTCCTTAGATAACCACATAGTCCATTCCCCTGGGTCCTTGCAGATCAGTCCCCTGGCATTCCCTCTTCCCATTTCTTGCTCACTTTTCCCCATAGCATTTATCATCTTCAAATGTGCTGCGATGTTTAATCTTATCAAATTGATCGGACCTAGATTCACAATGGAAATAAACCTCTGGCCACAACTGTAAGGGGGTTTCTAGATTAGGTTAATTGAGATAAGAAGACCCACCCTAAATACGGGTGGCTCAGGGTCCTGGACTGATTTTAAAGGAGAAAGCTAGCTGAGTACCAGCATTCATCTCTCTCTGCTTCCTGACTGTGTATGCAATGTGACCAGCTGCCTCATGTTCCTGCCACCATGATTCCCTATTGTGACCTATTACCTGTGAGCCAGAATAAACTCTTCCTTTCACAAGCTGTTTCAGTCCTAGCAACGAGAAAGTGACTAACACACATGCATCAGTTCACTGTTGACTGTGACTTATGTAAAAACAGTGCTTCTTTCTCCAACTAGAGAGAAATCTCCAGGAGGCTGAAGATTTTTTTTTTTACCACCATCTCCTGAGCACACAAGATCTGGTGATGTATTTCTGAAGAAAAAAATGAGTGAAGGAATGAAAGCCAGCAAAGAGGACACGGCAACTTTATGTCAGTAAAGTCATGAAGAGCTGTGTGGTCAATGATACACAGTAGACAAAAGACATTAGACACAAGAATGTTTTCCTAACAGCTTTATTGGGAGAAACATAATGAGTGTTAGACATTTAACTCAAGCAAACACAACAAAAATATATAGTTATTAGGAATCTGGACACTTTGAAATGTCAAGTTAATGTTGAAGTGTTTATCTTATAAATAATAAATGTAACCTTTTTTATTCAAATGTCCACAGAATACTTAGGAACACTGAATGTATACTGAGTTTAACTGAAAGAAAAGAAAAGAAACAAAAAGAAAAGAAAGAAGCAGGCAGGTCATCCTCCCTGATTAAACCACGATAAATGAAATTTAATATTATGGACAAAAACATACAGGCATAGCTAATTCTAAAAGCTAAAAGACATGCCAAAGAAAAAAAAGACAACTATAAACTTTGGAAAGCAATGCTGGTCAGGACATGATCTTTAGACATGATGTATCTAAACTTCAAGAAACCAGCTCTGCACTCCAGTGCAGCCTAGCCCATTATTATTATTATTATTATTATTATTATTGTTGTTGTTGTTGTTGTTGTTGTCGTTGTTTTAAGGTAGGGTCTCACTCTAGCTCAGGCTGATCTGGAATTCACTATGTATTCTCAGGCTGGCCTCAAACTCTTAGCAGTCCTCCTACCTCTGCCTCCTGAGTATTGGGATTACAGGTGTGCACCACCATGCCCGGCTTTGGGGTCCATTATTTTTTGAAAGATTTTATTTTATTTGACAGGGGGGTGGACAGAGAAGCAGATAGAGAGGGAGAGAATGGGTGTGACAGGACCTCTAGCCACTACAAACAAACTCCAGACATATGTGCCAATTTGTGCATCTGACTTTACATAGGTACTGGGGAATCAAACCTGGGTCCTCAGGCTTTGCAGACAAGCACTTAACTGCTGAGACATCTCTTCAGTCCACAGGCCATTATTTTTAAAGAGCAAGGCAAGGTAAAAGAAAAAAACAAAACAGACAAATAGCAAAATAGTCCACCCAAATTCAAATCCAAGCACAAAATAAAAAACCTACAAAAAAGAAAACAAACACAGACTCAAAACACAAGTTCTAGAGCTGATTCTTTGAAGAAAAAAAACCCAAACAAATAAAACAGATAAACCTCTGGAAAAAGCAAAGGGAAAGACAGAAGGCTGCATAAATAAACAAAATTAGAAGTGCATGGGAGGGTTTGACAGCAGACAGAGCCCATGTTCACGAGGCAGATGAATGGCTTCAGGCAGGTGTCACACATCTGGAAGCTTCCACAGCTGTTTTTGTGGCTTCAACCACATGGGTTTAAATCAGAGTCATGTATCACTGTACATCCAAGGACCTGCTCGAAGGATGTCTCTAGCCGATTTCCTCGCAGTATGGCATCAGAGAGTGTTCGGACACAAACCTAGATGGCAGAGTTCACTTCACACCTCAGCTCTGGGATCTCACCTATGGCTCCTCGGATGCACACCTGCATAGCCTGTCACTGTATTGAATGTCAGGGGCATCTGCATGCCATGGCATTTGGCAAGAGGAATTTTTCAGATCCATTATTATTACAGAAGACCACTGTCATTGACCTAGTCATCATTATGTGACACATGATATACAGCACAACATGGTGGCTAGAGGATTCCAGCGTCTTCCAGATGGGTAAACGGATTCTTATTCAATATCAGAAAGTGTAGGGATCTAAATGTCAAATGTTTCTCATAGTCTCAAGTGTTTGTGATTAAGCTTCCTAGTCTACAGCTGGAAGAGCCTTGGGGAGGTGGAGCCTTGCTGGAGGAGGCATATTGCTGGGGGCGGGCCTTGAGGATCATTGGTTCAACCCACTGGGTGTGGCTAGCTTGCTCTTGCTCTTCTCTGTCATTCTTTCTTTCTGTCTCTCTCTCCAATTGATACATGAATATGTGAGCCAGTTGTCATGCTATCTCCACCATGATGAAGCTTCCCCTCAAAACTATAAGCCTGGGGCTGGAGAGATGGCTTAGTGGTTAAGACACCTGCCTCCTAAGCCTAAGAACGCTGTTTCCAATCTCCAGCGGTTCCAATCTCCAGGTCCCACATTTAACCAGATGTGACGCAAGGGCGCAATGCCGCATGTGACCACAAGGGGGCACGTGCATCTGGACTTCGTTCACGGCAGCTGAGAGGCTGCTGGCGCGCCCATCTCTATCTGTCTTCCTCTCCCTCTTTCTCTCTGTCTCTGTGTCTCTCTCCAAAAAAAAACTGTAAGCCTGAAATAGACCCTTTCCTCCCATAAATTGCTTCTGGTGGGATGTTTCAACTACTACTGAGCATATTATAAGAATTCTGGGGACAAGAACCAAACTTTCTAGAACTGGTACAAATGAAAGCCATAGAAACATTACCAGCAATTCCCTAGTCCTAAATCTAAAAAGGATTTTTGTCAGCCAATTCGGGAAGACAGCTATTATTTTGCTAACATGCCCCCCTTACTATTGCTTCGTCTACTTGACAGCTGTCTTCCCTGAGTGAGGAGTGTTATAATCAGTGTGGTGGATGCAGCGTCACCTGCTGAAACAGCACAGAGTGGGACGTGATTCGCCCAAGGTCACAACATGCTTGTCCATTTAGACAAGGTCCACTTTTCTCTGTCTTTTCCTTAGCTCTCTGTCTATCCTGGTTTCAGGAGAGAGGATGGGCTGTAGATAGTTAGGTTCTGGCACTCCAGACACCTGGATGCCAATCTCAGCATGGTCGCTTATGTACTGAGTGTCCCTAATGCATTGTTGAACTGGGAAACTGTCCCGGGAAATGGCACTCTGCCTAGACCCATGGGAGGATTTAATCTAATGCCGATCGAAGTGCAAAGGTCTGGCACTTTGGACCTCCTCCTGATGCTCTGGCCTTATTGTTAAGCCAATTCCCCCTCATTATCATTTATGTCTTTGCATGTTCTTTTTGTTTGAGCTAAATGCACAGAGCTTATTAAGTTACTCCCAGAAGAACTATTGAAGTCAACAACTGGTTAAGTATACAACTGGCTTTGTGTGATTGTTGTTTTGAGACAAAGTCTCACAAGGTAGTCCAGGCTGGATTTGGACTCCTGATCCTTCCTCAGCCTCCAAAGTTCTCAGGTATGTGCCACCACACTCAAATGTAAATAATTGTTTGAAAGTGTTAAGTAGACTGGGCAGGTGCTACCCAAGCAGAAGGCTATTGCATGTGTTCAGTTAGACCTAGGGACTGGGAAAGAGATGGGAAAAGAGGGGTCCAGGGCGGTGTCCCAGCAGGGTCCTACCTTCAAAGAGGACAATGCCATCATGGACCGTAGCGGGGGAGGGAGAGGGAGGGGAAGAATGGAAGACTCTGGAACAGAGCTCTAGCTCTGAAATGAGGGGTCCCACAAGTGCTGAGAAAAATAGGGCTGGAACAGAGGACACTGTTGAGTGACCACACAATTGGACATGGAGTTCAAGCAGAAAGTTAGCAGGAGCTAGCTTTCAAAGTGTCAGAAGGTGCTATGTAGGCTGCTGGGGGGCAGGCAGAGTCATGGACATTTTGACCCAGCTATGGACACAGTGCTTCACAACGGGCCTTCCTGGCAAGATGTGGCCACTGGTGCATGACTGCTATGGGTGTAACCATCAACGTTCTGACTGGATTTGAGACCCTCTCCACAGGAGCTCATTCATGCCTAGTACTGTAAACCTGGCCAAAAGTCCATGGCTAGGGAGGTCATAGGCTGGAGAGGGGAATCTACTGTTGTGATGCTAAGTAGGCAAGTGTCAAGCTGCCTTCTTTAAAAAAAAAAAAAAAAAAAAAGCCAGCAGGATGTCCCCAACGTGAAGTAGGCCCAGTTCTGATCCCCACAGGGGAAGACTGGTTCACTGGCCAGGCAGACAGCCATTCTCCAAGGCAGAGGGGCCCAAAAGGTGCTACATGCAAGGGGACTCTCCTCCTTGGCTACTGTGAAGTCCAAGTTCATTTTCCACAATTAAGAAGCTTTGTTGTTTCTGTGTTGTATACATGTTGAGCCTAGTGCTTTGCAACCAGTCTGAGCCAATAAATGGTAGCTATGGTTATCATAATTATTATTATGTTCTCTCAAGCCTCCCTCCTATCCCCCAGAATCTTTCTCTTTAACCGTTCTAAACCTGACTTACAGAGGAATAAATGCCCAATCTATGCACACATGAAGGTGGGAACAGGCAAACTCAAATCCTTCTCACTAGGCTAGAGAGATGACTCAGTGCGTAAAATGTTTATCTAGTAAGCATGAGGACCTGAGTTCAATCTCCAAAACTGACCCAGGTCAGGCATGTGACACACGTGTCTATAACCTTAACACGGGGCAGACAGAGACTGGAGGGTTCCTGGGGCTTGCAGCCTAGCTAATGTAGTCTAATTAATGAGCTCCAGGCCAATGAGAGACCTGATCTAAAATAAGGCGGGCAGTCTTCTTGAAGATGACACCCAAAGTTGTCCCCTGATTTACCTAGGCAGACACACACAGACATCTGCATACACACACACACACACACGCACGCACACACGCATGCACGCACATGCACACACACACACACATAAAAAAACCATATGTTAAGAAAAACATCTAAGACTTAGAGGGGAAGAAAGGATGCTTGTGTGGCCTTTTCATGTCATGCTAGTGAGTTTCCTAATTAGATGTCTCTTCCTTGTGGTTACTAAGTTACTTTTACTCCAGCTGGTTACAGAAGGCCTCCCCAGCCTGCAAAGAAAGATGTGAACCTTTGGGAAAATGAAGCGAGGTCACTGTTTTTCAGTCTTGGAGTTAATGGAACCCCAAAGGTTCAGACTACTACTCCTTGTCTTCTGGTTTTATGGTTAATGTAGCCATGTTATTTCAGCATCGTTTTCTCTGAGTACCAGTTTCTCAAGCCTTCCATGGAATCGGCTATTTATCGTCACTGGTGAGCTAAGGAAAGCCTTGACAAATGCTCATTATTTTGTGACAATCACATTTTAACCTTTTGTGACGTGTGCTTTCTTTAACACGCCTTGATTTCCCCTCCCCCCCCCCGCCCCACTCAGCTTCTGTCCACTTCTTCCTCTCATGTTGAGGTCATTTGTTGGTTATTTGTGTAATTTCTTGCTCAAGGTTTATCTGTGTCCTCTCCACCCCTGATATAAGCTAAGTTCCACCAGAACATGTCTGTCTTCTACCCTGACGTATCCCAGGGACTAGAACCCTCCATCTACTTGAATAAGAGCCTGTGATAAATGTGAGGCCAAACGAGGAAGCTGTAAGGCGGACGGACAATGGCAAGGATGTAGGGTTTGGAAAGATGAATTCTCTTTCTTGCTAAATCAGTTCAATTTTTCTTCCCTTTCACTTGAAACTGAAAAAGTCCTAAATGAGACAATTTATCTTAAAGAAGTAAGAGCAATCCAATCATCGCTTCTCCCACAGTGACCACTGGGAAGCCAGGTCGGACTATTGATTCTGACTCTTTTGCTCAGATAACAGCGAAACAGCTGCCCCCAGGGCAAACCTCCTTCTCTGAGGGAGACACGGGGTGAGAAGTTTTTCCTGCCATAACCAGAGGAAAGACAATATTGCAGGTGACCAGGCCAGGCTTAGGAAGTGCTTCAATGCTGACACACCTCCCTAAGGAGTCAAGTTCTGCTGGTGGACCACTCCAATCTGCTGGGTAAGTGCCAAGGGCCCCTTGAGTGCCCGTGGACTGGTTCACTCACTTCACTGTGTCGAGTAAGGCAAGTGTCATAAGTTATGGAGTAGAAAGGACTGTGGCGAAGAGAAAGCCATGTCCTGTCTGCTGAGGATATTATTCAAGGGTTTCAGCTGTAGCCTTGCAGTCCCAGATTTTAAACTAATTCTTCTTTTTGTCTTTCTAGTACTATTAAGCCCAGGGCCCCTTGCAGGCCAAGCAAGTGCTCTGTTACAGAGCCACATCTTGGGCCCTCTTTCTACTTTTTATTTTGAACCAGGGTCTTTAAGTTGCCCAGGTTAGTCTTGAATGCACTCTGCAGCCTCGGATGTCCTAGAACTTCAGATTCTACTGCCTTGTCCTCCACCAGGCCTGGGTAATTCTTCTTTTTTAAGTATAAGAATCAAAGAAGGCATGTTTGAGAATCAGACCCAATCTGCCAGTTCTCACTTTGGGTTTCAGCTTTCATGTTACAATTTCAAGAGAAAAAGAAGAACACACTGGACTCTATGCCTGGTCATTAAATGACATTGTGCGACATCAGGTACAAAATTTCTCTTACCAGCCATCAACACCAGCTTTCTGCAGCTCTGAAATCCCAAATGACAATGACCCCATGAAGTCATTCCTGCTGGTCAGATCCCAATCCCAAATCTCTACGGACAGTCTTCGGTCTTTGTCTGATTCTTTCAGCTGACTAGAGAGAGAGAGAGAGAGAGAGAGAGATCAGTGGAGGCTGTCATGATTTTTCAAGCAGATTAAATGTACAAGAGGACATGATCCAGACGTAGAAATTCTTAAACGTTACAAGCTTCTGTAAGAGGCATACTCAGCTTCCATTCCCCAGGGAATGGGATCTTTCTGTTTGACAGCCTGTGGCAGCACAAACACAAACAGGTCTACCTATGCTCGCTGTCTAGGTCTTAATAAGCTTTGCTGAGTCCTGGAATTCCCATGAGCAGTTGCTGGGAGAAATAGTCATACTGAGTGTATCACTGGGTGTGCAGGTACATGCCTTTGCACATGTGTGAGCTGAGGACGAGGTCGAGAGAATACATAAAGAAAGGTTCTGGGAGTCTTGGGTAAAATTGTTCTAAGCGGTAGCCTCGAGTGAGGCTGCGGTGGTCCATGTTTGGCTTTGAAGCAAAGGAGATGAGACTACCCTCAAAAACGCGCTGCTAGCCTGTGGCTTGCAGCATGGCCTGTGATATCGACCCACACCAGTCCCACCCCGCCCAACCCCCATGCCTCCAGTATTGTCAACCCTAGTTACAAATTGCAAGTTCTGATTTTTACTTGGTTTACAATTCAGAAATGCAGATGGAAGAAAAGTAAGGGCGGGGGAAGAAAGGCAAAGGGAAAGAGAGGAAAGCAGCAGAGACTGACAGAGGAACTCCCCAGTCCCTGGTGACTTGTGACCCAAGTTCTGCCACCCATGCCGCCCAGGCCCAGCCACCAAGCTCTTCACTTACAATCTGAAGGTCTCATTCCACTCGGGGTTGAGCGAGCACTTGATGGTTTTGGTCTTCTGCTTGCTCTCACTTTTAGGATCAGGGATCAGTTTCAGCTTTACGTAGGGATCTGACAAGCCGTTGGGGTCCATAGGAACAAGGTTTTTAGCATCTCTTACTAAAAAACACAAAGCAGTTTGCACATCAGCAGCAGCCAACAGGCTCACCGACCAGTCAGTGATGTCTATGGAGCCGGGCTGGGGCTCAGGCATCACACCTGCTTAGTACGTTCATATCAATAGCTAAGAACACACAAGCGAGGTGAATTAGTCCAATGTAGATTCTGTCCTAGACTGGCTAAAAGCAATGTGTATCTTTCTTATCAGCATACATTAACTGTAAAAAATAATGTTTCCTTGTAAGATTTTCATACATGCATACAACATGCTTTATGCTCACTCCACCTATAAGTTGATTTCTGACTTTCACATCACTCCAAGGGCACTGTGATGTTTCTGAAATTGTCTTCCAGAACGCCCACAAGGAAGGCCAGCTTCTTTGATTTTAGCAGAATGCACTCAATGTATACTGGGTTACGGCATGAGTCAGTACCTTGCTACTTAAAAAAAAAATTGTTTGAGAGAAAGCTAGAGAGAGAGAAAGGACAGGCATGCCAGGGCCGCTAGCCACTGCAAATGAACTCCAGATGCATGCACCACCTTGTGCATCTAGCTTATGTGTGTACTGGGGAATCGAACCTGGGTCCTTAGGCTTTGTAAGCAAGTGCCTTAACCACTAAACCAACTCGCCAGTCCCTTGGTACATTTTAAGGCTCAGCAATATTCCATTGTATATATGTACTACCTTGGCTTATACATTCATCAGTTGGTCAACATTTGGGTTGCTTCTACTCTCTGACTATTGGGAACAGTGCCACTATGAACATGTGTGTATCTAGACACAAAAGATCACATGCCATAGGATGAAACAGCCCCACTAAAGATGGTTAGTTCTGAGTGTCGACTGCATTGAGCTGGAAAGAACCTATGACGTGAATAAAGCACACCAATGGGTAGATCTATGAAAATGGTTCCAGAGATGATTGGATCATGAGGCTCTGACAGTGAATGGTTCAATTCATTGATGGAGCCAAAACTCCTGAAAGGCAGAAGGCAGGGCCTGGAGGAAGTAGGTCACCAAGGCTATATCTTAATGGCTAGAACTTATCCCGGCCCCTTCCTGTAGCTGCTCACTCTGCTTCTTGTTCACCGTCATGAGAGCTGCTCTGCCACACTTCTCTCACCAGGATGGATGGGAACCTCTGAAAAGGTAAGCAAAAGAAATTCTCCCTTTCTCAAGTCTTTCTCTTAGGTATCTGGTCACAGCCATGGAAAGTCTGACTATAAAATCCTGAGCAGGTCAATCCGCAGAGACATACAGAAGATTAGCAGTTGCTACAGGCTGAGCCAAAGAGAAATGAGGAGGTATTGTTTCAGGAGTCTACAGACTTTTCTTCAGGGGTGACGAAAACTTTCTGGAACTCGATAGAGATGATGGCTGCAGTGCATTATAAATGGACTAAATGCTCCTGAACTGTATATTCTAAAATAGCTACTGGCAGTACTGGAGAGATGGCTCAGGGATTAAAAGCACTTGCTTGAAAAGATTGCCAGTACCCATGTAAACCAGATGCACAAAGTGGTTCATGCATCTGGATTTGTTTGCAGTGACAAGAGGCCCTGGCATGCCCATTCTCTTTCTTTCTCACTGTCTCTTTCTCAAATAAATAAATAAAAATACTTGAAGAACTAAAGATAAAATAGTTAATGGTACATTTTATATGACAGGAGTGCTACCTCAGTTCTAAAAGGAAAGGCTCATAAAAACTTAAAGAGGGGCTGGAGAGATGGCTTAGCAGTTAAGGTGTCTGCCTGCAAAGCCAAAGGATCCCGGTTCAATTCTCCAGGACCCAAGTAAGCCAGAGGCACAAGGGGGTGCATGCATCTGAAGTTCGTTTGCAGTGGCTAGAGGTCCAGGCATCCCCATTCTCTCTTTCTCTCTCTTCCTCTTTCTCCCAAATAAATAAATAAAATATATTTTTTAAAAAGACTTAAAAGAGTTGCCATCTAAACCAAAAGTACCCGTTTTTATGTGTCAGTCATCACTAGCACCAACCAAATTCATAAAAGAAGGATGGAAAATATCAATAGCATTATGGCTAGGCTCCCCCTCAACTAAGAACACCTAGGTAAAGGCAGTTACAGGACTAGCTCAGGGAAGGAAGGGAAGAAAAGGGTCAGCACTGGCAATGCACTGAGCTGTAGAAAGGACTCAGTGGTTCTAGAGAGATAGCTCAATGGTGAAGGTACCTGCCTACAAAGCCTAAGGACCTGGGTTCAATTCCCCAGTGCCCATGCAAGGCTAGATGCACAGTGGTGCATGCATTTGAGTTTGTTTGCAGTGGCTGGAGGCCCTGGTATGACCATTCATTTCTCTCTGTCTCTGTCTCTGTCTCTCTCTTTCCTCTCTCCCTACCTCACCTCTATATCTCTGTCTGCTTGGAAATAAAAATATTTAAAAGACAAAATAATAAAGAAAGGACCGGGCAGAATAAAGTATCAGCCTGGAGAAATAGGAAGAAATTCATCAAGAGTCAATTCAGGGGCTGGGGAGATGGTTTTGTGCTTAAAGTCACTTGCTGGTAAAGCTTGCAGATCAGGGTCCAATTCCTGAGCACCACATAAAGCCAATGTACAGGGGCACATGAGTCTGTGATCCTAACATGTCTATGGCAATGAGAGGCAGAACCAAGAGAATCCAAAGCTCGAGGCCCAGCTCGTCTGACATTTGTTTGTGGTCTGGCAGTTTGTTTGCAGCAGCAAGAGACCCTGTTTCAAAGAAGGTGGGGTACAGACCCCTCGAAGTTGTCCTCTGGCCTTCACATGTATGCTGTGGCACACACGCCCATACACATACAAACACACAATATTTTTTTTTAATTCAATTCCAAAGGCAGTGACATAGGTAGTCCAGGGAAGGGGTGTATAAAGTGTTAGTGATTCAGTATTAGGCATCTCATTTATGAGATAAAATCCAAGTAAATATAAATAAACTCTCTGCTAGAAGGTGAGTATCCAACTCCTACCAGAAACACAGAGATGATTCAACCTTTCAGCAAATCTATTATTAATAGCTATATTCAACAGTCTATAAGTGAAAGAAGAAGGCCATAAGGTCATTGTAGTTATCTGGAAATAGCAACAAGAGCTCTTGACAGGGTCAAGGCCATTTGAAATAATAGCACCATGGCTCATGATAAAAGCAGTTCCCATTAAAGTCAGGAGTAAGACAATGATACCCATTTCTACAGCTATTGTTCTAAATGCTCCATAAATTCAGTGAGACAACAAAACAGAAATTCTACAGATTACATTCTACAGGAAAACAGATTAAAAGACAAAATATTGGAACTTAGCAGCTAAAGTGTACCCTCGCTTCCTGCGACTTTTGCTTCCACCCAATCAGTTCTCTCCTCCTAAGCAAATAATGCATAACATACCTGTTTTATATCATTTCTATTGCTTCCATTTCATTAACTGTTACCCATGGCAACACAGCTTTGTTCACCAATCAATCCACTGGACGGATCCAATATGTACTCTCTGTACCCAATTCAATCCCGTTTTCATTCCATTCTAGGGTACGTTGTAATCGCTCCCTTGAAAATACTTTTAATTCCCTTGCCCATTTCTTTCTATTTTACTTATCTGACAACCCCCTCAACCTTGTTAAAATGTAAATATCTGTCTTTTATTTTCCTGCTGCCAAACAGCTGACCATTGCTGAAAAGGAAGGAAGGAAAGAAGGAAGGAAGGAAGGAAGGAAGGAAGGAAGGAAGGAAGGAAGGAAGGAAGGAAGGAAGGAAGGAAGGAAGGAAGGAAGGGAGGAAGAGTGAAGGCTGACTAGCCTAAAACCTATAACTAGCTGGGATTAGGGCTGAATAAACAAACAGAAAGGGTCTGGGTGGGCTGTCAGCACGCACTAACATTCCCAGTACCATAACACTTTCTTCAGCTAAGCCACAGATTGAATTCATCCTCCACTTTGTCTGCAAGCTGACTCTTGCACCAAAAACAAGAAATGTTCTTCTCTAACCTTGACTCAGTTAAGTTCGACATACAGATGCCTCCTATGGGCTAGGCATTCTGGTCCTGGGTGGTGTAGGGAACAGCAAAAGATGCTGACCCTTAGCCAGGCGTGGTGGCGCACGCCTTTAATCCCAGCACTCAGGAGGCAGAGGTAGGAGGATCACCGTGAGTTCAAGGCCACCCTGAGACTACATAGTTAATTCCAGGTCAGCCTGGGCCAGAGTGAAACCCTACCTCAAAAAACCAAAAAAAAAAAAAAAAAAAAAAAAAAAAAAAAAAAAAAAATGCTGACCCTATCCACAAAGAATAAAGAAAACTGTGTCCCACCTTCTTAGAGACAGGGTCTCTTACTGCTGCAAATGAACTGCCAGTCTGTATGTTCTGATGAGACAGTAGCCAGGCCACATAGTGTCACAGTTGCACAGTGTTATAGTTCCTTTCTCATCCCTAGCACGAACTTCTGACCAGAAGCAGCATGGAAGAAAAAGGTTTACTTCAGGATTACATATTCCAGGGAGATCTCCACCAAGGCAGAAGAAGCTGGCTCACTTCCACAGATCCATAGCAGAGAGAGAAAAACCAACACCAGCAAAACATGAGGAGTCCAAGATCAAAATGGCTCTGAACACACCTTCGGGTTGGACTATAAGATCTGCCTCCAGTGACACAACTCTTTCCCAGTAGGGCTCCACCTGTTAAAGACTTAAGTTGCAAGCATAATCTTAATCAAAAATCTCTCAGGCTATGGGGGATATGTGTTTGCATTCAAACCACCACACAGGGCTATCTGTTGCCAGGGGAGGCATCTTGCCTAACAAGCACTTCACATATTTCAACCTCAATAGGTTGACCTAAGAGGAAAATTGGATAAAGAATGTTTAGAACAGGGGCTAGAGAGATGGCTAAGTGGTTAAGGTACTTGGCCTGCAAAGTCTAAGGACCCACGTTCAATTCTCCAGTACCCACATAAGCCAGAAGCAGAAGCTGGCACACACATTTGGAGTCCGTTTGCAGTGGCTAATGGTCCTGACACACCCATTCTCTGTATCAGACTCTCTCTCTCAAATAAATAAATAAAATATTTTTTAAAAGAATGTTTAGCATGGAATCAAGAACCTAGAAAACAGTAAATATTAGCTGTCCTATTTTATTACTATTATTCAGTAACCTCTTTTTACTACATTGGTCTATTTTTATTATGACAACTGAACCATTTACAAATGGGTTCATATCAAATAGAACCACCTGTTTATTTTATTTAATTCTAATCAATTAATTGATTCTCGTAGCACTGAGGGTTGAACCCAGGTCCTCACTCATGCTAGGTACGTGCTCCACCACTGAGCAACATCCCTAGTCCTCTGTTTACTTTTCATTTTGACACAGGTTCTTGCTAAGTCGCCTAGGCTGGCTGTTGCAATCAGGTTCACAATTGCTAGCAGAAAACACCAGACCAAGAGCAGCTTGTGGGAGGAAAGGTTTTATTTTGACTTACAGATTTGAGGGGAAGCTCCATGATGGCCAGGGAAAATGATGGCATGAGCAGTGGGTAGACATCACTTTCTGGCCAACATCGGATGGACAACAGCCACAGAAGGGTGTGCCAAACACTGGCAAGAGGAAGCTGTCTATAAAACCCATAAGCCCAACCTCCATAATACACTGCCTCCAGGAGGATTCAACTCCCAAATAGCCATCAGCTGGGAATCTAGCATTCAGAACACCCAAGTTTATGGATCACCTGCATTAAACCACCACTATGGTTCTGAACTCATTCTGTAGTCCAGGAGGTCTTAAACCAAACCTGTGATCTTCCTGCCTCAGCCTCCTGAGTAGCTTGAGATTACAGAACTGCACCATTAGATCCAACTTTATTTATTCTTGATCTTCCCTCTTGAACCCTTCCAGAAGAGAAGCTTTTCAAACCTTAGTGTGCATGAGGGTCAGCAGAGAGGTCTTGTGAAAGAGATTCCTAGCATAAATACCCTAACGATAGATGCTCATTCAGCAAGTTGGGAGGGAGGTTTGCCTGTTTGCTTTTCTAACAAGTTTCCATGTGTGTGGACAGGGTTGGTCCCACAGAGCACACATTGAGTAACACAGTTCTGTAGAGTGATGATTTCTTAAGATACCAATACGTTTCCCCATAGAGTATAATCCCCAACTGTTATTTTCTCTTATTTCTTGAGTCTTCCAAGGAAAATAGCATGTGCCAGTTTCTAGTCTGGGAATGACACTTCTGTCATACAGTGAGCTGCATAAAAACATGAGCTGAGATGCTCTTGAGGGCCAGAAACGTGTCTGCCTGGTTGATTGGCAAGACATGCAGTGCCTCCCTCTCTTCTAGGACAGCCACTTCCCCAGCTACTTGTCTTCAAAACTGACACCATGAGTAAGTAAGACAACTACTAGAGAGGAGTCTTCTATTTTACACTTAGGACTTCCCAGATCTTGCAGACACACTGTCAATCTCGAGACCAGCATCTTGATAAGAATGACCTATCCTTGGGGCTGGAGAGATGGCTTAGCGGTTAAGGCATTTGCCTGCAAAGCCAAAGGACCTTGGTTTGATTCTCTAGGACCCACGTAAGTCAGATGCACAAGGGGGTGCATGTGTCTGGAGTTTGTTTGCAGTGGCTAGTTGTCCCGGAGTGCCCATTCTCTCTCTCTCTTTTTCCCTCTCTCTCAAATAAATACATAAATAAATTAATTTAAAAATATATTTTTACTTTTTTAAATTAAAAAAATATTTTATTTTTATTTATTTCAGAGAGGGAAAGAGAGTGAAAGGAGAGAGAGAGAGAGAGAATGGGCGCACCAGGGCTTCCAGCCACTGCAAACAAACTCCAGATGCATGTGCCACCTTGTGCATCTGGCTTACGTGGGTCCTGGGGAATTGAACCAAGGTCCTTTGGCTTTGCAGGCAAGCACCTTAACCACTAAGCCATCTCTCCAGCCCAAAAATATTTTTTTTTCAAAAAAAGAATGACCTATCCTTAGCCATCTATTTGCCATGCCTTGAACCAAATATTCCTCATTGAAACACAGCTCCTCCTCTCTTGGCATCCTTCTAGGCCTTTCTCCCTCTTCTATCCATTTGAATCTATCTTCTCTATCAAGAAGGCTAAAAAAATTCTGGGAATGAGTAGAGTAGAATTCATTCTGGGACTTTGGTCCTCTTCGCTCCAAGAATGGCTACTTTAAAACCAGTGAATCACAAGCAGTTGACAGTCGCTTTGGGCTCAGCTCCAAAGGCCTGTCCCAGGGACACTCTTCAAAGTCAAGCCACGCTTCCCAGCAAGAGAGCCACCTAGGTGTCGAGAAGCAAATCTCTATAGACCACACTTGGTGAGACTAACTTTGATTTTTCTTGGTAAGTGTTTCTTTATTATCTTTATTGAAATCCAGCCAGCCCAAATGGTACAAAATGCCTCCCATGAAGCAGAAATAACAATCTTTCCCCACTAGCAGAAGTTAGCTAAGCGCACAGGAGAGCATGTTGGGCCAGAGAGCATTGCTGGCTTTGTTCATGGAGCTGGGTTGGGGCTTAAATCAATTCAAGCAAGCGAGAGCTCCACACCTGGTGAAAGGCACCTAATCTGGTGCCGTCATAAACTGAGAGCACCAGTGTCAGTAACTCTCCCAGGAATCGCTCTTCAGCAAGAACTTTCCTGAGGGTTCTCCTGCCTCCAACAACAAGTCATGGGTGAAAGGCTAAACAGTTACGGTGTTTTATGGTGCTGACCCTGCATGGCATGGGAAAGAGGTCTGTCTTTATTGACAAACTCCTTCTGAAGAAATTTCCTTGGCATCATGAGTCCTCATTGTGTGTACTGGGGCTGAAACGGTATTTCAAAGCCACGCCCACGCCAGTTTAAGGAAGCTTGCAATAACAAAAATCAGAACTAACTGGGTGCCCATCCATACAGGAAGGTCTAAACAATCTAGGACACATTCATACTGTGGACAACTATTCCCATGCTGATAGCACTAATGTTTTGAAGAAAAACGTAAAAGGATCATAGGTGATTACAACACACTGCCTGCTCTTGTCTGGCTAAATGTATATATTATGTTTACCAAACTGCCCTGTAAGCACTTTACCTAATATTCATACCCATATTTTAATGCTACTGTCACTTTTGGTTAGAAAAGCTTCTCTTTTCAGATAGTGGTGGTGACACTGAGAAGACTCAAAAGTCACCATAGTGCTGAGAAGAAGTGACGGAGGAGTGCTCAGTACTGAAACATCTCTATCATATCTTCCAAGGCTCAGGGACCATTGCGGAAGAGGTGGCAGAAAGAATGTAAGAGCCAAAGGAAGGGTAGGACTGTTTACAATGCAATCATTCAGACAGAAACTGGCCTTGATATCCATGACCTTGCAGTGCCTAGCAGTACCTTCACAAAACCATCATAACAGGAGAAAAAGATGATGGCATTAAAATAAAAGAGACTAATTGAAATAAGGAGGGGATATGTTTGAGAGTGGATTTGTGAATGGGAAAGTGGGGTAAGGGAGTGAATTATCATAGTTTATTGTCTGTAAATATGGAAGTTGTTGATTAAAAAAATGTCAAAAAATTAAAAAAAGGTTTGAGTGGTTCAATGAATGAAATTGAGATCTAAGCTATTGGATAATAGCACTGGGTCAATGCTGCATGTTCTC
This sequence comes from Orientallactaga sibirica, assembly GCA_036365145.1. Lineage (NCBI taxonomy): Eukaryota > Metazoa > Chordata > Mammalia > Rodentia > Dipodidae > Orientallactaga > Orientallactaga sibirica. The sequence continues at coordinate 556,571 of JAEOAD010000794.1, read as the reverse complement.
ATTTGGATAATTATATTATGCATATGTAAGAAAATGTCCTTGACCTTGAGAAATGCACACTTAAGCATTTTTGGGTTGATGGGACTCATAACCCCAAAGTTATCTCCAGATGGTTCAGAAAACAAATGAACATAACTAAAGATATTTAGCAGAGTGAGAAACTAGACAATTAGTCCATCTGGTGGAGCATACATAAAATTTCCTTATACTATCCTTGCCACCTCTCTGCAATTTTGAGAATGTATTACTACAAGTGTTTATGAAAGGCTCTCCAAAATTTCAAAAACAAAGTTACAATAAAATTTGTTTTCTACAAGGTCACATAAGAATGTAAACATGTAAGAATCCAGGAGAGTGTGCCCACAATTAATTTTAAATAAGGGTTACATCTGAAGAAGGAATAAAGTGGCTGGCTTAGAGGCTGTAAGCCAAAGGACATTGACTTTATCAGTAGTATCCCAAATTTCTTACAAAGAAAATGAAGTCTTGTATTAATTGAATCATTAAGCTATACACTGACAACATTCGTAATCCATTGCCTTGAAGGGACATTAGGGCCTCCATTCTGTTCCCACAGTGACCTCATAGGGTAACTGGACCTGCCACGTCATGGTTCAAAACTTGCAGAATCCAGAACATGGGCTTCATAGAAAATAACAGAGAGATCCAGGCTGTCCTCACAGACCAGTGGGACACGCTCAGGAGATAGCCCAGGTGAAACCAAGGACATACAGAGAGAAACTGCACAGGGGAGAAGTTACATTTTACTGCCCTGTTCTGACCTCTCTACTTCCAGTGACATCTGGTGGTTGAGTTTACCTGGATGTTTAGTTAGCCCCACTGTAGTGTGGGTCAATGTTCTGTTTCCTCATTATGCGACCTAATGGTGCATGCCTGAGAGGATCTCTTTGTTCTTGGGAAATATCCACTGAAGGAGTTGAGGTTAATGAGAACCATGGCTCCGACTTAGTCTCTGTTAGTTCATAGGAATGCTCACAAAGAACAACATTTAATTTAGTGCAGAGAATGGTAAATCCCCACTACCCTGCCACACCTGGCATGGGAAACTTCTTGGCCCTTCTCTCTACATTGTGTCTCTGATTCCTGATACCTATGGTTTCTAGCCCTTGGGGTTTCTAAGCTCAACTGTTTCTGGTGCTGTGGTTTTTGTGAGTCCCTTTCCCTATCCCTTTAACTGGCCATTCCTTGTAAGGTCTCGGATTATAAGTCAAGCAAACACTGGGCCTTTGGGAAGCCATGTCATGGCCCCAGAGGTTTCTAGAACAGTGGGCTTCCCACAGCTGCTGGCAGAGGTGCAGTTGTCACACATCTAACTATTTGTGTTCAGACAAACTTCCAGCTGGGACTGTCACAGTGTCTGTTGTGAAAAGAGTCAGTACAGGTGGAAGCCAGTACAGATGAATTAGGAGCCTGCAAACTCTAATGGCAGACCTGGGCTTACATTCCACTTTAGCCATGACTCTCCCTAACTTCTCTTGGCCTCAGTTTCCTGTCTTCAAAATGGTGATAAAACTATACTGAACTCAAAAAACCACTGGATAACAGACAGGATGGCCACACAGTCCCATTTGCCCAGAAGCCTCAGTTAATAAGTTATATGACCACCTGTGTCAGTTAGCCTTCCATCACACTGACAAAACGCCTGACAGAAATGAACTTACAGGAGAGAGGATTTGTTTTGGCTCATGGTTTCATGGATTTCCATCCATACTTGGCTGGCTTGCCCCATTGCTTTTAGGCCTGTGTCAAGGGAGAAATATCATGGAAGAAGGCAGTGATGAGGAAACTGCTTACTTCCTAGACAGGAAGCAGGGAGAGGGAGGAGCCAGCGACAAGATAAACCTCTAAAAGTCATGCCCCCAAGGACCTACTTCCTCCAAGCAGGCCCTACTTTTTAATAGTCTGTTCTGCTGCCTGGATTAATCCATTGAAGTTAGCATCCTCACAATCCAATCGACTCAGTAACATCACTAGCAGGGGACCAAGCCTTCAACACGTGAGCCGTTGGGGAAGATACTTCATATCTAAACCATAGCATTGCCCTAATTACAGAGGACATCAATGCCAGAGTAGAAGCTAAAGAACATGGCAGAGCCCCACAAATGCCCAGTTCCTTTCTCCTTTGAGAGGATTCAGACCAAACCATAGGATAAAAAAATTATAATGATGAAGATAAATTTCAGGGCTAAAAGAGTATACCTTCGATGCGCTTTTCATACAAATGAATCTTGGAGGAGGTAGCTGGGGGATGACAGATGACCAGAAGCCAAATGCAATAAATTCCTTGCTGATTATCATGACTTTCTTCCCATTATAATGTAGCTACTTGGAGCTTTGTCTGGGATGGCAGCTCTAACTAAACTCCTAATAGTCTTTTAAAATGTCTTATGGCTATAAAAGCTGCACATCTTTATGGGGACATAGAGTGATGCTTCAGTATATTTATAGGCTGTGTATCAATCAGCCCAAAGCACTCATGTAGACTTTATTTATTTATTTATTTATTATTTACTTGAGAAAGTGAGAGAAAAAGAGGCAGAGAGAGAGTGTGGGCATGCCAGGGCCTCCAGCCACTGTAAATGAACTCCAGATGCATGCACCACCTTGTGAATCTGGTTTACATGGGTCCTGGAGAGTCAAACTGGGATCCTTTGGCTTTGTAAGAAAAGGCCTTAACCACTAAGCCATCCCTCCAGCCCTCCTATATCATTTCTATGTGACGAGACAGTGAAGATCCTCTCTTCTAGCTATTTTGGATTCTTTCATATTTTTATTTGTCTGTTCTCACGTGTGTGTGTGTGTGTGTGTGCGCATGCACACAGGTGCATATACACATGTGTGACTATGTGTAGAAGGCCCAAGGACAACTTCAAGTGCCATTTGCCATCCACCTTTTTGTTTGTTTGTTTGTTTGTTTGTTTGTTTGTTTGTTTGTTTGTTTGTTTTGAGACAGAGTCTCTCATTAGCCTGGAGCTCACCAATTAGACCATCATTTTCAGCCAGGAACATGTCTTCACCTTCTTGTCTTGCCAACAGCATCCTCCCTGCATGCCTCCAGATATCAGGGGTGCTTGCCTCAGACAGCAGCCCACAAGGAGGCATTGCATATGGGGCCTGGAGCCACCATGCATTCATGATCTTCACACACAGCTTGGTCCCCCACACCGCCTTCACCCTATTGGCATCCCTAGTCCACGTCCTTTCCCACTGCGACAGAAGAAGACATTTAAGACTAATTTTTAGGACTCCACGGGATTTCCACTTCCATCTCATTTGTGCAATGGTCTTTATTAACTGTGTTAACAGGGTTGTATGTATTAGCAGAACCTCCAGCCCTATCATGTTTTCATCAGATCATGCAGATGAACAACTTCTGACAGCACTTGGGGAGCAATTTAACAAGGTCTATACTGGCAAGCAAATATATCACCAAGTTTATGGAAGCTGAAATGAGTGGAGAGACTGATGGTTCAGTGATAAAAGGTGCTTGCTTGCAAAGCCTGCTAGTCCAGTTTCAATTCCCCAGTACCCATGGAAGGCCAGATGCACAAAGTGGCACCATTTGGTATTCATTTCCAGTGGCAAGAGGCCCTGGTGTGCCCATTCTCTCTCTCTCTCTCTCTCTCTCTTCCCTCCTTTCCTTTCCTCCCTCCCTCTTTCCCTCCCTCCTCCTCTCTTCCTCTCATTGCAAATAAAATATTTTAAAAACAGGGAAATTCTGTCATTGATGGTCTCAGAGCTCAAAATAGAGGCATTTGGTTTTTATTTAAAAAATATTTTATTTATTTACTTGCAAGCAAAGAGAGAGAGAGAGAGAGAGAGAGAGAGAAGGGGAATGGTTGTGCCAGGGCCTCCAGCCACTGCAGATAAACTCCAGATGTATGTACCACCTTGGGCATTTCGTTTTATGTGGGTACTAGGGATTTATACCCAGGCTGTCAGGTTTTGCCAGCAAGTACCTTCGGCCACTGAGCCATCTTTCCAGCTCTTGATTTTTATTTTTGTATTACATTATCTATCTACTTTTATATTTTGAGGCAATTTTACCTGGCAAAGATTGTCAAAGCCTTTCCTCTCATCAGATTTCTGAAATTTTCATATTTTAAGTAAAAGGTAGGTTTTGTTTTATGTATCTTGACCTGAAGTTCTTGACTTCTTTATTTCCCCCCCCTTAGATTGTAACTTTCACAACTGAAGCATCCTCTTTATATAGTCTGTTATTTGTTTTAAACTCCTTCAAATGGAGTGCTTTCCGTATCCAGTGCTCTGGGAGCATCTCACTCCATGTGCCCGTGAATAAACACCTTTGTTCTCTGTGTCCATCATGTTGTTTGTGTTTATGTTTGTTTCCCCCTTCTTACGGGGGGCATTCATCAAGCTAGGCTATATAAGACTTATTACACTTTCTGTAGTAGATATGACTCTACTTGTTGTTCCTCTGCATTTACTTTATTGTTTCAAATACCTTTCTAGTATCATGACTTCCTTCTTGCTAATTCCCTTATACCTTCCCCTTAGCCAGCTCATTTTTCATTTCAGACCACTGCCCATCCCTCTCTCTGTGTTATTTATTTATCTTCGTTCTATAGTATTTATTTTTTTTCAAAAGAAAATTTACTGAGAGAGAAGGAATTAGTGTGCCAGGGTCTTGAGCCACCGTAATCAAACTCCAGACAAATGCACCACCTTATGTGCATGCACGACATTGTGCTTATGTCACCTTGCATGTCTGGCTTACATGGGACCTGGGGAGTCAAACATAGGTTCTTAGGTTTCACAGGCAAAAGTCTTTACTGCTAAACCATCTCTCCAGCCCATAGTATTTAATTTTTTAATTAACAAAGTAAAATTGATTTTTAAATTTGTTTATTTTATATACAGTCCAGTGACTCATAACACATGCATAGATTCAGGTAAACTACCACAGAATCAAGATATAAACCAGTTCCTTCACCTCAGGAGAATCCCTCATACCTCTCCTGTGTAGTTATGCACTTCCATCTCACCCCAAGTCCTGGGAAATCATGCACCTGTTTCTCACCATTATAATATTATGCTCTCAAGAACTAAATAAAATAGAATCATAGCATAAAACTCTTAAATAGTAACACCCCTCACTCAACTTAATGCCTTTGAGAGTCATCAAAGTTGTTTCTTGTGTGAATAATGAATTCCTTTTCATAGCCACATAGTATTCTATCATATGGATGTACCACAGGGTGGTTTTTGTGATTATAAACAGAGCTACTATAAATAATCACAGAGAGAAAGAAAGAGAGGATGGTCACACCAGGGCTTCCAGCTCCAACTACTGAAAATGAACCCTAGATGCATGCACCATCTTGTACATCTGGCTTACATGGGTCCTGAGGAATCAAACTTTGGTCCTTTGGCTTTGCAGGCAAACACCTTAACCGCTAAGCCATCTCTCTAGCCCTAAAGCTTCATTTCTATAGGATAAATAAATATCTAGGAGAAGGATCATTGGGTAAGTATATCTTATAAGAAACCAGTAAGTCTCAGAGTGACCATACCATTTTGTCTTCCCATTCAGTAATAAATGAGAGTTCCCTTCTTCTGCGTACTTGCCAACATATGACATTGGAAGTACTTATTTTCATCATTTCTATTTTTTACTTATTTATTTTGAGATAAGGCCTCATGCATCCCAGGCTGACCTCAAACTCATTATGTAGTCAACAATGGCTTTGATCTTCTGATCTACCTGCCTCCACCTCTCAAGTGTTGGGATTGCAGGTGTGTTTCCTGACATCCTCTTTATACGGTGGTGGGCCTGGACCTCAGGGCCTGCCATATACTAGGCAAGCACTCTAACCCTAAGCCTTATATATCCTCAGTTTTCTAGTACCATTATTTTGGCTGCTGTCACTGTTGTGTCCTGACATCTCACTATGCTTTTAATTTTCATTTCCCTCATTTCCAATGCTATTAAATCTTTTCATAAAGGGATTGACCATCTTTATATTGTCTTTGATGAAGGGTTTGCGCAAGTTTGTAGCCAATAGGCTACATTGTAGTACAGGCTTGTAATACTAGCTTTTGAGGATGTTAAGGAAGGAGAATCAAATATCAGAGTCTCCCTGGACAACTTCAGGAAGACTTGTCTCAAAATAAGAAGTAGAGAAAGCTGGGGATGTCACTCAGTGTCAAGTTATGCAAGGCACTGGATCCCATCCCAGCCCTGCAGGATTCAGTGTACTGCCACTTTTCATACTAATAAGTCAGTTCTTAGAGGTGCCTGGTGGCTCAAACCTGTAATCTGAACCACCTGGGAGGCTGAGGCAGGAAGATCACACCTTCAAGGCTTGCTTGCTGGGCTACAGAGTGAGTCCAATGATAGCCTGGGCAACTTAGAGAGATTCTGCCTCAAAATAAAAATTAAAACCTTAGGTTTAATATCCAGTAGCACAAGACAACACAACAAAATCAGGTTCTTTCTTCCTTCCCTCCCTCCTCTCCTTCTTTCGATTATGATGATTATTGTTACTGTGTTTTTGCACGTGTGTATATATGTTCTTATGTGTGTAGACACATGTGAGGGAGTGCACACACACGTGTGTCTGGAGGCCAGAGGTTGATACCAGGTTTCTTTCTCGATTGCTCTCCACCTTATTTTTTTTGAAACGGTCTCTCATTGGACCTGGAGCTCACTGGTATTCAGCTAAATGAGCTAGCTAGCAAGCTAAGGGATTCTCCTGCCTCTGCCTTCCCAGCGCCGACGTTTATGGGTATGCACCACCACATCTCACGTTCTTGTTAGGTGCTGGGGATCTAAACTCAGGTCCTCATGCTGTTGGCAAGATCCTCATCCACTGAGCCATCTCCTCAGCCCCTAGTATCACTATTGTTATTCTCTCCCCTCCCCCTCCCTCTTCTTCCCCAACCCAGGATTCAACCACAGGGTTTAATTGTGTATCATGTAAACATTTTCATGTACATGTAAACATTTTCATGTATAATGACACATGCTAACCCAGCGGTCTACCACTAAGTTACCTCCCCACCTCTGACTTGCTGCATTTTCTTCCACTTTATAATTTGTATTTTACTACTAATAACACTGTTCTTCATAGGACAAAAAATGTTTAAATTTTAATGAACTCTAATATATCTTATCTTTTTCTATTCTGAGTCATATTTTAGTGTCACATCTAGGACCTCTTTGTCTAAGTCCAGATCATAAGCACTTTCTTCCATGTTTTCTAAAATTTCATGCCTTCGCCTTCCCCATTCAGCTCTATGACCACCTTGCATTAATTCCTGCACATGCTGTAAGTGGAGGGCAAGATGCATTCTGTCTAAACATAGATGTCCAAGCATTCCAGAATCATCTGTTGAAAGACTATCCTTTGCTAATTTCACTGCCTTTGCACTTTTGCAAAAAGTCAATGGGGCTGATTTGTGTGCATCTAGTGTGGGGCTCTCTGTTCAGTCTCACTGGTTTATATGGCTCTCTTTATACCCTCCTCTCGCTGACCTCACAGTACTTAATGAGGGGCGCTTTTATTTTATTTTTCAATTTTTTTTGTAATTTTTTTATGAGAGGGAGAGAAGGAGAGAGAATATTGGCGTGCCAGGGCCTCCAGCCACTGAAGTTGAACTCCAGACACATGTTCCACATTGTGCGCATGTGACCTTGTGCATGCGTCACCTTGAGCATCTGGCTTACATGGAATCTGGGGAGTCAAACATGGGTCCTTGAGCTTCACAGGCAAGAGCCTTAACTGCTAAACCATCTCTGCAGCCTGCTTTTATTTTTTAAGATGGGGTATTCCTCCAATTTTATCCTTGACCTTCAGTTCTTTACATTTCCATGTAAATTTTAGAATCACCTTATTCATAATCAACAAAAATATCCTGTTGGTATTTTGATTGTCATGTATAAATCAGTCTTTAAAATTTGCCATCTTGGGCTAGGGATGCAGCTCAGTGGTAGAGCACTTGCCTGGCTGCCCAAAATTCTGGATCTGATCCCAAGAACTACCAAAAAAAAATAAAAATAAATAAGAGAATTGACATCTCTACTGTGCTGAGTCTTTCCTAACCCACAATCATGGCATAGCACTCCATTTATTTAGGTCATCTTTGATTTCTTTCAGTGTTTTGTAATCTTAAGCATACAGATCCTAGGCATGCACTGTCAGATTTATACCTGAATATTTCATTTGCTTTGAGGCTATTATAAATAGTGGTTTTTCATTGTTAACATAGAGAAATACATTTTGTGTGTTGTTAGCTTATATCCTCCAATGTTGTTAAGTTCATTTATTATTTCCAAGAATTTTTTTGGTAGACAATTATGTTTTTTCTGGACAGGGACAGTTCTTTTATTTTATATTGTGCTTTTCCACTCGGCATGCCTTCTTTATTGTTTTATCATCATGGCTACATCTTCTAGAAAAGTGCTGGAGAGAATGAAAAAGGAGGTATTATTTCATAGCACAGAAGAAAGCCTGCAGCATGTCTCTATTGGTAAAATGTAGGTTTTTGGTAATTTATTTATTAGATCAAGAAAGTTTTCTTCTACTTCCAATGTACTGAGAACTTTCATCATGTCGGATACTTTTCCTGCATCAACTGGTATTACTTGTTAAAATTGGAGTTACCTTCTTTAGGTTATCTGTATGGTGAATTACATAGATGGATTTTTTATTATTGTACCAATTTTCCATTTCCAGGGCAAAACCTGTGTGGTTGGGGTTTATTATTCTTTCATACGTTACTATATTTGATTTGCTAAGATTTTCTGAATACTCGTATTTATGTTCAGAAGGGATATTTGTGGGATATGGCTCAGGGGTAGAGCAGTTGACTGCAGAAGGGATATTTGCTCGTTGTTTTTTTATACTGTTTTCAACTGGCTTTAGTATCTGGATAAATAAAATTAGCTTCATAAAATTAGCTGCAAACTGTACCTTCCTCCTTTTTTTAAAGAAAAAAGAATTATTTCTGTTTTAAGTGTTTGGTAGAATTTATAATAAATATTTCATTATAAGCACTTCTTTTTCTGGATTCCACAAACTTTGACACATTGTATTTTTATTTTCTTTCAGCAGAAAATATTTTAAAATTTCTCCTGACATTTTCTCTTTCAATCAAACTGTAGAATTGTTAGAAGCTGGTTTTTAAGTTTCTATCTCTTCCCAAGGGCTTTGATCCCACAATCTTAACTCCCATCTCCACCTCTTCGAGTTAGCCTTGTGTTCCATCATCTCTGGACATCTTGTGTCCAATGTCCCATAGGCACACCACATTCAATATGTTAACAAATTTACCATCTCGCAGCTCTCTCCCACCAAATCTGCTCCTCCTTTTTCAATCACCATCCGCCCAACTGTGGGAGTGAATTGAAATCACCTGGTCCCTTCCTGCTGGTGCCATCTGTAACAATGACCTGTTCATTCCATCTCTCATCATTTCACCTACTGGAGTCCTCCTCACTCTGTTTACCATCACCACCTTCACAATGACAACAGTGTCACAGGGCAATTGTGATCAATGACTTCTATTCAAAGCTAGTGTTGTGCTTGGCTCACTGGACAGACAGCAAACAACACTTCCTTCTATAATGATTGCCTGGGCACTCATTCTCTATAAAACCAACATCCTCTTAGTTTCTTGCCTCAGCTTACTTTATCCACACTTCATGCCAAGTGATCTTTCAAACACTCATATCTAATCACATGTCTCTAAACAATAGCATGCCATAGTTTTGGAAAGTCTATTAATAATATTATTCACTTTAGAAGTAGGTCAAAGGAGAAAAAAACTATAATCATGGCAAAAAGACAACTGAAAAAATTCAATAACAATTCCTTCTTTTGACATGTAGATATCAGGAATGGATGAATCTTTTGCTTGATATAATAAATATATCAGTGGCTTTCATCATGTTTTCTAGTAAAACCCAAGAGGCATATCTATTAGGACCACAATCAAATCAAGAATGCCCAGCATCACTCCTATAATTTAACATCCCTCTGGAAGTTCCAACCAATGCAATTACATGAAAGGAAAGCATAAGAGGCTTAGATGCTGAAAAAGAGGACATAACATTAACTAGCATTGTCTGACTGCATCCTAGAGAAATCCCCAAAGGTTCTAGCATGTGATTGACACCATTTTTCTAGTTGTAACTCTGGCCAAGATTTTCCATTTCTAATCTCAGTCATTACAGTGGGGATTTGAAAGAAGAAACCCTTAAATGCAGAGCTTTGGTTGAGTATGAATTACTTTTTTAATTGGAAAAAAAACTACCACAGATCTGAAAGAAGTCTGCTTGGTTGGGGTTTATTATTCTTTTCATGTATTCATGAAAATGAACTCCAAATGCATGTGCCACCTTGTGCATCTGGCTTACATGGGTGCTGAGGAATTGAGTCTGGGTCCTTAGACATCGCAGGCAAGTGCCTTATCTGCTAAGCCATCTCTCCAGCTCTCTTCTATTCTTTTAAAGAATTTGTATTTCAGGCTACAGAGATGGCTTAGCCTACAAAGCCAAAGGACGTAAGTTCTATTCCCCAGGACCCACACCAGGCGGAGCACATGTCTGGAGTTCATTTGCAGTGGCTGAAGGCCCTGGCACACCCGTTCTCTCCTTCTCTCTCTCTCTCTCCCCCTCCCCCTGCAGCCTATTTCTCTCTATATAAATAAAAAATAAAATATTTTTAGAATAAATTTGTATTTCATTTTGTACAGGCCAGTCTTGTGCATATTACCATTTGTTTGTTTGTTTGTTTGTTTGTTTGTTTGTTTGTTTGTTTGTTTGTGGTAAGGTCTTGCTCTAGCCCAGGCTGACCTGGAATTCACTATGCAGTCTTAGGCTGGCTTTGAACTCACAGAAATCCTCCTACCTCTGCCTCTGGAGTGCTGGGATTTAAGGTGTGCACCACCAGAGAGAGAGAGAGAGAGAGAATGGTCATGCTAGGGCCTCCAGCTGCTACAAACGAACTCCAGACACATTGGTTGGCCACCTTGTGCATTTCTTTGGCTTTATGTGGGTACTGGGGAAGTGAACTCAGGTCGTTATCTCTTCAGCCCCACATATTACTTTTAATAAACCAAAATTGAGTGCAATTTGGAAGTCCCAAGATTCAGTCCAGCTGATTCCCACCAGTTCTGAGTCTATACATCATTGAGAAACTCCTGCTGCCTTTGGGCTTTGTAGTTGAGTTCTCTTTACAACTCTGGACAGTTTTGTCATCCAAGAAACTCGGTTTTGTGGGGTGGGGTTGAGGCAGGGTCTCATGTAGCCCAGGTTTGCCTCAAACTCACCATGCAGCTAAGAATGACCTTGAGCTTCTGATCCTCCTGCCTCCACCTCCTGAGTGCTGGATGACAGGTGTGCACCACCAGGCCTTGCTGGCTTTACACAGTGATGGGGTTTGAACCCAGGGCTTCCTGCATTGCTAAGGAAGCATGGTGCCAACTGAGCTGCATCCCCAAATCCATTGTTAACTATTTTCTACAAAAATGTCTTTGGCCACTCAGGTACTTGTAATCCCCAGGGCTACTCTTTATCTACTCTGACTCCACAGGGCCACACCCCCATGAGCCCAGAGGCTGCTCCCCTCCATGGGAGCATTTGATGAAGTCCATCCTTGAGGTCACATAAGCTCAGCCTCTTCTCTCCTGGCACTCACCCAATAATGTGGGCGATGTCACCACCGGGTGCCTCTGGGGATGCAATAACTTGTCACACTGTTGGGCAGAGTGTGCAGAGCTTAGTGCACATAGAGAAGCTCTTCCAACCGCTCCATAAACAAGGGAACCCCTCCCCATGAACATCTGTTCCCCTCAGGCCAGCCTTCAGGATCTTATGCCCAGGACAGATGGCTTGGGCGTTCAGCATCCAGTAAGTCAGGTTTATTTCTTGTTTGAAGACCCCCTCCCTCCTGCATGATCTTGAGTGGAAAACAAGGACAAATGAAACAAGGCTTGCTGCTTCCTCACTCACATCCTCAGAGCAGAAACTAAGATGAGGTGCCCTTGAGGCCCTGTCTTTGTCTGGGTACATCTAGCAAGAAGCACAGTGGTCTGTCCTGGTGGCTGACGTGGCTTTGGGCAGTGTTTTGCAACGTGATTATTTCTAAAGATGTGACATAAATACTAACGTGGGGTCCCTGGAGCCGCAGAGCTGCTACTTGGCAGCTTAATTTGGACATTCAATCAAAACTGTCTGACGGCAGCTTTGCACAGCCCAAGCAGTGAAGGCTGGGAGCCCCACAATCTGCTCCCTGGGATTCTAAGTGATGGGTTTAATTTCCAGAGGCTCGGGACAAAAGCCTCCCTGGCTATAAGGAAGGCGGGCTCCCTTCCCTTCTATGGAGAAACGGTACACATTTTCTCATTTCTTCAATGGGCTCCCTGCTCTGATAGAAGAGCCCTATCTCCATTAACCACATCACTGAGTCATGGAATTCAAAAGGTTTTTGAAAACCTGACAGCCACATTCTCACGTCACGCTCCCCGGGCAGTTACAGAACGGGCTGTCACTGGAAGATAAGTTTTCTGTTGCTTCTACTGCTGCTCAGGAGTGAGGGGGAAGAAAAAAACTCTGTTAGAAGGAGTCCCAACAGAGGAATATCACCCCTTAAATACTGTCGAACACATTCGGGGACACAGAAGCCATGGGAAAGGGAGAATCTGCCTTTTGGACACTTGTTTTGAATAGATGGGTGGATCAATGGATGGATGGGAGGATGAATATGTTGGGTAGAAGCTTAAAGTGATGAGTCTGATCTGAAGGAAGTTGCCATCCTCCTCAGTCTTTTTTTGCTGTTGTTGTTGTTATTATCCATATTTAAAATCTGTTCAATGGACCACCTACTGAGCCCTCTTCATCCCCATTCTGCTCTAGACCCACAGAATGCTCCTCACCCCATTCTTCATGAGACAAACTGAATCCCCTCAACCCATTCTTCATAAGACACACACACACAGATAAACATGACATTTAAAACACCTCTGGGGCTGGAGAGATGGCTTAGCAGTTAAGGTGCTTGCCTGCAAAGCCTAAGGACCCACGTTCAACTCCCCAATTCCCATGTTAAGTCAGACGCACAAGATGATGCATGTGCAAGGTCGCACATGTGCACAAAGTGGCACACATGTCTGAAGTTCGATTACAGTGGATGAAGGCCCTGGCATGCCAATTCTCTCTCACACACACTCTCTTGCTCTCACTCTCTCATTAAAAAAAAATAAAGTTCAATCCGTTTGGCTTGCTTCAAAAAAAAAAAGAAACCTCTTCTCAGGCACCAGATGACCAGTACTAATGCCAACTTGGAGGACCTCTGATATGTCCTGGAGAGAATCTGCGAGATGGGAGGCAAGCAAAGGCACCTCACGAAGACTACAGCTACTTGGTAGCCCCTACAGAAGTACTGGTGGATGTGGGGGAAAATCTGACTTTACTCAGACATGGATGACAATCTGAAGAGAGAAGAGTATGTTCTGGGGACCATATCCACCCATGTATGATATATTCTGGCCTCGAGAGAACAAGCCCTCAGATCTCGTCATACACTGAAGGCATGCTCTGTGAGATAACATGTTGAGATATGAAGTGATTTTGTCCCTCCCACCCCAATTGCTATTTTTCTCTGAATCTTGTCATTTGTACCCTAAGGCCCTTCCCCCCAGACCTCTCAGCTTGTCAGTGAGTCACCTACTGCCTGGGAGAGATAGTTATTGTGGGGATAACAGAGGAAGCCAAGCAGCACATTCTTGACTTTTCCATTCGCAAAGCTTCTATCTCCTCCTTCCCCTTCAGCAAGCTCAAAATCCGAGCTCTAGGATGTCAGGGAGTGCAGAGGAAGGAGCAGATCACTCAGTACTGTCTGAGGATTTGTCTTTCTGCTGTCCAGACTCTTCACTTGGAACAACAACTGCCCCCCACCGCCCCGCCTCGTGTATGGCTTCAGCCAGACAAGCTCACACTCAGATACACATCTGGTGCCTCAACAGAGCCCAGGACAAGGCCCAGCTATTTAATCTCTGAAGAAGGCTGAATCCAAATCCCACATGGGCTGACCTGGGGCATACACACACTTTCCAACAGGAATAAGAAAATTCCTCCCCACCCCACTTCACACATGGAGAAGTGGTTCCCTAAGACTGGTCCTCAGACCAGCAGCATCAGTGCCACCTGGGAATGTGTTCAATGCAGACCTACCTCCTGAATCAAAGACAGACCCAGCAGTCTGCTTTGATACAATTTCTAGGTTACCTCCGTATGCAGTGAAGTATAAGAACCACTACTTTTTTTGCATGCATGTGTGGTGTGTGTGTGTTTGCACATGTGGGGTGCACCTATGTGTGTGGGTGTGCATGTACATGTGGAGGCCAGAGGTTGGTGTTGAGTATCTTCCTTGATCAGTGTCTGTTTATTAAGACAGGGACCCTCACTTTGAACCCAGAGCTCACTAATTCAGCTAGTCTAACTAGCCAGCTTACTCCGGGGGGGGGGTTGGGATACCTGTCTCCACCTCCTGAGCACTGTGATTACAGGGAGCTACTGCTCCTACCCAACATTTATGTGTACGCTAGAGAACTGAGCTCCCATGGCAAGTGCTGTATTCACTGAGCCATCTCCCCAGCCCTAAGCACCATGACTGTTAACCAATGCTATCTGGAAGAACTCACTGGAATAGTTGAAAGCCACTGGGCACATGTGGCTGTTGACTATTTGAAAGATGGCTCTTGTGTTGAAAGAGCTGAGTTTAAAATTTTTTTTATTTAGTTTTCAACAATTTAAATTCAAATGATCACAAGTGGCTTGTGACAGCCATAGTCTACAGGACAGCTGAGGGAGACTATTACGTCAACCTCCTGACAGAGCCCCCTCCCTGTACCATCTCTTCCTTACAGGCCAGCCTATGAGCCACAGACAAATTAATCTTCTCAGAGTATAGATCTTATCATGTCATTACTACGCTCAACACATCCTCAGTGACTCACCATTGCTGACGGAGCTGGATCCATGTTCCTTTTGTTCTGTTTATAAAACCAAAAATGATTTAGCACAAAACACGATAGGAAAAAAAAAAAGACTAATGATAGTCAACGATGAATGAGCTCTTATGGTGAGCTGGGAGCTGTGCTGGTGCTGTACATGGTTTTTCATTGAAGCCTCATCAAAACCTTAGGATGTACATATGACTTTCCTTATTTTACTGATGTGGAAAAAGAGCTGAGGAAGTTGAGTAACTTTTCCAGCATCACATAGCTGGCAACGGAAGAGGAGGATTTGAACCCATGCTGTGTGGTTCTAAAGATTGCACACCAGTGCTAGAGATTGTGGTGCACTCCAGTAATCCCAAAACTTACTTGAATTTGTGGTTCGAAGCCAGACCCTATCTCAAAACAACAATAAAAATGACTTCACACGTAACTAACACACTGTCTTGGCAAACCCATCTGGGTCGGTTTTCCCCCTAACTATGCATTTAATCCGTAAATGATCCCAGGTTCCACAGATGCCTTTCTGGGGCTCCCTTAAACATTGTTCTGCAATGAACAAGCCAAAGCTGTCATCAGATGTCTTGGACTCCTCCAGGGAAAGATCAACATATTTATCCCCAAAATAGCATCTTTCCATCTCAGATGGTATACTTGGCACATCCTAGGAAATTAGCAGCACATCATTCATCAAGGTGTAAAAAACATGATGGGAGGAAATATTGAACTTTAGACTAAGACCTTTTTAAAATGGTAAAGATGTTTGAGGCAGGTGGGATCCAAACAGGTGAACGGGGAGAGGCAGCCATTAGATTAGAAGGGTGTGACAAGCAGACGAATACTAAGCCCAACCTCCATCACAGGGCTGGCAGCCAACATATCTATCAAGTTGTTTGTTTGCCTGTCAGAATGGACATGTCAAAGAACCAGAGGACATGTGAAGACTCTCACTAGGCCAGACACTAACATTTCAGGGTTGGGCCATACCAAGGGCGCTGGGGAAGGGACTGGCAAGGCCAGGGAGATAGAAATGAAATCACCTGGGCTATGGCTTACTTGCCAGCTGGTATAGACAGATTTTGATACTTGGGCATTTAGCCCTGAACAAGATGACTTGGGGCTAGAGAGATGACTCAGTGGATAAAGCACTTGCCACGCCAGTGTGAGGACCCGAGTTTGGATCCCAGAACTGTCCCAGAACAGCTAAGGTGAGAGGGGAGCAGAGCTAGGAGAATCCTATAGGAACTCACAGGCCAGCTAACCTGGCAAGTGTGGTAGGGAAAACAAGAGACCCTGCCTCAAAAGATAGAAGGAGACTGGAGAGATGGCTCAGCAGTTAAGGTGCTTGTCTGCACAGCCTAACAACCCGAGTTCAATTCCCTAGTATCATGTAAAGCTAGATGCACAAAGTGGTGCATGTATCTGGGGTCTGTTTGAAGGGACTAGACTAGAGGCCTTGGCATGCTCATTCTCTCTGTTTCTCTTCTTTCTCTTTCTCCTCTCTCTCTCTCTCTCTCTCTGCTTGAAAATAAATAAAAATTTTTAGATGATGGACAGCAAGGACCAATATCTGAAGTTGTCCTCTGACCTCCATAAGTGTGTCATGGGACATATGCTACCATATTCACACACACAAAACACATACACAGAGAAAGAGAGAGAGAGAGAGAGAGAGAGAGAGAGAAACCAGGCACTGCATAGACACCTGTTTGCAGTAAAGCATACTTGAAGTCCTGAAAAGTTTCATTTTTCAAACAATCTTTCATGTGAGGTTAAAGAAAGAAGACTGATGGCTGGTAGGGTGGTGGGGTGTGGGTGCTGCAGGAATGGTGAGTGATGGCTTGCTGGGCGTTGTGATTTGCATTTGAAGTGTCCTCCACAGGCTAAGCTAGGTTCTCAGTTGGTGGCACTATTTTAATTTTTTAATTTTTTTTTTATTTTTGGAGTGAGACACAGAGAGAGACAGACAGAGAGAGAGGGAGAGGGAGACAGATAGAGAATGGGCGCGCCAGCAGTCTCTCAGCTGCTGTGAACGAAATCCAGATGCATGCGCCCCTTGTGGTTAAGTGCAGCACTGCGCCCTTGAGTCACTTTACATCTGGCTAAATGTGGGACCTGGAGATTGGAACCGGGTTCTTAGGCTTAGCAGGCAGGTGCCTTAACCGCTAAGCCATCTCTCCAGCCTGGTGGCACTATTTTATGGAAACTTGAGGAGGCAGGACTAGGTCACTGGGAAAAGACCCTGGGGGTGTTTTATTCCTGGGACCATTCTCTTTCTCTTCCTCCCTCTTTCCTTGTCTGCCGTGAAGTGAAGAAGCTTCTTGGTCACACACTCCTGCAGCTGCCATGACATTGTTCCCCAGTACACGGGGTCAAGCAACTATGGTTGCAGACCCCAGAAACTGCAGGCCAGATCTATCCTTCCTTCCTCAGGCTGTTTCCATCAAGTACTTTGGCCACAGTGCTGACAAGCTAACTAATACAACAGATTTAGGGTTGCATTGTTTTGCAATAGGAAAGGTTTCAAAACTACATAGAAGCGGTAGCTGGACAACACTGTGAATATAGCAAATGTCACCCAACTGTTCACTCTAAAATGGTTAACTTTATGTTGTGTGAATTTCACACAAATTTTAAAATCAGAGGAAGAAGGATGGTGGTGTGTGTGTGCCAAGCTGATCCAAACTGCAGCCATCCCTTAGGTACAGCAAGCTGGATGGGGTGTCCACACGAGATGAGGCTCTAGTCCTTGCAAACAGACTCCAGGATGTGTCCAGTGTTAGCACTGGCTTCATAAAGCCTTGGCTTTGGCCACTTCCTGCCAGGGCCTCTAAGCTCGTCATACACGGCTGCCTGCTGCTGTCTGCAAGCTCCTGCTCTGAGAAAGGAGCAGGCATGCTCTAGAGAGAAGGACTACACCTCACAGCTACTACCAAGACAGTAGGACCTCGGCGCTAATCACAAACACAGCTGCTAGTTCTCAATTCTATGTACTCATCTGCATGACAGACCCGCCCCCCCACAAGAAGGTGGTCATGAACCAAGAACAGCATCCACAGACCAGCATCCTCCCATTGGCCCTGGAGTGCTGGGGCTTTGCGCGCCCCCTAGAGGTCAGATTGGGTACTGCCCTTTACCTAGAAGGCTCCCTCCTGTGGGGCTGCCTATCAGATCTCGGCAGCCACCTCCACCCTCGGGACTGGCTGATCTCATTTCACCCCTTACCAGCTTTGTTCCTTCCATCAGCAGCATCGCTCTACACTTCAGGGGATTTTTACTTGCCTGACTTGTTCTAGTCTGTTTAACAGAGCTTGTTGAAGGAAAGAACCGACAGTCTAACATTCCTGGGAAAAGCCTGTTCGGTGACTAGAAGCTCAGCTCTAGATGAGATGGACTTTGAACTGCGTCCGTGAATTACGTTCTAGTGGTGTGACCGTGGACAGTCACTGTGTGGAACTTCTCAGATTTCTGACAGCGCCACTCCCTAGCATTGTTAAGAGGGTTTGGGGGGGGGGCGCCGTAGTGTGCATTAGAATGCCTGCAACCTATTATCATCTGTCAAGCATCAAGGACAGCTGATTGTATGCATTTTGTAGATGCTCAATAAATGGTTGCCATTCAACTCCCTGACTCCCTGTGAGA
Source organism: Orientallactaga sibirica (assembly GCA_036365145.1). Lineage (NCBI taxonomy): Eukaryota > Metazoa > Chordata > Mammalia > Rodentia > Dipodidae > Orientallactaga > Orientallactaga sibirica. The sequence goes on along the minus strand of JAEOAD010000794.1, from coordinate 537,926 downwards.
TTAAAAGCTTCATGAGAACAGGATCTGTTTCTATGGTGATCACATCTCTATGCTCAGCACCAGCACGGTACCTAGCTTACAACAGGTAGCCCAATAAATGAGCACAGCTTTGATAAATGAATGACCAGCATGCCTGTCTTCGTGCCCTGCAACCACTGCAGTATTCCAGTGCCAGTGTGCACTGGTGCCTCTCCTCTGGTTATGCAGGATGCCTTTCATTGGTGTCTGACATGGTGTACTTTGTTGCAATTATCCATTTGTTTGCTCTATGGTCAGTGGTGACACCATGGCCCAGACAGTGTGAGGCACCTGCTGAATGTCATAGATGACCATGAGTCGTATCACTCGGGGGGACAAAGAAGAATCTTAACCTCAAGTGCAGAAGAGAATGGACAGATCTTACGACCTAAGCTCTCACCATGCTAAGAACCGTGACAACAACGGCATGCACTAAGCCCTCTAGGCAGAGCACCGCTCTAAGCATTTACACATGCCGTGAGTGACTCGTCCCCAGTGCCCTTGTTCTTCATGGGCACACTTTTCCCACCTCTCTCTGGGAGGTGGGAATCTAGCTGGTTCAGAAAAGGCAGCATCCTGACTGACTTGAAAACAGCCTGTTTGGAGGCCATCTGCTTCATTTGCCCCAGGACTCGGAGAATGGGCTGAACTGTCCTCTCGTCCTCTTGCACAGCATCTCCTGCATGGCAAGTAGCCTTGTCTGATCTAAAGCCATTTTCTTTACCAAATTTGTAAAGTGTGGGGTGGGGAGAAGTGGACACATGGAAGTCAGAGGGTCCTGAGTTGTCATAGAAGAGCTGTCACTCTGCAGCTGTGTGCCCTAAGTCACTAACGTCTCAGTGACTTGGAATCCTTGTCCAAAACCATGGGGCTTAAGACAAGAATGCTATGGCATAAGGGCCACATAATAATTAAGTAATTAATATAGAACCTGGCAGGCAGCAAGCATTCAGCATATTCTAGTTTGTTCCCATTGGCCTCAGCATCCCATCATGCTCTGCTGCACTCCGGTGACCTTCACCTTAGTGTCTTCACCCCAAAGTTCTCAGGGCCTCTCATTGAGGTTCTCACCACCCTTCTTTCAAAGACAGAGCAAATCATTTATTTTTACTTAACCGGCAGCATAACAGAATCCAAAACCAATATGCCCTTAGACCCAGTCTCCAAATTAACTATATCCTTAGATCCAGACCCCACGTTAAACAGATGCTCTAATATGTACATTCGCCTTTCAGTCCTTACTGCCAGTAGCATTCAGTTTTATATAATTATAAGGAGAAGTCTGGTTCATGGTTTCTGTTTTCTCTGAGCATTCTTCTTCTCAGAGCTATGATGCAGGGCTCACACTGAGAACAAGTCTATGAAACACACACACACACACACAATGCTTTTCAAGGAACTGGAGTGGTAAAGGGACTGGGACTCTCAGAGTCACTGTGCCTGGGGCATAAGCTGACCCTGGGCACAGGTGACAAACAACGCTGAGGCAAAGAGGCCAAGGTGTCTGACTTTGCTTAGAGCAGTGATCTGCCAAGAGTGCTTAGCAAATGCTCTTATTGTCATGGTTCTTATCATGGTGAGAGCTTAGAGGAGGTGCAGAGCTTCTGTTTCCCTCTCAGACCTGGCAGGCCAAGATTGGAGGAAGAAGGGAAGAACAAAAATAAATAAATAAATAAATAAATAAATAAATAAATAAATAAATAAATAAGCCAAGCTTCGGGCTTGGCCAGTTCCCCTGCAGAGCTGAGATCCCAAGCAGAAGTCAGCTGTGAGGTTCTGGAAGTCTCACAGTGCCTGGCGAAGCAAACACTGGAGTGCAACACCTGAGGAAAAGAGGGCATCTTAGGAAGTCGTAAACTTCCTAACTGCAAACACCCTGGAAAACAGCACCAGAAAAAAAGAAAAAAAAAAAAAAAACTCAAAGAGCCTGTGAATCCACATCCAGAGAGCTTGGGAAGAGAACCTTCTCTGGGGAAAGTTGACCCGTCACCCCTCTCTAACTTAGCAGAAGGAATGGCAGAGGTGCAAACAAAACATGTCAAGAATGAGAACCCAAAGGAAAGCAGATGCTAGGACAGGTCCACAGGTGACAAGATATAAAAGCATTAACATAACTGTGATTTAGACAGTCAAAAAATGATAATATGGAGAATCCCACCAGAAAACTATAAGCTCTGGAAAAGAAGCAAATGGAAACTTTAGAATTAAAACTACTGTATCCCCAAATGAGGGTCATCCTATATATGACCAGTGTTTCTCAAAACCTGTCATGGTCATGAAAAATAAAGAACATGCAGCCCTGTCATGAACAATTGTCCATTCTTAGGAAACTAAAGATGCCTCTTAGGAGGCATGACAACTAAATGTAATATTGCAACCTGGAGTAGATTCTGAAATCCATAAAGAGAGCTGGAGAGATGGTATACTAGTTAAGGTGCTTGCCTGCAAAGCCTAAGGTCCCACGTAAGCCAGATGCACATGGTGGTGCATGCATCTGGAGTTCGTTTGCAGTGGCTAGAAGCCCTTGTACACCCATTTTCTCTGTACCTACCTAGCTAGCTAGCTCTCTATCTCTAATAAATAAAAATAAATCTTAAAAAATGAAATTCATAAAGAATATCATTCAACAAAACTTGCAAAATACCATCAACAGGATGGACACCATACTAGAATGAAGCTAGGAAAAACAGGAAATAGGGAAAAAAGAAAGGAAGGGCTACACGACAACAAATTGAGGGTGAGCAAAAAGAACAAAAAAGAAAAAAGGAAGGAAGGAGGGAGGGAGGGAGGGAGGGAAGACAGGGAGAAAAGGAGGGAGGAAGGGAGGGAGGACGGTAGAAAGGTCTTTAGGGGTAAAGGGGGAGTGAGGACAAAGCGGGAAGGGGGGAATTACACAAAACTAATGACAATATAAATCAATTCCATAGAAACCTGCCTCTTGAATACCATTCCGTAAGTCATTACACTCAATAAGGGCAAGGGGTGACACAAACAGAAGAGCCCATAGAAGGTGGAGAAAGCTTAACCCTAAAACCGTGGGCTTTGGCTGGTAAATCCCAGGGCCATAATTAGGTTGCCCCCAACAGTAAGCTGTTGGTCAGGAAGACAGATGAGGTCCCCAAAATAATGTAGGCCATTGCCAAAACACTCAGTTACCTGCAAGAGCTAAAAAATAAGACCCTACTGCTGAAGATACCATAGCCTGCAGCCACAGATACGGAGTGACCATGCTGGAACTGAGAGGGAATCCAGCCCATTCCCCACCCTGCTAGTCCACACAGTGTTGGAAAGAGCTGCTGGAGAACAATGGTTAGCACCAGACTGAATAAGCAGGAGATCCCACCAGATATGAAATCAACCAGCTGAGCAATAAGTACATACTTGAGCAATAGTGGTACACAACCTATGCAGGCGACCAACTGCTCATGAATTGGACATGAGGCCCGCTCTGCTCTCAGAATCAAGCCAGATTCCCTAGGACAGGAAACCAAAAGACTCCAGAGAGAACCTCCACTATTCTTGAACTAAGAAGAGTAGGCATACACATCAATAAGTCTCTCTAATGACTAGGCTTATAATTCCCTTTTAATTCAAACTGCTCTCACTTTTGGTTGAAGAATCTGTTCTATCTTTCAGATGATGGAGAATATGGGGAGAACCAGGATACATCAATACAGCAAGAAGAGGGAGCCAACTGTCTGCCAGGAGATGGGTCACCTCCACCTCATCTGCCCAGATCCAGAAGTCACACTCTTAAGACAAACCTGAAAACCAGCTCCAGGGACATGGAGACAGGCACTATGGTCACTCAAACCTCATCAAAACAGAGATCCAGAGGACTCTAAATCAGATCTCTATCTTGCTCCCCAAGGCTCAGAGAACATGATGGAAGAGGGGATGGGAAGATTACAAGAGCCTCAGGGTGGATGGGATTAGCCTGAGGCACCATATCCCACCTGATTCCCAGAGACTGAATGAGGCCTCTAGGACCCCATAATAAATACCAATAACCCCACCAAGGAAGACCCTCAGCAGAATTGGACTGGGAGAGGGAGGATATAAGAGTACAACCTTTTTTATAAAATAAATAAATATTTTAAAAAAATTTGTAAAATACAACTAAAAGTCTGGAGTTTAGTTAACAGTACAAGCTGGGGTGGTGACTCAGGCCTATGATCCCAGCTACTCAGGAGGCAGGGACAGGAGCATCACAAGTTCAAGGCTAGCCTGGGAAACTTAATGAGACCATGTCTCAAAATAAAAGATTAAAAAGAAGGCTGGGCTGGGTGTGGTGGCGTATGCCTTTAATCCCAGCACTCAGGAAGCAGAGGTAAGAGGATGCTATGAGTTCAAGGCCAACCTGAGACTACATAATGAATTCCAGGTCAGCCTGGGCTAGAGCGAAACTATACTTAAAAAAAAAAATAGAGGGATGAGGATGTAGTTTGGTGGTATCGCACTGGCCTAGTCTGCATGAAACCCTGTTTCAATCCTTAACACTGCCAAGAACAAAAAGAATAAGAGAGAGAGAGAGAGTGCAAAGTGGTGATTGAGGTCCTGGCTTTGACAAGTGCACTACACGAATGTAAGACACAACCTAAATAGGAAAGTAGATGAAGGGCAACTCAGACTCTGAATTATGCAACTTTTCTACAAATCAATAACTGCTCTAAACGTAAATATTTGTTAAAGGACAAAAACACTAAGATTGCAATTCATGGGCCTAGCAGAGGAGACTTCTGGGGAACAGATGAGTGAGCAAAAGCAGGTCATAAGAACAGACAGCCTAAAGCAGAGGAAAGAAAGAAGATGCAAAGTATGGACAGGAACATCAGAGATGGGGGGCATAGTGAGCAGGTCTACTCGTGCAACCAAAACCCAGCGAGGGAGAAGAGAACAGAGAATGTTGGCTATGATGAGAGATGTGAAACTAGAGTATAAAAACCAAACAGGATAAACAACCCCACACCCCTACGAACATCGCAACCTCACTTGAAAATCCAAGGCAAATGGAACATCTAAAAGTCAGCCAAGATTAAGAAAGACACATTGCCTTCCAAGGAGCAGTCATAAGATGGATAGAGCAGCGAAAGTGATAGAAGACCTTGGAGTAATAGCTGTAAAGTACTGAAAGAAAATGATTGCCAACGTTGAATTCTATGCCAGTAAAAACTTTTTTCCCAAAGTTAAGATGAAGTAAAAATATTTTAAACTATGTTTCCAGAAGGCCCACACTATAGTAACATTTCTTTAGAGAGAAAATTTATACCAAATGAAAATGTTAAAATTTAAGAAGTAATGAAACAAAAAGTTAAATATACTAGTCAATCTAAGTGAATACTGGTTGTATGAAGCAGTAATAAGGTATAACTAAAATGAATGGGGTGAGATGGTCTAATTGAAACTAAAATATTTAAGAAGATTTATTGGGCTGAGAGATGGCTTAGGTTAAGGCACCTGCCTCCTAAGCCTAAGAATGCTGGTTCCAATCTCCAGTGGTTCCAATCTCCAGGTCCCACGTTTAGCCAGATGCAAAGTGATGCAAGAGCACAATGCTGCACTTGCCCACAAGGGGCACACACATCTGGATTTCATTCACAGCAGCTGAGAGACTGCTGGCGTGCCCATCTCTATCTGTCCCCCTCTCCTCTCTCTCTCTCTCTGTCTGTCTCTCTCTGTGTCTCTCTCTAAAAATAAAAAAAAGAAGAATTATTTAAAATTACAAAAGTACTAATATTTTGGACTCTAAAAAGTCAAGGATACAGGTTGACATCTCAATACAAAAACATTAAAGACTATTATCTAGCCAATTAATATAAAGGGAAATGGAAATGATAATCAAATATACTTGAGTGATCTCAAAAATGAAGAAAAGAATGAATCAGAAACACAGAAAACAAATAGAAAGCAGAGAATCACAGATAAGGAAATATAGCAGCTGCTGCATCAAATGTAATTAGTCTAAACGGTCAAATTCAAAGTCAAATAGCCAGATTGGATTAAAGTTCTATTATAATTACAAGAATACATCCTAACATAAGAATATAGAAAGGTTGGGCTGGAGAGATGGCTTAGCAGTTAAGGCACATGCCTACAAGGCCTAAGGACCCAGGTTCGATTCCCCAGGACCCACATAAGCCAGATGCACAAGGGGGCGCATGCGTCTGGAGTTCGTTTGCAGTGGCTAGAGGTCCTGGCGTGTCCATTCTCCCTCTCTCTCTCTCTCTCTCTCTGTGTGTGTAATAAATAGATAAATATAAAATCTTTTTTTAAAAGAACATAGAAAGATTGAAGGTGAAAAGAATTTATATGCCATAAACAAAAGGAAAAGGAGTATCTTTACAGTGACCAAGAAGGCAAGCAGCATTACCTGAGAAAAGGACACATTTTTGCAGTCACAAAAGATTACTTCTTTGAAGAGATATACCAATTATAATTTATAAAAATAACATCGCTTCAATATATATAAAACAAAAGTTGAGAAAACTAAAAGGAAAATGAATCCAAGATTAGAATTGAAGACTTGAACAAAACAAGCAAACCAAATAATACAGAAAACGTGAACAACTCAATGAACAAAGACACCAGTTTGCGTGTAGGAAATACTGCACACAAGAACTGCATACTACACCTCTTCACAAGTGCATGTGGAACACACAGGATTAATCATTTCAAAGCAGTGAAATTATACTTATTCTATGATCATGGTAGACATAAACTAGAATCACTAGCAAAAAGATGCTAGAGTATCTACCAATGTTTGAAAATTAAACATACATTTTCCAAATAAACCACCATAATAATTATAATGAACATTCAAAAATACATATTTTTCTTGAAAATCAGCTAAAGCTGTGCCTAAAGGGAATTGTGTAGCCTTAGGAAGGAAAATATGCTGAAATTCAACAATCTAAGAATCTTTCTCAAAAACTTAGGAGAGGGCTGGAGAGATGACTTAGCAGATAAAGTACTTGCCTGCAAAGCCTACCTTGGGCTGATTTCCCAGAACCTATGTAAGCCAGAAGCACATGGTGGTACATGCATCTGGAGTTCATTTGCAATGGCTAGAAACCATTCTCCCTCCCTCCCTCTTTCTCTCTCTCTAATAAAAATTTTTAAGTTAGAAGAAAAAAAACCAGCAAATTAAATCCATGTGTACTTTTCCATTTTGCCATAGCTTTCTTCTTTCGCTTCCTTCATTCCTTGCTCCTCCAGCCTTGTTCCCACTCCTGAACTCCCAGCTAAGAAGGTCAGCAACCTAGCGGTCACTCCTCCCATCTTTCTCTTTGCCTAGAAAAGCATCCCAAAATGAATGGATGGGAGGGTTATTCACAAAAATGGGAGCACAGCATACTACTGCTCGGTAAGGATGCTCCTCCCTCCCAGCAGGGTGTCTTGTATACTTCTCCACGTCTGTAGGTCTGGAATTTGTTCTATTTAAACCACATATTAGGCCACAACATGCACAGATCACAATGCCTTCAGCCAGCCATTCCTCTAACAGTAAGCACGAGGGAGTCATTAGCAAATAGCCACCATGGTGCCCTAAATAGCCCTGCATGTGCTTCCCACAGTCCTCAGATTCCCCTGGATGGAGCCTAGGCAGTTGGAAATCTCACTCCCTAGGCTAAAGCTCTCAAACATTCTTCCAGCCAGGGCGGCATTCCCATGGGCTATACACACCTTTCCATGGGTATGGCAGCAAGAGAGTCTGCTCCCCAGAGTGCCTTGCCAACTCCATTCTTTCTTCCCTTATATGAAAACCGGACTAATGAAACGGAACCCAATTCAGGTGGTTCCAGAGTCTCTAAGGTTCTTCTGAGTTCAAGGCCTCCTCAGCAGATGGCGAGACCCCTGAGCCTGGCAACATTTAGATGCCATCACCACTCCCAGCTGGAAGAGGCAAAGGGAGGAAATATACCCCAGTGCCCAGGGAAATCTAGTGCCATGGATAAAGCTTCTAGCACCCCCAGGAGGCATGGCCAAGCGCAGAGGCATTGAGACAGATGCACCTCATCTTGTCTCCTACCATCCTCTGATCTTACTTCAGGAGCTCGACTGGAAATGCTCAAGATGAGAGAGCCCAGGAGAGCCTCTCTATGCGGTCAAGCTTCCTGAGGCTGAGAAGAGTGTGGATGAGGGAAGGATACAGGCACTGAAAAGCTGTCATGGCAGTAGTAAGTGTGAATGATAGCATCAACTGGGTGTGGTGGCACACATCAAGAATTCCAGCACTCAGAAGACTAGGCAAGAGAGTCAGGAGCTGCAGGCCAGCCTGGGACTACATAACATAGCAAGACAGCCTCATATAATTATTCCAGAGCACAGTAAGGGGCCAAGGATGCTACTGTCCACACATGGAGCCCTTGGCTGCTGCAGTGGTAGAGAGAGTGGTAGAAAGGGAGATAGAACACGGCCATGAAGAATGAACTTAGCCTCAGTGGGTTGGTTAGCTTGCTGTGTGAGTTCTGGCCGGTTGCTCAGCACTTATGATTTATTAGCTATAAAATGAGATTGTTGTGGCTGGAGAGATGGTTTAGCGGTTAAGGCACTTGCCTGCAAAGCCAAAGGAACCAGGTTCCATTCCCACGTAAGCCAGATGCTCAAAGTGGCACATGTATCTGGAGTTTGTTTACAGTGGCTGAAGGCCCTGGTGCACCCATTCTCTCTCTCGCTCTCTCTCTCTCTCTCTCCATATATATGCCTATTTTTCTCTCTCTCTCTGTCAAATAAATAAAATTAAATTTTAAAAATGTGATTACTTTTAAAAAAATGAGATTAGTTGGCATCTTCCATTCCTACCTACTCTGTTAGTGTCATGGCGCCAATGAAAGGATGGAAGTCTACTTTTCCATGCCCTACATCTAGGTATGCTCATGTGTAACTTAACTTAGCAAATACAACATTAACATGTGTGATACAAACAAGAGTTCCAAAAAGAACTTGAGGACCAGAGCTTGAACTGACTTGTTCTGTGGTACTGCTCTGGGGGTGTCCATCACCAGACCCTCATGAACAAGCCAGAACCCGCCTGCTGGGTGGTAAGAAACAATGGCCAAGGCACCCTGTCACTCCAGCTTCCACAGGGCCAATCACCAGCTATGAGAGTGAAGATCTTCCTCACCACCCAGTCCCAGACCACATAGCCCAGCTTGCAAGATCCTTCCAGCAGCAGAATACGTGTCACTTGAAGTTTACTGCATTTTGGGGTGACTTATTACACAGCAGAAGCTTACTGATACAATTAGATAGTGTTAATGCCTCCCCTTCTAACAGTCTTGTAGCAGTGGGTTGTGGTATACGGGAGAGGATGAAGGGTGCTAAGGCCATGACGCAGAGGCTGCTCCAGTGACCTGTGCAGGAAGCTGTCCCAAGTGAGCTTTAGTGATTTCCAAAGTCTAGTTGGTGCCAAGGAGAGAGAGAAATAGAGACAGTGAGAATATCCAAATGTTTAGATTGCTTTGCCCCTTCAGGCTTTCTTTTCTTTTCTTTTAACAAATTGCCCAGTGTAAAGAGTTCTTTTCTATTTTCCCTCCTGGGAAGTTATTTATTTTTATGGGCTTCTTTTGGGAAATAAAAATCAATTTTGGAATGCAAGTGATACATTTTACTCTCCCCATAATGAAAGCTAGAAAATTAAAGGCCCCAAGGAATAACTTCTCTGTGCTAAAATGATGTAGAATGCAGCCTGAATGTTCTTGTGTGAACACTTTTATAAATTGTGGCCAGTGTTTGCTGATGGAGCCCTGGAAATCATTCATTAGAGACACAGAGCCATTTCTAGGGATGGCTTCATGCTGGGCTGTTCCAGGCGGGCTCCCATGCCTATAGAAAAGCTCTTTCGGATCACTTGTTCTGTCAGTCACAACTCTGAACAATCACATGCACCAGGGCACTGCTGTGTGTACACAGGATGCCTATCCACTCACTGATTCAACAAGTATTTAATGAGCACTTACTAGATGCCTGGCCCAGGTGATACAAGAAGACAGACAACTGCAGCCTTCCTAAAGCTCACAGTTGAGGGAGAAGCTGGAGACATTAAGCAAGATGCCTTGAGTTGAGCAACCTGGAAACATGACCCAGTACAGAGATGCGTGTGTTGGAAATTTGTCCTGGAATGCCCTTGGGGAAAGCCCTGCAAGGAATGGGGCAGTAAAAAGTGATGGAGAAGTTCAAATGTAATTAGTGGTAGGTCCCACCAGACTCAAAATGGAGCTGGTAAGGCCTTGTAGACTCAGCTCCAATTGAGGGAGAGAAGAGGCCATTGTGTGGGCTTTTCTTGAGAGGGGAATAACCTTGTACACTGCAGCTCCCTTCAGGAGCTATGTATGGTCAGTAGTCAACACTGCACAGGAGTGGCTCAGCTCTACAAAGGACCTCTAGCAGCACACTATATTACACAGGAACCACCTTAGCAGTGGCAGGTGTTACCACTGAGCGAATTCAGAGCCCCACATGGGACATGGACCTCAGTCTCAGGATTAGCACAGTTAACTGAAACATTTTCTAAAGTGTGTGTGTGTGTGTGTGTGTGTGTGTGTGTGTGTGTACGGCATGCTTAGAGGTCCCTAACTAGGGGTTGGGGAGATGGTTCCATCAGTAAAGCACTTGTCAAGCTGAGCACACTGGGTCCAGAACCCCCAGCACCCACATAAATACTGGCAGGCATAATGGCCTGCCTAGAATACCACCACTCGGGAGGCTGAGACAAGGGGGCCCAGGAACAAGATACTAGCTAGCTAAACAAGTCAAATCAGTGGTCTCTGGATTCAAAGTTAGAGACCCCTTCTCAATAAATAAGATGGAGTGTAATCAAGGAAGACACCTGACATTAACCTCTAGCCTTGGCATGCATGGGCACCTGTACACACATATACATGTAAACACACCAGCACACACACACACACACACACACACACACACACACACACATACAAGGTCCATCACTAGCAACTCAATGTGTTCTACGTACTGTGAGCACACACATACACATACATTTGTGAAGTCACTAAAAACTCAGTGTGTTCTAGGTACTGTGAACGCCCTCACCAGCAGCACCCCACATCTCTCCAATTATGCTTCCTCATGCTGAAGGTGCACTAGCCAAATCCCTGAATTCAATGACCAAATCCAGTGACTTTGTCTCAATTCTTAGTGTGCCATCTACTACTTCCGGTTGGCAGCTTCTAATATACTGGCTCTATTTCCTTTTTGAACCCTCTTCCCTGAGTTCCTGTGACTCTTTTTTAAAAATTACATATTTATTTGAGAGACAGAGGAAGAAGCAGAGAGAGAATAAAAGAGAGAGAGAGAACGTGAATGGGTGCACCGGGGCCTTCAGCCACTGCAAACAAACTCTAGATGCATGCGCTACCTTGTGCATCTGGTTTGCATGAGTCTTGGGGAATTGAACCTGGGTCCTTTGGCTTTGCAGGCAAGCACATTAAGCACTAAGCCATCTCTCCAGCCCTCCTGTGACTCTTTTATTTTTAACATTTTTTATTTTTATTTATTTATTTGACAGAGAAAGAGAGAGGATGGGCATACCAGGGCTTCCGGCCACTGCAAATGAACTCCAGATGCATGTGCCCCCTTGTACATCTGGCTAACATGGGTCCTAGGGAATCAAACCTGGGTCCTTTGGCTTTGCAGGCAAACGCCTTAACTGCTAAGCCATCTCTCCAGCCCACCTCCTGTGACTCTTGATTCTGATTCTCCAGGTTCTGGTCCACCTTCTAAAAGCACTGCTTTTTTTTTTTTCTTAAACTTTTTATTTTATCTTATTTTTTTTTTTTGGAGAGAGACAGAGAGAAAGAGAGAGAGGGAGGGAGGGAGGAAGACAGAGATGGGCACGCGAGCAGTGTCTCAGCTGCGGAGAACGAAATCCAGATGTGCATGCCGCCTTGTGGCCAAGTGCAGCATTGCGCCCTTGCGTCACTTTGCATCTGGCTAAACGTGGGACCTGGAGATTGGAACAGCTGGAGATTGGAACCAGTGTTCTGAGGGTTAGGAGGCAGGCGCCTTAACCCCTAAGCCATCTCTCCAGTCCAAGCACTGCTTTTTGTTTCTCATCATAGGCTTCTTTTTTATCCACGAGGTTCCATGTCCCGGAACCAAGTCACACTGCTCTTCCAGCTCTGGGCTCTCAAGCACCACATTCAGGCCATAGCTTCCTCTCCACTGCTGTGCTGGTGACCTCCTCAGCCTTCAAAGCTGGATCTTTGAATCCATAGCTCCATCTACCCAAACACCTCACAGTCTATGCAAAAGTAAGAACATCGTGTTTCCGCTTGTGTGAGCTTCCTGAGCTCCTCATCCAGTTGGCTCTCCGCATCTTCCTGAGCCAGAAATCTCAGTTAATCCTTCCCCTCTCCATCTCCTTCCTGGGCCTGTGGATCAATTTGTTCTCATCCTTCCATTTCTGTTGTCATTGCCTCAATTCAAGTGTGCCTCATCTCATCCATCCCCTGAGATCAATAGCGCCCTGATGGGTCTCTAAGTCTCCTGTCCCCTGACTGTCCAATCCTTCTTGTTAATTGTCACCAGCAGTATCTAGATTGGGTCATTACTGCCTCTGAGAGCTCACCGTTGACTGCATAATGTCCAAAAGGCCCTAAGATGTCTGAGCAGGCTCTTCTGTGATCTACCATCCATCAGTCTTCACAGCTATGCTCTACTGTCCATGCATACCACAAACCCCATGTGCCTGTGTGCCCCTGGGCCTTCACTAATGTGGTTATTTCAGCCCGACAATCCACTTGTCCCAGCTACTGGATCGTTTATTGAGCAAACACTTATTGTGCACCTGTCCATGTCAGCTGTATATTGTGCAATAGGCAGGGCATAAAAGTAAGATAGGAGCTTGTCATTCCCCCAGTGGAGCAAACTACTAATGTAAGGACAGACCATGATACATGCAAAGATGGCATTCAACAGAGTGGGAGGGATAGGGATTGGCCAGGGAGAGTTTCTTTAGACTTGGTTACGTTTTCTCCGAGAAGGTGACTTTTAGTGGACAACTCAAGGGTGGTGTGGTAGTTTGAATATATATCCCTCAATATATTCAGTGTTTTATTGTTAGCAATCACCTTGCTAGAGGCAATGTCACTGGTGTGGTGAGGGTTTGAGATTCCATTGTAAAGATATGCAAAGTGTGCCTAATAGGAGTTCCTGAAGCTTGCTGTGGTTTGGCTGTAGTTTTGCTCTGTGTGCTGTGTGGCTGGTTGGTTTTTCTCTCTCTTGCTTGGCCCTGTGAAGGCAGGCCAGCTTCTCCTGCCATTATGGAACTTCCCCTGGATCTGTAAGCTTCAATAAATAATATCCCGTCCCTTCCTCCATAACTGTGCCTGGTCTGGAAGTTCATCTCAGCGAACCTGAAGCTGTCTGCTACAGGTGGTAAGAAGAGAGAAATGAGTAGAATCCCCTCTAGCCACCCCTGCCAAAACAGAGCCACCAGGCTGATGGAAGAGCAGTGCAAAAAGGGAAACAAGAGTTCAGAGACGGGATAATAAGGGCAAGAGGACACGTGCTCTGAGATGGGTTTGGGGAGAGGCTGAGAAGATGCACTGAGAATAGGTTTGGCCAGTTTGGACTTCACTTGAAGGTTCTGAGAAGGCTTGTGTAGATGATGCAGGACAGCAACGTGGTCTGATTTACATTTTAGAAAGTCCTCTCTGGCTGGGTGTTACGAGTGGACTTCAGAGGGCAAAAGCCCACGAACGTTGCTATTCATCTTTCAAAGTATGAAACAGACAAAGCAACTCACCGAGTGCCAGCAAGGAGCAGGCCTTCAGTCAGCAGCGACGCTCCTCCCCTCTGAACTCTGCACATTGCCTTTGACTTGGGGAATTCATCTCTTGCCACTGGGCACTACTGGGCTCTCACTGTCTCCCTATCTTGGGGTTTGCAAAATAGTGTGTGAAGAGTCATATTCCTACGTACAGCCCTTATGGTGTTGAGCAAATGGCCTCCCACAATGGAGGAATTCAAAGAACAACTGAATGAGTGAATAGACGGATAAATGAATGAAGTCAGAAGGGATGATTTTTGCATTCCCAGGAAAGCTATTATCAGCCTAGGTTTAGAATCAATCACATCTATATTTAACTTGAGCCCCACTGCTCCCCAACTAATGGAGCCCTTGGGCACATGAATTCATCATGTCTCTGAGTTGCATTTTCTTATTCTGTTAAACTGGAAGAATCATAGGTACGGGATAGGAATTACCTCATAGGTCACCATGAGGCTCTGAGGAGACCAAAGGAGGTTTTGTACTTCTTGCTGGTCCCAAAAGTGTGCTGGACTAGAGGAAGTCAGTGTGGATACGAGCGAACACATGGGCCCAAGACTATGTAAGACTATGTAATACTTAAGGGATAGCACCTGTCTTCCTTGTTTACATTTTTATTTTCAACAAGTATTTGTTGACCACAGTCACAATGGCAGGCATCACTTTCACTTCTGTCCCCTATAAACACCCAGGAGACACACTTCATCTGCAGTGAGATATGGGCCAGATCTGGCCCCCACCATGTACCACAGGCCTAAGACACAGTAACAGAGAACAGTGTGCCTACTGAAGAAGCTGTCAGGCACACCTGTCCCAATGTCTGCTTTCTACCATCTTCCTGGGAAGCCCTGTGTGACAGTGAGCTTTCTAACATGTCTCTTGAGCTTGTGACAAACAGAGATGGCAACTAACCCAAGTCAGTGTGACACCAGGAGATATGGATGAGGAGACCTGGCAAACCACACCAGAGCCAAGGAGAATGCCATGGGCATGCTGACAGCTCCAGGGGGAAAGGACACGACATGGCAGCAATGTTTACTGCAAGGCTGAAGGCCAGCACAGACACTTCTGCGTTGAAATCACCACTTCACCTCCTCCAGCCTCAGCTGGGCACAGCAGCTAATGGCAAGAACTTTAGAGTCAGTCAACAGACCTGGGATCAAACTCCAGTTCCACCCAGGAACAGCCCAAGTAGCCTTGCACAAGTCAGCAAATCTCTTGGAGCCTTAGTTTCCCCATCTGTAAGTGGATATCAAATGTATCAGTGCTGATACAAAGCTCAGCATGGTGCCTGGCACTCAGAAGGCCCTTGGGAAGTATGGCTTTTATGTTCATATGTAGAAAGATGGCTGGTTCTGTCACCTAAAATGTGCTGCACATGCTTCTGAAAACTAGAATAAACAACAGAGGGGCTGAGGTGTGGCTCAATGGTGAGCACATGGCTGGCATGCACAAGGCTGGGTTCCATCCCCAGCACCAGACAGAAAAAAGAACAAATTAGAAAACCCAAAAGAAAGAAGCACAAAGATGTCATAGAAGACCCTTGGGGACTGACTGCTGGCTCTTCCTACTTGTCTGTCTCCACTAATCATCCCATACTTTTCTCACCCAAATTTGAAATGCCTCTTGAATTGAGGTTTCTCAAGCTGTAGGCAAAGACAGTGGGCTAGACTGGAAGACAAAACAAAATCAAAGGGTCATTGATCCTCAACCCTGGGGGACAGGTCCCTGTGGAGATCCATTCTTTGTGCTGAGGCAGGGCCAGAGAAGGCAGCTGTGGGTGTGAGAGCCCAAATCCAGCCATCCGTGGCTGTGTCACGCAGTGCTTAGGGAAGGAGGGGAAGGAGCAGACAATAGCAGTCAGTTACCCAGCACTGCTCAGAGCCCAGCAGGGAGCTGATGATAACTCTGGGCATCTGACAGAGCATCTAAAGCTCACTGTCTCTCCAGCTTCCAATCACCAGGTATCTAAAGGGGTTATGTGGGCAGGCAGCTTCAACCCTCATTAGGAGCCCTTGGGTGGACAGCAAAAATGATGGGGGAAAAAAATGTCAGGTTCATGAGCTAGGTGAGAGGAAGGGGCGAGAAGTCCTCAGAGTTCAGACCTACTGACCCATACCAAGGTGGTCCCTCATTTGCATCTCATTTGCATTGAATACTTAATGGGACTCTGCTTACATTTCGAGAGATCATTGTCATGCACCAAAGACACTCTGCCATCGCATCATGCTCTCACAAATGATCCTGCAGGAGGGCTGCCACAAAGCAGGTCTGCACAAGAGTCTGCCCTCCAGGAAAACAAGACCTCCATGAGGCTGCAGGGATGCAGACCGACCAACGCAGACCACGCTATTCCAGGATAGACAACCAACTAAATAAAACCGAAGTTACATCATGCATAAGGCCAGACCGAGGGAAAATTCCAAAGGGTTTTTTTCCCCCCCAAGAGACTGTGTTAGAACGATTCGGGCTAATTGCATGCAAGTCTTGTACCATGAATGTCAAACTGCAGGCGAATCATATAAACGAGCTGTCAGCGGCTTGGCCAGAGTCCCCCAGAAAAGAGCCTTCCTCGCCGCCTCAGAACAGTCTTCATTTTGTTTGATTGATACGCACACACCCCTGCCTTGGCAAAGAGTTTTCAATTTTATGGTCCAAAACCCACAGGGTTCCCTGTATACCCTAAGGAATTACAGCATTGTTCAACAGTGTAATTAAGTGCTAAGATTTCTGTATTAAGATAAACCTAGGTTCAAATTTCAGCACAAACTAGCTGTGTGACCTTGGCCAAGTCACTTGAACTTATTTCTAAGCTTCCATTCCCTCGTCTATAAAATGGGAGAAATATGAGTTTCTGTCCCACAGGGTTTAAATGACACCACGCATGCTCAGTGCCTGGTACTTCTTATGAAATAGAAGGTCAAGAGATACAGTCTGTGGCTGAAGAAGAGAGAAATAGAGCTGTAAATATAAACCTTAAAGGAACTATTGCAGCTACTAGAGCCACAATAATGAATTCCTATTTACTCAGAGCAGACGTTTCTTATAGCAGATTACAGAGTCTTCCACAGCACATCTCCCACTCCACTCCCCGAGGCTGTACCACCCATAGTATAGCCTCCTTGCCGGGCTTCGGGCATACTCAGCATGTTGTTGCCAGGGGACCTTTCCACTAGCCATTCATCTGCCTGGAATGTTCTTCCTCTAGGGACCCCCTGGCTTCCTGCTCATCTTTCTGTAGATGTCCCCATGTCATGACTCACCCTTTGCCACTGCAGCTATGTGTATAGATCTGCCTCATCTTCTTTCTTTCTAGAACTTACCACCTGATACCCCTCCAGGTTTGTGGGGTTCTTAGCTCCAGGAACCTCACAGATACTAAATTCCATAGATACTTAAGTTCATTATAAAACAACAATCAACCACATATCCTCCCACCTTTTTTTTTTTTTGAGACTGGATCTAAATGTACCCCCTCTGGCCTATATTTCACAATCCTCCTGCCTCAGACTCCAGAGTGCTGGGAATACAAGCATGTACCGGCAAACCTGGCTCAGCTCCTCCCACATGCTTTAAACTGCCGCAACATTACGTATAGCATCTAAGACAATGTTAATGCTATGTGAATCATTACACTATATTATTTAGGGAATAATAGCAAAAGAATCTATACATGTTCAGTACAGATGTGATTTTTTTCCAAATATTTTCAAACCAAGTATGCTTAAGTCTCTGGATTGAAGCCCCGTGGACATTTATCGGCTCTTGCTTTATTGTCTACAACAGAGATCCTCAACCTGAAACATAACCCATTCCACCACCTACTACTCTAAGTAAAATTCATCAGCACGCAACCACACCCACTCATTTGCATATGGCTGGGAGACTTTCCCTTGGCACACAAGAGGGTTTGTGTGCTAAAGTCTGTGTATTCCACTTTGGTACTACAATGGTGGAGGGAAGTAGCTGTGATTTTTGCCAAAGCTTGTCTGACTCTTAACAAGAAATATAAACCCCATTGAGTGCTGCATTCCAACAGAAGCCTCCTAGGGCAAGACTCTGTCTTGTTTTCTGACAGATCCCCAGCAGCTAGTTCGGTGCCCAAGACCATCAATGAGCTAACAGTATCAGCACATCCTTGCTGCAGCTGAGGGGAGGAGAGCCAGAGGAAGGTTCCAGAGATGTCAGGATGTCAGAGCCATGAAGTAGGGACATGAACAGCAACAGAACATGCCATCAAAACACTCGGCAATGACATATTGGTATTGTCTGGTGACTGAAACATTCAAACTCTGGTGAACCCCAAACCTACTCAATGAAAAATTCCAGGTATGGACATTTTCTGGATGACTGGTGTGAGCACAAGGACACTGCTCAAGACAGAGGAGCTGGGGCTGTGACACTGTGTCCCAAAGCTCCTCAGTGCATGATGGTGTGTTCTTTTTAATATTTACATTTATTTATTATTTATTTGAGAGAGAGAGAGAGAGAGAGAGAAAATGGGCTTATCAGGGCCTCCAGCCACTGCAAATGAACTCCAGATACATGTATCACATTGTGCATTTGGCTTATGTGGGTACTGGGGAATTGAACCTGGGTCCTTAGGTTTTGCAGGCAAGTGCCTTAACTGCTAAGCCATCTCTCCAGTCCCCCTTTTTAATTTCCATAGTGTTTCATAAAATAATTCAATAAAAGTAATTTACAGTGTCTGAATCTTACATTTAGGTTTCTGAATTTCTGATGTTCTGACTTCTCGGGGCCTTGCTGACCCTGGAGAGAAGGACATCTATAAATGCACCTTTCCTATGCAAATGAAGACACCTCTAGCCACACTGCCAGTCTCCTTCATGGGCTCTTACATTTCAGGCCCAGGGGCCATAAGGTAGTCCTTACACCCCAAAGCCTGCCAAAGCACTCACTTGCTAATCTGATGTCTGCTTACCACACCTTGCCGATTCCTTACAGCAAAACCACATGAAAAACTGTTACCCACTGGGCCCACTCACTTCCTGTCTCCTAAGTGCTCCTTCTCCTGAGTGCTTCCTCTTTTCTAGTGCTTCCTGTCTCCTGGGTGCTCCCAATCTCCTGAATGCTCCTCAAACCCTGAGTGCTCCCAGTCTCATGAATGCTCCCTCTCCAGAGTACTCCTCAAATCCTGAGTGCTCCTGGTCTCCTGAGTGCTCCCTGGTTCTTCTTTGTGTGTGTGCATGTCGGGGTGTAATATGCCTCCTCTTCTACATTTTAAGACAAAAGGAATAAGATGGGAGGTGGGCAGGGCTAGGAGAAGTGACACTGACCTGACACAAAGAATGCGTGTCAGGGTCATGTCTAGGAGACGCCTGGCCCAAGAACAAGAGGACTGAAAGGTTCCCAACACGGTCCTGGTGTGAATCCAACAATACCAGTGCCCAGCTTTGAACTTGCAAAAAGAAATGCACCCAAAGGTGGGAGATGAGGCCTCCAGTATGTGGTGTGGGAAGCTGAGAGGTTTACTCCACGGTGAGACCTCAGGACAGACTGGCAGTGTGATATGCTGCCTTTATCCAGAGCACATCGCAAAAGAAATGTCATCTTAGGATGCAGCAAGAGAATCGTGTCATCTGAGCACTGGTTTCCTGATGGAGGGGTCATGACACCTTTGTCAGTGTGCAGTGAAATCACTTTAGAGAGTCAGAGCCATTTTCTTTAAAGGGTTTCTTAAAGGAAACAGATCCAGAGACTATAGAAAAGGCAGTTCACAAGGCTGCACGCCCTAACTTGAATATTATTTCATGGCAGTTTGGTTTCAGTTGTGTGTGATTGCTGTGTGTGTGTGTGTGTGTGTGTGTGAAAGATGAGCTATGGCCAACTTGTCCAGCTTGGCCATACCTCTCCTTTGATTTCCCAACATAACATTCCAGAACTTTCCATCCTCAGTGGACCCAAGTCTTACAGTAAAGCCTCATTCCATTGCACTCAAAGTGGCTCTCAGTCTCTGAATGGCACGGATCTCTTCCAAAGGCTAAGTACACCTACTTTTCCCTCTATTCAAATGACTGTGACCAGAGTAACCTAACACCTGTAAGCATCTTTATTCTTAAGTCAGAACATTTTCTCAGGACACTGCTGTGAGCATTGTATAGCCTTCTCTCCCTCTCTCCCCACTCCTCCCTCCCTACATCCCTCTCTCTCTCTCTCTCCTGCATTCTCAAGTCCTAATGATCTCAATGCACTGAGCTTGAGATGCCCCAGAGTACCCAGCAAGGCAGAACGGGGAGTGGTTAGGGGCACAGGTCTTGGAATGTGACTAGTGCAGGGCTTGTGTCTGACGTGGGCCACTTGACAGCTGTGTGGCTGTAATGAGTCACTGAAGTGCTCCAAACATCAGCTGCTTTGCCTGCAAACTGACAGTATAACCTTAAAGATCTGAGGTGAGAATTCCGAGATGGTCCTCTACAGCTTCTGATGGATAATGAATGTTAGCAAGTATTGGATGAAAAATTAGATGTCTTAAAGTGACAGGCTTAGAAACCAGGTGTTCTGATGGCCTCTGTTATGTACACACCACTTCAGGTGGAGAGAGTACTTGTGACCACCAGGTACAGTCTCAAATGCCTCACTTTCTCATTAAAGATTTGGCTTCAGAATTAATGTTCAACATATACATGCCATGTCAAAGAGAACTGGGCAGAAATAGACAAGAGCTATCATTTTGGGGGGCAAGTGGCTCTAATCAAGCCTTTCTCTGCCTGCCCCATGACAGTAGGCACAGGGCCCAGTAAACTGGGTTTCTTGTCCAAAGAAAACACAGTCACTTTGGAAAGGAAACTAAGAGGTCACTAAACAGGGAATTCTAAATTTAGTTAACAGGCAGGATTAGCTGGGAGGGTCAGAAAGGGTTGGGTAAACTATGCCAACAAATACATATAGGGCCCCTCATGTATAGCAGGTGGTTTTCTAGACCCTCGCCATACACTACCCAATGAATTCTTCTAGTAACACCATGGGTTTGGCGCTCAGCATTCTTGCTTTGTTCGCCTGGGTTTCCTTACCTTCCAAGTAGGGAAGGTTGCCAGCAGTAAATAACCCATCTCCTGACCCTACCAAAGTGAGGTTTAGAGGGGCTTTCTTGGTCTGTCTACTTTTCATAACCCATGGATTTAGCCACTCTTTTGGTAAGATCTTGGCCAATGCAATCTATCTTTCTGCAGAGAGACAGGTTGGCCTGAACAAGGGGAATCTGTCCTGTAACAACCCTGACATACTCCCGGAGCAGAAGAATCAATACTGGGACGTGGGGGGTGAGTAGGGAAAATGGAACCCTGGGAAGCAAAGACTCTGCCCATCAGTACAAGGGAGCAAGAGAGGAGGGTCCCAGTTTCTGAAGAATATAGAATGGGAGAAGAACTGACCGCAAAAGCAGTCAGGAGAATTGAGTCAGGGTGTGCTGTTCAAGTTCACATTATGAGATGGGCACAAGGGCAGGGCTTTAGAAACACCATACAGTTGGTCCAACAGCATGTACCTGTACTGTCACCATATCACCTGTATCTTTAGTGACTTCACATATAGTGCTCAAGAACAGTTGTCTGAAGCTAAATCCCTAGGTTCAATTCCCAGCACCACAAGAAGGCTGTGTGGCTCAGAGAAAGTCACTAATTTCTTCCTCCCTCTCTCCCCTCCCTTTCTTCTATCTCTCTTTTTCTCCAGTTTCCTCATCTAGAAAATGGAGACAGTATTAGTAACTAGGTCACAGGGTTGTTAGTAGGATTACATGAGATCATTGGGGAAAGTACCCAGTTTAGTGTGTGGTACTTGTCATCAGCAAGTGTTGGAGGTGGCAGAGTAGAAGAATCCATCCCACACCTCAAACCTGCTCTGGAACTGAACCCATGCCTTGTCTAGATCTTCTGCCCCATGATGCCCAGTGCAGCCCTGCCCAGGCTATGATGAGCACGTGACACACACAAGCCATGGTCCTCCCCCCTCTCAACCCTCTATGAGTTCCCCTCCTTCCTCCTCCACAGAGCTTCCTGCAATGTCTCCAGAGTACTTCTCCCCTGCCCCACTTCCACAGCCCAATCACAGGAAAAGCCTGCCCCATAGGACTGAGGCAACAGGGAAAAGCTGAGCAGAGCTTTCGAGAGACCTTTTCCCTCTTCCATGGACACAGGACTGAGTTCTCCCTCAGGGCCTCTGCACCTGCTGTTTTCTCTGACTGGCATGCTTTTCCCTAGAATCTGCAATAAGCGGGCTCTCTCCACACTTTTCATCCAAGTCTCAACTAAATGCCATCAGCTCTGTAATGACATATAAGCCCCTAGCCGCCACCTGTCTTATCTACCTTCTTCACCTTATTTCCTTTATAGCATGTCTTATTTTGTTTGCTTCTTGTTTGTATGCCATCGTTAGGATAAAGGCAGGGGCCACAAGAATAAGCACGTCATGTCTTCCTCAGGGTGGGTAGAGCATGCTCCACATGCAGGAGGGACTCAAATATTTGTGGAAGTGAAAGAGTCAGGATTTGAACCCAGGCCTGCCCTCAATATCCAGCTCCAGCCTCTGAGATGGCCGGCTGCAGCAAGTCCATGAGGAAAGCCAGCTAGAAGCTAGGGGCCAGGCAGCTCTCCTGAAGTCTGCAAGCTCCCTGTGAGAGGCAGGCTGCAAAGGCAAAGCCAGAAAGAAAGGTTCCAGTGACGGGATACCAATGCCCCAAGCTTGGAGCTCACCCTGCAGAAGCCATGCCAGGACACACAGTAGACTCAGGCCAGCAGCAAAAGGGATTCTGCCCCCTCTTCCCTGTACCCACCCTTGTCCCCCCACCTACGCACTCCTCCCCCGCCCCCCACACACCCACAGCCCTGATATCAAAGCGTCACAACTGATGGATTCTGTAAACAGAGCAGCGGGCTGTGTGGCTGCCTCTGCAGGGAGAGGAGCACGGGTCCTGCCTGCCACCTAGTGGAGCGTGTGTGTTCTTCCCACTTCAGCGTGGTCATCCAGCTGCAGCAGGATGCTGGGCTGTTTGAGTGCAGAAAAACCTGCCTGTGGATAATGTCAAATGCAGATTCTGAGTCCCAGGCATGGAATGGGACTAGAAATTTCTGCATTTTTAATGAGTTCTCAGGTGAAGTTAACACAGTTGTTGGAGTCAAGAGTGACCACAGTCTCCAACGGTGTGTGTGTAGGGGAGAGTGCATGCATATGCATGTGACATTGGATATCTTTCTCCATCGCTTTTCACCTTGTTTTTTGATATAGCATTTCTCAATGAACCCAGATTTCACTGACTGACCTTAATCTAAGCTAGTCAGCAAGTCCCAGAGACCCACCTATCCCCACCTCCCAAGCACTAGGATTGCAAATGTGATTCTCCAGATCTGAACTTAGTCCCTCAAATTTGCATGGCCATGACTTTACCAAGTGCACAATGGCACCAGCCCCTCCAGTGATTTCTGAACTCTAAACTCCGCCCCCCCACCAGCAAAAAAAACTCAAAGGCTTTAGAAAGCCAGGCTGTAGGGACTGCGCTGAAAGTAGGACAGTTTCTTTAAGTCAAAGGATTTGGAGGTGGGACAGGATGGGGTGACCCATCTGAAGAAGGCAGCCAGTGCAAACCCCACAAAGCTCACAAGATGCATAGACAGACACAAACTAGATGTTAATGACAAAAGAAACTAAAAACTGCCCAGACTAGGCTGGAGAGATGGCTCAGCAGTTAAGGCACTTGCCTGCAACACCTAAGGACCCTGGTTAGATTCCCCATTGCCCACGTAAAGCCAGATGTACAAAGTGGTGCATACATCTGGAGTTCGTTTGCAGTGGCTGGAGGCCCTGATGCACCAATTCTCTTTCTCTCTCTCTTTTTCTCTCTCTCTCTCTGCAAATAAACAATAAAAAGAAAAGAAACAGAAAAAAAAATACCCAGACTGGGCCTGAGCCTGGCTCTGCTCCTAGACCATCAACACCCTTCTCAAAGCACCCAGCACTCTGTCCCTGGCACTGTCTATATTGTTTTGACTGCTGCTGTTTGGATCAATTATTTAAATTTGTTTTTATTATTTAGAGATTTTTCTGTTTTTTTCCCAAAAATTATAAAACTAGAACCAGACATGGTGGTGCACGCCTTTAATCCCAGCACTCAGGAGGCAGAGGTGGGAGAATCGCTGTGAGTTCGAGGCCAGCCTGAGATTACATAGTGAATTCCAGGTCAGCCTGAGCTAGAGTGAGAACCAACCTAAAAAAAAAAAAACAAAAAATGCCAGGCATGGTGGCGCATGTCTTTAATCCCAGCACTCAGGAGGCAGAGGTAGGAGGATCTCCATGTGTTCGAGGCTACCCTGAGAATATAGAGTGAATTCCAGGTCACCCTGGGCTAGAGTGAGACCCTACCTCGAAAAACAAAAATAAATAAAACAAAACAAAACAAAACTAGGACTGGGAAGATAGTTCAGTGGATAAGGCACTTGCCATATAAGAGTGAGGACTAGAGTTTGGATCCCCAAAAGCCACATAAAAGTGAATGCTACACCGTAAGCATTTGTCATCCTAGGGCTCCTACAGAGAAGGAAAGAGGAAACAGGAGAACCAGAAGCTCATGAGTCAGCTAGCCTGGCAAACGCAGCACTAACCCCCGAAAGACATTGCCTCAAAACAAGGTGGAAGGCGAAGACCAACACCTGAAGTTGTCCTCTGACCACTCCATATACACTGTGGTGTGTTTACCAATACTCACACATGAACACCCACACTCATCATACACATGCACCAAAACATTAGAAAACTCACCTTCTCCAGATGCCTAAACAGGCGTACCACAACTTTAAGACGAGCCTGAGCAACTTCGTGAAACTTGGATTCAAAACAAAGTCTTAAAAAGCTCTTAAAAGTTGTCAGTTATATCGAACATTTGCCTAGAATGCATAAAGCCCTGGATTCAATCCCCTCCTACACACACACACACACACACACACACACACACACACACACACACAGTGTGAAATGTATTTATTCCAACTAAAGAAACACAAAGACATATAAAGAAATGATACCAATAGCCCCTCCCCAGGCTCTCCATTCCCAGTCCTCTGTAGTCTCAACGTATAAAATCCACTTTATATCCTTCTACCCCCTCCTTCCTGTCGTGGTTTAATTCAGGTGTCCTCCATAAACTTAGGTGTTCTGAATGCTTAGGTTCCCAGCTAGTGGTAATTTAGGAACTGAATCCTCCTGGAGGCAGTGTATTGTTGGGGGCAGGCTTATGGGTGTTAGAGCCAGCTTCCTCTTGCAAGTGTTTGGCACACTCTCCTGTTGCTGTTGTCCACCTGATGTTGGCCAGCAGGTGATGTCCACCCTCTGCTCATGCCATCATTTCCCCTGCCATCATGGAGCTTCCGCTCAAGTCTGTAAGCCTAAATAACCCCCCACACACACACACAAGCTGCTCTTGGAAGAGTGTTTTCTGCCAGCAATGTGAACCTGACTGTAACAGTTCCCATCCTTGAGAAACATATAAGCATATTTTTTTTTATTTTATTTTATTTTTTTTTTTTTGGTTTTTGAGGTAGGGTCTCACTCTGGCCCAGGCTGACCTGGAATTCTCAGGGTGGCCTTGAACTCATGGTGATCCTCCTACCTCTGCCTCCCGAGTGCTGGGATTAAAGGCATGCGCCACCACACCCAGTCATACAAGCACTTTTATGCAACCTAATCTCATTACTTAATAATATACTGAGATGTTCCTCTAGGTAAGGAGTTGGCGAATATTTTTTATCAAAAAGCAAACATTCTAGGTTTGCAGAAATATACAGGTTCAAATATGGTTACTCAATGAACCTTTCCATTGGATCAAAAAGAGCAACTGGCTGGGGAGATTGCTCAGTGATTAAGGCGCTTGCCTGCAAAACCTAACAATCTAGGTTCAATTCCACAGCACACACTTAAAGTCAGATGCACAAAGTGGCGCATGCATCTGGAGTTTGTTTCCAGTGGCACTATGCCCTGGCACACAAATTGTCTCTCTACTTGCAAATAAATAAATAAACAAATAAAATATTTTTAAAAAGAGCAGCCATCGACATCATGGAAATGTACAGGTATGGTGGTATACTAATAAAATTATTTATAAAAATAAGCAGCAGACTAGCTTTGGCCTATAGGACATAATTTGCCAACTTCTGCTTTAGGCCAATAGCTGTAACTTAACCCACTGTGGTTTTAGTTAGTTAGAATTTCTTTTTCCTCAATTTTGTAAAAAACAAACAAACATGAAGTATGTGTTTCTATGTGTGTACAAATTATAATCATGCAACTTGATGGATTTTCACAAACAGAACCCATCAGGGCAGCCAATTCCCACTTCAAAAAGCAGAATGAGACCAGCTCCGTAGAAGCCCCATGTACTTCTTACTTTAGTTCATGGCTTCCGTGAATGCCTAGTATCACATAAAATGGCTAAATCTGAGCAAAGTGGGTTCCAGTGTTTTCCACTGCAAACAAGTCATCAATGAACACACTTGTTTTTGTATTTTATTTCCTTACATGATGGTGTTTTATTCTGATATGCGAGATGTCCAAACAGGGAGGCTGAGCATCACATGTACACAAGACATTGCTGGGTACACCCCAGAGCTGGTAACAAGTTGGGCTTGTCAGGTATGGGCAGAGCCTCCCTCAGTGTCACGCACCAGACATTCAGGAATGGTGACTATGCACCCTAAGGTGGAGACCTCTGACCATCACTTGGCCTCAGTTGTTCTCCTGAGAATGTTCAGGAAAGAAGACAGGCACACAATTAACTTCAGCTTCCTTCCACCTCCTCAAGTTTTCAATGTCCGAGACACTCACCTACAGCCTCTAAGCCTCACAGGGGACTCTGGCCCTGGCCTTGTGGGGTGTGCAGACAACTCTGGCTACAATGCATTGAGAAAGCTGGTCAGTGCTCCACAGATGGAGATATAATTTGATTCGGCTTCTTTATCCCAACAACAAAATAATGCTGTTATCTTGCTGGGCTTGTTTTAAGGGGATCTGTTCTCCAGTGAGGGCAAAAGGAGAGTTTCACTGCAAGCCTACTGTGACCTTTTTAAAGAGCAATAACTATCATGTTTGTGGTCTGAAGTGCCTTAGGTGCTGAGGAAGCCTCAGTTCCCAGAGCCCAGGGTGTGCAGAGTGGGCGGGAGCAGGCATGCCAGTGCACAAGGGCACTTTCCCAAGATTCAATTTCTATCAGCTCCTTAGTGATAACTGTGATATTTAAAATGAGGACTAAGGGACTAGGGGCATGGCTCAGTCAGTGAAGTACTTGCCTCCCAAGCATAAGAACCTGAGTTTGATCCCCAGAGCCTATATAACAAAACCACATTTGGCGATGTGTGTGTTTGTAATCCCATCGCTGGGAATGGGGAAAGAGGTGGACCCCTGGGGCTCGCTGTCCAGTCAGTCTAGCCTAATTGGCAAACTCCAGGCCAATGGGAGGCTCTGACTCAAAAGAGGTGGACAGCCTTACTAAGAATGACACCCAACATTTTCCCCTGGCCTCCACACACATGCTCACACACACACAGACCCACCCACACACTCACCCACACACACACACTCATACGCTTTTTTAAAAAAAGAGGATTAACTTGACAGGGGTTAGGACAACAGTCACATGCATTTGTCAAAACTCGACTACTGTACATGTCACGTGTGTACATAGGATTGCATATAAATTTTACCAGTGGGTGATTCACATGCTGTCATGTTTTCAGAGAGTTGAACTGATGTCTGTGACTTACTTTGAAATGTGTCAAAAGTAAGATGGATTGGTGAATGGATAGCAAGATGGAGGGACATGTGGTTAGGCCAGTGTAGTGAATGGTAAAGGTAAAAATTCGGTTGACAGTCAATGAAAGCTCCTTGCTAAATTTCTTGGACTTGGTTGTAAATTTGAAATGTTTCATAATACAATGTTGTGAAAGACTGCAAACCAGGAAAAGCTGAGCCCCCCAACCTGAAAACCCCAAATCTGAAGTACTCCAAAATCTTACAGGGGCATGATGGACAAGTGGAAATTTCCACATCATGCAACTTTTATTAATTCTAAACAAAATCATTTAAAATAATGCAGGAAAAAAGTCCTTGGGATAACTTTATAAATGTGTATGAAACAAATGAATTTAATGTTAGCTTTGGGTCCCATCTCCAACATATCTTATTGTGTTGATGCAAATACTCCAAAATTGGAAAACATCTGCAATCTAAAATACTCTGACCCAGATAAGGGGCACTTAGCCTGTAATACACAGGAGGGGGGAGTCTCTGCCAAGAGGGTCCTGTCCTGCTCAGTGAGGCCTTGCCCTGGACCTTGGTGAGCCCAGCTGCTTTCTACAGCATCCCACCCCCAGCCCTAAACAGTCACACGTGCTAGGCCAGTGCCCTACTACTGAGCTATCCCTCAGCTCTCCTTTTCCTTTGTAGGTTGAGTTATGGGCTCACTAAGTTGCCCAGGCTGGCCTTGAACTCACTCTGAAGCCCAAGTGGGCCTTAGACTTCTTGCCTCGGTTTCCCTTGGCTCAAACTGAGGCCTTTTAAATTGGGAAGGAATGGTTTTGAAGTCATAGATTGCCCCCTAGTGGTCCTTGGTGGTCTAGTTTATGATCACTTTATAATATCCCTGCAATTGATACATGGCTGGGTAATATTTTAAGATATTAATCTACCTAGAAGTCTCTTTCAACACATTTCTCTTT
This sequence comes from Orientallactaga sibirica, assembly GCA_036365145.1. Classification (NCBI taxonomy): domain Eukaryota; kingdom Metazoa; phylum Chordata; class Mammalia; order Rodentia; family Dipodidae; genus Orientallactaga; species Orientallactaga sibirica. The sequence continues at coordinate 509,402 of JAEOAD010000794.1, read as the reverse complement.
TGTGCCCCTATTCTCTTTTCATTTCAAGCATATAGCCTGTTCAAGTATATGACAGAGCAAAAAGTAAATCTAGGTGCTGGAGAGATGGCTTAGCAGGTAAACGCTTGCCTGTGAAGCCTAAGAACCCCGGTTCGAGGCTCGATTCTTCAGAACCCACATAAGCCAAATGCATAAGGGAGCACACATATCTGGAGATCTGGAGTTCGCTTGCAGTGGCTGGATCCCTGGCATGCCCATTCTCTCTCTCTCTCTCTCTCTCTCTCTCCAGCCTATTTCTGTATCTGTCTCTCAAATAAATAAATAAATAATAAAATATTTTTAAAAAGTAAAACTAACTGTTAGGTCACACCCTGACTGTCTACCAAATGCCCACAGCTCAAAGGATAGAAAAAACAGATCATATTAAAGCGAGGGATATGTAGACACACAATGTTTGAAAAATAAATAAGCTGCAAACCATTTTAACCTGGCATCAAGATGGGAAGTCTCCATGTCTAGTAAAAGGAAGAAAGATGCAAAAATGCTCCAAAGACCCTAGGAAACTGGCAAGACCTCAGGTCACAACATCTGTCAGGCAAAGAGCCTTGGCTAACCCCTGCTGTGACTGAAGTCTTAGCTATGCTCATAAGTGGTAGAAACTTGGTAACTATAGTCGAGTGGATAAATGAGTGACTTTGAGATCAAGTGTCTACATTCTTGAGAAGTTTATATCCCGGAACACAAAGGAGGGAAGCAACACTCAGTGAGTAATAATGCTGCCTCATATCCCCTTTGTTGAGCATTAATGCTGGCCTTGGCGAGTAACAATGCTGCCCCCCATATCACCTTTTGGTGAGTAACGATGCTGCCTTATATCCTCTTGGTAATTAATGATGCCCCCGGCGAGTAATAATACTTCCCAGTGTCTCCCCCTTGGTGAGGAATAACGGTGCCCGTGCCCCTTGGTGAGTAATAATACTTTCTGGTGTCTCCCCTTGGTGAGTAATAATGCTACCTTACATCCTCTTGGGGAATAGTAATGCTTCCCTGTATCCCCTCAGTGAGCAATAATGCTGCCCCATATCCATCTGACTCAGCCTCAGTTTTCTCGCATGTACATTGGGGATAATCATAATTAACATAATGCAGGAGACTGCAGTGAAAATTCATTGATCTATGTAAAGTACATACTATACAGTAAGTATAATCAATAAACACGGCTAATATGTCTTTCACCAAAACTTGCCCCATCCAGAAAATTCCTAAATTTATTACGGGCTCAACCCAGCCATGGCTTCCATCAGGAAACTTCAAGTCCCCGTCTGTGAGCTCCCATGGTAGCAGCACACTACATGTCATCTACAGAAACTTCGAGTCCCCCCGTGAGCTCCCATGGTAGCAGCACATCACATACATTATAATTATCTGTGCTCGCCTCTCCTGACAGCCTATGTCAGAAGCCAGACTTCATTCACCTCTGGATCTAACTCGGGGCCTTCATAAATTAAGAAAAAACTTCTCATCCACTCTCTGTAACATTCCATGTTATGCATACTGTAAGAATCCACCACTCCAAACTGCGCCCATTTCCACAGCACCCCTCAGGTACAGCACATACTCAGGTCCACCCTCTTGTCTTTGGGTCTTCCCTTGCTATTTTAACTTTAGAAGGAAGGCACCCAAGTGGAATTCCAGGTTTTTGTGTACTATTTCTCTCTTGCTAGAGACCTCACAATAACAAACACCTTTAGATAATAGTCCTTTAAATAATAGTAGGGTTTCTGTAAGACTTCAACATCCATTGTCCCTTTTCATAAGAGTACTGTTAAGCCTCTTTTGGAACCTAGTGTGAAGGTAGATGTGACTGTGAAATCCCCCCTATTGCCTGAAAAGGACTTTTCCCCTTTGATGTGCATCTTTTGATATCCACCTTAGAATGGATTCAAATGTCAGAGCACTGACAGTACTTAAGTTTGTCTGGGACATGCTGCAGTCAGAGAAGTTTCTGTACAGCACAATCAATGTCCAGAGTAAAAACAGTGACTGGGAGTCAACCAAAGAAACAGCCAAAAAACAAGTCATTCCTTTTGCTTTTTATAAGAACAGTCCCAAAGTCAGAGATGATGCAAGAATGGATAATGGTAACGAATTTATGGCTGAGGCAGAAACAGAAGGATCACAAGTTCAAGGTCAGCCTACCTACCCAGTGAGAACCTGTCTCAAAAAAAAATTTTATGGGTATGATTTATGACTGTTAAGAATATAATTGGCTGGGCATGGTGGTGCACACCTTTATGCATATATATATATATATATATGGCTTTAATTGTAGACAATATCCCATGATACTTTCCTCCCTCCCCCCACTTTCCCCTTTGAAACTTCAATCCCAGCATTTGGGAGGCTGAGGTAGGAGAATTGCTGTGAGTTTGAGGCCAGCCTGAGACTACATAGTGAATTTCAGGTCAGCCTGGGCTAGAGTGAGATGCTACCTTGAAAAACCAAAAATAAAAAGCAAAAAGAAATTTAATTGTACATAATGAAGCCCAATACTTTGTATGCAACCTGAAAGTTAGTTTTCAAAAGAACATGGCTATAATGTATAAGTCAGAAATGTCAGTTGTTATGCTGAAGGGAAGATACTGAACTGGAAGAAGTGGAGTAAGATGCTGTGGCAGTACATGACAATATAGATAAAACAAGCTTCATAAACTTCTGGCACATCTTATGACTCGGTTTCAGCCTTATGACACAGAACTTCCTGTTCTTGTCACACTGCTGGGCATAATGATGTCAATCCAGTTGTCTATGATCCTCTAAGTCCCACTGCTCTGTGTCTTTTCTACATTGTTCAAGGAATAAGGTGGTCATGGCTCCAAAGGATGAGTTACTCTCCCATGGTCACATGCAATTGACCTTGGACCTGGTACTTGAGAGTTTCTGTGTGTTCTAGTTCCTATAATAACACCTACAATGGTGTGAATTGGATTACCTGCCAGCCTTCTCTGAACTTCAGAAGACACTGGTTTAATGACCACATGTGAATATCTTGTATCTATCAGGACCCTCGGTGGCATTCTCATTCTGCCAATATGTACTGATGCGCAGCCTGACCATGGGCTGGGGATAGAGTCATGAACCAAAGCAGACTCCCTCTGAACTTATAGGGTCACTGCCTTCTGGAAATGTAGACAATAACCAAACCCAACACAAAACTACAGCCATCACAAATTCAAGTTCATTATATAAAGCATGAATGTCTACTACAGGGAGAGTTCAGGGTAAGGACCAGCTGAGATCTAAAGAAAGAGTGAAACTTTGAAAGAAGACAGCAACGGTGAACTTTCCCTAAGACAGGGACCAGAGCGCATAGATGACCGCAGTCTAGAGAGAGGTCTGCAGAGGACTCAGGACAGACAAGGAAACCACTGTGTCCGACCATGTCTATCCTGCAGACGATGGGAAACAACTAATGGGGTTTAGGGGGAGAACTGGCCAGATTCCCATTCCTACTGTGACCCGTAAGAGCCCAAAGAGTGCCTAGCAGCCTGGATTTCAGGAGCCAGAGGAGATGGAAAACTTTCAACCTCTGGAGGCGTAGGACGAATAGCAATGTTTCAGGCTGGTGGTGAGTGGGAAGTCATGACACTGCACATGCCTCTAGGGTCTGGATGAAGTAAGAACACCTCAACATACACCACTCACTGCCGAGAAGGGCCCCAAGCAACATTTAGCTCTCTCCCCTCATTGATCTGCAAGCTAAATTCAAGGAGGAGGAGTCTAGACTCCCAGCAATGAAACCAGAAAGATGCTTGAGAAGTTAGCTGGTGCCCAGATATCATGAATGCTGGTGGGTCCTGCCATATCAGCCAACATAGCCTTTCCCCTGGCTCTGAGAGCTGGCTGTTAATGGCTTGCACTTGCCTCTGTGTCCAGATAGAAGCCACCATCGGGAGGTTCATCTGCCTTCCTACCTCCAACCCAGAAACCCATCATTGTTTCAGTCAGCTGTGGCTACTCTGACAATATAACACAGATGAGGTGGCTTAAACAATGGACATACACACAGGGGCTAGAGAGATGGCTCAGCGGTAAAAGGCACTTACCTGCAAAGCCTGATGGTCTGGGTTCAATTCCCCAGTACCCATCTAAAGCCAGATACGCAAGAGTTCACCTAGAGTTTGTTTACAGTGGCAAGAGGCCCTAGGTCACCCATGCTCACTCTCTCTCTCTCTCTCTCTCTCTGCTATGAAACTCATGCCTCATGTTTTCATCTAACCCTAATTACCTCCCGAAGTCTTGATTTCCAAATACCATCACGTATGGGTTGAGGCATCTACCTATGGATTTTGGAGAGACACAATCATCTCACAGCACTGCCTGACCCACAGTGTGGCAGACAGGCCTCCTAGTCTCCTAGTGGGACTTTCCCTTGCTGTAGACTTGGTCGAGAAGCCCTCTGTGGGTCCCGACGCAAGCAGCCCCAACGGAGACCACGCTTTCTCTGAGTCTCTCCTGTGCCCTCTCCTCCCTCACTCTTTTCCCATAATCATTTGTTGCAGTCAGGTTTGCACTGCTGGCAGAAAACACCCTACCAAGAGCAGCTTGTGGGTAATAAAAGGTTTATTTTGGCTTATGGACTTGAGGGGAAGCTCCATGATGGCAGGGGAAAACAATGGCATGAGCAGAGGGTGGACATCACCTCCTCGCCAACATCATATGAATAACAGCAGTGTGTGCCAAACACTGACAAGAGGAAGCTGGCTAACACCTACAAGCCCACCCCCAATAATATACTCCCTCCAGGAGGTGTTAATTCCTAATTCTCTATCAGCTGGGAAGCTAGCATTCAGAAAAACCGAAGTTTATGGGGGACACCTGACTCAAACCACCACACCATCCCAACAAGTCATTTGGTACAAAATTCCTCACCTCAGCTCCAACTTTCCTACTGTGGGAGTTTGAATTAGGTGTCTCCAGGGCAAAAACTCCTGTACTGAATGCTTGAATACTAGCGATGTCGATTTTGGAATTGGAGCCTCCTGGAGGTGACTTGCTGTAGGCTGGCTTGTGGGTGTTATGACCAGCTTCTTCTTGCCAGTATGTGGCACACTCTCCTGCTGCTGTCCACCTGATGTTTGCCAGGAGGTGATGTCCAGCCTCTGCTCATGCTGTTTCCCCCTGCCATCATGGAATTTCTCCTTGAGTCTGTATGCCAAAATAAACCTTTCTTCTCACAAGCTGCTTTTGGTTGGGTGCTCACTTTCTGCCAGCCATGAGATGCTAAGTGCAACAACTACTCTCCTTTATGAACTGAGTCGTGGCTCGCCCCAAGAAAGATCTGCACAAGTCCTCCTCCTGATATCTGTACATGTGACCTTATTTGGACTCGGTGTCTCTGCAGCTGCAATCAGTTGAGGATGTAGTCATACACAATTAAGGTTGGCTATAATCCAGTGGCTGGTGTCCTAACAAAAAGGCACCTGGGACTGGAGAGATGGCATAGTAGCTAATGTGCCTGCCTGTGAAGCCGAAGAATGCCCATTGGATTCTCCAGGTCCCACATTTAGCCAGACACAAAGTGATGCAAGGGTGCAATGCCATACTTGCCCACAAGGGGGTGCACGCATCTGGAGTTCATTCACAGTGGCTGAGAGGCTGCTGGTGCGCCCATTCTCTCTGTCTCTCTCCAAAAAAAAAAAAAGGGCATTTGGACAAAGACACCCAGGATGATGGTTTAAGTGTAAAATGACCTTGACCTCCGTATGTTCATGTGTTTGAATACTTAGTCCTCAGAGGGTGCTATTTTAGAAGGTTGTGGAACCTTTAGAAGGTGGAGCCTTGCTGGAGGACGTATGTCATGGGGAGGCGGCTTGAGGTGTTAGCCACACCTCATGTGTTGATCTCTCTGTTTTTTTCTGCTGATATGGAATACCGACTTCCTGATCCTACCATGCTTTTCCCACCATGATGAACTCTGCTCTGTGGTCCTGTAAGCCTAAAGACTCTTTCTTCTTTTGTGGTTGGGTTTTTGTCCCAGCAACAGCTTTCTGTTGTATAGACCCACCAAAGAATATATGTGGCAAAAGAGCCAAGGGACTCGAAAGACTGTCAGCAACCAGCAGAAGCCTGGCACAGATCCCCTCATAGAGCTGCAGAAAGAGCCAGCCCTGCTGACACGGTGACTCCAGCCCCCAGGACCTTGCGGAAGAGACTTATTTCAAGACACCGAGTCTGGAGCTTGTTCCTGCAGCCCAGGAAATCCGGGAAATGAATACACCCACGCAATTTCTCATGTGAACTTGATAGAATCAGAAATCAACTAAGAGACAACTCTCGGGGCCAGAAGGGTTAACTGATGGCAGAGGACCTTCCCCCAGAGTGGACAGCTTTGCAGATGGCAGCCCAGCTATGAAGAGTTGGGAGAGAAAAGCCATACTGCTTTTGTCTGCCAGCCTTCAGCCCTTGCTGGTGTGAGGATGTATCTACCCTGAGGCTTCCAGCCTTTGAAGACTCCGCAGCCCAGCTCTGTCAGCCTTCCACTGTGGACTGAAGACCAGCAGCTCTCTAGTAATCCTCCAGGCTCAGCGCCTGACTGCAACCACTGAGACATCCAGCCTTCTGCATTGAGCAGCAGCCAAGTTCTCAGACCCCCCCGCCCCACCCCGCAGGCAGACAGCCATTGTTGGACTATGTAGCCCACACAGGGTAAGCCAATTTAATAAACCCCCTTTATAAAATGTATTCATTCTATGGGTTCTGTTCCTCAGAGAACCCTGCCTAACACACGCCATTCACAGGTGTGACTTGGGGGCTGCCTGAGAGTCATTGGTTTGTCAAGATCCTCAAAGGCCAGAGCATGTGCAGAACACTTTGACCTTGAATTTGAAAGGATGATGTAATCTCACACCTTAATAAAGACTCTCCAAGGAATGCCCCTAACAGCTACTGTTGCTAAACCACAAGGGAATAAATAAATGGAGGGGAAGAAAAGGAAATTTAAACTAAGAGTAACTTACTATACAGCATTGTACTTAAGAGTCAAACAAACCGAGGTGAGGAAATGCGTGCCTACTACACCCATCTCCAGGTGGGTAGAATGATGACATTCACCTCATTAGAGCTACAGAAAAATTTAAACAAGGAATTGACTATTAGCACTTTGCATTATGATTGACCCATTCAAAAAATCAACACATGTTAGCTGTTGTTTTATTATCACTAATGATGTGAGGTCTCAGATGTATAGCTTCTCGGGGCCTCAGATGCTTCATTCATGAAATGAATATCTAACAAGGCTGTTGTGAAAGACATAACATTAGTTTCAAGCAAGCTATATTCCAGTGATCCGGTACATGTGGCTGCCATGGTAACATGTGGAGCCACAAGATGGCAGCAGAGTCTCATTTTGTCCCTTGCACACTGGTAAGTAGGCTTAACTAGTCAGTTGGGGGTGAGGGGGAGTTTCCTTAGAACTTATGACTATAGGATTTTCCCCTGGGACCCTGAAACATCCCACTGGGAGTTAGGCATTTTCTCTGCAAGGCTTGTATGAAAAAGTAATGGAATGGAACTATTTTCCAAGAGCTCACTGGGTTTCACAAACTACCATTTAAAAGAGGGAATTTATGTTACTGGGATATTTTTCAACTTTTATATGGTTTAGGTAAAACTCTTACCAAGCCAGGGCTTAGCACATCAGAGCTACTAACGCTCCTGGGACCTTGGATCCAGGCTAACTTTTACAGTATCAATTCCTTTCGTAATGAATTCCTGAAGCTTTGCTTATATGGAATAGTTACATAAGTCTACAGCGGTTTGTGTGAAAGAATTCCTACACATTTCCGTCTCCTTGTGTCTGGCTGGTGTTGGTTGCACCATGGCTCCAGTAGAGTATTCACTGGTCCAGCTCAGCTGAACTTCAACTTGGCTGGAGTCAAGCACGTCACGAATGCTCACACTGAGCAGCAAAGGGACCCTCCTTTCTTTCTCTCCTAGTCCCACTGCACCTCCCCAGCTGGCTGTACTATCTGTCCTTTTTCCGTGAAATAGCTCAGACTGCAGTAAGTACTCAGAATAATAGAAAAGTGACCTGCATAGCCAATGTCAAGTTAAAAAAACAAATCAGCTACATGGAAAGCCCAGAGTGCTCCCAGAGTGTACTCCTTCCCACCTCCTCAAGACACAAATTCTACCAACTTTGGTGTTGGTCATCAAGACTCCATAGCCTCATTGTAACAGTCCAAGGAAGAACCAAACATGCCTTCTCGGCTGTGTTGAGAAGAATTAGAACCACATTCTCTAGCAGACAAGGAGAGGAAGAATGGGAGAAGGAGGGGAGAAGCCCACGAAAGTTAGAAGTCCTCAGAATGCTCCCAAAACAAAGACATGATAAATGTCTGAGATGATGGGCAGGTACGCTAATTACCTTGATTTGATCATTACCCACTGTACATGTGTCAAAATATACCATGTCCCACAAACACGTACATTAATTATCTGTCAATTATATTATATTTTTAAAAGAAAGCAAGCAGCCCAGGAAACTTGGGTGGTCTTGTCAGCTTAAGCCGGCTGGAGTGCTGACCATGTAGCTTTGAGGGCATGCACCTGCAGGCGTGTCCAACATGTGGCCAAGAGCCACTAGGAATGCGCCCCAACACAAAGTCATAAACTTACTCAAGACACTATGAGATTTTCATTGTGATTTCTTTTTTGTAAACTGACTGTGTGGCTCTCAAGTTTGAATTTTGTTTATTAGGAATGCGCTCCAACACAAAGTCATAAACTTACTCAAGACACTATGAGATTTTCATTGTGATTTCTTTTTTGTAACCTGACTGTGTGGCTCTCAAGTTTGAATTTTGTTTATCCCAATGTCATAAGGATGGACGCACCTTACATTTGGAGGATGTTCACTATGGTGAAGCAGCATACTGGGGGTCACAAGCAGCATCACGCCCCATCCTGCCCCTCCACCATCCTCCCCTCCTCACATGCCTGAGGAGCTCAGGAGCCATGGCGCCAAGGCGAGAGCCCCAGGGCCACCTACCAACAACGATGAGGACGTCCCTGTCGATGTGGGCCTGGATGTAGATGCGGCCGCGGCGCTCGGTGTGGTCAGTGCCGCAGAGGCTGGGAACGTTCATCACACAGCGCTTGTGCACGTTCATCATGCAGGCTGCGGGGGCACAGAGAGGAAGCACGGCTTAGAAGGGCTCAGGCTGGGCTCCATGGGCATCTGCCACACCCAGGGCCAGCTGGAACCTACCTGCTCCTTTGCTTGGGGACAGCCAAGACCTAGAAGCCCTAGAAGGGCTTCTTCAACTCTGTCCGCAGGCCCTCTATTATAGACAAACTAGAACGAGGTCATCATTCCCAAAAAGGCAAAGGTCGAGCCTGAAGCAGGCACTTCCATACCCCTGTGGCTGTGAACTCAACTCTAATGCTCAGGACAATGTCCTCATAAGCATGGGGAGATGTCAATTGGGCCAAGTAAAGAACACAGCCATGCCAGCCAGGTGGGGAGCTCTGTAGGAACACCTGCCCAAAGTTGTCGAGCTGTCACATGCAGGAAGTACGGAAGGTTAATAGAGTGGATATTGGGTTCCCTGGAAAGTAGGTGGAATGGGGGTGTGGCTTATGGAAAGTGCCCTATAAAGAGAGGGCTGGCCCACCATGTAAGTATAACTAAAGCTGATGACCAGGAGAGCTTGGAGCTGAGGTGACCTTTCATAGTCATCTTAAGTCACTTCTGACTTTTTTTTTTTTTTTTTTTTTTTTTTCGAGGTAGGGTCTCACTCTAGCTCAGGCTGACCTGGAATTCACTATGTAGTCTCAGGGTGGCCTCAAACTCATGGCAATCCTCCTACCTCTGCCTCCCGAGTGCTGGGATTAAAGGCGTGAGCCACCACGCCCAGCTCTGACTTTCTTTTTGCATCAGCCAGGGGTTGGCCACAAACCATCCCAGAAGAGGACATCACCCAGGGTAATGTTCCATGCAAACCGTGTTGCCTACAGCTAGTACAGGAAAAAAAAATGTATGCACAGAGCAAGAGCAATGAGCCAAGTCCATAAACAGTCTCACATGTCATGTGATACTAAATGTCCCTGTGCAACCCTCCCTGGAGACCATGGGTTTGATTCAACATGGTGGGTGACTTCCCCACAGAGGTTGTGCAGTGACAGCTGCCCCAGGAAGGTGTGGCAGGAGCCTTCTTCATGGGGATGGTGGTCCTCGTGTGAGAAGCCACAGGACAGGCTAAGTTGCCCCCACATCCATGTGTCAGGAGATCCTAGGGTAATGCTGGTGAGGAATGTTGGGGAGCCTCTTCTCAGCCCACCCAAGCCCCCGGATGAAATATGGGAAGAGGACAGAGGACAATGAGACAGGAACTCAGAGACCTGAGACTGAGTGCCAACCTGAGCTCCCACCCAGCACCCCACATGTGAGGCAGGAGCATCGCTGTGTGTGGGAAAGGAATGTGTGTCCTAGTGCTGGAGGCCCCACCTTGCTGTGTCCACTGGGTCTCGTTGAAGCCTGCCCACCTTGGTGCCCCTGTGGCTCTCTCTGTGTCTCTCTGTACCAATATTACTATGTGTCCCCTATTCTCTGCTCCTCAACCTCTAGGTGTGTTTCACTGCCTCAGCTGCATCTGGGGACAGGTGTGTTCCACTCCACATTTGCCTCTGGTCCCTTGATCTCTAACTCTCTACTTCCCTGCATCTCTCCACACGTGAGTTTCTGACTGTGTCTCATTCTCTCTAACTTTGCATGTACCTTGGGAACATACCACTCCCTGTGTCATACGTAATCATTTTGTCTATCTTTCTATTTGTCTATCCTACCTTTTAAAATTTATTTCCAAGAAGGGGGGTGATAAATAGGGCACCAGGGCTTTGCCACTACAAAGAAATTCCAGATGCATGCGTCACTTTGTGCATCTGGCTTTACATGGGCACTGGGGAATTGAACCCAGGTCATTAGGCTTTGCACGCAAGCTGAGCCATCTCTCCAGCCCTGTCCCACCTTTTTTGCTTGAGTCACTGTCTCTACCAGCTAAGCCCCACTGTTCCCTGTGTTCAGTTGTATGTGTCCATCTGTCCCTGTCTATGTGAGTGTGTGGGTCTCTGTGGCCCCATTACCTCCCAGCTCATCCACATTCAGGCTTCTCTGCCACTCTCTTCCACTGTGAGTCCTCTGAGCCTGTGAGCATCAGCACCACTGAGCTTGTGGCTGCTCAGCTAGCCACTCTGGAAGCCCCAGAGGCCACCCAGGCCTTTGCTTAACAAAGAGAAATCCTGTATACAACTGCCTTTCTCCACTCTTGCCAGGCCAGAGAATCCCAGTGTCTTCTCATGGGGCACTTCAGAGATGCAGGTCTCTTCATCAGCCCCACATTTCAGCTTTGCAAACAGCTGGAGTACACAGCTGTAAGAAGGACCCATGTGTTTATGCCACCCTGGTCCCCTCTCACACTGACTGCGCACTTCACCATACCAGTTGCTATGTCCACATTCAAGGATGGCCCCTCCCACACTGACTGTGCACCTCAGCCATGTGACTTGCTATGGCTAACAGACCTGGAGCAGCACACATAAGCTAAGACTCCTCCGTAGGCTCAGCAAGGGGGCTTGCCCTCCGGAAGCACTTGGAACTCCCTGTGACCTCTGTGTGAGAAGGCCCAGGTAGCCTGTTGAAGATGAAGACACGTGGCCCAGGCTTCCAAAAGAGAAACAGCTACCCTGCAAACATGACGGGGACCATCCACGTCCAAGTCGCTGCCCCTGACATGTGCACGAGAAAGCCCAGCTGACTTCTGCCAAACCCAGCCAGGCATAATGGACTGCCTTGCAGAGTCCTGAGCTCGGCTGGTGGTGGTGATTTCAGCCACTATGTTGTGAGGAGGAAGGCTCCGTAGTGGGCAATAGGCAACTGCCCTACCCAGGTATAAGATGGACAAACTGTAGACTCAGACCCTAAATCACAAGGAAGAAAACCTCCAGCCTCTTCCACCTATCGGCAGAGGCTTTCCAAGAGATCAAGTACTTACTGTCACATTTCATCCCCTGGTGGATGAGTCCATACAGCAGTGACCCACAATGGTCACAAAAAGTGGGGCTGGAGTAGGTGTGGATCTTAAACTTGTGTTTGCTCCGGGGGTCCTAAGAACAAGAGAAAGAGATAAAAGAGGCCAGCATTAGTGTGGGAATCCAAGGATTCACACTTTACTGAGGGTCACTGGAGAACTCACCAAGCACTGAGCTGTGGGGGTACCATCCCTGCACGCTATGCCCAGACACAGGGCCGGACAGATGGCACTGAGAGAGTGAGTGACTCATGCCAGCCCCAGCACACACTCACCCAGCCAGCCTGAAGATGCTAACCTGGAGCAAAGCAGCAGCAAGACCATTCTGAACAAACCTCTTTGCTCTTATCCCCTCCTTTCCCATTTATTCTCCAAGCAAGTTTCCAGAGCAATCTAAAATCCAAGTCTAGTCTTGAAGCATTCCCACTTAAAAGCCATTTGCCAGTTCTGTGTTGCCTGTTGAACAAAGTTCAAAGTTCAATGACTAGTTAGTTGGCAAGCTGTGGAAAAGACTGCTAGGCTTCTACCAACACCCATCCTTCCCTTTAATAACATAGCCCTGGAGTGTCAGCACAGGGCTTGCTGCTCCACAGAGCCCACATTTCCCGCCTCCCTTGTGGCTTGGTATGGCCATGTGACTGGGTTCTGACCTTTTGTGTCATTCCTCCTCCATACCTGTTCCTTTCCCCTCCCTATGGACAGGAAGGTGAGAAATGAAAGTGGTGACCTTGAACCCAAAGTTGGAGTCTTGTGAAGAAGGACAAACCCACCCTATCACCTTGGGCTCTGTTCCTTTGGGCTGATATCTGAGAGGAAAAACCTAACTTCTTTATCATTTGGATCATGGATTTGTGGATTTATTTATTATTTTTAAACTATTTTATTTATTTATTTATTTATTTATTTATTTATTTATTTGAGATTTATTTGAGAGAGAATGAGAGAGAGAGAGAATATGAATGGGCACACCAGGGCCTCCATCCACTGCAAACAAACTCCAGATGCATGTGCCACCTTGGGTACCTGGCTTTATGTGGGTACCAGGGAATGGGACCTGTGTCCTTTGGCTTTGCGGGCAAGTGCCTTAACCAGTAAGCCACCTCTCCAGCTGGAATCTATTTATTAATTCTTGCTTACAGCTTCCACAGTTCCTCTACTAATAAGTGTGCCCACCACAACCTGGGAGTATGGCGTAGAGGTTTACAGGACAGGCTTTGCAGTGTCAATCAGCTAGATTCGTCTTCGTTGAATGGCTTTGAGCAAGTTACCTAATCCCTTTCTGCTTCAGCGTCCTTGTCTATAAAGTGGAAGCCACGATAGTGTTGCGACTCTTGTTAAGGTGTCACACCGTTGTGAAAAATAAACTGATTAACCTACGTAAAGACCTTAGAATCACCAGGCACATAGTAAGCAGTAAGTAAGAGCTCTCACACTATTATTCCTACCTCCCCAGTGTGCCACCCTCCCTTAAGTATGGCACTATGTGGCAACACTGTGTTCTCAGCCCACAGAGGTCACTCAATCTTCCAAACACACTACACTCTTCCTTGACCTCTGACTCTGTGCGTCCTTCCTTCTTCAAGAGCTGCTCACCACAGATGCCTTCTCTTCCCCAACTCAGTACAGTTTCTTTCTCTGAGAAAAGGAACATTGGTGAAATGAAAATCCTGGGCATTGGGTCCAACCCAGAGCTGACGGAACACCCTGCCACAGCCGCATGCTGCCCCTCTCTCCTCCTTCAGGCATGCCGCAGTCATGTGATGCGCTGATGCATGGGAAGGAACCTTCGTGAAAGGTACGTGCCTCTCACAGAGCCTGAACAAGGAAGGTAAGAAATGCAACACCTGCACGTTGCTTTTAAAGTGATGAGTGCCTCTCCCACAGACATGGCATTTTCAAACTTTAAAGAGAAGCCAAGTACCTTTGAAAGTTACTAACATTCGGGAAAATTGAAACTGACAGTATAAAAATATCAGGAGCTGGTGATGGTACACTGAAGTTTTCATGCAGCTGGCAGCATGTGGTATAAGATGGTAGAGCCACTTTGGAAAAAGTTTGACAGTTTCTTATAAATCTCAACATACCCTTATCCTATTAGTAACTGAGTCCCAGGTAGAATGAAAATATGAGCCTATTCAAAGCCTGCATGTGAAGTTAAGTAGCTACTGTAGTCATAATAGCTCAGAATTGGAAACAGTCCCAACATCACTCAATGTGTGAATGGACAGGGTGATATGTTCACCCAGTGGAACACTTCTCAGCAATAAGGAATGAACAGTCATGAATCTCAGGAGCATGATGCCAAGAGAAAGGCATCAGGCAGAAAGGATGGCATTTATACAGTGTTCTGGTAAAAAGAAAAACTATGGGGACAGAAGACGGGTCAGTGGTTAAAGGGCTGGAGTGATAGAAAACACGTCAGTGGTTAAAGGGTTAGGGGTGATGGGGGATTATGTACAAAGGGCAGCATTTTGGAACTAATTTTAGTGATCACAATGGGTTACATAGACAGCAACAGGGTGAGTTTTCTCGTATATAATGAAGTGAATTCTGGGGCATGCAAAGTGTATCTTCTAAGGCTCACTAACACATTCCGAGCACTGCCGGCTTCTGTTGCCCTGGGCCTACTTGCTGAGCTTGCAGCCCCTTGTAGGGGTTTCCCCTTGCAGAGCTCTGGAGTCCAGTCAGAGAGGCTGGATCCAATCTGCCATGACCAGCAGCTACCTGTCCCCTCACAGACTGAAGTGCTGTTCTGAAACCACCGAACCACCACAGCTCAAAATTAGCAGCTGAACCAGCGTTGTCTCCATCCCTGGCAAAGAGACTGTCACATGTCCAGTTCTTAGAAAGAGTTCCTCCGCTCTGTGCCGTAGGACATTTCCTGTGGGTCCTCCCTCCCATAGCCCTTTAAAATTGGGAATTGGGTATTTTAGATCCACCTAAAAAGAAACCTGCATGTGTGGCTGGCATTGACCCATAGGGGGCGTCGTGAGTTTCTCTTACTCCCCTCCCCGGCCTCTAAAGAGGTGGAGAGCAGATCTGCTTGGAGCTTGGTCCAGTCTCAGTGGAGTGTGCACATGGGGTTAAAAGACAAACTGTCATCTTTTTTTTTTCCTCTTCCTCCCACAGCCATTGCCTCCCCCAGGATGTAGCATGTGTGAGTGGACTCCAGGCTCTGAGTCATTCTTCTTGGCTTTTGAGGTCCCTTCTGAGCTTTTTGAGACGTTGACCTTGTAAAAGCTGAGAGTTTGGCTGCAGTTAGGGTTTGACTTTCCTTAGACATTCCTTGAATACAAAGCAGGAATTCCAAGTGGTTTCATAAGCTCTGCTTGAAGATTTAGGGCAAAATAGCAACTACTTGTGAGTTTCCTGTGTTGGTTTTAGACTTCTCTCCACATGAAAAGTATCTTCTCTGGAGCCTCATGGACAAGGAGTGAAGCCTTTCTGAGCAACTGTGATCAAGGACCTTCTCCACCTGCACACACCATAACACAGGAGGTGCCAAGTGACCCAAAGAGCAGGAAGGGAAATGAACACATTCATATTGAGAACCGGGTGAGCTCACCAGGGGTTTCAGGCACTCTCTCTCTCTTACCCTCAGGGCATGCCACGTGGAGGGTGTTGTTTATTCGCACATTAACAATAGCAAAATGGACCCAGACTGGAGAGTAACTTCTAGGTCACCCAACTGGCTCTGTGAAAAGATGGGGTTCATAAAATGCTACTCTTCTTTCTCTCCTCCCTTCCAACTTCTATGCTGTAAAACCTCATCTTTCTGATGATGCTAAGACAATACTCCATTCATTCACTCATTAATTCACCCAACAAATGTTGACTGAGTCTCTGCCTAGACCTTGGGGACACAGCTATGGACAAAGAAGTCAGAATGCCACCATCAGGGAATTTATATTCTAGTCAGGTGTGCTAGTGCACACCTTTAATCCCAGCACTTGGGAGGCAAAGGTAGGAGGATCACTGTGAATTCAAGGCCACCCTGAAACTACATAGTGAACTCCAGGTCAGCCTGAGCTAGAGCAAGACTCTACCTAAAACACACACACACACACACACACACACGCACGCACGCGCACACACACACACACTTATGTTCTAAGAGCAGAGAGAAATAAAAAATATCCTGTTCTCCCCAATCTCCCCCAACATAGTATTTCAACTACAGAATTGTAATTGCATGTTTAAATGGCGTCTCCCCATGCTTAGCTGCAGGCAACATGAGGGAATTCTGTACAATGCCTATGACATCCCCAGGGCGTGTTATATACTTGACATGTACAAGGTGTTCAATAAATGTTAGTGATGGAGAGCTCACATTTATTGAGCATTGCTTATGTTAGGAACTACTTTGAGGGATTTAGCAAGCATCAATTCATTTGATCCTCACCACTAGAGAGATGTGCTACTTGGCATCCCCATTTTACAGTAGACGAAACTGGGGGACTAAGAGGTAGAGTGGCTTGTCCAGACCTTCCCAGCCTCTGTTATGACAGCATTTCACACAATAGTTGATGCGTAGCAAGAGGTTAATGAGTTGCCATGGCAGCGATAAGGCAGTAGTCATTGCTGTCAGCTGGAGTGCCTGGAGCCATGCCTCTGTTGTTTTAGGAACAGAGCTTACAAAGCCCTTGTGAGATCTGTGAGAACCAGCCAGGACAGGAAGGCCCATGGGGCCAGTGGCAGAGAAAAGTTTACTGCTTTATGGCTTCTTTGGAGGTTGCTGGGGACTCCTCTGACCTCATTCGCTTGCCTTGGCTTCCACCAGGATTCACACTTGTAAGAACCAGCTCTAGCTACCCATCACCTGTCTTCAGACCATCCAGGGGAGTCAGGTCACCCTCTGATCAATTCTGTCCTCCTCCTTCCTGCTACCTGTGGCAGCTTGGCACAAAACCATGCTCCTAAGCCTTGGGTGGGAGGTACAGTTATGACTCCATGATCTCTAGCTTTGCAGATGTCTTTCCAGGCCCGAACAAACCCAATCCCATTGCGCCCACAGGCTGGTGGCAGAAGGCATGCTTGTACTTTGAGACACCCCTGACATGTGGGTGACCAGAGAAGTGAATGCCTGGCTCAAGTGGCAAGTTTGCTGAGCAGTTCTGGGAGGCAGGTAGCAGTCAGGGTGCCTGCAGCTCCAGGCAGGGGAGTTTGAGATTTTGGCTGGGCTCCAAGATCAGAGAGAAGAAGACATGGCACCCCGGAATTGGAAGTCCTGGGTCTAAACCCTCAGAGATCTGGTGCCCAGTCTTCCTCTTCCACCTACCTCCCTGTGTCCCCTAAGAGTTGCCAATCCAAGCAGGCATGGCATCTGCCACCAGGGCTGAGAGTCAAGATAATTACATCAGCTTTGGCATAGGCTCTGCCCCACTGACCAACCAGAACGGATTGAGCCAGCCATTACCAGAGCCTGTTTATGCTGACAGTTATCCCTGCAGGACGGAGATGTTGAGAGGCAGGTGTGGATGTGCGGGAGGAGGAGGTTCAGAAGGTGAGTGGCTATTTACCCATCACTTTAAAAACATGTCAATGCTGTCATAATTAGTACCACCTTGTCAGTGGGTCCAGGTTAGATGTCAAGCCTGCTGTTAAAATTTGAACCTTGAAAGGTTCCTCCTCCACAGCTCATGTGTTGAATGCTTGACTATTAGAGGGATATCCTTTCCAGTCTGTTCTCATCACATTCTCTGTTTCTCATCTGCCATGAAATGAACCTCTCTCACCTCCCATGCATTTCTGCCACCATGGTGATCTACCCAAGTTTATGGGCCCAAGTGACCATGGGCTGAGCCCTCTGAAACCATGAGCCAAAAAAAAAAAAAAATCTTTCCTCATTTAACATTGTTTATTGCTAACATAATTAACACAGATGCCTTAAACCAAAACTACATTCCCTCCCCAGCCTCTGGGGTTGTTGCTTTTGGCCAGTTCTGGGATGTCGGCTCTAAGCCAAACTCTCTATAATATCTGGTTCTGATCCATTCAAAGATGTAGCTTTCCTGACAGCCCTCACAGCCCCATTCCAGACCCTGCAAACCACCTGAGCCTTTATGCCCAGAGGTCACAGTCAGGGCCCACAGGACACCTCGAGCCTGCAAACAATCTATGGCTACTCTATGCTGTGTTTCTTAGCCATCTGAGTGAGTTGGCTTGCTTTAAAAGTCATAAAATGCCAGATTAAAATGTAAGTTTCTGGCTCCCATTGAGAAATCATAACTTGTGACAACACCGAGCCCTGAGCAGTGGCTAAGTTTCCCAGGCCCCCCTCACCCGGTTCCCTGCAATGCCTGTGTCTCTCTTTTCCCTCTCCCACCTGCCCCCTGTAGACCTTGAGTCAGTGACTTTGCCAGACTCCTCACCCTCTTCCCCACAGCCCCCAAGTGCCCATTGAATCCATCAGGTGCAGTGTCAGATGCTTTCAGAAAGAGGTTCAAAACTATTGGCTCCCCCTTGCTATCCAGAGTCTGCAGTCATCTCTCCCACCCTAAGGAAACAGGTTCCCACAAGTTCCTGGCAGGATTCTTTTCCCTGATAGTCATGTTATGCAGGCTGTCTACATCTGCAACCAGAGAGTACTAAACTTGGACTTTTACTTTCGCTTCGGATGCTGACTCAAGAAACTACTGAATAACAACAACAAAAATTGGGACTTGGACTAAGACCACATAGTATCCGCCATGCACTGTGCTGAGTGTTCTGTGTCATCTCATTCAATTCTCACAACCGTCCAATGACAGAGGACTTGTTACCATCCCGGGTCCAGATGAGAAAGTGAGCCCTGGAGAAGTGACCTGTCTAAGAGCAAAGTCAGGGGGACAGCCAGCACTGGAAGTCAAGTCTTTAAGACCTAAGAGATGAAGTCCGCTAAGTGGGAACCCAACATGGCACACAGCTACCCCTCAGCCTTCCCAGAGAGCCTCCCACCCAAAAGGGGACAGAGACACCTTCATCTCACACAAGTGCAGCAGCAGACACAAGTGCTGCCCCCAGGTTTCCCTGCCATTTTCCCCAAACTAGAGTCTTTACAGGCAACATTAATCCCTAGCACCAAAGGGTAGGCACATCCCAGCACAGCATCCTTGGACCATCTGACTCCAGACACCAGAAGCTAAGAAGGAAGGAAGCACAGATCAGGAAAAAAAAAAAATCTTTGAATGTCTTCCTATGTCCAAACCTAAAATAACCTTTCTCGGTCTGAGGGGGAGGCTGAAGTAAGGAAAAAGCGAAGGAGGCACACCCCACCAGGTCTGTTGGAGGAGGAAGTAAAAGCTAACCACAAGTTCACAGTGTGTCATGAAAACCCCTGACACTGCTTCCGGGGGTGGAGGGGAGAGGGGCAGGTGGGCAGTGCTCAGCTGAACTGAAGGTCCCACTTAGAAATCTCCTCAGAGCGGAGGCACAGGAGCACACAGGCTGCAGGGTGCACTGTGTGGCCGCAGGCCAGCAACAACCTCGCTAAGCTCTGGTACCTTGTCCATGAAGTGGGGGAGGAGGGGGTCACACGGGCAAGAGGACCAGAGCTCAGATCCCCAGCACGCACTTAAAGACCCACCTGGACTGTAAACCCAGCACACAGAAGATGGAGATGACGAGTCCCCAGGACAAGCTGGCTAGTTTGACTAGCCTAATTGATGAGCTCTGGGCTCAGTGAGAGACCCTGCCTCAGTAAATAAGGTGGGGAATCACTGGGAAAGAAACCCCACATCAACCCCTGGCCCTTACGTGCACACACATGCACCCACACATATGAGTGCTCATGTACACACACACACACACTGGGGATAATAAGAGTACCACTTCACAGAGTGTGTGATGACTGACAAAGCTCCTAACCACTGCCTGACACCCAGCCAGCACAGCTCTCCACTTTATTACCCCAAAGAGGAGATGCGATCACGCACCACCTCCCAAACTTCAGTCATGAGCCACCATCCTTTCGCACATCCACATGCTATGTATAATATTTCTTTGGCACTTGTATTTAATGCCATTTTTATTTCAGTGAAAGCAGTTTCAAATGAAACTCCATAAGAATGTGAACTCATAGGATCAATGTACAAATAATGTTTTTTTTCTAATACATGTTAACATGAAATAGAAAACTCGTAAAATGAACATTTTTAAATGCCTATTCTAATGGTTTTGAGGTGCTGCGGAGAAATAGGTAGATATATTCCTGATAAGTTGGGCCAACTGGTGTCACCCCATGGGGAAAATTTGGCACTGTCAAAATTATAAATGAGAGCTGGGGAGATGGCTTGGCAGTTAAATGCACTTGCTTGCAAGCCTGCCAGCCTGACTTCAACTCCTCAGCACCCACATAAAGTCTCATGCGAAGTGGTGCAGGAGTCCGCAGTCCCAAGGCACCTAGAGCAATGGGAGGTGGAGCCAGGAGAATCTAGAAGCCCACGGGCCAGCTAATATGGTGCTTACAAAGGGCCAAAAGCCCCACAAGGGAGACCCCATGTCAAGCAAAGTGGAAGGAGAGAAAAAATATCCCGAGATCATCCACAGGCCTCTACACGTGTGCCATGACATGCCTGCACCACATACATCATACACCTCCAAATGTGTGCCATGACATGCCTGCACCACATACATCATACACCTCCATATGTGTGCCATGACATGCCTGCACCACATACATCATACACCTCCAAATGTGTGCCATGACATGCCTGCACCACATACATCATACACCTCCATATGTGTGCCATGACATGCCTGCACCCACACACATTATACATCTCCACACGTGTGCCATGACACGCCTGCACTCACACACATCATATACCCACACACGTGTGCCATGACATGCCTGCACTCACATCACACACCTCCACACATGTGCCATGACATGCCTGCACTCACACACATCATACACCTCCACACGTGTGCCATGACATGCCTGCACCACACACATCATACACCTCCACATGTGTGCCATGACATGCCTTCACCCACACACATCATAAAACTGCACACATGTTCCATGACATGCCTGCACCCACATACATCATACACCTCCACACATGTGCCATGACACGTCTGCACTTACACACATCATATACCCACACACGTGTGCCATGACATGCCTGCACCACACACATCATACACCTCCACATGTGTGCCATGACATGCTTGCATGCACACACACATGCGCACGCACTTACACACATGCACACACAACATAAAAACTAAGAAATGCTTTGTTTCTTTGAGCGGTCACCTTACTTCAGGGATTTTCTTCTGGATCTATGACTGTCTACATAGAAAATAATCAACTCACTGGTTGGTTTTCTTTGTTTGCTTGTTTGTCACCCTTATTTGGATTTGTCTGGAGTTGGAGGCTTGACTACCCTACCTGCTCCTTCCAATGGACCCTGAGAACTTGTTTGCAGGGTCCAGGAGTGGGGTGAGCTACTCCTCCACCCTTGACCAAAGAATGGTCCTCCTCGACTGGGGAAAGGTTGTCCTCTTGGACAGAGCATTGACAGCAACACACATGGAGTGGGGCAGAAAGAAGGGGACATGTGCCTCACCAGCCGAATCAACAGACTCAACCCTGGAGATCAATGGGGTGACAGATGTCACAGCCAGATTACCCCTGATTGCTTATAGTAGCAGAAAAAGTTTTAGGTTTTTTTTTTTTTTTTTTTTTTTTGAGAGGGTCTCACACTGTAGAGCAAATGTAGCCCAGACTGACCTCAAGCTCAAAGCAATTTTCATGGTTCAGACTCCCCAGTGCTGGGATTACAAGTATGTGCCCCCAAGCTTAGTGCAAAACGTTTTAAGCAAGCCAAGTATTCTAGTATTGAGTATTTTCAGTTCTAGTGAGTCAGCCACACGTGGAAGATTATCTAGACATGAAGATAAAGGGCATCTCTGTATCAGTAGAGAAAAACTTCAAGGAGACATGTATGCGTGGTTTTAAAATCATTTAATAACTTTAAGTGATTGAACTCAGCTGGTACATATTTATTGTGCACCATGTGATACTTTGATATGTGTATGCATTTTGAAGTGCTCAGATGTTTGAAATCAATTATGTAATGTTCATGCTCAGGAGAGAACCCAGGACCTTGCACATGCTAAACATGTATTCTACACTGAGCTATCCCCTCAGCAAATATATATTTTAAGTGAATCTGAAAAAAATAAACCAAGGTGCCAAAGGATACATATTGCATGCTACCTTTTGTGGGAACCCATGAGACAGAATAAGAAGATATATTCTTAGCTTGGGGTAGAGGCACACACCTGTGATCCCAACATTTGGGAGGACGAGGTAGGAGGATGGGAGGTTTGCAGCCAGCCTGGGCAACATAAAGAGACTCCGGCTGCCAAGTTCAAATGAGGGCTAGGGGAATGGTTGGCATAAATGTTTGAAACACCAGACTTCCTTCTAAGCCCATCCTTCAGTTTCAAGGATGAGCTCCAACTGGGCAAACTCAGGAGGATTTTACAGATGTCCCCCTGGGCTCTTGCACTGTCATCAAAGTCAATGTTGGGGTTACTGGTAGCCGTGTTAAAGCTTCCCTCCACCTCTGGCAGTTCTTAGCTTGTTCAGTCTGGGTTGTTCAACTCCTTTTAAGTCGTCATTGTTTCCTCACCTAGACATGGGATGATGGATAAGACCTACTTCCTGGGATAAAATGAGAGTTTGGTGAGACATCACATGGCAACTACTTCAGTGTCCCTGGTGGACTTAAACCTCTGATGCATGTTCATTGTTATCATTAACTTCCTCTCATCCCCACGCCCCGGGTTTTGTGGTGCAGAGATGGAGCCCCGGGCCTTGCACATGCTAGACACGTGTTCTCCCACTGAACTATATCCCTACCCTCCCACTTTACTCATTTTTTAAATTCAAGTTCATGTCTTTCTAATTACTTGTAACCAATTTTCCCCATGTATTAATTAAGAATATTAAATATTCGCTCATGATGCATGTGGTATTTTTCTGGTTTTTAATTTGCTTTTTAATTTTGTCAATGATCTTCCTTCAGTTTAACCGAAGTGTAATTTCTCCCTTCCCCTCTATACTCTGTGTCTCTGCTGTCATATTTAGAAATTTCTTCCCAATGGTTTTTTTTTCCTAGTCCTTTCAAGATTTCACTCTTTTACAATGAAATCATTATTTCCCTTGGAATTCACTTTAGCAGGCTCTGAAAAGGACGTTTATTTCTTTTCTTAATGTTTAGCCAGTCGGAACAACAAACATATGCAATGTTTCTTTTCCCTGATGGATTGAAATGCTTCTTTTGCCACATGCTAATTTCTAATGTATCCTTTGTTCACTTTAAAATTTTCTCTTATGCTCCAGTGATCTCTCTATTCCTACTTCCACGTCACGCTATTGTAATAGATGATAAGCTTGCAGTAACGCAGTATCACCCAGCTCGACTTTCACATTTGTCTTGGTTATCTTACTTCTTCATTAACTTTTTCTTCCATTTATTTTGTTTTGATTGTCATATGAGGCAGTGTAATATACTGGTAGCCCTTCTGCCAACCAGGCCTGCCCTTCTGAAGGCTCCTTCCAAAAAACCTGTGACCTATTGTTTCAGACAGGTTCTCATTGCTGGCTGAAATCACCTGACCAAGAGCAGCTTGTGAGGAACAAAAAAGATTTATTTTGCCTTACAGACTTGAGGGGAAGCTCCGTGATGGCATGAGCAGAAGGTGGACATCACCTTCTGGCCAACATCTGGTGGATAACAGCAACAGGACAGTGTGCCAAACACTGGCAAGAGGAAGCTGGCTGTAATACCCATAAGCCCCACCCCTACAATACACTGCCTTCAGGAAGTTTTAATTCCCAATTTTCCATCTGCTGGGGACCTAGCATTCAGAACACCTAAGTTTATGGGAGACACCTGAATCAAACCACCACATTCCACCCCTGACCCCCATAAACTGATAGCCTTACATGATGTAAAATTTAATGCATTCATCCAACTTTAAAAGTCCCCATAGTTTTTATCAATCCCAATGATGTCCAAACATCCCCATAGTCTAAGATCTTTTAACTGAGCCATATATATCAAAAAAATGAAACAAAACAAAAAAACAAAAACCAAAACCATAATGGCACAGCATAAACATTCACACTGCAAAATAGCGCATTGGGCATAACAAAGAAATATTCAACCAATACAAGATTTAAAACAACCAGGGCAAACATCAAACTCTGTAGCTTCAAGCCCAACAACTCTAGTCAGTGACAAATATCCAAGTCTAATAATTCTAACCAGTGACCAGTCTCTGGAGTTCCAATTCCGCCCCTCCAGCTAGGCTACTCACAGTCCCAGAAAGCTTCATCCAGTGCCAGCAGATCGCCTTGGCAACCATCCCATAGACCTGGCATCGCCATTGTGTCTCCATTGCAACCCACAGTCCATGCACATGGCTCCATTGGGTCTACATGCAGTTAATCCAACAAGCCCAATTCACAATGCCCATGGCCATTTCCAAAATATAAAACTGTGTTGCAAATTCAATGACCCTCTCTTTCCTGCATTTGTTATACTCCATAATACCAAGGGGACTGCCAGTTTGTTAAGCCGGGGAATGATGCTGACTTTGTTTGTTTATTTATTTGGTTTTTTTGTTTGTTTGGTTCTTGAGGTAGGGACTCACTCTAGCCCAGGCTGACCTGGAATTCACTATGTAGTCTCAGGCTGGCCTCGAACTCACAGTGATCCTCCTACCTCTGCTTCCCAAGTGCTGGGATTAAGGGCATGTGCCATCACACCCGGTAAAGCCAACTTTGAAGAACAGGACACTCCAGCATTCATGCCCCTTCAAAAGACTCTGTATTCTTTTTTTTTTTTTTTTTTTTTTTGGCGAGGTAGGGTCTCACTCTGGTCCAGGCTGACCTGGAATTAACTATGTAGTCTCAGGGTGGCCTCGAACTCTCGGCGATCCTCCTACCTCTGCCTCCCGAGTGCTGGGATTAAAGGCCCACGCCCAACGACTCTGTATTCTTCCTGCTGTCCCAATGCAGGTGAACTGGCCCAATCTCAATGGTAGTAATTTCTCAAACAATTGCAGCTGAATGGGTAGCAGTTTGGGCTCAAAGAATTTATTTTTTCTGTGCCATAGCCTTCTGCTCACACCAGTCCATTTCTACACAATGCAACCCTGCACAAGTTTACAGGACACAGACAAACAGAGAGCAGCAGGCCTTTCACACAAACTGCTTCTAGCCCAGTCCAGGTGAAGGAAGCTCTTTCTCACCCTGCACTCTGGTCTTTCAACTCTGACCAGAATAGTCCACCAAGCTATATTTACAGCACTGCAAGGCATCTCTTAGGCCAATATTTCAAATTCTTCCACATTCTTCTCAAAAATCATCCCCAAAAGGCCAAAAGCCACACAAACAGGTTTCTAGCAGCAATAATTCCACTTCTCGGTACCAACTTTACTGTTGGGGTCAGGTTCTCATTCCTAGCAGAAAACACCCAACCAAGAACAGTTTGGGAGGAAAAAGGTTTATTTTGCCTTACAGACTTGAGGGGAAGCTCCGTGATGGCAGGGGAAACTACGGCATGAGCAGAGGGCGGACATCACCTCCTGGCCAACATCAGGTGGACAACAGCAATAGGACAGTGTGCCAAACACTGGCAAGAGGAAGCTGGCTATAACACCCACAAGTCTGCCCACAACAATACACTGCCTCCAGGAAGCTTTAATTCCCAAATATGCCATCAGCTGGGAACCTAGCATTCAGAACACCTAAGTTTACGGGAGACACCTGAATCAAACCACCACAGCTATAGTGCCAGCTGGTTGTGGTAGAACATTCAACCTCATGCAACTTACAAAGGAAGAACTGAGCCAATCAGAATCAAGAACAAGGAGTTGTGCAGAGATGGGTGCTGCTGAGCTAATATGAAGGATGTGGTGGGATGCAGGATCAGGGATGGCGTGGAATGGAGAAAGGATGACAGAGAATTCATGTATAGTTTGTGTCTTTCTTTATGACTTCCCAAAAAGAATTTTTTTGCCCCTAAACTCTTCTTAGAGCTTAACAATTTATTACTATGCATTATATCTTTTTAAAATTAATTTTATATAATAATTACATAAAATAATTTAAAATAGGATTTTTATCATTTTAACTGGTTATTGCTAAAATGCAGAATTATTATTTATGTGCTTATTTTATAGCCAGATAATATTTAAAATGATTGAGGAAATGTGTGTTGTTTCATGGGGTTTCCTGGTAGACAACAAGCGGCTTTCAAGGTAAGCTAGTTTTTTCCACTCGAGGATTTATAGCTCATCAGCTAGGCCTGAGGTTCCTTTGTGACACACAGGCAAATCTCTGCCAGAGATCTATGCCCAGCCCCAGCAGAACCCCTCACAGCCATGGAGAACCACCACTGAGACGAGGAATACTGGAACCTCAGAACACTGTGTAAGAGCTGCAATAAGGGGCTGAGGGAATAACTCTGTTGGTAAAACATGTGCCGTGCAGGCATGACGGCCTGAGTTCAGACCCACATAAAATGCCAACTGAGGTGGCATACAGCTGCAGTCCCAGCATTCTGGAGGTGAAGACAAGGGGATCCTTGGTGCTTGCTAATGGAATCGGTAAGCTCCAGATCAGTGAGAGACCGTGTCTCAATAAGTAAGAAGGACAGCAGTTCAGGAAGACACCTGACATCCACCTCTGGCCTTCACATGCATGCACACATATGTGTATCTGCACATGCATGAGTGTCCACACACCTACAAACATGCATATGCCTACACATGCACATCAC
Source organism: Orientallactaga sibirica (assembly GCA_036365145.1). Taxonomy (NCBI): domain Eukaryota; kingdom Metazoa; phylum Chordata; class Mammalia; order Rodentia; family Dipodidae; genus Orientallactaga; species Orientallactaga sibirica. The sequence continues at coordinate 482,548 of JAEOAD010000794.1, read as the reverse complement.
ATACACATGCAAATAAAAAGAGACCTCAGCCCCTCTCCTGATGGCAGCCAAGGGCCACACCCTTCACATGAGGCATAAGTATGATGCATCTCCTGAGTCTAAAACTTCAAATTCTAAAATGTTCCAAAATCTGAGACCTTTTGAATACTGACATAATGCCACCCTTGACATCATGAGACAGGTCACAGTCAAAACACAGTACAGGATGGAGAGATGGCTTAGCAGTTAAGGTGCTTGCTTGCAAAGCCTAAGGACCCAGGTTGGATTCTCCAGGCCCCACCTAAGCCAGATGCACAAGGTAGTACACATGTCTGGAGTTCACTTGCAATGGTTAGAGGCCCTGGTGCACCCATTCTCTCTCTTGTCTCAAATATAAGTAAATAAATAAAATGACAGATATACTATAAATATCTCATATAAAATTACCTTCAGGCTATATGTATATGATATACAGAAAACAAATTCTGTGTTTAAACTTAGGTCCCATTCCTAAGATACCTCATTATGTATACAAAAACATTCCCAAATTATCAGATGCCTGAGTTGTCAAGTGCTTTCTGGTCACAAGCTTTTAGGATAAGTGATACTCAATGTATACTCCACCCATCCTCGTGGCCTCCACCCAGTGCCCTTGCTACTGCCTGGCCCCTGTTCTTGAACTTGTAAGTCTTATTCAGTTCTGATTCCTGCTGGCAACCAAGGGCAGCCAGTGAAGCCACAGCCACCCATTCGCCTCTAGAGTGAGTGTGCAGTGGAGAAGTGAGTGTCCTCTTCCACAGCACACACAAGCACTCTTCCTTGTTCCTCTGGAAGGCCAAGCAGATACAGTGACACATATGTGTGCATGCATGTGAAGGCCAGAGGTGGATGTCAGCCCCACCCTAAGTGGCTTCCAAGACTCACACACTGGATCTAAAGATCCAGATCTAATTGTGAGCCCAAATTAGGAGGGCTGAGAAGCTACCTCCTTCCCAGCAGGTGAGGGTTGGAACTGGTCAGGTGACCACATCTCTTCCCGCCCCAACACCACCTGAGCTCAGTACCACAGACATGATTTCCTAGGACACTCCGAAAGCAAGGATCCAGGTAAGGTTGCTTTGATCCACACACCAGCACCACCACCTCCAAACTGTGTTGCTTGGATCTGTTTTTTAACTTCAACACGCTTTAGTTTTCTTGTCATTAACTAGGGATAACTACTTGTTTCATGAGATGGTTATAGGGAAGGAATTACAGTTGTCTGAGCCAGGTGTAGTGGTGCACAGCTGTAATCCCAGCCCTCAGGAGGCTGAGACAGAAGAATCGTGAGTTTGAGGCAAGCCTAGGTTACATAGGGAGACCCTGTCTCAAAAACCCAAAACCAAAAGAGGGAAATAAAATACAAAAGAAAACAGTTGCCCAAGACAGAGTAGGCACTCAATACATGCCAGCTGTTACAAAGTGTGAATGACTTCCCTGGGGCCTCCGTGGCTACTGTGTTGCAACTTTTCCTAGCAAACCCAGCTTATATTTCCACTTCTTGGGCTCATCCTGATCTCCAGTGCTAGGCCTCTTCACGAAATCTACAAGCCAATCATGGATGTCCCCGCTTGTTCACTCAGTGCTTGTTCACTCAGTGCACTATTGAGCATCTTGTGTTTCCGATGCTCTGCAAAATCAGACACCCTTGCGGCTCCATGTGTACTTAGGGAGACACAGGAACATAGGAGGGCACACTCCCAGGACCAGGGATGGCAGTGGATGGAGGAAGGGAGAGGGGGAGCTGCTTAGGGGCTGGAAAGAAAGTATGACATAGGGTTCAGCTGGACAGAGGAGTCAGGTGCTGCCCTGGGGAGACAAAGTTCCCGCTGAGATCTGCAAAATGAGTGTGAGCCAGACACAGGGTTCTACTTCAAACTAGGGAGACCCAGATACCAGTCTCACTGCCTCCCAAACCTGGTTCACAGCTCAGACCCCTCAGCCAGGAGATCCCAGTCCCATGACGCAAGTCCCCAGACACCAAAACTAGAGTCAAAAGTCATTCCCAGCTCTGTTACTTCCCAGTAGAAGGGCCTTGAACAAATGACTTAACCTTTATGAGCCACGATTACTTGATTCCTGTAGAAAAACACTAGCATTAAGAGCATGCCTGGCAAGGTCAGACTACCTAGAAGTCACTCTAACTCAATGGTTTCCCAGCTGCATGCCTTGGGCAGGTTCCCTAAGCTCTCTATGCTCTGGTTTCCTCATCTTTAAAATTAAGATCATAAAATAATTAAGCCAGGTGCTATGGTGTATGGAGGATCTTGAGTTTGTGGTCATCCTAGGCTACATAGCAAGTTCCAGGCTAGTCCTGGCTACACAGAGAGACCCTGTCTCAAAAGAAAAGAATGAAATTAATACTATAGTAATAACAATAGCACTGAATCCTCATAGGATTCTAAGAATTGCATGGATAAATATTTGTAAAGGGCTCGGTACAGTGCCAGGCACACAGTAAACCTACAGAAGAATTTGTTGGGTATGATCAATAAATGTCCATGGGCTAGAGAGATGATTCAGCGATTATAGGCACTTGCTTGCAAAGCTTGAAGGCCCAGGTTCAATTCCCCAGTAACCGCATAAAGCCAGACATACAAAATGGTGCATGTACCTGGAGTTCGTTTGCAAGGGCAAGAGGCCTGATACACCTATGCTCTCTGAAATAAATAATTTTTTAAAAAATTAAGTTCTTGTTATCTAGTTTTGTGAAGCTTTGGGAGGCCATTCTATTGTGCCCAGTGCTGCGACTACTGTACATTAACCAGGCGAGCTTAAAGTAAAATCGCTATCTCATTTTGAGGAAGCCATGTACAAGGTGTAGTCTCAGGTCCCACTTCAGAAGGAAGAGGGACTGTGTTGGTTTTCCCCTGTGCGTTTGGACAAGCTCAGGCTGTGCATGGAGTGCCACCTTTCCCTAGGGAGGCTGCTCAGAGCAGTCCCTGCCCATACCATACAGTAGTCAGTTCAGGCAGTAGTCACCCTGCAGCCAGTGACATTCTCACGTTATAAATAAACCCTTTAGCACTCACAAAACACCACCATCCACCAGTGGAGGGATGTACGCTCTCTTGCTCTCTCTCTCTCTCTCTCTCTCTCTCTCTCACACACACACACACACTCTTACACACGATGCAGAGCTGGTTGCCTGGACACAAGACCATGACACAAGGTGACTCCATTTGCAAAGAAGATGATAGAGCATGGGGCACATTCAGGCATGCATGTCAGAGGAGCAGTATGGGCCTTTGTGAGAAGCACATAGAGAGTTTGTGAATTAGATAGGCGTCCCCTGGACCTGTCAAGGATATTGCTGAAGCACATGCCGGCTGGGCATAGCAGTGCCTGGGATGGGGAAGCCAAAAGCCTGCCCAGGGAAGGCTCCAATTCTCATAGTCCCAGCTCTTAGGAGCCGGGATCCGAAGCTGTTTGGTCCACCCAGACAAGGGAAGACGAGCTCTGTTCACTGTACTCTGATGCTCAAGTCTAGGCTTCCGTTTGCCAGCCCTCATCCCACCCTCCGTCCTGCACCAAGAACAGCACAAGGTACCCTCTCGGCAAACAGAACAGCTGCGTGCCCCTTCGGACTTAGGTGGGGAGAGCAGACACAGGCTCACTTTCAGGGACTCTGGTCAGGGTGACAGTAACTGTCTGTCATTACAGTAACGGCTCTCAGAGGGGGCTCTGCCACGTGCCATACTGTTGAGAGTTTCATATCTTCCTAGTCCATTTCATCTTTACCCTTCATGAGGAATAGTTTTATTATTATCCTCACCATGCAGGGGAGAAAACCAAGGCACAGATAGGTGTGTGCAGCTAGAAGGCTACGCAGCTGAGACCCAAGCCCAGGCACTCCGGCTCCTAAGGTCCATGCGCTTCCTTAATGTGTAGGACCACATCCCTGAGCCTGTACATGTCACTCTGCCCTCATCTCCAAACTGCCACTGAAATACCAGAAGGTATAGTTTAAAAATAGGAGAAAATCTATTCTAGCCCAGAAATCAGAGAAAGATGCCAAACAAATGCCAGGGACTCTTGATTGCTCTTTGGTACAAAAAGCAATGAGTCTGGGAGGGAGGGAAAGGCAGCTGGGCCTGGCTGCTCTCTCCTCAGCCACCAAATTAAAAAGATACTGGAGTAAAGGCTGGACATAGAGCCGAGTGGTAGAGTGCTCGTCTAGTTTGCACAAGACCCTAGGTTCAAGTCTCAGCACTACAGAAAGAAAGAAAGAAAGAAAGAAAGAAAGAAAGAAAGAAAGAAAGAAAGAAAGAAAGAAAGAAAGAAAGAAAGAGAGAGAGAAAGAAAGAAAGAAAGAGAGAAAGAAAGAGGGAGAGAAAGAAAGAGGGAGAGAGAGAGAGGGAGAGAGAGAGAGAAAGAAAGAGAGAGAGAGGGAGAGAGAGAGGGAGAGAGAGAGAAAGAGAGAGGGAGAGAGAAAGAAAGAAAGAAAGAAAGAAAGAAAGAAAGAAAGAAAGAAAGAGAGAGAAAAGAGAAAGATAGGTAATGGATGGTAAATGGGTAGACAGATGATAGAATTAAATTTAAAAATGTGAACAATTTTGGGCCCATCACTTTGTCATGGATAGTAGAGGAAGGCATGTGGGCCCCAGCCCTCCCTGGGGAGCTATTGGCAGTTAATGGTTGTTGGGAGAGGAGGAGACGTTTTCTTCAGTTTGGTCACTGGTATGTGCATGTGCTCTGGTAAATAATCCCTAGCCGTGCTCACGCAGGTACACACACACACACACACACACACACACACACACACGCACAGTGAAGGCAGAGGAGGGACTAACTGGGGAGAAGAATGCACTCAGTGGGAGGGGAAGTGGGAGAGGGAAGAGAGAAGGTATTATATACATGTATAGAAATTATCAATAAATAAAAATGTGAAAGCTTGAATAGGAAGGTCTGATTCAGAGAGTAGATAATTGGCCTAATGCAGGAAGTGGAGGTAGGTTCTAGCAGGTTCCCATGCCGTCCCTGGCAGCAGCAAGCATCCAGGAGAGTTTTCAGAATTAGTACTACCCTCCCAAAGCCCACAGGAGCCTTCTGCAGATGCAATCAAGAGTACTCCCACCAGCAGGGGGCGCTGTAGCAGTTGGTTCCTTGCCATGTGCCAAGATCAGGGACATGGATGTGTGTGGGCAGCCTGTTCAAATCTCACGAGCAAGGGAAAAAACTTCTGCATGCCTGGGAACTTCCCTCTCTACCACCCAAAGCAGGCTGATGTGACTAAATCTGCATTTTTCTTTCCCCTCCTCTCATACCTTGTGGCAGTCCCCACCTGCACAGGTAGAAGTTAGAAACTAGAAATCTACAGAATGAATCCAGCCCAGAAACATGTTTAAAAATTACTTTAAAAAAAGGGCAGGGGGAGGGTCAATCTAAATTCAAGATATTGTGAATAAGACTTATGTAAAATTACTTTTTTGAATAATGGCACATCTAGAAGCTATAGACTGTTACTAGAAATTTTTCAGTACCTGGGATGGGATACCTTCCAGTGAGTTGTTGGCCAAGGAGGTCCTGGTAGCCTCCAAAACATTAAAGGCTTTTGCCAAAGCCCTTGGTTTCCCTTGAGAAACAGATAGTAAGACCCTGTTGCTGAAGGCATCTCATGCCTGAGAGGCAAGGTCACTGAGAAAGCAAGCTGGTGCGAAGCAGAAAACCTTCTCCCTGTAGACCAGCCAACTGAAAGCTGGAAAAAGCTGCACTGCATGCAGGGTATGGGAGACAAAAGTCATCAGCAGTGAAAACAGTGGACGCTGAATATTCAAGTTTGGCCAGACAGGCCCAAGGACTGAATGGGTGCAATAGTGGCATGTCTACTCTTGGGGTAACCAACTGCTCCATAATTGGACTGAAGGCCCTCTCTACGGAAGGGAATACATGCCTGGTACTGAAAAACCTAAGCAAAAGTCTATGGCAGGTGAGGTCATGAGCCTTAGGGGTATAAAGCCTGCTCTTGTCTGACTAAATGTATATTTTATTCCCACCAAGCTGCCCTGAAAATACTACACTTCATGTTCATATTCACATATTAACGCTACTCTCACTTCTGGTTAGAGAAGCTTCTCTTTTCAGATGGCGATGACCACTGAGATGACCCAAAAGGCAACATAGTGCTGAGAAGAAGGGATGGAGGAGTGCCCAGCACTGAAACACTTCTGTCACACCCTCCAAGGCTCAGGGACCATTGCGGAAGAGGGGGGCGGATAGAATGGAAGAGCCAAAGGAAGGGTATGACCTCTTACAATGCAACTGCCCAGACAGAAATTGGCCTCGATATCCATGACCTTACAGTGCCTAGCAATACCTCCACAAGACCCTCAAAATAGAAGAAAAAGATGATGACATCAAATTAAAAGAGAGACTAATGGAGAGAGGGAGGGGATATGATGGAGATTGGAGTTCTAAAGTGGAATGGGGGGAGGGGAGGGGAATATCCGGTGGGGTTTTTTTGTATGTAAGTATAAAAGTTATCAATAAAAAATAATTTAAAAAATTACACCACAGGGAGTTGGAGAGATGGCTCAGTCATTAAAGTCCTTGCATAAAGCACCCGAGCTTGGATCCCCAGAACCCATGTAAAAGCCAGGTGTGGTGATACACTTGTAATCTCAGAGTTGGAGAAGATAGACAAGATCTCAGAGTCATACTGGCCAGCTGAACTTCAGGTACAGTGAGAGACCCGTCCCAAAATCAAGGTAGAGAATGGTTGAGAAAGATACCTGACTAAATATTTTGGATTATTAATTTTCAAGCAGAGAGTGGGGGTAGAGAATGGGGGAGAGAATGGGTGCACCAGGGCCTCCTGTCACTGCAAAAAAAAACTCCCGACACATGTGCCACTTTGTGCATCTGGCTTTGCATGGGTACTGGGGAATAAAACCCAGACTACCAGGCTTTGCAGTCAAGCCCCTTTAACCATTGAGCAATCTTTCCAGCCCAGACACCTGACTTTGACTTCTGCCCTCCATATATATGTGTACACACACAAGCGTGCACACAGACATGCATATACACATTTGCCCCTACACAAACACTCAAATACACACACACACACACACACACACACACACACACACACTTAGGCAAAAAATACATCACAGTGATAATTTTCAAATTATTTGCCAGTATCTGGACTTGAGGAACTGCAGGCTTCAGTGGAAACACTGGAAAATCTAGACCTTGGTCCCATAAAGACAAAGTAGACAAAAATGGAGCTTCCAGACAGGGTGTGGCCAGCTAGGCAGACACTCTAGTTACCACACTTAGTTTGTTGACTTTCTGCCTGGCCCCTGCTAGCTTTGAAGTTGGGCATCCTGATGAGTTGAATGATTGGGGGGAGGGAAGCTTTTAATGTCACGTGACCACACACTAAGCTTTGAGCTAAGCAGCCTGACCAGAGAAAGCCTAGCGAGTAATTGTCCCTGAGCCAGGGTAAGGCCCCTGGGACACTTCTCCACAGTGGCTGCTCCAGCCCATCCTCCCACCAGCAGCGTGCAGATTCTAACTTCTCCACACCCTCCCCAACACCTATGTCTTTCAGATTCTTTTAAATTAGCATCCATTCTTAGAGGCATAAGGTAAGATCTCATTGTGGTTTTGATTCGCATTTTCCTGGCGATCAGCGATACAGGCATTTTTTTTGCACTTTTAAAATTATTCTTTTTAAACTAGCATGCACCTAATGCATTACATGTTGACATGTTCAAACATATATGTTATGGCACTTGACCATTCTTTTTTTGTATGCCTGTTGGTCATTTGTACGTTTTCTTTGGAGAAATGTGTAACCAATTCCTTAGCCCACAAAACACAAGAAAGTTCCACAAAACATTAAAAATGGAACAACCAGAAGCCGGGCGTGGTGGCGCATGCCTTTAATCCCAGCACTCGGGAGGAAGAGGTAAGATAATCGCCTTGAGTTTGAGGCCACCCTGAGACTCCACAGTGAATTCCAGGTCAGCCTGAGCTAGAGTGAGACTCTACCTCGGAAAATAAAAATAATAAAATTTTAAAAAACAATAAAAATAAAAATGGAACAATCAGGGGTTGGAGAGATATCTTAGCAGTTAAGGCACTTGCCTGTGAAGCCTAAGGACCCAGGTTTGATTCTCCAGACCCACATAAGCCAGATGCACAAGGGGGCACGTGCATCTGGAGTTCATCTACAGTGGCTGGAGGTCTTGGTGCACCCATTCTCCCCCTCCCCTCTCCATATATATATAATCTGCTGCTCTCTCTCTCACAAGTAAGTAAGCAAATAAATAAATAAAACAACCAGGGCCCAGAATGGCTTAGCAGTTATAAGCACTTGTTGCTTAGTGTGAGGGCCTGGGAATGACTGAGGTTACCAAGTCTGACCCCCACAACCCATATCAAAGCTGGGCACAGCACCTCCGTAACCCTAATTTGCAGAAGGCAGAGACTGGAGACTGACCAGGGCTTGCTGAATAAAAATGGCAGCTGCAGGTTAAGGGAGGGACCCTGTCTCAAGGAAGTACACAGATGAGTAATAGAAGGGCACCCAAAGTTTTCCTTTGACCTCCACACACACCGTCATGACACACACATACATACACATACACACACACACACAGAACAACCATATGATGCAGTAATCTCCTTCGAGGTATTTATCCAAAAGAACTGAAATTAGGATCTTATAGAAATTAGCACTTCCATGTTCATTGTGGCGTTATCCACAGTGGCTGAGCTGCAGACACAACTAAGCCCCTCACTGGTGACTGAATAAAGAAAGTGTGGCACATCCATACAATGAAATACTCTTCAGACACAAGAGAAGGAAAGTTTCCAATATAATGAAACATGGATGAATCCTGAGGATGTGATTCTAAGGGAAATAAGCCAGCCAAAGAAAGATTCCCTTTAGATGATGTATCTACAATAGTCAAGTGCGTAGAATCAGAGTAGAATGCTGGTTGCCTGAGGCTGTGAGGGAGAAACAGGCAGTTACTAATCAATGGACATAAGGTGGCTGAATAATCTCTACAGACCTGTTGTACACTGGGGTGCTGCAGTTCATAATGACATCTTGTACAGTGGGGTGCTGCAGTTCATAATGACATCTTGTACAGAGGGGTGCTGCAGTTAATAATGACATCTTGTACAGTGGAGTGCTGCAGTTAATAATGACATCTCGTACAGTGGGGTGTTATAGTTAATAATGACATCTTGTACAGTGGGGTGCTGCAGTTAATAATGACATCTTGTACAGTGGGGTGCTGCAGTTAATAATGACATCTTGTACAGTGGGGTGCTGCAGTTAATAATGACATCTTGTACACTGGGGTGCTGCAGTTAATAATGACATCTTGTACAGTGGGGTGCTGCAGTTAATAATGACATCTTGTACAGTGGGGTGCTGCAGTTAATTATGACATCTTGTACAGTGGGGTGCTGCAGTTCATAATGATATCTTGTACAGAGGGGTGCTGCAGTTCATAATGACATCTCGTACAGTGGGGTGCTGCAGTTAATAATGACATCTCGTACAGTGGGGTGCTGCAGTTCCTAATGACATCTCGTACAGTGGGGTGCTGCAGTTAATAATGATATCTCGTACAGTGGGGTGCTGCAGTTAATAATGACATCTTGTACAGAGGGGTGCTGCAGTTAATAATGATATCTTGTACAGTGGGGTGCTGCAGTTAATAATGACATCTCGTACAGTGGGGTGCTGCAGTTCATAATGACATCTCGTACAGTGGGGTGCTGCAGTTAATAATGACATCTCATACAGTGGGGTGCTGCAGTTCATAATGACATCTCGTACAGAGGGGTGCTGCAGTTCATAATGACATCTTGTACAGAGGGGTGCTGCAGTTCATAATGACATCTTGTACAGTGGGGTGCTGCAGTTAATAATGACATCTTGTACAGTGGGGTGCTGCAGTTCATAATGACATCTTTTACAGTGGGGTGCTGCAGTTCATAATGACATCTCGTACAGTGGGGTGCTGCAGTTCATAATGACATCTTGTACAGTGGGGTGCTGCAGTTAATAATGACATCTCGTACAGAGGGGTGCTTATAGTTAATAATGACATCTTGTACAGTGGGGTGCTGCAGTTAATAATGACATCTTGTACAGTGGGGTGTTATAGTTAATAATGACATCTTGTACAGTGGGGTGCTGCAGTAAATATTGACATCTTGTACAGTGGGGTGCTGCAGTTAATAGTGACATCTTGTACAGTGGGGTGCTGCAGTTAATAATGACATCTTGTACAGTGGGGTGCTATAGTTAATAATGACATCTTGTACAGTGGGGTGCTGCAGTTAATAATGACATCTTGTACAGTGGGGTGCTGCAGTTAACAATGACATCTTGTACAGTGGGGTGCTGCAGTTAATAATGACATCTTGTACAGTGGGGTGCTTATAGTTAATAATGACATCTTGTACAGTGGGGTGCTGCAGTTCATAATGACATCTTGTACAGTGGGGTGCTGCAGTTCATAATGACATCTTGTACAGAGGGGTGCTGCAGTTAATAATGACATCTTGTACAGTGGGGTGCTGCAGTTAACAATGACATCTTGTACAGAGGGTGCTGCATAGTTAATAATGACATCTCGTACAGTGGGGTGTTATAGTTAATAATGACATCTCGTACAGTGGGGTGCTGCAGTTAATAATGACATCTTGTACAGTGGGGTGCTGCAGTTCATAATGACATCTTGTACAGTGGGGTGCTGCAGTTCATAATGACATCTTTTACAGTGGGGTGCTGCAGTTCATAATGACATCTTGTACAGAGGGGTGCTGCAGTTCATAATGACATCTTGTACAGTGGGGTGCTGCAGTTAATAATGACATCTTGTACAGTGGGGTGCTGCAGTTCATAATGACATCTCGTACAGTGGGGTGTCAGTTCATAATGACATCTCGTACAGTGGGGTGTTGCAGTTAACAATGACATCTTGTACAGTGGAGTGCTGCAGTTAATAATGACATCTCGTACAGTGGGGTGTTATAGTTAATAATGACATCTCATACAGTGGGGTGCTGCAGTTAATAATGACATCTTGTACAGTGGGGTGTTACAGTTAATAATGACATCTCATACAGTGGGGTGCTGCAGTAAATATTGACATCTTGTACAGTGGGGTGCTGCAGTTAATAGTGACATCTCATACAGTGGGGTGCTGCAGTTAATAATGACATCTCGTACAGTGGGGTGTTATAGTTAATAATGACATCTCATACAGTGGGGTGCTGCAGTTAATAATGACATCTTGTACAGTGGGGTGCTGCAGTTAACAATGACATCTTGTACAGTGGGGTGTTATAGTTAATAATGACATCTCGTACAGTGGGGTGTTATAGTTAATAATGACATCTCGTACAGTGGGGTGCTGCAGTTAATAATGACATCTCGTACAGTGGGGTGTTATAGTTAATAATGACATCTCATACAGTGGGGTGCTGCAGTTAATAATGACATCTTGTACAGTGGGGTGCTGCAGTTAACAATGACATCTTGTACAGTGGGGTGTTATAGTTAATAATGACATCTCGTACAGTGGGGTGTTATAGTTAATAATGACATCTCGTACAGTGGGGTGCTGCAGTTAATAATGACATCTTGTACAGTGGGGTGCTGCAGTTAATAATGACATCTTGTACAGTGGGGTGCTGCAGTTAAAAATGACATCTTGTACAGTGGGGTGTTATAGTTAATAATGACATCTTGTACAGTGGGGTACTGCAGTTAATAATGATATCTTGTACACTTGCACATTCAGTAAGAGGGTCATCTCCTATGAAGCATTCTTTAAAACATAAAATAAGGTAGCTGCCTGAGGGGAAAGAGGCAAATTAATGGTTGCCTGGGTAGCGGTTAACTTGAGGTGGGAGATATAGGGACTGGAAGTGGAATAAAGGCTTCTGATTCCAAAGAAAAGTTCATGGCTGGGAATTCCTCTAGCTGGATACCTTTCCACAAATAACAAATAGCTTTCAAAAAATGTGTGACTATGCCGGGAGTGGTGGCGCAAGCCTTTAATCCCAGCACTCAGGAGGCAGAGGTAGGAGGATCGCCGTGAGTTCAAGGCCACCCTGAGAAGACAAAGTGAATTCCAGGTCAGCCTGGACTAGAGTGAAATCCTACCTCGAGAAACCAAAAAAAAAAAAAAAAAAAAAAAAAAAAAAAAGTGTGACTAGCCTAGACCATAGCCAGAAGCTTTGATCCTCCATTCCAAATTCCTTGGAAAGGGAATCTGGTTGGCTCAGCCTGGGAGGTGTTCGTATGCATCTGGACCCAGTGGGGTCTGAGGCTGTGGGGCAGCAGGCCTGGAAGGTCACATGGAAAGGGCATGCTCAGAGCCAAGGGTTGTTGTTTCCCTTAGCTGTGTCCGGGGTGCAGAGTAGAGGGCAGCAGGCGGTTTGGGATGCCAGGTAAGAACCTGTCTGTAAACATTATCTGTGTTTGAATGTGAGTTCACTCATCATCAGATATCCTTGAATAAGTCACTTGTGCAAGTGTGAGGGCCTCCGTTTCCTCTTCTGTGAGATGTGGCTGAGCCTGTCTCATAGGGTACAATGAAGGACAAGGAGCTAATACATACAAAAAGTGCTTAGAATACAATTCTATCTGTGAATGCTGGCTTTCTGAGGTTTTAAACAAACAGAATCCAATACCACTGGAAGTGAGAGGCCGCAAGAACCCAGCAAGTCCCAGGTAGAAAGGACACTAGAAATGAGGTCTCCTGACTCCACATGCCCCAAGCTGCCTCTCTCCTGGGCTGTTGATCTTTTAACTTCTCCACTGTCTCTTCCCCAGGCCTGCAGGTTCAGAGGGGAGGGTCGTCAGGGACCTTCCACAGGCAATGAGGCTGGTCCTGTCTTCAACCCCACCCAAGTGAAGCAAATCATTCAGAAGCCAAGGTCTCCACCTTGCTCAAGTCTCAGTGGCTTTCTCTTTGCACACAGCAGAGACAGCAGGATTCCCTCCTCGGCTTTTCTAGCACAAGGGATCAACTTCTTCCTCCACTATGTGAAGCTCTGTGTCTTTGTGACAGGGAGGGACAAAGAGCTGTTCAGAGGCAATTCATGCTGGCCTTTATAAGATTGCTCTGCACTGCAGAAGGCCTCGCTGGCCTATGCCACATGGGAGCCGAGGAATCACGTGGAATTCACTTGACAGTCAAAGGAACCACAGTGTCATCATTACACCAGACGCTTCTCCCACTCAGCCCATGGGAGATGCTCTGTATTTTCCTATTGTGGAAAATAAGACAGATGCCTACTACTCCAGAAATAAGACTTTGCTGTAGAACTTCACAATCGAAGACTTCAAAGGTGCAGCAGTGCAAATATTAATTAATATATATTATGTGCCAGGAATAGTGTGAAGCCCTTATTAGTTAATCCTCATCCAGACTTTATGAAGCAGGTGCTATATTTCCTCTTTTGCCAGATGAGGAAACTGAGGCAGAAAGGTTAGGTAACTAGCCCAGGTCAGTGGTAAATCTGGAATCCAAGCCCAACCATTCTGGCTTTGAGCCACTCTATGGCACTGTCCTGTATGGGCTTCCAAACCCTGTTTGCTCATCAGAATACCCCAAGAACTTGGTAAAACATAGATCCCTGGGCTTTTAACAGATTACCTATGTAATGTACAAAGCAGCATTTAGAAATTATAGTGAACACATGGTGTTCAGCTCTGCCTCATGTCTTGCTTCATTTTTCCCATAACAGAAGTGCCAAGGTCTCCCAGCTCCTTGAAGGGGACACCTTGAAAGCCCAACCATAGGTGGCTCAAGCAACTTTTCCTTGGCTATATCATCTTGTTCCGTTTATAATTTGAATATAGGACCAAACTGACACAAGAGCAAAACTCACATGGAGCTGGCCTGGCTGATCAAGTTCTCATTCAAAACTGAAATACACCAGACCCTTTGTCCATGAATTGCGATCTCACTTGAGTTAAGCCAAGGCTGCTCCTGCTGCAGCCCAGAGACACTAACTGGAAGAATTCTGGTACCTCACAGTGAGATCCATGACCCTCTGTTCACAAGCAATCAGGAAGTGGAAGTAATAAAGGAATAAAGGAAAGACAGACTGTTTCAGTTTGGCCAAACTGGGGAAAGAAAGAATCTAATTCCCTCCACAGTGCCTGTGGCAGCCTGTAGGTTATGGAAAACCAGAAGACGATGGACAGAGGAACCACTTTAATCTGTCCTTTCCTCCTTTCTTGGGGGAGCCGGAAGGTGACTTGGCCTTGGATTGTCTCTGACCTCAGCATGGGATCCTCAGGGAACCAGAGGCGTGACAGAGGTGTGGCTATCACAAATACCTCTGTACAACATGCCTCGTGTCTGGCCTTTCTATTGAGACGGGGAGTTCCTTTCATTATTACAGAAGCCATTCGGCCAGTTTGAGCTGTTAGCTCTTTATCCTGCACGGCTGGTCTTCAGTCCCAATTCTGACCTTGAAAGTCACACGTAACAAGAGCTCTTGGGATGCTGGATAGCAGCATAACCTCGAAGCTAGAAAGACCAGCTCTCCAGGTACCTCCACCACCTCTCTTTCCAAGGTATCCTTCGGGCATCTGGTAACACGTACTCTAGTCACTGAGCACTTTGGCTGTGAATGTAGACACCTCAGACTGCAGACTTATATAAATAGGATGTAATTTCAGCAAGACAGTGAACTTTCTGATGTACATAAATAATAAATAAATGAGGGAGGAGAGAAAGGGAGACACTGTTCACATTGAGTTGCCCCTACTGAGATGTAGAAGGGTCCTGTGGTCCAGGTGAGGATGACTGCAAGAGAGATACTCAGCAGTTGTTGGAAAAGCTAGAGCATCCTTACAGGAAGTGAGCTGTGAGTATCCCAGTTGGTGTTTTGTAAGGTAGAGCAACCAGGCTTTCAGAGGAGGGCAGTTCACTCTTGCGTTGCTTTCTTGACCAAGGAGTCTGGACATTACCACAAAGGAGGGGTGAGACTTTTCCCTGAAGAGGGAGAGAGTCTTCTTGCCCCTCATTTTTCTTATTTTTTTTAATTTAAGCTCAACAGATTGGCCTTTTTTTTTTATGCAAGAGAGCAAGAACAAGAGAGAAAGAGAGAGAGAGAGAGAGAGAAATTGGCACACCAGAGCCTCCAGCCACTATAATCAAACTCCAGACACATGTGCCACTTGTGTACCTGTGCAACCTTGCACACTTGTGTCACCTTGTGCATCTGACTTAACATGGGACCTGGAGTGTTGAACATGGGTCAACCTTAACCACTAAGCCTTCACCACTAAGCCACCTCTGCAGCCCTCTTCTTGCCTCTCATGCTGAAGTGGTGAATAATGGTGTGAACAAGCCCAGCAAAGCCAGGACTTTCCCTCTCTGTGGCCACGGGTGAATTGAAGTCAAGTCCTATGGGGGACCAGTCTTTTCAGGAGCACTTGAAGATTCTCTTTCAAGGGGGCTAAGCTGGCTTCTAGCTGACAGAGAGCCTTAAGGGCACACACATCTAGAAGCCATGCAAGTGACTGACTCTCTGCAAACTTCAGTTACACCTGAGCCTCTGCCAGGGTCTAGTCTTCACTGAATTAAACCAGCAACCAGCACCTGTGCCAGAGGCAAAATGGTACCAAAAATGAACAGATTTGGAGACTTTTGGAGTTCTGAGTATACATAAGTTGGAAGGAAAAAAAATGAGCAGAATATTTTTTGGGACAGGCTATATAGCCCAGGCTGGCCTTGATCTCGCCATCCTCCTGCCTCTGCCTCCCCAGTGCTAGGATCATAAGCATGTGCTTTATGCTCAACTCAGTGAGCAGAATTAACAGTAGCCACCTAAGTGTGTTTAGGAACTGTGGCCATAGGAAATACATAAATGATTACATAACTATTATACAAGTGACTAATAATCAAACTGAAAGACTTGGCTGCTTAATAAAAAAGATTACATATTATAATCTGGGCGTGGTGGCCACGCCTTTAATCCCAGCACTCGGGAGGCAGAGGTAGGAGGATCACCATGAGTTCGAGGCCACCCTGAGAATACATAGTGAATTCCAGGTCAGCCTGAGCTAGAGTGAGACCCTACCTCAAAAACAAAACAAAACAAAAAAAAAGATTACATGTTATATATTAAATACTAAATATCTAATGTTAAATTTTACATATGTGAAGGATATTTCAAACATTATGAAATGTAGTGCTTTTAATATATGGTTTTGTTTCAGTAGTTTTGGGGTGCGTGTGTGTATGTGGTTCTCCTCAGGCACTGTCCACATTTTTTGGCCTAGAACTCACCATGTGGACTAGACTGTCTGGTCAGCAAATCCCAGGGATCCTTTTGTCTCTGCATCCCCAGCACTGAGATTATAAGCTTGCATCATAATGCCCCTTTAGAAAATATTTACTTATAAGAAAGAGAGAATGGGTACACCAAGGCCTCTAGCTTCTGCAAACAAACTCCAAACACATGTACCACTTTGTAGGTCTATTTAACATGGGTACTGAAGATTTAAACCCATACCCTCAGGCTTTATGAGCAAGTGCCTTCAAGTAAGTGCCTTTAACTGCTGAGCCATCTCTCCTGCTCAGTGCCCCCTCCCCTTTAAAACACAGGCTCTGGGAATTGAACTAAGGTCTTCAGGCTTGCAAGGTATTTGCAAACACTTTTCTCATTGAACTATCTTCCCAGCCCCGCTTTTATATTTTTTGAAGTATCATATAATACATGACATATTCTAAGCTAACATTTTAATCACCATGGCTTTTTATTAAAGCATAATTTATAGACAATAATGTATAGACTTTAAGCATGCTGTTTGATTTAATTTTGGAAGATGTATGTACCTGTATTGAAATTGACTCAATCAAAATATAGAATGTGTCCATCATCTCAGACACTGCAATAGAGAATCGATTCCATTATATTGGATATGATAGATATTACTTATATAAAATCTATTCCCTAAGCACTTGGATCATTTCCAAATTTTAGTTACTATAAATATTGATGCAATGACTGTCACTCTAGCTCAATACATGCACCTATCCTTAAATAACTCCTTAGCATGAATTCCTAGAATTGTCATCCTTAGGTCAAAAAGGATTAGGTTTCAGAATTTTTAGATCACAAATTACTCCTAAAACCATAAAATATTGAAGTGTCATTAGACAAACCAGCTGAAGAGTGCTTCTGCCCTTCTGTGCTGGCGCGGAGCCCCTGTCCCATATCATGAGCTCTTCTTATTACCCATTATTCCTTGGCAGGTCAGAAAGGAGCCTGCATCCATTCTCGAGAAGGACAGACACCTCTGGATATTAAGAATAATTTTAAAACCATTTATTGAGTGTAGCATTATGCCAGACATTACTGTAGACATGATCCAAGTGGTCACTCACTGAACACTTAACCCCACCCCCCTCCAAAGACGCAGCTATTATTTCCCTCGATTTAAAGATATAAACTAAAGGTCACAGAAATTAAATGATTTTTGAAGGTCACTGGAATGATAAATGGTAAGAATCTGACACCAATGTTTCCTGGATCCTGGCTCCCAAGTCAGAATTCTCAACATTGTGTCACAGAATTTGAGCTTTTATATAAAAGAATAATAGAGATGGAAATGTAATCACCTCATACAGGCATGCTCTGGATGGTGAAAGTGGAGCATGATAAGCATATTTAGAGTAAGGAGATAGGTGGACCAGTGGACAAAGCTTTAGCTTAGAACACATCGTGCCAAAAGCTTCCATGCAATGGCTCTGCAATCTTTTTGCTGCTAATCCATTTGTCTTTATTAGCGCTTTTTAATTTTAAAATTTAAAAAATTTTAACTTAATTTTTAATTTCAATTTAATTTCTAATACTTTTAAATTTAAATACTTAAAATACTTAATTAATTTTAATTTAAATACTTAAAAATTTAAATTTTTCTAAATTACAACTAACAACCCATGTGTTTTTAAACTTTTTTCAATTTTATTTTTATTTATCTATTATATGAGAGAGAGAGAGAGAGAGGCAGAGAGAGAGACAGAGAGAGAGAGAATGGGCACACCAGGGCCTCCAGGCACTGCAAATGAACTCCAGGCATATGTGCCACCTTGTGCATCTGGTTACGTGGGTCCTGTGGAATCGAACCTGATTCCTTAGGCTTCACAGGCAGCACTTTAACTGCTAAGCCATCTCTCAAGCTTTTATATAAGAAAACTAAGGTATGACAAAATAAAATGACATGCCCAAGTTTCCCTAATGAACATCTAGGTAGAACCAAGTCCCAAATTCAACCTGGGTCCTCAGCCTTCACAGGCAAGCACCTTAACCGCTAAGCCATTTCTCTAGCAGGGCTATTTCTTTACCACTAGGAGAAGACTACCTTTGTCTGGTATGACCTTAGCAAATACAATACTTATAAGTTCTTATGAATTGGGCGATACTCTCATGCTGTTCTTGGAACTGCCATGTGAACAAGCCAGAATTAGCCAGCTGCATGGTGAGTGAGGCCACATGGAGGAGAACTGAAGCCTCGGGACCAGCAGTCTAGTCACTGCCAGGCACATGAGTGAGGCCATCCTCCATCCTCCATCATGTAGCCACCAGCTGGCCATAGACAAGGACCTCATAAGCTCTGTACCCAGGGCAAAATGGTCACTGCCTCACCCTTCTCCTACCCCTCAAAGCCAATGCCTCCTTTTCTTGTTCAGAGATCTCTCAGGATGAAGAGAATATGGTAAACTATAGTGGCCTTGTGTGATGCTAAGGCCATTCCAGAGACTTGGTCTTTCTAAGAAGCCCAAGAGAGGCTTCAACCTGATGATGCTAGGAACAGGAGGATGCCCAGAGGAGACTAGAAGCGTCATTCAGGAACTCTGTCACATTTCAGGCCCTCCGCTGCTGAATGTGACATGTGTTCTCATTGGTACTGAATGTATCTGTAGTCAGGTACTGGGAAAGTGCTTACTTCATAAAGCTCCCTCCGTATACCAAAATGTGAACCGATCTGTAGACACAGGCAGAAAGCTCTACTAATACCCAGAATGTACTTTAACTCAGATTGGGCTTGGAATAGCAGAGAATAGAAGGTGGAGCCCAGAACATTCCTTTTCCATGGACAAAAGCCACACATTTCTTTCTGCTCAATGAACTTTCAATACACCAGCTCCTCCAAGGTCAACCCAGAAGGGGGTTGGCACCCCTCTAGACTTGCATGAGCACCCGAGGCAGCCAAAAGACAGCCTAGCCAGGTGGATGAGCAGGTGTGTCCGGGTCTTTAATCACTGCCTCCCACTACAGGCAGAGATAGGTCAGTGAAGAGAGTCAAACCTGTTCAGGAATCTGGACCAATTCATCATCCTTGGTGCCAACTGACCATCTTGGAACAGTATCCAGAGAGGGCATCATTTCCGGTGGGTTGCCAAACCCTGTGCGTGGTGGTAGAAGGAGCCACGTCCTGCTCTCCCCATACCTGAAGCAATGAATAGCTGCACCCCTCCATCCATGTGGAGGCGGTTCTCAAGCCACTTACGGATCCTGCACAAGTGGTCACCAGAGAACCAGTGCATTCTGAATACCCTCCTACTCAGCCTGCCCTTGCTGGCACACGTGCGTGCAGTTATCAGCGTGGCCATAGCACCTCTATGGAGCTTTTGCGGCAAACACTGTTCTAGGAGCTTTCATAGATATTTACACATTTCACACTTTACAGAATGCTACAAGGGGCTGGGGAGATGGCTCCGTGGTTAAGTGCACTTCCTGTGTAAGCATGAGGGCCTAAGCAGGTCTGAGACCTCCGGTTCAGTCACCAGATCTCATGTAGGCAGCTGGTATGGCCGCACACGCCTGTAACCCAAATCTCACAGGAGAGCAGAGAATCTTAATATCCCTGCAAGCTCTGGAAGCAGTAAAAAGAGAATCTGCTCAAAATAAGACCAAGCAGAAGATTAATGGAGTGGTTTCACCTGATATCACACTCTAGCTGCTGTGGGCGGGTGGGCGGGCGAACTTATGGGGCATTGCAAGGGCACATACACTCCACAGAGCTTAAGAACTGGCAGCACAGATTGTAGGGCAGGAAAAGAGAGATGACCCAGCTCAAAAAGAAAGCAAGTTTACCATTCCTCTAACTATTTGTTCTATGCAAGCCTTCAACAGACAATGATGCCTGCCCACATTGTAAGTGCTCAGCCTGCTGATTCAAACATGAACCTTTTCTGAAACCTCACATAGACAGACATACCCAGAATCAAGATCTCTTCTGCAGTCTGAACATCCTTCACCACACACATGCCGACACGTGGATTTAACCATCACAAGGCCACCCTTTCTGAACCTGACACTCACACACATGCCTTTGAACTAAATTTCCAAATGAAGAACAACAAAGTCATAATTCCACCTGACATAATACTGTAAGCCCCTGAATAACTGAAAACACACTACTTTCTTCCCTGGAGAAGAAGGTAAAGTCTTAGATGCTAATTACTCTTCCCCTGACACTCTGTAACTTAAGTATTAAGATGTAAAATTAGTAACATTAAAGTACTGATGTGAAGTCAAAATATCTAATGTTGCGTAATAAAAGACTGAGAGGACAGAAAGTAAAGATATTTGCTTAATATAGAGATATACACACGAACTTGGAGGAAATATTTATGTATCCGTTTATGTTTGTTTGGTTTAGCATATGTGTGGTATGCATGCATGTGAATATGCATGTTTATATGTGTGTGGGAACATGTGTATGCACATGCATGTGGAGGCCAGAGAACAACCTCAGCCGTCATTCCTCGAATATGCCATCCACCCCTTTTTTAAATATTTTACTTTTATTTATTTATTTGACAGGGAGAAAGAGGGAGAGAGAGAGAGAGAGAGAGAGAGAGAGAACAGGCTCCAGACACATGAACCACCTTGTGCATCTGGTGAACGTGGGTTCTAGGGAATCGAACCTGGATCCTTTGGCTTTGCAGGCAAGTGCCTTAACTGCTAAGCCATCCCTCCAGCCCCATCCATCTCTTGTTAAGACAAGGTCTCTCGTTTCATAGAGATCACCAATTAGGCTGGACTGGCTAGCCAACTGTCTCTGCCTACCCAGAACTGGGATTGATTACCAGTGCGTGTCACCATGTTTAGCATTCTGTGTGGGTACTGAAGCTCAAACTCAAGCCCTTAAGCTTATAAGACAAACACTTTACCCCAACCCCAGAGTCTCCATAACTGGTCACAGGTCATAGGTAGTGCTTATAACTCCCTTCTTCAGCTACCCATTCTTCATCCGCCATGGTGGCAGCAAGCACCTCACTAATTGACGGTGACTCTTTATCTGGCAGAAGGACCTAAACCTTCATTCCTAAAGGGTTTGGATCATGTGATCCTGCCTGGATTAGATCATGAAAGTTTTCCGTAGACCTTAATCACAGGTAACCATGGTAATGCCCTAGGGTGTCCCCTGTGTCCAGCCATACTCTTCCTTTTTCTCACCAGGTGGTAGACCATGTCCCCCCCCTTTTTTTTAAAGTTTTTTTTTATTATTTTTAGAGAGAGAGACAGAGAGAGACAGACAGACAGAGAGGGAGAGGGAGACAGATAGAGATGGGCACGCCAGCAGTCCTCAGCTGCTGTGAATGAAATCCAGATGTGTGTGCCCCCTTGTGGGCAAGTGCAGCATTGCGCCCTTGCATCACTTTGCATCTGGCTAAACGTGGGACCTGGAGATTGGAACTGCTGGAGATTGGAACCAGCGTTCTTAGGCTTAGGAGGTAGGCACCTTAACTGCTAAGCCATCTCTCCAGCCCCAGTTTCCCGTTTTTAACCCGACTAACTACCCAGCCAGCTCCATTATTTCCATCCCGACTTACTGGCTTAGAGGCATAAGGAGGAGCCCAAAGTGGCCTGGTGGCAGTCTCAACTTCTAGATTGATAGATCACTGCTGTATTTCTTACTGGAAGGACCTCTCCCTCCACAAGCAAAGCTTTTAGGTCAACAGAGGATAAATTCATGGAGAAATGAAGGCACACTTTTGTGGATGAGTCACTGGGGGTAGCAGTGAGTGGCATCACTCCCAGTACCACCACTTGATTTCTGGACCATCAATCCTGGCTATCAGAGAAATAACACCATATACTCATGCTGATTCCAGTAACACTTACAGCCATCTGGAAAGGCTTGCTTCATTCCAGAAAGCCCAGAGCCACTTCAGATAGCTCATCCTTAAAATTCTGTTCTTCTAGAACCATTCTTGGTTCTGAAACTTTCTGTGTTAGTCTTTTCTGGCTGTTACGACAGAAGGCTGACTTTTAACTACCAAAACTTATTCCTCAGAGTTCTCCAGGAAATCCAAGGTCAAGGGAGCAGCAGATTCAGTGTGTAATAAGAACTCATTTCCTTGTATACAGCTGATTTCTTGCTATAATCTCACCTGGTGGGAGGAGCAAGACATCTCTTGGGTCCTAACTCTAAGAACATAAAGGATGACCTTTGTGACTTGATTACTTCCTCTAAGTCTAACCTCTAGCACCCTGGAGTTAGGATTTTTACATGTGAACTTTAGGGCATGAACAGAGACATTCAGACCACTGCAACACGTGAGCAGGCCCTGCCCATCAGCACTGGCTCATCCTTCTGGCTACTTGTGGTCTGTGGTCCAAGGGACCTTAGGTCTTTGTCACTTGAGCTGCTGTGTTCATAAAACTGAAAGTGAAAGGCACTACCGACATCATGCATCTTGGAAGGCATAGCAACAGGATCAACTCCTATATCTCTAATTCTTGGGCTCTGGCATTAAGACCGCCCTGACAAAGAGCTATAAAGTGCACTGCAAAGGGCCACCCAAACTCCCTTTTGTGAGTGCTTTAATAAGCAAGCCATGTTCATCACTATGCGTGTCCCAAAGGCAAGGTGAAGTCATTTAGCAAAACCATAACAGAGAAGCGGATTCCTGGTTTCCTACCCAGCCACACCCCTTCTCAAAATGTTTGATTTTCCACTAAAAAGAAACTTAACTCAGAGGCCATCACATGCCTTGGGATGAAAACACCCCCCCTTTATTGAGCCAAGCAGGCCCATCCATGCTCATTTACCCAGAAGGCAGCAATGACTGTGGACAGGGAAGAGTGACCACTGCCCATTACTTACATCAGATGCTGGGCCCTTGTCCGCACCAGGGCAGGAGAATGTGACAAATTCATGGCACCGTTTGTGCACCACAAAGCAGCAGACTGTGAAAGAGAAGAGAAGGGTAAGAGGAAAGGAAGAGGGAAGAAGTCAGTAAAGCTGGGATTTGCCAGCGTGAACAATAACATCATCTTATGCATCTTATCCTTTGTGGAAGACAAATTCTTGAGCACACCGATGTTAAACCTGGCACAGGCATTGAACATTAAAAGGAAGCTAGGACTCAAAGGATCACATTTGCCCCAAATCACATGCCCTTAAAGATTCCTTAAGGTGCCTGGTCTTTTCTTGGTTTGGAAATGAGATGAGGCACCTGAGGAAGTAGCTGACTTCTCTTTAGGAACATGATGCATAAGAAACACGTGGCTGTAAACATTTGAGTTGAGCACGCAGAATCAGTGAGCAAGAGCGGCAGAGCCTCTCACCCCACCAGAACCCTGTGACACACGTGGACAAGTAGAAGAAATGAGGTTCGGGCTGGAGTCATAGCTGAGGAGTAGAGTGCTTGTCTAGTGAGTTTCAGGCCTTGGGAGGAGGAGGAAAGGGAGAGGAGAGGAGGGGAGCTAAGGAAGTAGAGGAACTAGAGAAGGAGGAAGAGGAAAAGGAAGGAGGGAGAAGCAGGGAAAGTGGAAGAGGAAGGAAAAACAGGAGGCAGAACAGGAGAAAGAAGAAGGAGGACGGAGGAAAAGGAGGAAGCGGGACAGACCGCAATGTTGTATGTCAGTAATTTGCAACCAAATACATTATAAACACTTGAATTCATGAGTTAAATGCATCCATGATATGGTTCTAGTATTTGAGGATTATATTAGCTCTAGGAAGGAGCAGTCAGAGGACATATACAAAATAAGACTGACTTCTGTAATTTTGTTGTTCAAATCTTAAGTGAACTCTAAACCTGGAAGATGGGTACCATGTGTAAGGACTGACTCAGAGCCTTGCTAAAGTATATATTCAACACATGAAAACAGAACAGGAATCCTCAAGATTCCTAAAAACATGACAGGTCTGGACCCCAGCCATTAGTAGCTGCTAACATCTGTAGACCCAACCTGCCCAAGATGAGCATACAATGTCTATGAAACAAATTTGTCAAATAATCCAGTCAGAATAGGTTCAAGTCTCTTGATAAAACTACAAATTCATAGCAAATATAAATGACAGGGACATATTAGAAGACAACTATAGTGGTTTGAATGTAAAATATCCCCTATAGCCTCATGTGTTTGAATAATTAATTCCCAGTTAGCAGACTATAGTAGCTTTACAATACTATAAGCAGAGCTTAATGTACCATTATGGTAAGAGTTTAAAGAATCAATATGCAGGGGCTGGAGAGATGGCTTAGTGGTTAAGATACTTGCCTGTGAAGCCTAAAGACCCAGATTCAATTCCCCAGTACCCACATAAGCCAGATGCACATGGTGGCACATGCATCTGAAGTTTGTTTATAGTGGCTAGATGCCCTGCTATGCCCATTCTTTCTTTCTATCTGCCTCTCTCTCCCCCTCCCTCCCTCCCTCACCCCCCCCTCAAACAAATAAATAAAATATTTTTTACAAAAGAACCAATATGCAGAGAGAGGTGTGGACTGTCTTTCAAGGTTGTGGTTGGGGAATGTAACTGGACCAGAGGAAATTCATGTGATATTATGGCAAAAAGACTTGTCCTGAGAACTTGAATAAAGTTGAATTTAAAAGTAATGAACTGGTGTTTGGCAGAAGAAAATACAGAGCAGAAGGATATGAAAGATATAAACTCTGGCATGGGAAGAAATGTTAACAAGTTTCAGATCCCAAGCCCAGAGCCACCTGAGCTGCAGCCACCACTGAGATGCTCTGCACTGGGACAGTAGGAAAGATGCCCTAAGGACAAGACTCAGTCCACTGAAGGCTCTTGAATGTGAATTCTTTTTTTTTAAAAGATTTTATTTTTATTTATTTATTAGATTTTATTTATTTTATTTTTATTTATTTATTATTAGAGTCAGAGAGAGAGAGAGAATGGGCACACCAGGGTCTCCAGCCACTGCAAGTGAACTCCAGACGCAAGCACCATCATGTGCATCTGGCTATGTGGAACCTGAAGAATCGAACCTGGGTCCTTAGGCTTCACAGGCATGCTCCTTAACCGCTAAGCCATCTCTCCAGCCCTTGAATGTGAATTATTTTGAAAGAAAAAGACCTGAGGAAAAAATGTTGAAGGAATTCCCTGCTCCTCAAGGTCAGGCTTCATCCCTCAACTGGCAAAAACAGACAAACAAACAAGCAAACAAAACTTAGCAACATCACCCATGTGGTACTGGTTTTGGAAGTATGAAAAATGCAAACTATAGAGGGTTATGGATTGCATCATGGTTCCAGAAACTTCTGAAGCTAAGCCACATGCAGCAAGGAGGCCCTGTGAGGCCATCTCACAAAGCTGTGAAGATGACTGTAGATTGCAATGGAGACACTGAGATATTGGAGATGCCAGGACAACAGGAGGGCTACCAAAGAAAGCTACAAGGTTGGGCTAATCTAGCCCAAGAGAGAAGATGCAGGTGACACAGCTGGAGGGGCAAAACCTCCCAAGCCTGTTGGAGTCCAGAGGATTTCATCATGGGTCCAAGATCAAGACATGGAACTGCAGGATTTGACATTTGCCCTGATGATTTTCAGTCTTCCATTGGTCCAATCTTTCCTTGTTATGCTCTTATTTCTCCCTTTTGGAAAGGTAATGTTTGCTCTGCCATTATATGCTAGAACTATGTAAAACTGGGTTTTCATTTTATAGGTTAAGAGATTGCCTTGAGTCTCAAACGAGACTTTGGCTTTGGACTTTTGAACAGTGTTGGGACTGGTAAAAACTATGGGGGATTTTAAAGTTGGACCAAATGTGTTTTGCATCATCAGAGGGCCATGAGTCTATGGGGGCCAGGATCAGAATGTGATGGTTTGAATGTGAAATGTTCCCCATAGACTCATGTGTTTGAACACTGTTTTGGAAAGTCATGGAACCTGTAGGAGGCTGAACCTTGCTGGAGGACATGTGTGGCTAGGGACAGGCCTTGTGCTCTGTACTTCCTCCCTGTTGGTGTGATGATGGGATGCCAGCTGCGCTAGCTGTCTGCTCTTGCCATGCTTTCCCCACCACGATGAAACATTCCCTTGAAACTGTAATCTGAAAAATAAATACTTTACTTCATTAAGCTGCTTCTGGCTGGGTGTTTTGTCCCAGCAATGAGAAAGTAATGGACACAATGGTCATTAACTATCTCATCCCCCAAATCCCCCAGGACACATAACTATAAAACAACAAATCTGGGATCTTCAACAAATCAACAGAAAGGGCAGAGGAAAAGCAGAGAGGAAGCAAGAGGAGAAACATATTCAAAGAAATTTAAGAAACATACAACTAAATACAATATATAGGCCTTGCTTGAATCCTAATTTGAATAAACCAGCAATTTAAAAAAATTATGAGGCAATCAGGAAAATGGATATGCTCATTTAGTTTTTATGATATGAGGAGATTATTCTTATTGATATTAGGGAATGAACACTTTTGGTATGATAGTGGTATTGTGGTTATTGTAACAGAATCTTTCTCTTTGAGGCCACATCTTAAAAGCATTGTGGATAAAATAATCCAATTCAAAGTAATTCAGTATGTGCAGGAGGGTGACAGATGAAAAGAATTGATCATGATAGCTCATTATTGAACCTGGGTGATGGACATATGAAGATTCATAATACCGATCTGTCTATTTTTATATATGTTTGATATTTTCCATAAAGTAAAAAGAAGCTAGCAAGGCATGGGGGATGGAAGAGGACTACAGTGCTGAAATGTGTTCAATCTTATCTTCCTTGGAAGAGAATAGACATCGAGAAACTAAACATGGGACAAGTTTAAATGTGTGTAATAACAATTAAGTTTAGGAATGTAGCTCAATAGCAGAGCATTGGTCCAGGACATGCAAGACTTCAGTATTGCAAATAACAATAATAACAATAATAACCTAGATTAAAAAGGAATAGAAATACCATGTATAACTTTTAAAAGAGTATAAAGGAAAACTAGACAAAGAAGGCCAACCAATTACATTTCAAAGAGCTTTCTTCATGCTCCAAGGTCACATATATAAGAATAGGTTTTTAAAAAAAAACTTGTATAGTGTGTCATTTCTATTTTAAATCCTTTAATCTACCTGTAATTTCTTGGAATCTGATGTGCACTGGGAATAAAATTTGCCTTTTTTTTGCCCTAGTTGTCCCAGCATCCTTGATTGAATAATTCTGCCCTTCCCCACAGATTTCAAATGTCAACTTTATTATATGTTAAATAATTATATACACTAGAGTTTGTCTTATGGCTTTCTGTTTTGTTCCACTGATCCATCTTGAAGTATGGCAATAGGGGCTTTAATTATAGCAGCGTTATAATATGTTTTGCCTTGGCAAGGCGAGTCCCCCCTCATTATCTTTATTTTCAACATTTTCTTGGCTACCACTGCAGGTTTATTCTTCAAAGTGAACTTTAGAAGCAGCTTATCTTGATTTTTAGAATGCCAGTGGAATTTTTATTGGAGTCATATTATGTCAATCCCTGTCCTCCAGAAAAGTAACTGGGACTTTGATTGAACTGGCCTTAAATTTTGGAAATTAAATTCAAGATACTTGACACTTTTACAATAAGTCCTTCCCCTGGGAATTTGTAGTTCTCTTGTTAAAAATCCTATTTCACATCTCCCATAGTCTTTAATTCTCTCCATGTTGTTCCTATGCATTTTGTATTTCTTACCATCTCGGAATCTTTTGTAATGCACTTTTCCCACTATGTTTTCCAACTGGTTGTTGTTTATAAATAAGAGAGCAATGATATTTCAGTGTACGTGACCATTTTATTTTACTGTGTCCTAGGCATCTTTATTCCAAGTAAGTAATGAGTGAGCGTCACGGGGATTTTGATCATCAATGTAACTGAACTTCTCTTCCCTCTAATCACCTCCCACCACACTTCCTGCCCACACCCTGTAAGCTTCCAATTCCTTCCTTAGTGATGAAAAACTTAGTCCCTTTAAAAGCCGTAACACAGACTTCAGCTTCTCTTTGTCTATCTCCTCCTCTTCCTTCTGCCTCCATCCCTGGATGTGGCAGAACCCAAAGGGGCAACAGGGACAGGGAAATGCTTTGCCCTCTGAGACAGGGACAGAAGTGTAAAGTGTAGGCTACCCACATTCTGGGGTACCAAAATGTGGCCCTGGGATCAGAGGAAAGGATACAGGCCTCCCTGGAAAAGGAGACTGTTAGATGCTTTTTCATTGTGGGGGCAAATCTGGAAGCAACTAAGGCAGGAATGGTTTATTTCCATTACAGGTTGAGGTTACAGTCCGCCCATGGTGGGGAAGGCTCGGCAGCAGGAGCCTGAGTGGTCACAGTCAGTCCAAAGTGAGGAAGCAGAATGCTGAATGCTTATGCTCAGCTCACTTTCTCCTGTTCCTCCAGACCAGGACTCCAACCCATGGAATGGCACTGCCCACAGTCAAAGTGGGTCTTCCCTCCTCAGTTAATTTAATCAAGACAGTCTCTCATGAGCATGCCCAGAGGCCAACCTAATCTGCATAATCCCTCATAGGCATGCCCAGCAGCTTGTTTCCTAGATGATTCTAAATTCTGTCAGGTTGACAATCAATATAAACCTCAAAATCCTCTCATTGAGAACAGTCCCTGCTGGACTGTCGCCCTCTGGCACCAGGTACAGAACCACATCCTTGCCCAGCGTAGGCTTCTCAGGATGAGGGGGATCTACAAGGTGAGCATCAGGCCCAGCAGGCACATGCCTCGCTCTCGGGCTGCAAGGTCTCCAGGCTCCACGTGGGATACTAGGCCCACTCCACCCTAAGGTTCACAGTAACCCCCTTCACAAGACTCATATGCAAGGAGGGCTTGGCCAAAACCCTGGCCTACCAGAAGGGCCTTAGAAGCTAAGCCAGGTCCTAGGCTCCAGCCCATTGTCCCACCATCAGAGGTGGGGAGAAGGGAAGTGAGAAGGCAAAGTCTGAAGCTAGATGTCCAGCCATGGGAAAAAAATGGGTACCCGCAGCCAGGGGCCTGATGGGACGAGGGTGAGGGCTTACCAAAGGAATATTCAGCATCTCTCGCATTTTTTAAATTCATGATAACCTTTGTGGGTTTTCAGTTACCTTGAATTTTTCAGCTAGAAAATCCTACGATCCCAAGTAATATTTTTCTTTTCTTCTTTCTCATAGATGTGCTTATTTCTCGTATCCTATTTTTGTATTTAGAACATTCAGAACAACATGAAATGAAAGGCCACTGACATGGACCTGCCCCCTCCTGAGCCAGTCAACTTCACCTCTGTCTCCTTCATCCTGTCCCTCTCAGCCATGGAGGCTGCTTTCACCTCTTCTCAAACGAACGTGTGGAATGTGTTTTTACTTGGAAATTGTCCGTAGTGTTCTTCCCAGTGTGTTTAATTGTGCCATCTTACCCGGGGTGACATTAATCCTTTTCCTAGATTGTATTAGATGGTCTCTAATATTTTTTCCTAAAGTCTCATTTCTGTTGTCTATTTAACCCAGGGCCTACACATGTTATGCAAGACTTTACTACTCAGTACTAACTGAGCCACATCCCCCAAAACCCCCTTCATTTTTTGAACTTTGTATTTCAAGACAAGGTCTCACTAAAGTTGCACAGGGTGGCCTCAAACTCACTTTTGTTTCCCAGCCTGGGCTTGAATTTGTGGTTCTTCTGCCTCAGCCTCCTGAATGGCTAGGATTACAGGCCAGGGCAAACAAGTCAATTGTTTTCTATTTTATTG
Organism: Orientallactaga sibirica; assembly: GCA_036365145.1. NCBI lineage: Eukaryota > Metazoa > Chordata > Mammalia > Rodentia > Dipodidae > Orientallactaga > Orientallactaga sibirica. The sequence continues at coordinate 452,538 of JAEOAD010000794.1, read as the reverse complement.
ATCCATCATCTTCAAGAAGAAGGTCATGGGTGTGTTTACCAATTCTGCTGGGTTTTTCCTCATTAATCATTACTTCTGTTTCACCCCTGTGTCTCTGCAGTAGCAGACCTGCAGTACTTATTGGTTGGGAACAAGAATTCGAGACTCTGATGGCCATGTTGGGGACATCATCACTTGAAACTCTAATATCTGAGTCCAATATTTTATCACCCAGAGCTTCTGTTTCCTCTCTGAAAGATGGCAGTGATAACAATGGTGGGGGTGTCAGGCTTTAATCTGCCTTTAGATCAGAATTGTGCCTTGTGTACAGTCAACAAATATCAGCTACTTCTATGCATGGCTTGCTTGAATTGACCATCCAATTAATTTATTCTCATGTCTCTTCATTAAAAATTGAAAGATTAGGACGGGAGAGATGGTTCAGGGGTTAAGGCAACTGTCTGCAAAACCTAACAATCCTGGTTTGATTCCCCAGTACCCACATAAAGCCAGATGCACAAGGTGGCTCATGTGGCCCTGGAACACCCATTCTCTCTCTCTTTCTTTCTTTCTTTCTTTCTTTCTTTCTTTCTTTCTTTCTTTCTTTCTCTCTGTCACACACACACACACACTCTCTCTCTCTCTCTCTCTCTCTCTCTCACACACACACACACACTCTCTCTCTCTCTGACAGTTGCGGAAGCGCACACCTTTAGTCCCAGCACTCGGCAGACAGAGGCAGATGTAGGAGGATCACTGTGAGTTTGAGACCAGCTTGAGACTACATAGTGAATTCCAGGTAAGGCTGGGCTAGAGCGAATCCCTACCTCAAAAAATAATGAAAGACTTGAAGGCTAAAAACTTTTCTTTGCAGTACAGTTTGGCTATCTTATGTTTCATAGTTAGTACCATGATTAAGTTTCTAAGTGATCTATTATTATAATTCAAATGTCATCTTGACCCATAACTTCTTAGAAAAGTACCCCCCCCTCCCGGCACACACATTTCCAGATAGTGGCTTTATTCTAGATTCTTCAATATTTCTAACATGTCAGTTCTAATGTTAGTCATTCCTATCTGTTTTATGTAGGGCTCCAGGGTGGCAGATCATCTCCAGTTTCCTAGTGTCTGCTACAATTTCTGGTTCATAACTGATAGTACATGTTTGGTGAATGAATGAACAAAAGAATGAGTCATAGAAAGAGTAGGAAACATAATCAACTTCATGGTAGAGGTGTCTCGTGGGCGGCCCTTCCACATTCCGCTACCCTGGATAATGGCAATATCAGCATGGGTCAAATCTCGTTGGACAGCCTTCCAAATAGCCACAGAAATAAATTATCCAGCCCCATGAGGGGGAAGCAATATGCCAAGTGACCTGACGCCCACGGTGAGCTCTCCAGAGCAGCTGAGGAGACTCTGCTGCAGGTAATTCCTTGGCATAGCACGTTTCTGAAAATTTGTGCAAGTCAAATTCCCCGTTAACTAAAAAACTTAAAAAAAAAAAAAAAAAAAAGGAAGTAGGGCTAGCTATTTTAAGAAACAAACTAAATCCTTTTGTGATACAAATAAACACCCCCTCATTTCTGTTTGGCAAATTCAGGGTAAGACTAGCTTTTCTTCTTCTTCTTCTTCTTCTTCTTCTTTTTTTTTTTTTTAAGAGGAAGCTGCTGAAAATGTACTAGGTCCCACTTTTACTCAGGTAGCGAAGAAGCCAAGAATTCCTACCCCTAGATACTCAGTGGTTGACTCATTACTCCTTGCTCTCCAGGCTTTGAAAGCCTATGGCCTGGTACCCCTGAACCTAGGCTGTAGACCTGTATAGACTACACAGTGGGGTCTCGAACACAAATGCATATGGGTGATAAAAAACACCAGGGACAGGGACATGTGGCCTATTGAAAATAGAACTTGCAACTCAGCTCCAGCCAAGACTGAGAAAGATGTTGCCAACTCCCATACATCTCCACCCTTCCTTTATACATGAAACATCATCAAGGCCACATACCAGCTATGCGAGCAGAACAATGACCCATGACCCCTCCCCCACCCGGTGTGTCCATGTCCTAAGCCCTGGTAACTGTATGTCATCTGACCCAACAAAATGGCCTTTGCAGATGTGATAAGGCTAAGCACTCCAAGACGGGAAGTGGCATTGACTTTTGAGGGTGGGCTCAATGGAACCACAGGGTCCTTCTAAGAGGGACACAAGAGAGTCAGTCAGAGAATGACTGTGGTGGTGGAAGCACAGGCTGGAGTGCTGCTGTTGCCAGAAGGCCCACAGCCAAGGAATGTGGGTGGCCTGTAGAAGGAACAGCTCCCTGGAGCATCCCTGAGGAACGAGGCCCTGCAGACACCTTGACTTTCATCCCAGGAGATCCATTTTTAGATGTAGTCTTTAGAGCAATAACATAATAAATTTGCATTTGAGGCACTATGTTTGTTTTGATTTGTTACAGAGGCTTTGGGAAACCAATATACCAGCCAAGGGTCAGAAACACCTCACTGATCATGCAAGCAGCAGACACAGTTGAAGGCCAGGGGACCTGCCCCCCCCCCGCCCCAAGGGCCCTCTCTGAGGTAACTGTCCCAGGAAAGCATTGAGACTGAAATTATACTTCACACTGTGCCCCACCCCACTCCCAGCTCCCAGATCTAACCACTGAATGCATTCTTTACACTTGAGAACAGTGTGCTGAGTGGTCCCACCCACCCCACCCCACCAGCCTCCAGCTCTGACTTCCTCTTCCACCCAACTGTCACCAGGTCAATGGGGGGGGGGCGGTTTATTATCCTTTGGAGTCTGTCTTTGCCCTAAATTCTACCAAATTGAAAAGGAAATTCCAGCACTAGTTGCAGATCACTTTGGTGGGAGAACAAAGACAAGGACCCTGAGCAATCTGCCAGGCTCTCACCTCTCTCAGGCTGCCCCAAACCCGCCAGCCCTTGAGGGCAGAGCTGCGGGAGACACCGGCCACATGTCTGCAATCAGATGGACCTCCATTTTGAACCCTCATTTGAACAAATATAAACTGAAGAATAAACACTACACATACCTCTCTGAGCTTCAGTTTCCTTTTCCCATCATCATCGCCATCATCATCATCATCATCATCACCATCATCATGCTCTCTGCACTTATAATGAAGCGCAACCCTTCCTTTTTGAGACAGGGTCTCACATAGCCCAGGCCGGTCTCCAACTCACTATGTAGCCAACTTTGTGATCCGCCTGAGTGATCCACATCCTGAGTGATGGCATTACAGACACATATACTTTTTATGAAGTCTTTGTGCATGGTAAGGCAAGCACTCTATTAACTACGCTACATCCCAGCCTCAGAAAATACATTTAAAGTGCCTGGTTAGAAAAGGGTATTTGGCAGGGATTTTGCTCTGCCTGGCCATCTTGACTTTGGCTGGAGAGAATCACCCTTTGCCCCTCAGATCTGACCCACAGGCCTATCTGTATTCTTCTACCTTGCTTGGTGTCCAAGATGAAGTAGGGTCCCCTCATGTCCAACACTGAAGGTGGAAAGACCTGGCCCACAGCCACCTAAAGGACATATACCTATAACTCCAGTGCTCAAGAGACTGAGGCAGGAGGATCTCTAGTTCAGGGCTAGCTTGGGCTACAGAGTAAGACTGTCTCAAAGAAATTTCTAAAAAAAAAAAAAGGCAGGGAAAGTGGTTCTGTTTGTAAAGTGCATGCTGCACAAACATGAGGGCTTCAGTTTGGATCCCCAAAACCAATAAAATGTCAGGCATGGGAGCATGTGTCTGTTGTCCTAGCACTGAGGAAGTGCAGACAGGAGGATCCCAGGCCTACTAGCTAGCTAGTGTAGCCAAATCAGTGAGGTCAAGGCTTAGCAAGAGAGCCTATCTCAACAAAAGATGGAAGAGAAATTAAGGAAAACACCTGGTGTCAACCTCTGGCCTCTACGTGCATGTGAAGGCATGTACACGCTCATGCACCCACATGCACATGAACACACATACACACCATCAACACATACAGTAAAAATAAAACAAAATCATTAAATCCACAGGAATCCTGACATTCAGTGATATCACTGTGCCCAAGGACATTCAGCTAGTGGATGGGGCTGCTGTACGGAAAGCTAGCTTTCTTCCGCTGGAGCCCACACTCCCCACTTGTAGGTACATTATTGTATGTCATTCATCTCTCTGTTCCAGAAGAGCTCCTCCCCCGCTTTCCTCTCCCCCCACCATTCAGTCATTTGCTGAATCCCACTGATCCTTCCTTTGCAACATCTCTTACACCGGATCCACCTATGCATCCCCCTGACTCCACCTTCAGTGCCCTGGGCAACTCTGACATGGAAGGTTTGTAACAAAGCCTTCACTGGTCTCCCCAGAGGTTGATCAGTTTACCTTGATATGGCATCGGGATGAGCTGAAGTTTCCATAACCGTGGAGGAGACAAGACTGCAATGTCACATAATGAAGAAATCCTAATGACATGTGCACAGTGGCCAGCGGTGTTGGGGACAGCATGAAGTAAGCTCTTGAGAAAGATTCATTTACTTTCTTCCAGAATGGAGTGTTTGCAGTACAGGCTGCCTGGACTAGGGGCCACTACCTATGAGCTATATGTCCTTAAACAAGCTCATTGACATTGCTGTCTTCATATCCTGAGGTGTAAAATACAGACAATAATTACACTTTTTCAAACAGGGTTGTTCCAAGGATTCAATGAGTTTAGTGTATGGACACACTAAGTGCCTAATAAATGCCAGGCACTTTCAGTAATATTCCCCACACTTCCTCCCTCCCAGATTTCATGACTTTCTCCTGCCCTAATGTATTCATGGGGAGCCTGATGCCAAAATCTGCCATATAATATGGTTGTTACCAGCCACAGGAAGCTATGGGGGTTCGAATGCAAATGGCCCCATAGCCTCACATAGCTTTGATTAAGCTTCCTACTTAGTGTCCAGCAGGCAGAGAGTGTCCCTGGGGATGGACTGGAGTCCAGCCCTAAGGAGCTCAGAGTCAGCCCTTGCTTGCTGGTGCTGGCGGTTGTCTCTGTGCTGTGGATGTGGGATGAAGCAAGGCAGCTTCCCCTGGAATCCGTAAGCCTGAAATCAGCCTTTTCCTCCCATCAGCTGCTTCTGGTCAGGTATTTGTCCCATTCCAAGAAGGTAACTGCAACAGGAACTATGTAAATCTAAGTTAATTAAATAAAATTTAAAATGCAGTTCAGCATTCCTGCTTACTACATTTCAAGGGCCTAGCAGCCCATGTGGCTGGAAGTGGCAATGCAACAAGACACTTCCATCATTTGGATGGAGCAGGCCAAAAGAACAAAATTCAAATATATAAGCCAGCCTCACGTTCAGTATGACAACTGCCTCACTTGACTCTTGTCTCCTCTCACTCTGCTGCTTCACAGTCCTGCCTGGCTGATGATGCCAAGTATTACTATAAATTGTATAGGTTCCCCATGTGCAAATTCATCCCACAAGCATATCAATGCCAACAGCCCATCACATGTAGTGAATTGATACAATTTAAGGCAGAGGAGCTCCATCATACAGCCGGCAGACCACAGGCCAGACTGGACTAGAAACCACACAGTATGCACACAATAATGCACTCAGCCTCTCTGTGGTACAGGTGATGACAGGTCACTCACTCCTGTTACCTATGCTTAACACCGGGAGCACAAGCTCAGATGCATAGAAAGGATAGGTCTTCCAGCTGAGTAAAGCCAGCCTGGACACAGTGGTGACTGGGCTCAACTGAAGAATGTGGACTCTTCTAAGACTTGGCTCCGGCCAACATGTCATGAGTGTAGCAGCCAGATAGGATTTGTGAGCCCAGAGCTAAAGTTCTGTACAGGCCATTCACACATGTCTGCATGTCATCAGCTTATAAGCTCTGTCTTCGCTGGACATCCTGTGAATCAGATGTTTCTACTTCAGGTATGTATATTGACATAGCTAACACAGCCCCTAGCACAGACTGTCAGTAAGCCCTCCTACACCACATCTGGCTATGAAGAGAAGCATGGTAAAAATGTGAATGAACGAATGAATGAACAAATGAATAAGCCAGCAGTGGAGGAAAGAGAAAGCTTACTTGGTTACCCTCCAACTCAGAAACCATGAATCATGCCTGAGTCAAGTCTGAATGCAGCTGAGGCCACGGGTGATGGGACACGTGTGTGAATCACCAGCTGTGGGAGCTCTTCGGGGGCTCTCTCAGAGCCCTGCATGGCCAGCTATCAGAACGCAGTAGGAACTTCCTTTTGAAAAGAGTCTACCTGCTTATGCTTATGGTATAAAAATATAAACATGGTGGTTCAAAATCATTGTTTTACCCCATTACCAGAGGGAACTATACTTTCTAGCTTCTTGTGTAGTTCTTACATAAAATCTAAAGATACTCTCTGTGCATGTGAGTGCATACGTAAATCTGTATATGCTGTATATGTGCAATCAACCTTCCACATGCAAGGAATGAGGATTCTACCAGCCAAAGATCAAAAATAATTTAATCTGTTCTGAACATGTACAGACATTTTTTCCCTGTCATTATTCCCTAAGCAATGTAGTGTAGCAACTGTCTACATAGGGTTTGCATTGTACAGAGTATCATAAGTAATCTAGAGATGAATCAGAGCACACAGGAGGATATGCGTAGCTACAAGAAACTTTGCCATGTGTAAAGGGTCTTCACCACATGCCAATAACAGTACTCAAGAGTGGTCCTGAAACCCACCCCCTGACAGATACTGAGGATAACTCTATATAGTCTGAGCTGTTTCTTTATAATTTTTAATTTAATTTAATTTAATTGCAAGCAGAAAGAGATAGAGAGGAGAGAGACAGAGAGAGAATGGACATGCCAGGGCCTCCAGCCACTGCAAACGAAATCCAGATGCATGCACCCCCTTGTGCATCTGGCTTATGTGGGTACCAGGGAATCAAACCTGGGTCCTTTGGCTTCACAGGCAAGCACCTTAACCATTAAGCCATCTCTCCAGCCCTGAGATGTTTTTTGTACACTCTTTATTTCTCTGCCTTTTTGTCTTACCCATATGCAATCATTATCTGCCTAGCCAGTGGTTCTCAAGGTGGCTGCATGCTCCACCCACCTGGGAACTTTAAGAAACACGCTCAGGTCCCAGTCCCAGAGATTGTGATTTAACGGATCCAGTGGGAAGGTGGGGGCAGGCATCTGTACATGCAGAAAGCTCCCCGAGTGATTTGAATGTACTTGGAGAGTTGAGCATCGCTCTTCAGCACATGCTTCTACCACCTGCTTTTCCCCAAATGAACACATCTGAGAGCCTGTTCCTTTTCAATATGCAAACAACCCATGCTGTTCCCACAACTGCACCTTATCCCATCATATGGATGGAACACCTTTTTTTTTTTTTAATACCTTATCTCATGAGGAATTCTTGAAACTTCAATGATTATTTCTTCCATGTAAAGGGAAGCAGAGAGAACAACCCCACCCCACCTTGCCTATCAAAACCCAAGCACTAAAAATAGAAAACAGGGCTGAAAAGATGGCTCAGCGGTTAAGGTGTTTGCCTGCAAAACCTAACAGCCTGGATTCAATTCCCTAGCACCGACATAAAGCCAGATTCACAAAGTGGTGCATGCATCTAAGAGTTTTGTTTGCAGCAGCTAGAGGCCTTGGCATGCCCATTCATACTCATGTGTTCGCTTGCTCGCTCTCGCTCTCCGCTCGCTCTCTCTCTCTCTCTCTCTCTCTGCTTGCAAATAAATAATAAATAAATAAATAAATATTTTAAGGGCTGGAGAGATGGCTTTGCGGTTAAGGCGCCTGCCTGCCAAGCCTAAGAACCCAGTTCCAATATCCAGGTCCCACGTTTAACCAGATGCAAAGTGACGCAAGGGCACAATGCTGCACTTGACCACAAGGGGGCACACACATCTGGATTTCATTCACAGCAGCTGAGAGACTGCTGGCGCACCCATCTCTATCTGTCTCCCTCTCCCTCTCTCTCTGTCTGTCTCTCTCTGTGTTTCTCTCCAAAAATAAAAAATAAAAATAAAAATAAATATTTTAAAAGAAGAGAAAGCAGAAATAAAAGCAATAACCTCACAACTGTCAGCAGGAGGGTTTGGGGCTACATTGCTCCTAGAATCATTCAACCAAGAAATAAAGAATAATTAAGTTCCCCAGGGATGGGCCTCAAAATAAATAAATCATTGAAAGGAAGCTGTTCCTACTCGCTTCTGTTTCGGTGATGACAACTCTGAGGAGCCAGACCCCTGAGTAGGGCAAGGTAACACATAGACTGTTCTTTTTCTTCTTTAAGAATTTGTATTTTTAAAATATTTTATTCTTTTAATTTTTTTTATTTATTTGAGAGAGGAAAAGAGGCAGACAGAGAGAGAGAGAGAATGGGCATACCAGGGCCTCCAGCCACTGCAAACCAACTCCAGACACATGCGCCACCCTTGTGCAGATGCCTACGTGGGTCCTGGGGAATCAAACCTGGGTCCTTTGGCTTTGCAGGCAAGTCCCTTAACCGCTAAGCCATCTCTCCAGCCCTAGAGACTGTTCTTGACCTGTGTCCTTTCCCTTTTGGGATGGAGGGGAACGTCATCAGAACATAATACCATAGCCTAACAGCACTATCAACATCCCTTCACTCTTCAGCCTACAGCCATAGATCTCCCAGACCCAGGAAAGCCCTGGCTCCCAAACTAAAGTGTGGCAGATGTACTAGTTGCTTCCACATTGCTGGGATGAAGTAACTGACAAGAAGCAACTTAAGATAGATAAGAAAAGGTTTTTCTTTTTTTAAGCATACAGTTCTATGTTACTGTACCTTGTGGTGTCAAAATAGGAGCTTGAGGCAGCTAGTCACATTGCATCCACAGTCAGGAAGTAGAAAGGAATGGATTCTATTGCTTAGCTAGTTTTCTCCTTAAAAACATTTATTTATTTATTTATTATTTATTTACTTACTTACTTATTATTAGAGAGAAGGGGGAAAGAGGTAGATAAAAAGATAGATGGGCTGGAGAGATGGCTTAGCAGTTAAGGAGTTTACCTGCAAAGCCAAAGGACCCTGGTTTGATTCTCCAGGACCCATGTAAGCAAGATGCACAAGGTGGCGCATGCATCTGGAGTTCGTTTGCAGTGGCTGGAGGCCCTGGTGCATCCATTCTCACACTCTCTCTCTCTCTGTCTCTTTCAAATAAATAAAATAAAATAAAATAAAATATATAAAAAGAGAGAAAATTGGCACATCAGAGCCTCTAGCTGCTGCAAATGAACCCCAGACACCTTGTGTATATGGCTTTACGTGGATACTGGGGAATCAAACCCAGGTCCTTTAGATTTGTAGGCAAGCACCTTAACCCCTAAGGCATCTCTCCAGCTGCTTTCTCCTTTTCCTTTCTTTCTTTCTTCTTTCTTTCTTTCTTTCTTTCTTTCTTTCTTTCTTTCTTTCTTTTTTAAAAGTATTTTCTTTTTATTTGTAAGAATGAGGCAGAGAGAGAAAAAGAGAGAGAAAGAGAGAGTGGGTGTACATGTACCATAGCCTCCTGCCACTGTAAATGAACTGCAGACATACACACCACTTTATGCATCTGGCTTTACATGGGTAATGGGGAATTGAACCCAGGCCATCAGGCTTTGCAAGCAAGCACCTTTAACTGCTGATCCATCTCTCCAGACCAGCTTTCTCCTTTTTATCTAGTTCAGCACCATGGCCTATGAAGTGGTGCGGTCAACTGTTAGGATAGGTCTTTCCCACCTCAATTAACCTAATCAAGATAATCTCTCACAGGCATGCCCAGAGCCTAACCTAATCTACGTAATCCCCCACTGGCATGCACAGAGACTAACCTAATGTACAGAATCTCCCACTGCCAGGCTCAGAGGTTAAACTAATCTAGAAAATCCCTCACAGGCATGCCCAGAAACTAACAGGTTCCTGTGAAGTTGACAATCAGTATAAACCATCACAGCCAACATCTCTTGTTCCTGCCTGAGCAGCACCCATCCTTCAGACATCTCCTCTGGGAATCACTCTTCTCAAACCCACACTCCACGTGTCTGGCTGAGCGTCCTCCCACCCTCTGGTTCAAGGTGGATGTAGAGCTTAGGCCACAATGTTGACACAGGGCAATTCTCCGAGAGAATCTGCTTTGGGATTTCTGCTGGAACTATTAGGAAAGATTAGTTTCCAGCAGAGTTGCTGAACTGGAGGAAGTCTGCACCTGCCGTGTTATAGTCACACAAAAAAGTATTTTCTGAGTATGAAACCAACACAAAGAAAAACAGCTGGGAAGTGTCTGATGACCACAGATGAGCAGCTGATCCAACAAAACCTGAAAAACTCCCCAACTTATCTATATAAACCAATAAAACCCTCTTGTCCTAAATCAAGTGGAATTGGGTTTTTGTCTCTTGCAAACACAGGACTCTTGTAAACAAAGGTGAAAAACTGTAGGGTCGGCCAATCTGCCACCAGTACCCCACCCTTGCTGGTAAAGGACACAAGGCCTAAGCTTATGCTCTTTCTCAGCATGGCATCTTTCAAATTTGACTCCAAAGCTATGTGGTTTGAAGACCCTTAGATAAACTCATGTCAATCCCGCACCTCCAACATATTTCTGAAAGACAAATGGAAAAGGCTTAATCTTCTGGCAAGGTGACAAGGTGAGTGGCTAACGAAATATCATCAAGCAAATATCACAAAAATGACCACCGTGAAGACAGGGTCACAGAGATCACAGTGGGCGGCTGCTGGTTTTGCCTGCCCAGCATCCACTCCTGTCAACTGGAAGATGACCTTTCCTCCAGTGAATGCACAGTCCTTGGAAGACTGGCAGTCAAGGTACCCTGCTCACCCCTTGAACATATCCCAACATCAGCGAATCACACACACCCTGAAATTTGATTCTGGAAACAGCTGGAACTGATGCATTCCAATAATGTCACCATGCGGAGGTCAGGCATTAGTTCCTGTCACCTGCATTGCCAGAGCTGCTCTAGAACCTAAGCTTTCTAAGCTGGGCACTGCACATATGTGAAGCCCCATCTTCTCCCACAGGTCTGTTGTTTTTCCTTTTAGACAACTACAGCCCACTGCTGTTGCTTACAAGTGATCAAAGAGCCTTTACCCATTCAAAGACACCTGCGGTGACACCATACTGCTGTAAGTATTATTTCTCCAAGCGAAGTCTCCAAGCTTCTCCTTGCACCCTTCCACGTCAAGAGGTTCCTCTCCCACAGACTACACAGCACCTCCCTGGAAGGTCCAGTCCTGCCCTCTGTGGCCCCTTCCTCTGTTCACTGGCTCTTCCTCGTCCTCCGATGTAGCCCTTCTCCCTTGGACTCTCCCAGGCTTTCCCCTAAGTGCAGGTCCTTCTATTGCGCTCCAGACCTCAGGTAGTCCATCAATTTCTCAGGAAGTCCTTCCTGACCCACTAATCTGGGTTTAATCTGTTTACTGTGTGCTTCCACTTGACCTGTCCTCTCAAAGGCTCTTTATTATCATAATAAAGTAGGGATGAGAGAGTGCCTGCTCATAGTCGCAGGGATTAAGTATTAAGTGTGTCAGCACATTGAAAACACTACTAGAAAACAACAACAACAACAAAGCCCGTTAATGCACTAACTGGACATGGAAAGTCACCATGAATGTGAGTTATTGTTATGAACACTATTACTGCTAATAATAATAACAGTCATCTCTCTCCCTTTGGGGCTGCCATCTCCGTGGAAGCAGAAGAACATATGTTCTGTAGCTGCTGGCTTCCTGGTGCTGGCACACACAAGGAACTCAATAATATCTAACTGGCTGTGGGTGGGTTGAGATTTGAAGCCAATGATGATAACTACCTCTCTCCCCCTGCCTCCTGGTTGTCTTCCCTTCACCACAGCGTACATTTTCATTTCCTCCTAATATATTTTGAGGACAGAAAAGTAAAATTTTCTCACATCATAAGGCACAATGAAGTTATAACAAGAAGGTCTCTGTGAAGGAGACTTCCACTTGTTTTCTTCTTGTTTCTGTTTTTGAAAAATTATTTTATTTATTTTCAAGGAGAGAAAGAGTGAGAGAGAATGGGGGCACCAGGGGCCTCTAGCCATTGCAAACAAACTCCAGATGCATGCACCACTTTGTGCATTCCGCTTTTGTATGCATACCGGGGAATCAAGCCTGGGTCATTAGAACCACTGAGACATTTCTCCAGCACCAGCCTCCCGTCCTCCCACCACTGTTCTTTTTCTAACTAAGCTAGTTTTGTCAGGTATGGTGGGTCATTTTGCTCCACCAAAGACTCCACCATAATGTGTCACCTCAGGCCCTAAGAAAAAGGGTCATTTGGTCATAGACTAAAACTGTTAGCCCACACCAACATCCAAACTCAGGTATTTGTCCCAGCCGCAGGAAACCAGCACACCACTACTCCATACTGCCCCCCTCAGGACAATCAAAGAACTCACATCCTAGTCTAGCCACGCACAAGTGTCATGGTGCCTCCTCAGTCTCTGTGTGTGTGAAATGAAAATGCTACTGTTTATCCTTCCCTTAGAACTTCTGTGAGAGTTTAACACAGCAAAGCCAGTGAGTAAACACCTTTGAAGCCCAGGAATCCCAGGACACCCTGAATCTATCAACATTTCTGTATGTTCTGTATGGGCAAAAATGAGTCCCTTCAAACAAGGACATGGGATCAGGAGTAATCTGGCCACATTGCCAAGATGAGAGGAGAAGGAAGAAGAAGGAGGAGGAAGGAGGGGAAGAAGAGGAGGTAGAAGAGGAAGAGGAGGAACAAAGAGAAGAAGATTCAAACTCAGTTCTGCCTTTTCAGTCATACTCTACCCTTCCGATAAAAAAAAAAATAATAAAAAAAAAAACAGGAAAGGCATGTAAAAGTACAAAGGTTTGGCCCCTCAGTGCTAGATTCCTGCTGCAAGCACTATTCAGTCTGGCTGTGTATCACCCCAGACCTCACAGCTCCCAGGTCCAAACACTGAAACACTCCCCTCTGTCTTCAGAGGACTCCTCACCTGCCTCAAAGTCCAAACAAAGGTCGCCCTGGGCAACTACCCACTTCCCTCCCTGCATCTTTTCCTGGTTTTAAATACACACACACACACACATCTGGAGCAAGAAGAATGTTGTCACCTTTTGGTGCCTTCTAGGAGGTGACAGTAACCTTGGGTACCTCTACTGGTTTCCCAAGAAACCCAGTGAAGTCCAAGTACAAACACACACTGCCTGCTGTCTCTGCGCTCAGCATTCCGGTCACGTCTTACTGCCCTGTCATTTGAGCAACACTCATCCTCTGTGCACTTTGAAATCTCTTTTGCTTTATACTCTGCCAAAAGGTTCCGATTTTTCTGCACTGGCATTGACATGATGCAGGAAGGAACATGTGAGCAATGAGGGCTCAAAAATAGCCTAGAACTTTGTAAGGAAGGGGCCCAAAGCAGGATGACAGGCAAGCTATTTTGCATAACAAAGCGCTCTGCCCCGGAGGAGTGAGGCACAAGCCCACCCTTCCCCACATACACACACACACACCCATCAATCACTCCCTGAAATATCATATCTGTGGGAGGATGAGAAGATAATGGTATGATCAATGAAGCTCCCCAGAGCATTTGGTGGAATGGACTCCATCCAGTGAGGATTTTTCTACGAATGACAGGTCAATTGTGCTTGGGGCTGGACCATGATGGTGCAGATGGTGGTAATGACGATGGAAATGATAAAGTTGGTGAATCAGTGGTGGTGATGATGATTGATGATGGTGACATCAGCAATGCATAACATCTATAAATTGTGTACTATGTCCTTGACACTGGTCAACGTTCTTGACCTAGATTAACTCATATTTTTAAACTTCACAACCTGGGGAGCTAGGTACTAATATTCCCATTTTACAGATAAGGAAGATGAGGCACGAGATATCAAGTCACTCAACAGTGACAGCAGGATGGGAACCCAAGCTCTCTTGCTCCACATTACACTCCGGTAAAGGAAGCATTTGTCCCAGACACCCCACTGCAGGAGGGGGAGAAGAAACGTCTGTTGATTCTGAAACACTAGGGAGAGACAGGTGTCCTCAGTTCCTGGGAAAGTTTTGAAACTTCCCTGAGACTCAGCATTTACTGAGCACTTGGTATGGGCCCAGCCCTGCCCTGCACAAGTACAGTCACTCCTCAATCACCTTTTGGGGTAGGCTACCCTGTCACCCTCCACTTCAGAGGTCATGAAGATCAGTGTGCAGGCTGTTCCTCAACTGCCCTTCTGACTCCATTCTCTACTTGGTCTCCTTGAGACACCAACCCCTACACAATAACCACCAAGCACCCCTGACCCTTTGTTTCCAGGTGGGCTTTGCCACTGGCATCTTTTTCTCCTCATCTTCCCTGCCATAACACTGCCTTCTGGAAGCAGTTGCACCCCTCTCGACACCAGCTCCTCAGCTCTGCCTCTCGATGGCCCCACACTGAGCTTCTTCCTCTACAGCTTCTCATTGTTGCCAGTTTCTAGACACCCCAACATTTGCTTGCGCTGTGGAGCTTGCCCACATCTCCAAAAATAATTTCTCCACAAACTTTCTTCCTTGCAGCCTCACAGGGGATTTCTGTTTCCTGTGGGAGCCTGACAATTATGGTCACCAAAGTGGGAGAGACTTATCCAATGTCACACAGTTGGTGATCAGCAGACAGGGCAGGTGGGTGTGAGATTGCAGCCCATTGTTCCATGCACTCGGTCACACAGTGTCTCTGAGAGCAGGGTATCTCACCACCACGTAGGCCTGGAGCGGAAATGAGCCTTGGGAGTGGGCGAAGCGCCACAGGGAGAAGCAGAGGTGGGGTCAGGGAGATCCACAAAGCACATACCTACCTTACACAGGAAGCCATGTGCCAAAGAAAGCATCGTGTCCACACACCCAGCCCAAAGTACCTGTAACTATTCCTCACACTTCCCGGGAGGGTCATGCTTCACAAACCCCTCCTGTTCAGATCATCTCTGTTAGCATCCTGACCTTTATTTCTCCCCAATCCCATTCTGCCCCTCCCCACGCAGGCTTTTAAACCATGTCTCCACTTTGCAAGGACTCAGGCAACAAAGATAATTAACTCTCTGGCTTCAAAGGCTGCTTCTCAGTTCCCACTGTTTTCCCTCCACCTCTCCAGCACTAACCCTGTGGCCTTTCCTCCTTCCCCAGGCTGCTGCTTCGGTCTCATCATGTGCTGTCTGGGGGCCAGGAACCCAGCCAAAACTCATCCAAAAAGAAGGATGAAAGGGGATATCTGAACTCACTGCCCATAGTCAGTGGCCAGAGCAGCAACATCTGCTCTGTGAGCAGAGGAAGCCTCGAGAACTTCCACACAGGAGCCAAAGCCTTTGAAATCAGGCCAGCTCGGCTGTTGGCAGAGCCCAGAGCCCTCCTCCCCTAGCTATGGAAGGGGTGTCTTACAACAGGGACTGTAAACTGGTTCTTGGGACCAGAACACAATGGCACTTCAAAGCAATGGGGAACCATTGCTGATACTTAAAGTTAAGAGTTCATGGTTTTTAAAAATCCAGGGCCTGGGGTTGGAAAGATGGCTCAGCAACTAAAGGCACTTGTTTACAAAGCCTGATGGCCCAGGTTTGATTCCGCAGTACCCATGTAATGCCAGATGCACAAATGGCCCATGTATCTGGAGTATGTTTGCAGTGGCAACAGGCCCTAACATGCCCATTCTCATCTTCTTTCTCTCCTTACAAATAAATAAAAATATATTTTTTAAAAACTCCAGGTTCTACTTTTTCTTTTCATCAACAAAAGATCCATGTTTTTACCTGGTAGCACAGCTGCTTGACTGAGTCCACCAGCATGTGAACTCAGAGAGGGCAGGAGTCTTGCAGACCCATTCACTCCTGCTTCCCTATATATGCAAAAGCACTTGACACACAGTAGGCACTCAATAAATGTGTGATGAGTGAAAGGGGGGTCACTTCCCCATTCAGAGGGCCTCATATTCTGCATTTTACAGAAATGTCTACCCGGATCTGCTCACTCATGCCATTTCCTTTCCAGGGCTCTGCAGATGGTTGAGTTTGAAACCCCCAACTTAAAGAGTGAGAGATTTAAAAGGAGGTCAGACAAGTCCTTGCTCCTCAGAGAAGGAGAGCTTAGAGGGGAGACATCATCATAATAGTAAATAAATAATGATCACAACAGAGACTCTGTGTTACACTGCTCTAAATTATGTCTATGGATACTGCTCATTGAATTCTCACCACACCGGAGTGTTAGATTCTATTGCCCTTACTGCCCAGAAAAAAGCAACTGAGGCACAGAGAGAGAGTGCTTACAATGATAGTAGGTTCATATCCAAGCAGTCTAGGCCCAGACCCATGAAAAATAAACACCTAATTGTAAAGGAGGGAACAGCAAGGTGACGAAGGTTTCGGACCCCAAGGGAGACAGTCTTGGCATCAGAGATGAAGCCCGGGTTCATTGGCTGTTCAAGAGGAGAACTACACTCAGGCTGCCAGAGGAATGGTGAAATGTCCCTGCAGCCCAGGCCCTCTTGGAGTTGCTGTAATGAAATGTGTCAAATCACAAAGGGTCTCTACTCAAACATTACAGGCCGAAGTGGCAGAGACACTTGGCTGACCTACTTGGACCAGAGTCACTCTGTGGCAGAGCTTCAGGTCGCCACAGCTGTGGCTTCAAGCCCAAGACACCCCACAGGCAGCTGAAGGTGGCAGCTGAGGAGAAGCAAAAGCTAAGCAAGAGGCTGCAGTACAGAGGGGAGGCGCCGGCTCCATGCTGCTTTCTGTAACTACCAAGGGAGAGAGGGGACACCCCGGTTCCATGCTGCCTTTCTGTAACTACCAGGGGAGAAGGGAGACCTTGACTCCACGCTGCCTTTCTATAACTACCAGGGAAGGCAGGGAGGTGGGGCAGAAAGCTTATAAACACCCAGCCTGTGCAGCTAGAGTGCCAGCTTTGGCTCTTCCACAGCTCCACTGCCATGTGAGGCACCCCACACACACCTGCAGGATCCCCCAGCTCCATGAGAATCCTGCCTGACATTCCGAGTACCTTGATCATCCTTGTTTGAACCTAAGCAAGACCCTTAAACTGTCCCAGCTGCTGATGAAGGTGTTAGGTTATTGCCCAAAACAATGACAGAAACTGGCCTTGTCACTGACCAAAATTCCTTAAACCTTTATATAAGTCTCATCCTCTGTCCCTCTGCTCCAGACATGCCTGTGTGGACACCTTTTCTCTTGTCCATCGCATAAACTGATGCACTCTGTAAGT
Organism: Orientallactaga sibirica; assembly: GCA_036365145.1. NCBI lineage: Eukaryota > Metazoa > Chordata > Mammalia > Rodentia > Dipodidae > Orientallactaga > Orientallactaga sibirica. The sequence continues at coordinate 435,251 of JAEOAD010000794.1, read as the reverse complement.
TCCTCTAACAAAGGCTCTGACTGCACAGGAGGGAGGCTGAAGATAATAAGTACACACATTGCAAAAAAGGCAGAAGGGAGTTCTGGTGTTCCTTCGTTACGAAGTGATAAACAAAGCCGGGTGTTTAATCCCAGCACTTGGGAGGCTGAGGTAGGAGGATTGCTATGAGTTCAAGGCCACCCTGAGACTACAAAGTGAATTCCAGATCAGCCTTGGCTACAGCAAGACTCTGCCTCAAGCCCCATCCCACCCAAAGAAAAAAAGAAAGAGTGATACACAGTAGAGGAGATGGATATGTCTAACCTGACATAAGCATCACCCGGAGTGTGCATGCATCCAAACGTATGTATGATTTTTTTAGCCATGGTGGTGCATACATATAACCCATTTGGCAAGTGGAAGCAAGAGAATCAGGAGTTCAAGGTCATCCTCAGCTACATAAAGAGTTGGAGGCCTGCCTGGGCTACATGAGACCCTATTCAAAAAATTAATAAATAAATGTATGGATGTAAAATTTGCATGTTTTATATGTTAGATTAAAATTAAAATGCTTTGTAGTGGTATCTGGGGTAGTCAGTTCTTCTTTCTTGGGGGTCCCTCCCTGCCCCATCTTGACATTGTTTTGGGGGTGACCTTTAGTGGCAGGTGCAGCAGAAAAAAGCAAGCAGGGCCTCTGTCCCTTCATCTATACGAAGGAGCTGGTAAAGATTTTATATTTCTTCATACAGTTATTTATTTGTTTATTCATCATCCATTGCTCAACAGCCAAGTACTGGGCATCTGTTATGTGCCAGGCGTGGCCCTCGAGGCCAGAGTAAGTGATAAACTGTGATGTGCCAGGCATGGCCCTCGATTCTGGAGTTAAGTGGTAAACAATACTGATGGGGTCCTTCCCTCCTGAAAGTTACAGGACAAAGCTCTCACCCAGTTTTCTCATCACAGGATGGACATCAAGATGCTCTGAAAGGTTATCTGGAGAACTACACATATGAGGTTGTACTGTTACGTTCCTCATTGCCAAAGCAGCTCAAGGAAGGAAAGGGCTTATACTTCAGCTCACAGTTCCAGGGGAGAGCTTCCATCAGGATGGGGAGGCATGGCACTCATCTTGCATCCACAGTCAGGAAGCAGAGGACGATCAATGCTACTGCACAGCTCACTTCCTTTTTTCTTATTCAGTCCAGGACCCCAGCCCATGACATGGTGCTAGAGTGAGTCCTCTCACCTCAAAAAACCTAATTTAAAAAAATCCCTCATAGCCATTCCCAGAGACTTATCTCCATGGTGACTCTCATCCTGTCAAATTGACCACCAGAGATTAACCGTTACGGCACAGGCTGACGGAATTTTCTGCAATTCAAACAAAGGTCTATGACCAGGCATGGTAGCGCATGCCTTTAATGCCAGCACTTGGCAGGCAGAGGTAGGAGGAGTGCCATGAGTTTGAGATCTTCCAGAGACTATGAGGTGAATTCCAGGTCAACCTGGGCTAGAGTGAGACCTTACATCAAAAATAATAATAATAATAATAAGGTCTACCAGCATAGGTGACATGCTCCTGTGACTGAAAAATGGATTGTTTTTCTTTATATTTGATTTAGTTAAAGTTTAAAGGGAGGACTGAGAAGATAGGTCAGTAAATAAAATGCTTTCCTTGCAAGAAAACCCAAGTTTGTTCCTTAAAACCCATGTTTAAAAAAAAAAAAAAAAAAAGCCAGGCATGGCAGTGCACTTTTATAATCCCAGAGCTAGGGAGGTGGAGACAGGTGGATCCCTGGGGCTTTCTGGCCACCAGAAAGTCTAGCCTAATTTAGGCAAGATTTCAGACCAGTGAGATACCTTGTCTCAAAAAATAAAAAGCAGGGCTGGAGAGTTAAGGCACATGCCTATGAAACCTAAGGACCCACGTTTGATTTTCCAGGTCCCGGCTAAACCAGATGCACATGGTGGCACATGTGTCTGGAGTTCATTTTCAGTGGCTAGAAGCCCTGGAGTGCCCATTCTCTATCTTTCTCTCTCTCTCTCCCTCCCTTCCTCCTTCTCTCTCTGACTGTAATAAATAAATACAAATAAATTTAAAATAATAATAATAATAAAGCAAACATTCTTAGAAAAAAATTAGGTTGACTGCTTTCATGAGGAACAACATGCAGAGTTGTCCTTTGGCCTCCAAATGTGTTCATGCACACACACATACAAAACACACATACACACAAATTTAAACTATAGTAACTACGCATGGCTAATGGCTACCAGATTGCTCGGCATGGATACAATAGATGCCTTACACCTCACTGAAGCCCCACAGGAGCCCTAGAGTATGCAAAATGCACAGCACAGTGACACCAACAGACACCTAAGAAATGAGCAAACTGCTGCTGTCCTAAGCAAGGATGACAGTAGTGATGGCACCAATGCTCGAGGTAACAGAAACGCCCTGGGATGACCTGTTCCGTGGCCAGCAAGAGGGAGGAACATCATGTAGAGATCAATGACAGCTAATTGAGACAAGGCGAGAAAAGAGGATTGCCTTATGTGGCAGCCCCAGGCAGCCCTTGAAACTTCTTGGAAACAAGCCCCACACTAACCTTAATGAGGATCCTCCCCGGGAGGAGCAAGGCCACCTCATTAGATCAAAGAAGCTTGTAAGTGGCAGCAACACTCCACCTGGGCTCTCCAGGGACATCAGAGAGGACCCCTCAACCACCTCAGGGGAAGAGCAATGGTCCCCTCCTAAGTGATGTCCAGCCACGGAAGCACCAAGGGATCCTGTCCGTTGTCCCTTCTCTAATGCGTGTACTCGGTTTTCCCTTCTGTGCTAGGTCAATAACAAGAACTATCATATCATATACTGCAAGTTTCCTATGTTGGTAGACACTGGATGAAGTAGCAATAATCTTACCTATTAAAATAATAGTCGGGGCCTGGGCATGTAGCTCAGTTGGTAGAGTGCTTGCCTAGCCCTGGGTTCAATCTTTTTTTTTTTTCACTCTGGTCCAGGATGACCTGGAATTAACTATGTAGTTTCAGGGTGGCCTCTCACGGCAATCCTCCTATATCTGCCTCCCAAGTGCTGGGATTAAAGGCGTGCACCACCACGCCCAGCTTCCTGGGTTTAGTCTTTAGCACCACATGGACTGGGCATAATACCAACAGTGATAATAATCAGCTGGTGCTGATTAAATGCTCACCAGGTGCTAGGAAATGGATTGAGCCCTTTGGGTATGTACTTGCCTTTTACCTCTCTCACTATGGCCTGGTAAGGGAAGGACTAGCATTACCTACATTGTACAGACAAGAAAACTGAGAACAGGAGAGGTGAATTTGCCTACATTTTCACAGCTCAGGAAGCGTGGAACCTGGATCCAAACCACCATTTGACAGACACCATTCTAGTCTCACAGCCACAAGTATAGACCAGTGAAGATACCAGGGTGAACACAGATGTGGCCTTGTCCTTATGGGGGATGAAAGACAATGGAACAGAACACTAGAGCCGGAGTGTACCAGTCTGTTTTCTGTAGCTTATAACAAAACACCTGAAGCTGAGTGCCTTGTCCAGAGGTTAATTTGGTTCATGAATCTGGTAACTGGTGGGTCCAAACAGAATGACACCAGCATCCTGGCAAGGGCCTATAGGCTATATCACAACATGGTAGAGAAACAGAAAGGGAACCAGTCACATAAAAATGCTAACCAAGGGCTTAGCAGTTAAGGCACTTGCTTGTGAAGCCTAAGGACCCGTGTTCAACTCCCCAGAGTCCACATAAGTCAGATGCACAAGATGATGCACACGCAAGGTTGCACATGCACACAAGTTCTAGAGTTCGATTACAGTGGCTGGAGGCCCTGGTGTGCCAATTCTCTCTCTCTCACTCTTGCTCTCTCTCATAAAAATAAAAATAAAAAATTTTAAAAGGCCAGTCTGTTGGGCTTGCCTCAAAAAAAAAAAAAAAAAAAAAAGCTAACTCTGTGAGGTGGTTGCCCATGAGGGCAAGGCATGGTGAGATGAGCAGCCTGCTCCTAACAGGAGCAGTCAGAAGTCCAAAAAGAAGTGACCCCCCCACACAGGTAGGGGTTCACTGACCAAGAAGTATGCGGAAGGGTGTGCCCAAAGAAGGAGAAACATGTGCTCAGGCCCTGAGGCGAGCCCAGGGAAGCCCAAGCCAGAGTCAAGATGAAAACGTGGGTAGGGCCACTGATACAGACAGTGACAATAGCAGAACCAGGTGGGGGTGCTAGGGTTGCAGCACACCCCGTTTCGGGGCTGGGTGGCAGTATCAAATGGAAATACCTAACTCTAAAGGGCAGGTAGTCGAGGCTGCGGCAACTCAGAAGCAAAGTCAGGACCGGAGATGAGACTTTCAAAGGCCTGACAGGCATGTGAGACTGGAAATAATGGCATGTCCTGAGCAGAGAAGAGTGCCTCCGAAGCCCAGAGGCAGTGGGGGCCCACCCGCAGTCTCCCTGTTCAGTGTCTTCTCTCTCGTAAGAGCACTTCTTTTTCTCTGCTCTCAGGCCTGTGGTTCAGGGGGACATGGGCCGAAGAGTGAGCATGCCCAGCCCGGGAAATGTGTGTCCTATATCTCTGTGACCACTGTGATTGGTTTAAGGGTGTATACTGCTGTGATTTAAATGTGCCTTCTAAACCTCACGTTGAAATTCAGCTGTCATTGTGACAGTGTCAAGGAGTGGGGCCTGTAGAAGGTGACTATGTTATGAGGGAAGTCATCTGCAAGATGGAGTGAAGCCACTATGGTGGGAGCAGGGTGATTCCCATGTGGGTGGTCTCCTAGTAAGAATGAGTTTGATCTAATTTCTCTCTGTCTGCTTACCATGGATGCCTTCCACCTGCCTGTAACACAAAGAAAAGGCCTTTGCTAGATGCCAACCACAGCCTTCAGAACAGCACGAAATAAATCCTGACCTTTACAAGTTACTCAGTCTGAGGTATTTTGTTGGAACAGCAATGACTAGCACACACGCGCACACACACCAATGCACAAGACAAGCCAATGGGAAGGATATTCAAAATTTAAGAAGCACTCCCATCCCGCCAGGCAGCTAAGACAAGGTAAGCTTGGACCTGCCGGCTGCCATACCTGAGACTCGAGCAACACTGAGGAAAGTGGAGCCATGATGTGGAAAGTCAGTGGCTGAATACTTTGATCTCAGCTTTACCTGAAACCCCTGTACTACAAGATTACCAGTTATGTGACCCAGTGTTTGGTTGTTTGGTTGTTTACTCACACCATTTTCAGTTGGGTTCTTTGTCACTACTAAAATATTAAGATAATGAAGACGCCCGAAAGTGAGTGACTGAAGAAAAGGAGTCAGCGAACGAAAAAGGAAATGAGCCATCAGATGTAGAACGAGAATCCTATTAGTTGTCACAGAAACCAAAAACGGAAGGTCTTAGGAAGGGACAGCCAGCCACAGGTTAGATAATACCCTGAGAAAAATGAAGACCTAGTGGCTATTGCATCTAAGGCCCTGGGGTGATGGAGATACCCCAGGAAGCAGATCCTGAGACATGACTGAGTGCAAGCAGCTCGCTTGAGAGATGATTCCAGAGAGCATCAGTAGGGAGAGAAGTAAGGTGGAGAGGGGGGGATGCTACAAGGTAGGAAATGAGAAGACAAGGAGGGAAAGATGTTACAAAGGATGCATTTGGTGGGAACTTTCTGCGCACCACGTTACCATTTTGGGCAGGGAGAGTTTAACCCAGCTCTAACAAACAAGCCGCAGAGGTATTTACCAGCCAACATCATCAGTCAGCGGTTGAGGGTTGCTCCTGAGCATTAAATACTCCCCTTCACACACACTCTCTAACCCCCACTTCCGTGTATGTGCAGGGACAGAATGGCTGGTGGCTAGAGCAAGCCATCAAGCAACTAGATGCAGCCAGTTGGAAGTCAGGACTGAATGCAAGAAGTGGAAGGGGTGGGGCAAAGGGAGCTCCTCCAAGGCTGCGGGACATTGCTTCATTTCTCGACACTCCAGTGTTCTCATCTGTAGAATGGGGCAAAGTTGGGTGGGTCTGCCCTAAAGATTAAAGGGGGATATACCACTCATGAACATACACTAATATTCTTGCTTTCTGTGACCTTGGGGAGATAGGTTTCTACGCAGGGTTGTGGGAAGCAGAACCAGAGAGTGACAGATGAAAACACAGGCTGCTAATCTGAGCAGCACCAAACCCAGGAGACTCCGGCTGGATACACGATCATTGCTAATATTCTATTTAAACAGCAGCCAGCTTGCATCTATTTGTGTACAGAAGTCCTCAATTTAGCAGGAAGGCTTCCCTGTGAGGCGCTGCCTCTCCCCATCACGCTGCAAAGCCTCCGTCACTCCCATGGTTGGAAACCAAACAACAACAGAACGTTCACCCCATTCCTTTGGTTCTGCCCCAAAGCTGCATGAGCCAAAGATTTAAAAGGATCAAAACTAGAGTGAGGGAAAGAGGGTCAGGAATCGCCCTCCCCACCCCACACACACACACTCACATTGCTGATTTCTCAACAGCCAAATTCCAATCTAAGTACTGGCCTGAGCTGATTCTAAAAGCAGAATGGGAAACTGAAGCAAATGCGCACACATCCCACAATACCTCCAACATGATTCATACTGCACATCTGGGCTTTCAAGACTGCCTTTTCCTCTACCCTTCACATGATCCACAGTGGTAACGAACACAGCTAACCTACATGGTTTCTTTGTAATTACTATAGCAAAACTACCCACAACGAACTAAACATTTTCTATCTGTTCTACAAATATGAATTCATGTAATCTTCATAACAATCATGGGGAGGTACTACTGCTTGTCCCCACTTTACAAGTGAAGAAACTGAGGCACACAGATGCTAGGTACATAGAGGAGAAGTAGAAAAACAGGGTTTGAAGGAAAGCAGACTGGGTTTGAACCACTGCTCTACTACCTGGAAAGCAATGCGTGAACTTAACTCCCCCAGATCCTGGCACTTGGTCAAGTCCATCTCTGCAGGCACTACAAGAAGACACTTCAAATCTTGAGGAAGAGGAGAAGGAAATGAGCAGAAAGAGGAAGAGAAGGAGGAGGAGAGAGAGAAGGAGGCGGAAGAAGAGGAGGGGAAAAGGAGGAGGAAGAATAACTATAGCTCATAACCATTCACCAATAGCTCACATTTCGTGAAAATTTACCAAATGCCAAGTGCTGTGCTGAGTAATAAGAATAATTAAAGACTGGAGAGATGGTGTAGCAGTTAAGGTTCTTGCCTGTGAAGCCTAAGGACCTAGGTCCGATTCCCCAGTACCCATGTGAAGCCAGATGCACAAGATGGCACATGTGTCTGGAGTTCATTTGCAGTGGAGGGAAGCCCTGGCATGCCCATTCTCTCTCTCTCTCAAATAAATAAATAAAATATTTTTAAAATATAAAAATTACATAAAATATCACTACTACTAACAGTAACAGTCTTCAAAGCAATGCATGAAGTAGGACTATTTTTTTCACCGTTTTACAGATTAAGAAGTTGAAGTGTAGATCCTATATGAGAGCATCCGGCTAGAAAGCAGGAGGGTGGGTATTCGAAGCAGGACCTTCACCTCTAAGATCAGTGATCTCCAAAGGTGCTGAATGATGGAACCTTGAGTGTAAGGAGACAGGTGCCACACACACACACACACACACACACACACACACACATCCCGTTGCATTTTCTGCAGTGCAATAGTGATGGAAGGATGAAGGAAGAAGCACCTGGGGGAGTCTATCTTCCTTCATGGCTGATTCCCACACAAGTGGAAAGCAGGAGTTTGCCAAAACTCTCCAAGAGAAGAGAAGTGGGCTTGAACACACACACACACACACACACACACACACACACACACACACAAAAAAATCTCTCAAAAAATTTTGCATGTCCCCCTGTGCTAGTTTGAATGGTTATCCCCCAATACAGCCAGGAGTTTATTAAAGCTTGTAATTTAATAAAAGGTGAAAGATTTATGCAATCTGAAGAGAAACCAGAGTATAAAGCTTGTAATTTAAATCTCCAGCCACCTGGCTGGAGGAGGTGTGTTTGGGAATTCCAGTCTAAAGATATACAAAGTGCTTGAGCTCTGCCTGGAGTTCCTAGACTGTGCTTTGCAAGTACTGGTGGTGGTTCTTTTCTCTCTGTGTGGACCTGTGAAAGTGGGCCAGCTACTGCTGCCATTATAGAATTTCCCCTTTATCTCTAAGCTTCAATAAATCCCTTCCTCCCACCTGGCTGCCGCTGCCTTTTCCTGCCTTCCAGCATGGACTGAAGACCAGAGTGGACTGAAAACCAGAGTGAACTGAAGACCAGTGGCTCTCCAGGAAGCCTCAGTGCAGGATTGGGGCTGCTGAGGCATTGTAGCAGACAGCTTTAGGTGGCTAAGATGAACTTCCAAATTAGGTACAGTTATGGAGGAAGGAATATTTATTGAAGCTTACAGATCCAGGAGAAGTTCCATAATGGCAGAAGAAACTGGATTGCTTTCACAGGTCCAAGCAGAGAGAGAAAAAAGGCCACGCCACACCACACACTTGAGTAACTCCAAGTGGAACCAGGTATTTTGCATGTCTTTAGATTGGAATTTCAAATCCACCACCACACCTTAGGTGTGGACCCTAAAATCCACCTAGTGACACTTCCTCCACTCAGGTGGCTGCAGATCTAAATTATAAACTACAATAAAATACTAAATATATTTGGGGGCCATCTATTCAACTACCACAGGCATCTAGTTTCATGGACTGAGCAGCTACCAGGTTCCTTGACTCTCTGGCCTGCAAACTGCTATTGTTGGACTGCCATAAATTAATCCAATAGATTCCCTTTAAATACAATTCATTCTATCAGTTCTGTTCCTCCACAGAACCCTGACTAATACATCCCCTTTAACCCAAGCTATTCTCACTCTTGTTTGGAGAATCTGCTTTATTTTACAGATGGCAAAGAGAATGGAGAAGAGCCAAGACCCATCAATAAGCCAAGAAGATAGACAAATGCCCACCACAAGACTTACCACTCTACCACATCTGCCAGGGCCCAGGAGAAACTGCAGAGGACATGGTGACATGAATACTGTTCACACGGCTAGGCTGATGACCAGTTCCAGGGTGATGGTGGTGACAGATATGGTGATCAATGTAAACGCATGAAAGCAGAAATCCAGAGGCTACAGAGAACTCATCACTAAATCAGACTGCCAACAGGCCTGCCATGGCTCAGGGAACATTGCAGAAAAGGGGCAGAAAGATTGTAAGAGCCACAGAGAGGGGAGGATAGGAATACCCTTAGACATGGTCCCTTGCTACCCCACAAAGACTCCATAACCCCCAGTGAATACCATGACCCCACTGAGAAGGGCCCCCAGGGGAACAGGGGCTGGGGACGGCTAAAAGAGTATATAACCTGTTATAACATATATTAAAAATTAAATTAAAAAAAACTCTCCAAGAATGGCCCGAGAGACTTAAGAGAGCCAGGAAGGTAGATGCTTGATGTGGGATGAAGGATGAGGGTGGGGCAGGGCTGAGCAGAAACTTGGGGCTGAAGCTTCTGTTTTGATGGTGTGTTTTTAAATCTCTCTCCTGGGACAACTGAGGCTTTGGGTGGGTGCTCAACTTTCTCAAGACAATAAAAAGTAAAAAAACAGAAAGCATTTCCTTCCCTTTTCTTGATACTTCTAAGGTTTACAAAGGTTAGGGGATAGCCACTGACTAGTTACTCACTCAGGTCTATTAAGAGTATAAATTGTGGGCTGGAGAGATGGCTTATCCATTAAACGCTTGTCTGTGAAGCCTAAGGACCCTGGTTCGAGGCTCGATTCTCCAGGACCCACATAAGCCAGATGCAAAAGGGGGCACATACATCTGAAGTTCATTTGCAATGGCTGGAGGCCCTGGCGTGCCCATTCTTTCTCTCTCTCTACCTGCCTATTTCTGTATCTCTCTCTCAATTAAATAAATAAATAAATAAAAATTATTTTTAAAAAAGAGTATAAATTGTAGGGCTGGAGAGATGGCTTAGTGGTTAAGGTGTTTGACTGCAAAGCCAAAGGACCCAGGTTTGACTCCCAGGACCCACATAAGCCAGATGCACAAGGGGGCACATGCATCTGGAGTTCATTTGCAGTGGCTGGAGGTCCTGGCACACCCATTCTCTCTCTCTCTCTCTTTTTCTGCCTCTCTCTCTCTCTCAAATATATATATTAAATAATATAAACTGTAGTCCCAATCCTTGGACAAACTTCCTGACATAACTATGTCCTAAAACTCTCTTTTCTTCAAAAATGTTAATATAGGCCTGGACAGATGTCTTAGTGGTTAAGGTGCTTGCCTACAAAGCCAAAGGACCTCAATTCAATTCCCCAGGATCCACATAAGCCAGATGTACAAGGTGGTGCATGCATCTGGAGTTTTTTTGCAGTGGCTGGAAGCCCTGGCACACCCATTCTCTCCCTCTGTCTCTCTGTCTCTCTGTCTCTTTCTCTCAAATAAATAAATAAAAATAAAATATAAAAACAAAACAAAAAAATTTTTAAAAACTTTCTTTCAAATAAAATCATTCAATAAAAATTATAAATCAATTCAAATAATTTCAAAAAAAAAAAACTTTTGGTGTATGTCTGGTGTGTTGTATGTGTGTAGTGTATGCATGTGTGTGTGTGCGCGTGCGCGCGCAGAGACCAGAGGAGAGCAGAGTGTCCTTGTCTCTCACTCTTCCATGTTGCTTCCTTGAGACGGCATCTCTCACTGAATCTAGAGCTGTTGTTTTTGCAGTAAGACTGGCTGATCAGTGAACCTCGGTGATTTTCATGTCTTTCCCCCGCCACCCCCACCTCCAGAGCCTGAGGTTGCAGGTATGTGTGGCCATGCCTGGATTTTTACATGGGTGTCAGGGATCAAACTCAGGCCCCCATATTTGTGTAGCAAGCACTCTTACCCCCTGAGCCATCTCCCCAGTCTCAAGATTAATGTTTTTTTAAAAATATTTTATTTTATTTATTTATTTGAGAGCGAGGCAAAGAGGCAGATAGAGAAAGAGAGAATGGGCACAATAGGGCCTCTAGCCACTGCAAATGAACTCCAGATGCATGTGCCCCCTTGTGCATCCAGTTTAAGTGGGTACTAGGGAATTGAACCTCGGTCCTTAGGCTTCCCAGGCAAGTGTCTTAACTTCTAAGCCATCTCTCCAGCCCCTTTTTAAAAAATATTTTATTTTATTTCTCCACTTGAGAGAGAGAAAGAAAGAAGGAGAGAGAGAGAGGGACAGAGAGAAAGAGAGAGAATAGGCCAAGATTAAATATTTTTATGTCATCAAATATACCTAGGACTGGGGAGACAACTCAGTCACTAAAATGCTTGTCTCACAATCATGAGGAGCTGACTTCAGTCTTCAGCACCCATGTAAGTAAATGGCAGTTATGGTGGCGTGCTCCTGTGGTCCCAATATTGGGAGGCATCTAGTTGAACCCCGTTTCCCCACTGACGAGCTAGTCTAGCCTAATTGATGAGCTCCCAACCAATGAGAGATCCTGCCTCAAAGAAGGTAGATGATGGCCCTAAGGATGACACCCAAGGTTATCCTCTAGCCTCCATATGCATGCAGACACATGTGCACACATGTGACCATTCACACATGAACATACACACACACACACATAAATATGCAAAAAAGTCCAAGCTTTTATTTTCCGAGTTATGGGTTTCTCTCACTCAAGGTTATAGGGACATGCCCCTAAAATTTCCTCTAATGTCTTTTATTATTGTCACTTTTAAATTCTTACTCTGTCTATAATTTACCCCATTTGTAATTTGGTCTTGTCTAAGACAGGAATTAGGACTCAAACTCTGTGTCCTTCATGTGGCTAGCCAATTATGCCTACACTGTGTATTAAATAAACCATTCTTTTCTTACTGATTCAAATGTCCCCTGTTAACACATTAAGCTCCCATATTTTTCATAGCCTTTCAAATGTCGTTAGGGCTCTAGCCTCTTATGCCACAGCTGGAAGAATTTCAGCAATTATTTGAAATGTGCTTCATAGCTTAACAATAGGTATTTTATCTTTTAAAAGTCATTTCTAAGAGGCACTTTCATGCACTATTGGTGGGTGCATAAATTGGCACAACCTTTGGGAAAGCAATTTAGTAATATCTATTATAACTGAAAATGCTCATATCCTTTGCCCTAAAAACCCCACTTCTAAGAATTATTCTAAGAACTCCGGTACAAAGAGCGCAAGAACATTCACAGATGCCCACTGCATTGCCAAGAAGACTCTGGAAATAACCTAAATCCTATCAATGAAGTATTGATCAAAACTATAATTCTCATCTTATGAAATGTAATGTAGCCTTAAAAATAAGGTAGATTTGGGGCTGGAGAGATGGCTTAGCGGTTAAGGCACATGCCTGCCAAGCCTAAGGACCCCGGTTCGATTCTCCAGTTTCCATGTAAGCCAGATGCACAAGGAAGCGCACGCATCTGGAGTTTGTTTGCAGTGGCTGAAGGCCCTGGAGTGCCCATTCTCACTCTCCCTCTCTCTCTTTCCCTCTCTCTGTCTCTAACAAATAAATAAATAAATAAATAAATAAATAAATAAATAAATAAAAATAAAATATTTTTAAAAATAATAATAAAAGGACTTTAAAAAAATAAGGTAGATTTAAGTAAGATATTGATGTGAGAAAAGTTCTAATATATAATAGGTAAAAATAGAAAGATATAAAAAATAGAGAGAATATGATCCTATGTTTATTATATATTCTCATATTGAAATATAAAAATGTATAGGACCATATACCAGTTGCTACATTTATTGCTTCTTTAGTGATTATGTACATGTGTGTACATATAACATGTATATATTATATGTGTATACACACATATATGTACATATATGTTATATATATACACACACACACACACATATATATGTAGGCAATAGCCTATGGTTCCTATTTGCTGATTAAGAAGCTCATGGCAGGCTGGAGAAATAGCTTCGGGGTTTAAGTGTTTGCTTGCAAAGCCAAAGGACCCAGGTTTGAGTCCCCACAACCCATGTAAGCCAGATGCACAAGGTGGCACATGCATCTGAAGTTCATTTGCAGTAGCTGGAGGCTCTGGCACACCCATTCTCTTTCTCTCCCCCCCCCCTCAAATAAATAAATAGATACATAAATAAATGTTCAAAAAAGAAAACAAAAGAAGCTCATGGCACCAGACGTCCGTCTGGGGCAAAGCTCAACTACAAAGTAAAATTCCTTTCAGGTCTGCAGTGGGTCATGACCATGAGTGACCAAGACCTAGGACATACACTTCCCGTTCAGCCAGAGGCAAATCTACCTTTGACACAGTCCAGCAGCTAAGCCCTGGCCATCTCACATCTATATGTTCCCCTCCATCAGAAGCCACTCCTCACTATTGACAGCAGGGGCAGAGGTGACAAAGGGAGTGGTAGATGACTTCCAAGGTGTCACCCATAGTTGCAGAAGCTTCACCAACCCTGCAAAGAGCTGGCAGCAGCCCAAGGCCGAGCAGCAGGCAGGTTGAATGTAGTACTTACTACGCTCAGTGGAGAGTGGGGTCCTGCACTGGATCTCTCCGTGGGCTTTTCTATTATTACAGTCAAACACAGCCCACTCATCAGAGGTGCCATGCCCAGAAAACCTCTCCACCTGACTCCCATGAACACAGAAATCCCTGTTGGAGATGGGGATGAGAGTGGGGGGCTTATGGCCACTAAGAGTCCACCTGGGGGTAGCAATGGGCTGAAGGAAAGAGATAAAAACTGGAAATCACAAATACAGCATGAAAGACAGACACTGTTACAATCCATCAGAACATGAACCCTCACTCAAGGCTGCCTGATACCATTCAAACTCTTAACACTCACAATAATGGCTATCAGTTCCCATCAACTCATTTAATCTTTACAATGACATTAGGAGATAGGTGTTTTTCAACCAGCAGTTAGGGAAACTGAGGCAGGGGTCAATTAAGAAATGAGCCCCAGGGTTGGAGAGATGGCTTAGCGGTTAAGGCGCCTGCCTGCTAAGCCTAAGAATGCCCATTCGATTCTCCAGGTCCCACGTTTAGCCAGACACAGTGACACAAGGGCGCAATGCCAGAGTTGCCCACAAGGGGGTGCATGCACCTGGAGTTCATTCCCAGCAGCTGAGAGGCTGCTGGCGTACCCATTCTCTCTCTCTCTCTCTCTCTCTCTTTCTCTCTCTCTCTGACTCTCTCCTAAAAAAAAAAGAAAGAAAGAAAATGAGCCCCAGATCACATAGTAAGTAGGGCAGCCATGTTATACTGAGGGCCCAACATGCTCTGACACCAGGAGGCCCCTTCTGCTCCACACAGCAGTGTATGCCAGACAATGATCTAAAAGACTTGCAGATACCGCGTCTCCACAGCCCCACAGCCTGTGTTAAAGGAACTCAGAAAGTTCTGGTTCTAGTTCCCATGCTATACTGTCCCTCAGAGTGTGGGGACTTGCCATTACAGCTCCCAAGTTTCTTCATTCTGGCCTTCATCTCCCAGCTGAACTGAATCTCCATGTTGGTAGCAAGCTCACTCCCACTGGATAAAAGACTGGCCATGGGCTTTGATTTGACATAAGATGCTTTCTGAGGTCTCAAATAGGCCAGAAGGTGCACAGAACCTGAGAGCCAATCACCTTTCCTGGAAAAAGGGGGGGGTGTCTTTCTGTAAGGGTTGCTGAGGTTCCTTCAATTCACTATGAGCACTGATCCCAAACATCAGCCCTGGTGGCCTTTCCTGACACCACCTATACCCCACGAAGACTTAGATTTATGCATTCTGTGTGTACGTGTGGGGGGGGGGGTGAGGCACATGCACATGCACACCAGCACAGATGCATCAGCACGAGTGTGGACAGAGGACAATCTTGGGTGCTGGTCCTCACCTCCCACCTTGCTTGAGGCAGGAGGATCTCTCATTGCTCACTGCTGCATTGGCTAGGGTAGCTGGCCTGCACTTCCGGGGAGTCTCCTGTCTCTGCCTCCCTTCTTGCTATAAGAGTGCTAGAACTCACACTACAGCATTCAGACCTTATGTGGGTCCTGGGGATCTGAACTCAGGTCCTCATGTTTGTGCAGCAAACACTTTACCCACTGAGTCATCTCCTCAGCCTTCCCTTAGCCTGTTTTTTCTTGTTTGTTTTTTTCAAGGGAGGGTCTTGTTATTGCCCAGGCTGACCTGAAATTCACTATGTAGTCTCAGGGTGGCCTCGAACTCACAACGATCCACCTATCTCTGCCTCTCGAGTGCTGAGTGCTGGGATTAAAGGCATGTGTCACCATGCCAGTCCCTCCCTTAGCCTTTTTGTAGCACTCATCTTAGTTAACATCTGACTTCCCTCTAATTCTATATTCCTTGAGAGCAAAGACTGTTTTATTCATTGCTCTAAACCCACTGTTGTAACTCTAGCACCTAATGCACAATAAATATGTTGAATGAACAAACAAATTAAGTATGAATGAATGAATGCAAAATGCAATATGTTTCTTGTTATAATCATCCTTTCCTCTCTGAACATCTTCAGTTACCCGCCCACAAATTCCTTGAGACCACCGAAGATTGAAGTGAATCTCAAAAGCTCTAATGGGCAAATGAAAACAACAGTTAAATTAAATGTAATTCTAACACGATGAGGAGTTTTCAACAGACAATTCTCAATTAATTCAATGAGCCCATGGGTATGATGCCCAGTGCTTTCTCTCCATCGCAACAGGGGGATGCCCCATGATAACTGGGTAACTGCCAAGGGCAGCCACTCAGGAAGGCTGCTCCCACCCCAGGAAGCCAGATCATGAACATTCTCAAAGGAGTTTGGAATTGCCTATGGTTTTTGAATGTTGGCAAGGAAGTCAATATTGAACAATAGGCCCTCCCCCAGCAGACAGCTGGTTCGTTTTCTCTTGAATAAACCATGGTGAGTGAAATGGCTTGAGCTGGGAAGACCAAAGCCATGGGGTTCTGCCATCCACGGACTGTGTATCTGTCTCTCTGTGCCTCAGTAAACATAAACAGAGGCTAACAGTGTCTCGTGGGCTCTGTGCGGGGATTAGGTCAGTGAAGCATGCAGAATGCTCGGCGCTGTGCTCTGCACACAGGAAGTGATACATACACCCTCCTAGCACAGGTTGGCTGGGGAGCAAGTGTTTCCACCTCACCCAACTGCTCTGCTTATTCCTAACTCTGCCAATTCAAGCGACACCAGATCCAAACACTCCCATAGCTCCTGAGCCAGCTTCCCTTCATCATGCAGAATTGTGTACAGCGCATCTCCATGGCAATAACCTGTTCCACACAAGGTACAGTAAATATTTACTATTTTTTCACACATTTAAGATCATTTGGGTTTAACAATCTAACTGGCACACACCACTGCTTCAAAAAAATGACAATGGAGAAGCCAAGCCTCTGGGAACAAAAGATGTGCCTTCAGCAACATCAGCAATCATGTAGGCAGCCAGCATCATCATGTGGCCACAGATACAGGGATCTCAGGACCTCTCAACATTGTTGGGTTCATTTCAGTCACCCTATCCTCCCAGCAGCAAGTGCAATAGATTGCAAACACTTTCAACTCTCCCCCAACTCTCCTCTCTCCCTCTCTACTTAACCACCCCCCCACACACACACGAGTTAGATCAGCAGTAGAGTCCCACTGTACCCCACTGAGAAGAGGAGGCTCCACATCAGAATGTGGAGAGCCTCAACTCAGGGCTTTTGAAATGTGAGAGAAAAGCTTGTGATTCATTCCCTGACTCACATCTCTGCAGTAGACCCCTTCTCTGCAGGGAAGGCAGGACACAGCTTTTCCATTCATTCCCTCATTCAGGGACAAAACCTGTTTTTACCAGGGAGTTGAGGGGTGGGGAGAGAAAAGCTCATTTAGCATGAAACTCTCTGCCCAGCCTTGCATCGTCGCTGAAGAGACAGAGAAGAGTAAAATGCAGACCCTGCACTCAAGTTTCACCTAGCAATGGGTGAGGAGAAGCAGGTTACCAGCAGTCAATGTGATAAGATTATCAGAAAGAAGATTAAGGAAGGACTGAGGAGGCCAGAAGCTATCTAGAGATGAGGATAAAATAAAAATGTGATATATAAAATGTGAAATTTCTACAAAGCAAAAGAATTCCTCAACACAGAGTTGACAAGACCAAAGGGATTATCACAGCATATGTCACAGATTAATATCCAGAACATATACAGTGATTATTAATCATTAAGTAAAAAAGGCAGACCAGACTGGTGAGATGGCTTAGCAGTGAAAGGTGCTTGCTTGTAAAGCCTGCCAGGTCTGGAATTCAGTTCTCCAGCAGCCACATAAAGCCAGATGCACAACGTGGTACATGCATCTGATTTGTTTGCTGTGGCAAGAGGCCCTGATGAATCTATATTCTCATTCTCTCTCCCTCTCTCTGCCTAATAAATAAAAAAAAAAAATTAAAAGGGCAGACCACAAGAAAAATAGACAAAGCAATATAAGAACTCACAGAGAAAGAAACATAAATGACAAATAAGCATACAACCAACCTCATGATTATCCAAGAAATGCAAATGAACACAAGATTCTGTTCACCTATTAGATTGGTAAAAAAGGAAAAGGCTGATAACTTCCAGCATTGGCAATCATGTGGGTGGAATGAATGAATGAATGAATGAACAGAAATGAGTGAATGAAAATATATACAGCACTACAGACATGAGGGAATATCATTTCATTCCTTTTGTTCATCTTCCTCCTCCAAGGTGTGTGTGGTCATCACAATCACAAGCAAGCCTCTGTGGAACTGAGTCACACAGGGAAGAATTGCTGCTTATCTGACTTGAAGATGATTATCTTGTTATTTAAACACCCTTCCCCATGACCCTTCTAGGATACTGGGAATAACTACAAGTAGAGTAATAGGTGTGGGAGCAAGAGTCAGATAGAGGCAAGAACAGAGCCCAGAGTGCTGCCCTCCCAATTCGGAGCACCCATTCATTCCCCACCAGAGGCAAACCAACACTCTTCCTTACAGACAGTGACAGGGATCTGAGCAAAGGCAGGTTTCTGTGTGATTATCCTCCATGGAGAAAAGAGAGAGCAGAAGGCAATTAAGGGATGAAAAGTAAAGCACAGAGCAAGGAGGCACCTTTGCAGCTCCTAAGATGAAGCTGCAGAGAGGCACAGGCCCTCAGAGATGGAGCTAAGACCTAGAGCAGGGGCCCAGGCCCAACGTGCTCACAGACACACTAGGAGGCCCCTTCTGTTCTTCTCCACAGTGGAAAACAACAAACATGTACTGAGTGTGCCAGACACTGAGACCTACAGATGGCTCATCCCCACAGCCCTCCTGTGTTGCAAAGGAGCAGAGGTCAATGTGCTTTTTGAAAGCTACAGAGCCTGCTAGCAGTGGCACTGGGATTGAACTTGGGTCTGACTCCAGGGTTGCCTCTGTTTTCCTCTGCTCTTCTGTGTGTATGGTGTAAGTGTTTGTATGTGAGAGCACAGGCACACTCATGCTGTGGCGTACTTGTGCAGATTAAAGAACAACCTCATGCGTCGGTCCTCGGTATCCACCTTGTTTGAGGCAAGGTGTCTCAGCTGCGTTTGCCAGGCTAGCTGCCCCACAAGCTTCTGGGGGATTCTCCTGCATCTGCCTCCCATCTATCTCACCATAGGTACACTAAAATTGCAAAGGCTCAAACTACACATCTAGCTTTGCATATGTTCTTGAGATCCAAACTCAGGTACCTATGCCAGTGTGGCAAGTATTACCCACTGAGCCATCTCCCCAGTCTCCTCCTCTTCTCTTTTTTTTTTGTTTTTTTATTAATTATATTTTTAATGACAACTTCTATACTTACATACAAAAAACACTTGATATTTCCCTCCCCTCCCCCCATTCCACTTTAGAACTCCAATCTCCATCATATCCCCTCCCTCTCTCCATTAGTCTCTCTTTTAATTTGATGTCATCATCTTTTTCTTCTATTTTTGAAGGTCTTGCGAAGGTATTGCTAGGCACTGCAAGGTCATGGATATTGAGGCCAATTTCTGTCTGGGCAGTTGCATTGTAAGAAGTCATACCCTTCCTTTGGCTCTTCCATTCTATCCACCCCCTCTCCCGCAATGGTCTCCTCCTCTTCTCTTAACCACACTAGTTGAGTCTCAGAGATGTACTGCCTAACAAAGGGTTGGGACCAATAAGAAGAAAAGCAGGAGCATAGCTGGGGGCTCCAGTGGGCCAGATATCTCAGAACTTCTGGGACAAGGTGAGTGTGTGTGCCAGCCATGCTCCCTACCCACACCTGCTTCCCCTGGAGAGATCAACAGAAGAAAAAGAAACATCACATCAGAGGGGCTAATGCTGCTGTTACCAGACACAAGGAGGAAGCGGGCAGCTGCGGAGGCCACATCCACTCCCTAGAGAGGCTCCCTGGGCATCATGGGGAGTGACAGTGCCAGGGATAGTGACAGGGGCTGGCCCCTGGGCCCAGAGGAGGAAGTGATAAAGAGGCTGTAGGTCTCATCCCAAGCCTAGTACAGAGTTGAGTCTAGCAGGACCTCCAGAGCCCCAGCTAGATCTTACAAAGGTCAGGACCTAAGTGCAAGACCTCTGATAATTAACTCAAGCGCCCTGGCCTCACTCTCCTATCTGTGAAATGGTGTTGAGAATGGACTCTTACCACTTAACCAACTTGTACCACCTGGCTTTGTACCTACCCCACCAACACTATGTTGGAAACCGAGAACTTGTTTACTAATTGTACTTCTCTATCATTTCCAGCGCCTAGAACTTTCTGTGTTACAGAGTCAACACTCAGTAAGTACTGGATGAGTCAATAAATGGTAAGTGTTCAAATCTTGTGGAAGAAAAAGTAAAGAAGAGATTAATTTAAAATGAATAAAAAGAGGAAGGTAAGTTGTACCCTCAAGTATGATTCCTGCATGAGAAGCAGCTGAGGTTGACCAGTTGGCCAAATTGTCACTCTAAGCTATCACCCCTCCCCCTCTTCCAAAGTATGAGCTAGTTTGTCCTGGCTAGTAGAAGCAAGCCCTGCCCATCAGCAGATGGCTGGGCTTTCTAAACCAGTCTCTCAGCTTGAGCCAAGGCCTCCTTTCCTCTCCTCATCTAAGGAAGTCCCAGAAGATACTCTTCCCTCTTCCTTCCTTCCTTCCTTCCTTCCTTCCTTCCTTCCTCCCTTCCTCCCTTCCTCCCTTCCTCCCTTCCTCCCTTCCTCCCTTCCTCCCTACCTCCCTCCCTGGAAGTTCAATCTCATTCTCCTTGCACAGCATCCAGAGAAGCATAAACACTGACACTCATCTGTGGCCTCACACAGTGAAAGCTCTGGCCAAAGCTAAATGTCAGGAGGACAGTTATTCTAATTATCACTCCTCAGAAAAATGTATTTCCAGTAAAAACCCAACAGGTATGCCTAGTTCCGATGTGGATCCCATGAAACCCATACTACTGACCAGCAATCTGCATGGTCTTTCTACACCCACAAACTTCTTATAAATGTTTGACGGCTAATAATGTGCACCTTTCCATCCATGTTTACTGTGGATAACAACAGTCAAGATATGGAATCAGCCTAGGTGTCCATCAGCAGATGACTGGCTAAAGAAAACGTGGCACATATATACACAATAGGCTTTTATTCAGCCATCAAGAAGAATGAATATCTCATTTGCAGGAAAATAAAGGGAACTAGAGATAAGCTATACTTGAAAAGATAAAAAATATAAGGGCTGGAGAGATAGCTTAGTGGTTAAGGCACATGCCTATGAAGCCTAAGGACCCAGGTTCGATTCTCCAGGTCCCACATAAGCCAGGTGCACATGGTGGCACATGTGTCTGGAGTTTGTTTGCAGTGGCTAGAGGCCCTGGCACACCTATTCTCTCTCTCTCTCTGTCTCAAATAAATAAATAAAAATAAAATCTTTTTAAAATATAAAAAAATAAAATAAATATTTCATATGCAGAATCTAGATTTTTATTGAAAAATATATGACATGAAAGTAAAAAAAGGGACTGCTTTATTTGGGAAGAGGGTTGGTGAAAAGGGGACAAAATAAGATAATGGAGGAATGAATTTGATCAAAGTACATGATGTAAATATTTGAAATGTCATAATGAAACCCAGTGTTTTGACAATTAGTATGAATAAAAATAAGATTGTAGGCTTTGCCATATGGTGAATACAGTTAACAATAATTTATTGTATGTTTAAAAATAAGTAAAAAGAGCTGGAGAGATGGCTCAGCGGGTAAGGCACTTGCTTGCAAAGCCTGACAGCCTGGGTTCAATTCCCCAGTACCCAGATACACAAAGTGGCACATGCATCTGGAGTTTGTTTGCAGTGGCTAGAGACCCTGGCTTTCTGCTTCCAAATAAATAAATATTTTAAAAATAATAAAGTAAAAAAATAAGTAGGAGAGAATTTTGAGTGTTCTCAAAATAACAAGATGACGTTTGAAGTGATAGGCTAATTCCCCTGATTTGATGGCTGCACATTATATACGTGTGTTGAAATATCATACTGTACTCATGAATATGTATGCAGATGGTCTGGACTCAAATTCTGGTTCCTCTACTTAGCAACTGGGAGCCTTGAGCAATTAACTCATCTACTCATGCTTCTGCGTCTTTAGTTATAAGAGGAGTATAACAACTCCAGCCTCCCTGGATGGCTGTGAGAATTAATTGAGACCATACACAGCAAGTGCTGCAAACAAACATCAGAAACCCACTGTAGCCAGTTCAAGCAGGGGAGGCCTAGAGGCTCACACTAGGAGGTAAAAGCCAGAGCCAGTCCAATAGAGGAGCTGCTGACACCACACTGGAGTCCACATAAGGCAGTCTGCTCTGCAAAGGTGGCAAATATTCAGCACTCACTGGGAACAAACGCTGACAGGAGCTTCGCCACACTTGAATTGATAGTTTGAACACATCTATACACCTATTGCTTCCCTCTGCAGAATGTGTCACAAACATTCCTGGTACTTCTCATTATGTCATCACTAGAAACCAATTCAAAGTACAGCATGTTGGGCTGGAGAGATGGCTTAGAGGTTAAGGCACCTGCCTCCTAAGCCTAAGAACGCCGGTTCCAATCTCCAGGTCCCACGTTTAGCCAGATGCAAAGTGACGCAAGGGTGCAATGCTACACTTGACCACAAGGAGGCGCACGCATCTGGATTTCGTTCGCAGCAGCTGAGAGGCTGCTGGCGTGCCCATCTCTATCTGTCTCCCTCTCCCTCTGTGTCTCTCTCTAAAAAAAAAAATAAATAAGTAAATAAACAAAGTACAGCGTGTAATCACATAGTGGGCACTCTAACTGCAAAGGAGGCTGGGAAAGTGGGTTCTATATTCCTCTTAAGGAGGAATTTCCCTTAAGGTGGGGAATTCCTAAACATAAATGGGATTCTAGGATGTACTGCTAGAAACCACAACAAAAGTTCCCTACTGGTTTAGGTATAGTGCCTGGCCAACATCTGCTCAGTAAGTAATAGCCACTCTCTGCAGGTGTGGTTTGGGGCTTCTGAATGTGAAATGTCACTCACAAGCTCATAGGTTTGATCACTTGGCTAGTTCCCAGCTGACGGTACTGTTTTAGGAGATTGTGGAACCTTTGGGGTGGGAGGCATGACTGGCAGAGGTGGGTCACTGGGGTGGGGGCCTTTGAGGGTTATAGCCTGGCCCTGCTTCCAGTCCATCCTCTCCCTCCTGATTGTCCAGGCTATGAAGAAGCTGTGCTGAAAGCTCCCAGTCACTACAGACCAAGTGACTCCATGCAAGACTTACTCACCATGATGGACTATTTCCTGAAACTATGAGCCAAATTCAATCCTTCCTCCATAAATTGCTCCTGTCAAGTGTTTTATCACAGTGTCAAGAAAAGTAACCAACACAAAGTCCAAAGCAAGAAGGCTCCTGTGCCTCAACCATTCATCTTCTCTTCTAACCCTTATCTTGCCGGAAGGTTTGGATTGAAGCTTTGCCCTTCTCTTCTAAGTCTCAGTCCGAACTCTATTCCTCTACACATCTCTGAATCTCCCGCTGGAAATCTGGAGCTAGGAATGAAGGCAAGTGGTCCCTAATGAACTGGGGGAAGGGCAGGGAATGCCACCTAATTCAGATTTGCCATAGAACTTCAGAATGTTCCAGCTGGAAAGCCATTTGTCCTGCTATCTGATTTAACAAATTAAGAACTTGAATCTAGGGGCTGAGGAGATGGCTCAGTGAATATACTGCTTGCCATGCAAGCATAAGGACTTGAGTTCAGATCCCCAGCACCTCCATAAAACACTAGACATGGTGGTGCATGCCTATAATCCCAGCCCTGTGGAGGCGGAGACAGGTGAATCCCTAAGACTTACTAGCTAGCTAGTCTCACTGAATTGGTGAGCTCTAAATTCAGTGAGAGACTATGCCTCAAAAAAATAAATAATGTGGAGAGCAACATGCATACACACAATGCATGTACACCTACATACATAGAAATACACACATATACTCACATGTAGACCACACATACATACACATGCAAAAAAAAAAAAAAAAAAAGAAGAAAGAAAGAAAGGAAATTGAAGTGCCAAAAGGGGGGGGAGGGGAGAAACTGAACCAAAAGAGAAGAAATCACATTACAAAGGTTGCAAAGCAAACTTGTAGAAGAAGCAAAATGGAAATCAAAGAGGATGAAAAGGAAGGGAAGCTAGCTGGGCTCCCTACAGCAAATTAGCGTGGTACCACACACAGCAAGATGCCCTTTGCAGAGCTAAGCAGACGGCTGCCCCCAGGGAGCCAGTCTGGAACAAAAAGGCTGCTTCTTGAGCAGAGTGCTCTTGGAGCTCATGTGGAGAGGCAGCAGAAAGCTTTAGCAGCAGGGCACTAACCCCTAGCCCCTTGCCCCCGGGGAGTCCATAGACCAGCAGCATCAGCCTCATCTAGGAATCCGCATCTTCATCATTACTAGGCCCACAGGGGATGCATCTGCACAGTAACACTCAGAAAATGCTGCTCTGGTCACTTTTGATATCAAGAGAAATTCCAAAAGAAAAAGTCCACCTGTGAGAGCCACATTTATTCAAATCCATTGGGTTTCAGGAACAATTTCAGATATTTTATGCCCTTTCCCCACTTAATTTTGTATGTGATGCTGGGGACTGAACCCAGACCTTGCACATGTTAGCAAATGCTCCACCATTGAGCTATATCCCCAATGCTTTTTGTACTTGTTATTTTAAGATACGATCTCATTAAATTGCCCAACCTGGCCTTGAATTCTTTCTGTAGCCCAAGAAGGCCTTGAAGTTATGATCCTTCTGCCTCAGCCTCATGAATAGCTAGGATTACAGGGCTGTACCACCAGGCCTGGCTTGACCACATTTAATTCTTATGTTAGTTTCTTTTGTGTTGCTATGACAGAAACAATTTAAGGGATGGAAGCTTTATCTTGGTTCACAGTTTCAGAGGGTTCATCATGGCAGGAAAACCCTGGACAGAAGCTCCTTCATGGCCTCAGGAGCACATGTCAGAGACTATCCCCATCATAGCAGGCCAGAATGCAGAGCAACAGGAAGTAGATTGGGTAAAATATACCCAACACTAGAGACCTACTTCAGTCAGCTAGGCCCCACCTCCTAAAGGATCTATGGCCTCCAGAAATAGCCCAGGAAAACCCCTAGTTGGAAAAACAATCCTTCAACACTCGAGCTTGTGGGGACATTTTGTAACAACTTTCTTAACCCTTTGAAGTATATGTTCCTCGTCCCAGTTTATAGATAAGGAAATTAAGACAGCAGATCTGAGCTCCCTTCCACCACTACGCTCAGTCCACCACTACTTGTTCTTCGGTGGTCTCTTGCATTACCTCATAAGTAAAAAAGTGTCTCTGTATGAAGCCACTTTCTAACACCAGCCCATTCCTGCTATTCTGATAGCCGAAAGTGCCTTGTGAAACTTGACACAGGGCCTGTAGTAGTCCAGGAAAATCCTTGAACTCCAAACACTAGGTTCATGTTTGTATTTAACCAAAGAATTGGGCAACCCAAACTGAGAAGGATAATAATAATAATTATTATTATTATTATTATTATTATTATTATTTTTGGAGAGAGACACAGAGAGAGACAGAGAGAGAGAGGGAGAGGACGACAGATAGAGGTGGGGGTGCCAGCATCCTCTCAGCAGCTGCGAACGAAATCCAGATGCATGCGCCCCCTTGTGGTCAAGCGTGGCATTGCACCCTTGCATCACTGTGCATCTGGCTAAACGTAAGACCTGGAGATTGGAACCGCAGGAGATTGGAACCAGTGTTCTTTAGGCTTAGGAGGCAGGTGCCTTAACCGCTAAGCCATCTCTCCAGCCCAATTATTAAATTTTTATATTTATTTAGGGAAGTACAAAACCAAGAGAAGGAAAGTTTATATGTCCAGGTGGTCTGAGAGCCCATGTGGGCCTAAAAGAAATGTGAAAGAGATTTAGAGAGAGAAAAAAGAAAGTACAGAGAGCTCCTGCCATGTGGAGGTCAGGAGGGAGTAAAGAGGGGTCAGGAGAGACTTACCAGAACCTGGAGGTTTGGGAGTGATGAATGGGCCACCAAGAGAGCTTGCCCTCCCCTCATAAACGTATTTATAATCTTAATAGTGGGTTTTACCTTCTGGCTCAGGTGAGCCAGAGTGAGAGTTGATTTGTCTGGGCTAAGGGCTGGCTCATAAAGAGGCCAGCCATGATGCCAAGTTCTGGCGGCTGAACTTGAGCAACTACAATGTCGGGATTAGATTTAAATTCTAGGAAAGTGGACCTTCCTCCCTCCCAGGAGGGGCCAGGTTGGTTATGGAAAAACAGATCTAGGGAACTCTGACCGCCAGCAAAGCCCAAAGACATTCCTGGTTTTTATTTTTAGGGGCCCAGTCACCCAAATTGCCTAACAATGCTACTTGACTCCCTCTCAAATTCACCCCTTGACATTGCACAGCCCAGTAAAAATGAGGTAAGTAGAGAAGGCAAGAGCTTTCGAATCCACTCTACCACTGATTCACTGACTGTAACGGGTGCCTATTCACCTCTCAGCCTGCTTCCCTATATATGAGTGTGAAACAAACCCCAGGGTTCAGAGTTGTCTGAGAAAATGAAAGGAGGAATGTTGGGCATATGAAGCTGGGCTGGGGGCAGAGGCGAACTTTTCATTGCTCTTGTTGGCCTAGACACATCCCTCCTTCAGTAGTGGGCAACAACCAGGCTGTGAGCCAATCCTGTGCATTTCTTCCCGACTCCATGCTCAGTGATGTCACAGGATATTGACCATGGTGACAGTGTTTACACAGTCGAAACAGACCATCTGCAAGCACTGCATACCAGAGTTGGTTTTGCTTTTTTTTTTTTTTAAACCAGAGAGACTATTACTAAATCAACAAAAACGCTTTCTTCGTCCCACCCTGATCAACACATCAGTTGGACTTCCAAACGCTAAGATTCCTAGAGCTGTCAATCTGTCACTTCCCAGAAGCCAGAAAGGTTACTTGGCTCCTCTACCCATACCAAAGAAAGTCCAAAATATCAACCAAAACTTACTAAACCTCCGCGTGCACATTGCCTCCCATCCTTCGTGAGCACCACAGGTGCCCGGGCACCTGTCATCCATCACATTTGGAAAAATGATTTTACAGATGTGCTAAAGGAGAGAAGGAAATTAACAAATCCCAGGGGTAGCATGGGAAGGATCATGAACTTCACTTCCGAATCACCCCCATCCATAGCAAATTACCTCCTGACAAGATAACCTTCCCCTTGGCTCACCCACACACATCACTCATCCGGAAAGACCCAGCCTTTCATGTTCTCTCTGCTGGAACCCTGGGAGCTGGCAAGTCAAAAGCTCAGACCTCTGGTCACTGAAATGGGTCTGTGACTATCCCACACCTCTCAGTACCCTCTCTGAGCATGGCTCTTCATGTGCCTCCAGAGCTCCTCTTGGTCCTTTAATCCCATCCTGCTTCTTGGTCCTCCCTTCTCCCCACTTATCCTCCCCATGGCTTCCTTTCTGCCCTTCAGCCTTTCTCTAGACTGTCAGTTCCCTCTGCTGCCTGCCCCCCATTCTCTCCTCCCATTGCTTCTCAGCTGAAAATGAAAATAAGGATAAAGACACATCAGATGTTCCTTAAAAATGCTAATTTAAAACAGTCAATTCCCATGACTTTCAGCAAATTGGCTTCCGGAGGATTAACCTAGAACAGTGCGACAAGCAGACCCCACAACGAAGGGAAATCACCCAGCTTCCAGAATTTGGTTTAACAAGATTCGTCTCAGCCCCCTGCATTCTGCGCCTCGTGACAGATGGTGACAGGAAGAGGACCTGGCTTGCGTACGGCATGCTTTCCGGAGCCCACCTGCGTGCCTACGCCCTGCCAAAGGAACTGTTGGCAAAACAGAATCCCTTGAGGTCATCATCTCCATCAGTGGACTTGCGCTCTGGGCCCGTGCCAACCCCGGCTTTCCCAGCAGAGCAGCTAGGATGCCCTAACATCTGACTTTGATGACTCAAGCGTTTGTCATTCCAACTCCCCCTCAGCAGTAGGAATAAAAAAAAATCTAAAGATTTAACTTAAAAAAGTTTAACAAGTTAATTTTCTAATTTTAAAACGTTTCAGAAAGAAACACAACCTACATAAGGATAATTTTAAGCTATATTAAAGCTTGAAGATGACATCATGGACTTCTAATTATATAGACTTTGAGGCCATCGAGTCAAGTCGCCTTCCTGGTTACTGTATACGTTTTTCCCACTATGCTGGTGTCCGACCTCTTAGATATACTAAAAAGTTCCTCTCATAGATAATTCAGAAAGTCACTTCTCTGAGAACTCAGGCAATGTTGGAATGTCAGTGTTGACTCTGACTTTTTCTCCTGAGGTAAAATGATCTTCAAGAGCCCATATGCAAATGAGACACTAGGGCAGAGCAAGCCCACTAGGAGTTTACAAGTCTATGCAGAATAAAGCTCGGACCTTTCTTGAAAAGTTGCCAGGAATGACCTGGGTCAAGATCTGGTGATCTAGTGCCATGCCTATGTTATCTTCCCCCGTCCATGTTGTTATAAATGAATTGATTCAATTAAAATCCTAGAACCATGCTTGACACACAGTAAATTCCCAATAAATATTTGGCTTGATGGTGTCCGTGGTGCAGATGAGGACCAAGGTGCAAAGGTGGAAACAGGAGGCACCACCATACCCCATCACCTTGTTGCCATTTTATGCAGCTGTGTGGCATGGCAATAAAAAGTTTTAAATGTTCACTCCTTCAATAATTTTTCCTATGAAATGCACCATTCATTTCTGCAATGGCTTCCACAGCTCAGAAAACTTTGCATTTGTAAAGGTGCATAATCTATCAATGAGCTATTATTAATAAACAGAATTTCACGTGTGTGTGTAGCATGCTTAAATAACACACAATCAGGGGCTGGAAAGATGGCTCAGCAGTTAAAGACATTTGCTTGCAAAACCAGCAGCCTGGATTTGATTCTGCAGAACCCAGGTAAAGCCAGAGGCACCAAGTGGCACGTGTGTCTCCACTTCATTTGCAGTAACAGGAGGCCCTAATGCACTCATACACACACTGCCTCACATACACTCTCTTTCTCTGTCGCTCTCAATTAATAAATATTAAAGAAGTACATTCATTCATGGATTATCTTTCATCAATGCCATAACGTGGAAGCTATCATTTCTCTCACTGAGCAGCTCAGAATGTGTTGAAGCTTCTCTGAGGCAGGCTGAGAGTCCTCTGAACAAGAGAAAGTGGGTCACTCTAGGGGCAGCATTTCGGATGCCTGCATCCAAACGTCTGCCTCACAATAGTCCTTCGTCCTCCTGTAGTCCCTCCCTCCCTGACTATATGTCTACACTCCTACTTCCAGAACTACCCTAGACACTTTAGGATGGGACAAAAAGCGAGCGAGCAAGAGAGAACAAGGTCAAAGTGACAAACACGGCTCCCAAAAATGATCCTTGGGAATAATTTATTTTTCTCCTTTCCTGAAATGAGAGCGAAACTCGGAAGCAGACAGCAGATGAAGCAAATGAAGACGCCCTCGAGCTCTGGGATCCACGCCTGGTTTGCAGAAGGGAATTTAAGGCTAGGCTCTTTGATGCCTTCAGAGAGACAGATGGATTAGCCAACTGAGGAAGGCAGCAGAGACTTCACCCTCAGCGACTTTTAATGAGCAGTTGTTGACATGCTTTCCTTAACAAAAGAGAAAAAAGTTGTCACAAATGTTACAAGATCCTAGAAGGAGTCTGATTATTGGTGAATTTGATTATTCTCAGTGTGGAGGCAATGCACTGGAGAGTCAAAGAAGCTGAGTGTCTGGGTGAAAAATATGAAATTAGTGAAAGAAACCAAATATGGAATTTGAGTTGAATTGAGGCCTCTGGTATTTCTTTCCTTCTTTCTTGCTTGGTGTGCACATGTTTGTGGTGTGTGTGTGTGTGTATGCATGTGGGCACATGTGTGAGTGTATATGAACGTGTGTGTATTCGGAGACCAGAGATTGGTATCAGGTGTCTCCTTCAATCCACCTTGTGTTTTTGAGAAAGTTTCTCATTGAACCTAGAACTCACAGATTCCGCTGCACTAGCTGGCCAGGGAGCCTTAGACATCTGCCTGTCCTGCCTCCCCAGTACTTGGAATAAAGAAGTGTGCCGCCATGTTTGACTTTTACGTAGGTGCTGGGGATCCAAACTCGGGTCGTCACATTTGCAGGACAAGCTCTTTACTGACTGAGCCATCTCCCCAGCCTCCAGCACTTTATGCCCGTGAAATCACTTCTTCTTAAACCCCAACGCTCCCAACTCCAGACTCACACAGCCATGGAAGGAACACATCATTTGTCACAACCTAATTCCACACAAATGCCAAACATTTGCCTCGAAACACATCATGGCCATCTCTGCCTGTGACCCCTGCCATCCTCTGATGACATCTGGGATCTGCACCAAATGTGACTTTTATGAAAATTGAATCACTTCCTGTTCCATTCATGGTCTGCCAACTAAAGGTTACTATTCCAGTTCCGCACCTCTCCTCTCTGGTAGAGGACTACAGCTCTCTTCTTTGGCTTCCTGCCAAGCATGCAGAGGCAACAAATAGAGCTGGTGGGTAGAGAGGTAGAGGCTGCAGGCCAAGGGGATTATTTTTCCATTATGTTATCCGCTAGTTAAAGCTCTTTCGAAGAAAGTTATTGATTTGGGCTGATATGTTTTGTAACTAGCCCATTTACCTACTTTTCTTATTAACCCTGATAATTTTCCATTGATTCTTCTCGAGTTTCCAAAATAAATAACATTACCTGTGAATAATATGAATTTGGAATGCTTTTTCCAGATATGTAATTACCACTTATGTCTGTTTCTTTTCTTGTTTCATTGACTAGAACATCCACAATGACAACCGTGTTGAGAGCAATCATTTTTCATTTATGCTTATTGTGCATGGGAATGCCTCAAGCATTATCAAATCAAGTCTTATTTTGACCACTGGTTAGCCATACACAGTCCTTATTATGCTAAGAAAAGCACATTTGTTCTTGATTCTTTCTCTAGTTTCACCAATAATGCATACTGGAATTTTAACAAATTCATCTTGGGTACCTATGAAAATGGTTACTTTTTTTTCCTCTGACATAATGATAAGGTTTATTAATAGACTTCCCAATAAAAACGCATAGTGCATTTCTAGCGTGAGCCTCCCTCCCTCACAATGCATTGTCCTTTTAATACCCTATCCATACATATAATGCATATTTAATGAAAGCACACAGATACCATGTATGAGAAAGAACATGTAAGTACAGAGAAAACAGTCACAGACAGGAAGGTGTGAGAGGACAGTGGTGCTGGGACAGGCACTCTTGGAGTTAGATTGTAACTGTGACAGGACAGTGGTGCTGGGACAGGCACTCTTGGAGTTAGATTGTAACTGTGACAGGACAGTGGTGCTGGGACAGGCACTCTTGGACTTACACTGTAACTTTCTTACTCCTCGTTTCCAAACATTGTTCCCAGGCCAGTTAGTTGTCTAGGCTGGTTCTCCTGACTATCAACTTGATGGGATAGAGAATAATTATGGAAACAAACCTCTGGGCATGTCTAAGATGGATTTTCTATGTTAGGTTGAGGTGGGAAGACCCATCCTAACTATGGGACTCATTTCATGGCTGGTGTTCTGAACTTGATAAAAAGAAGTTGGGGGCGGGGGGGCTGGAGAGATGGCTTAGGGGTTAAGGCCCTGCCTCCTAAGCCTAAGAACACTGGTTCCAATCTCCAGCAGTTCCAATCTCCAGGTCCCATGTTTAGCCAGATGCAAAGTGATGCAAGGGCGCAATGCTGCACTTGACCACAAAGGGAGCGCGCACATCTGGATTTTGTTCACAGCAGCTGAGACACTGCTGGCGCGCCCATCTCTGTCTTCCTCTCTCTCGCTCTCTCTCGCCCTCTCTCTCTCTCTCTCTCTCTCTGTGTCTCTCTCCAAAAAAATAATAAAAAATAAAAAGTTTTAAAAAAAAAAGAGGGGGACTGAACACCAGCATCCACCTCCCTCTGCTTCCTGACTATAGATACAATGTGGCCAGCAGTCTCACACTCCTGCTGCCAGGCCTTCCCCACCATAACGAACTGCGTCCCCTCCAGTGGTAAGCCAAAATAAACTCTTTTTTCATTAAGTTGCTTTTCTCAGGTATGTCGTTACAGCGATGAGAAAATTAACTGATACACTAGCCCATATTTGATTGCACAAATATGTACATACTTAGGGAGTACCACATGGTATTTCAGTACCTGTATCCACTGTCTAATGTCCAAATCAAAGTTTTTAACTTTGCTTAATGGTCTCCTAAAACATAGAACATTTCTGTGTGGTAAACACATTCAAAATCCTTTTTTTAAATTTTTTTTTTCAAAAGTATACAGTACAAGATGAACCTGGTAGCACAGAGCTGTAATTTCAGCTACGTGGGAGGTTAAGGCAGGAGGAGCTCAAGTTCAAGGCTTGCCTGAGCTCCACAGTGAGTTAAAGACCAGTCTGGGAAATGTAGTGAAATCCTGTCTCAAGATAAAAATGTAAAAGGAATGCTGGAGATGTAGCTCAGTGATACGCATGCACACACACACACACACACACACACACACACACAGTCTCTCTCTCTCTCTATCACACACACACACACACACACACACACACTCTCACACTACATAATGATTATCTAGAGTCCTAGTGGTTTCAGTTTGCGTTTTCCTAACAGCTAATGATGTTGAACATCTTTTCTTGTGTATGCCCCACCTATAACCCCCCTACATTGAAATGCCCTTCCATTAACTTTTTCCTGTTTGGTAATGCGATGCGTCTGCAGCTGCAGAGAGGACTCTTAACATTTCTCATGCCATGGCCCTTTGTCAGATGTGTGCTGTGCAAGAGCTCTCTCCCACTCCAGAATGGATCTTCTTAACAGAATCTTTCATGATAGGAAAGCCTTTTAACTTGCTGATGTCCTACGTGTCAACTTTTCATTTTGTGGAGCGTGCTTCTAGGGTCACGTATGAGGACTCGGAGCCTTTGTGCCCAGTATTTCCTCTTATGTTTTCTCCTAAAGCTTTTCTAGATTTCTGTCGGCGATTCCGTCCCGTGAGCTGATGCTTCTGTAAAGTGCGAGGCTTGGCTGTGGGTCTTGTTTACTGTTGTTATTATTTGGCCAACAGATGTCCAATTGCTCTTGTCAATTCACTTTCTCATTGAATTGCTTTGCACTTTTGTAAAAAAAAAAAAAAAAAAAAAAAGAATCAACTGTGCAGTCTTGTGTGAGTCTATTTCTATGTTCTCTCTCTGGCCCTTTGATCTATGTGTCCATGCCACCAATGTCACACAACATCTGTCACTATTCTATTGAACTAAATCACCTCACTTTAGTCTTCTTTCCTAAACTGATTTAGTTATTCCAGTTTCTTTGCCTTTTCATGTAAGCTGTGGAATCGCCTTGTTACATCTATAAACCATCCACTAACGTCACGATAGAATTTGCAGTAAGCATGTACATTAATTTGGGAGAATCCAACATCTTTACTATGTTGGGTCTTTCAATTTGTGAACTCAATATGTCTCCCCTGTTTATTTAGAACTTTGATTCATTTCTTATAATTTTACAGTTTTGGCATATGAAGTCTATGCATGTCTGATTAAATTTACCCTTAAGATTTATTTTGCCTTTTAAAATTATTGTTTTATTTTTGCTGTGCTGGGAATGAAACTAAAGGCCTTACACATGATAGGCAAGCGATCTACCTCTGAGCTACACCACAATTCTTCCTTTCAAGTAATTGTACATAGTGCATTTTCAGATTAATCCTCCTATATTCATCGCTAGTATTGAGAAATGCAATGAATGTTTTTTTGCTTGTCACAAATCCTGTAACCTTGCTGAGCTTGTTCATTAGTTGTAGGAAGGTTTAGGTTTTTTTGATTCCTTGAGAGTTTCTACAGAAAGAATTATGTTGTCTTACAAGCAACCGTTTGTCCATTCTTTCATTTCCTTTCTTCTTTCTTTTTTGCTTTTCTTTCTTTCTTGTTTGTATGCCTTTCATTTCTTTTCCTACCTTATGCAATGAGAAAAACTGACTAGAACATCCAGGACTATGTTGAAAATGTCCCTAGGAAAGTGTCTTATTTCTAAATCCTTCTGTTTTATAACCTTTTTTACTAACTTATTTATTGGGATAGAGCACATCCAAACAAGAGTTATGCATAATTCTTTACAACACTCTCTGCTATCTACCTCTCAGTCTTCATTTACTTAAGCTGAGATTTTGAATTCAAATAAGCCATACATTTATATTTATACCACATGGTCTTTGGCTCACAAATTATTTTTTATGTCTGACACAATTTAATGTGAAATGTATAGCAATTATTTGGACACCGTAATGAGTTTAATTACCAGATATGTTTATTCTAGTTACTGTCTATTCATTACATCTCCAGTCTTTGGAACCTCTTATAATCAGAATGCATCTTCAAATAACTCTTCCATTGATACTAGATATCCTGAACCTTTTTATATGTTAATAAAGTGTTTGTGATCCTTTTACACATAAATGATAATTTGAATGAGAACCAAATATGAAAATTTCCCTTCAGACCTCTGCAGCCATACATGCATTATCTTAACTATTGTATTATAAATAAATAAATAAATAAATAAATAAATAAATAAATAAATAAATCCAGGCTCTGTATTTGCCAAAAGATTGGCTGTGTAGATTTCCTTGGTCTGGCTTCCTGCCCACTTTGGCGCTGGACAATACTCCTCAAACCAAGACTGGAGGCAGAACAGTGTGCACAGCATTCAGCTCCCACCAGAATCCGGCATTCCAGCAGCCCTGTGGTGACTCAGACTCTTCCCTCACCCCCAGGGTCTGCCTCTCAGACCCCAGGCTGCACTCACACTTAACTTCTTTGTTCTCACTTGTTGCAGTTACCTTCTTGTTGCTGGCACAAAACACCTAACCAAAGGCAGCTTGTGGGAAGAAAGGGTTTATTTTGGCTTACTGACTCGAGGGGAAGTTCCATGATTGCAAGGAATACATGGCATGAGCAGGGGCTGGACATCACCTCCCAGTCAACATCAGGTGGACAATAGCAGCAGGAGAGTCAGCCAAACACTGGCAAGGGGAAACTGGCTAAACACCTTTTAAGCTGGCCTTTAACAATATCCCTCCTCCAGCAAAGCTTCAATTCCCAAATTGTCACCAGCTGGGGACGTAGCATTCAAAACACATGAGTTTATGGGGGACACCTGATTCAAACCACCACACTTATGCACCTTACTTGTGAAACCACACTTGAGCCTCCACTTGGCTCCAACAGTTCCCAGAGCACAAGCAAACTGACTTCCTCACCTTCCTGACTTCTCTGTGTGAATACAGAAACATGAATAATGATAAGTTGTCCCCGGTCATTTCAAAAAGCAGGAGAGAGTGACTTTCTACTTGGTATAAATGTGGATCACTTATTCTAGGAATATGACAGCCAATAGTGAGAAGGGATCGTCCTACCATTCCCAGTCAGTCTTTGCTTCTGGAGATGAGATTTGAGGATAGTGGACCCAATCCAGCCCCACTGGGGTTCTCTGACCATCTATTTCAGCAGTGATGACAGTTTACCTCCTATTCCCTGTTTCCATGGGCACTGGAAGGCAACACTGGAAATGCTGCACTAGGAGATGGTAGCCAAGTGTCCTTTCAGTCTTAAGCCAGGACTATCTTTCTCAGAACTGCAGGGCTTGCAACATCCATGGCAGTTGCTGGTGAAGTTATGAAAGGACCAATGTGGTCCTCTTATGCTAACCCAGGGCACTCCCCTACAATGGCCCCCCCATAACAGTGATTCTCAAACTGGGGTACAGAAATGTCACCTGGAAAGCTTATTAAACACTTATTAGGCTCCATCTTAAAGACTCAGATGGGATCCACTGTCTTCATTTCTAATAGTACCAGGTGACCTGATACTTCCTTAGAGTTGCAAATGGAAAGAAGTAAATAACATTCCACATCACTCACAGTTGCCAAAGCAGAGTCTCTGATGCAGCAACCCTGGATCAAGGGAGGGTTCCATCGCAGAATTTCTCATGGAAGTTAAAGAAACTGCAGAAAATGCCCTTTGGCCAAGAATTGCTACTTATATCATCCCTGTACATCTGAAGTGATGCATTTATCACATTTCTATTATTGACATTATTTGCAATGCCCCAAAATTGGAAATAATCTAAAGTCCATCCCTAGAGAACTAGCTTAATAAATTATGAATACAGGGCAGGAGCTATGGCTCAGCAGTTGATGTGCTTGCTTGCGAAGCCTAAGGACCCAGGTTTAATTCCCCAGAACCCCAATAAGCCAGATGCACATAGTGGCACATGCATCTGGAGTTCATTTGCAGTGGCTAGAGGCTCTGGCGCACCCATTCTCTCTCTCTCTCTCTCTCTCTCTCTCTCTCTCTCTCTCCCTCTCTCATAGAATAAATAAATACTATGTACATAGCATAATTATGACTGTGATAGAATACCTTGCATATACTCTTGTGAACGTATAAGGATGCTCTATTTGTAACAATACAGAGAGTTCTCCAAGATTTGCTATCAGAAGGAAGAGAAAATTCAGCCTTTATGCACTGTGTGAGCCCCTGCTAATCAGCAAGGCTGCTCCACAAACCAGAACAAATGTGGGCCACCACATGACAGCAGCCAGTTGCTACAAGCCCAATGCCAGCAGGGAAAAAACAATGTAGAGAATGAGGGTTACTGCATGGACAAAAACAAAGGAGATAAAAGAAAAAGAAATTTCTGGAAGGACAGCCAAAGAAAGGGTAGGAAGTGAGTGGTGGGAGAGCAGAAGTGAATGAAAGGTTTTACAACTCAATTCATTTTTATAGTTTCTGACTATGCAAACATTTTACAAACAAAATATTGCATTTTAAGTATTTTATTTTGATTTGTTTATTTATTTGACAGAGAAAGAGGGAGAGAGAGAGAGAATAGACATGCCAGGGCCTCCAGCCCCTGCAAATGAACTCCAGATGCGTGCGCCCCCTTGTGCATTTGACTAACATGGGTCCTGGGGAATTGAACCTGGGTCCTTTGGCTTTGAAGGCAAAAGTCTTAACCATTAAGCCATCCCTCCATCCTAAAATAATGCATTTTAAAATGCTCAAAATTGTTATTTAAAAGATTTGGAGGTGAAGGAGGGATGTGTGTGCCCAAGGCTGGTGTGATTTAGTTTTAATTTGATGTTCCTTCGGGGTCCCTGTGATTTGGTCGTTCTCAAAGCTTCCCATTAGTAAGCTGTTTGCATCAGTAATAAAGGCAGGGTGTGCCTACTTTGTCTATATGGGTAAATGGCCATGTTCAAAGGCCGACTGCACAAGACACAATGGAAAGTATGAATTATCTCCCCGAGTGGCTCTCAAGCCTGGATGCTGATTAGAGTCACCTGGGGAGCCTTTAATAAATGCTGCTGCTTCAGCCCCACCCTTGGATATTCTGTAAGGCCAGGGACTGCTAAAGCTCCCCCTGTCACTAATGGGCAGCCACCAGTGACAGCCTCTTGATTTGGCAGGTGTGAGGTGAGGTTGTGAATCCACCCATAGAAACATGGTTTCTAGGTAGCTATTGTCAATGGTTCT
Organism: Orientallactaga sibirica; assembly: GCA_036365145.1. NCBI lineage: Eukaryota > Metazoa > Chordata > Mammalia > Rodentia > Dipodidae > Orientallactaga > Orientallactaga sibirica. The sequence goes on along the minus strand of JAEOAD010000794.1, from coordinate 397,979 downwards.
AGCTGCTCCTGCTGCCCAAGGCAAGTCCCTCTTCTACTTCAGCCATCACTCGAGCAAAACCTCCAGGACTTGCAAAGGCCAGTTTGGAGCAGAAAAGCCAGCTGTGCACAACAGGACTCCGTTTTCTACATGTAATCAACTATTATCATTCTTGAGTGTGGATCATATTCCTGTCATGCTGGAGTTTCACTCCTCCTCTTTCCTCCCCACTTAGAACCTGAAGACCTCACTTAAAAATCTCATGACTGGGCTGGAGAGATGGCTTAGCGGTTAAAGTGCCTGCCTGCGAAGCCCAAGAACTCCCATTTGATTCTCCAGGTCCCACGTTTAGCCCGCAAAAGTGATGCAAGCATGCAATGTCACACATGCGCACAAGTAGGCACATGTGTCTGGAGTTCACTCACAGCTGCTGAGAGGCCGCTAGCATGCCTAATCTCTCTCTCCTCCCTCTCTCTCTCTCTCTCTCTGTTTCTCTCAAATTCAAAAAAAAAAAAAAAGAAAAGAAAAGAAAAGAAAAGAAAGAAAATCCCATGGCTAAGGCCATGCACTGTCCATGCACTGCCACATCCCAGCCACAGGCTAAGGACACAGCACTGTTCTTTACCTGAAATGGATAGCAGCCCAGACACATGAAAATCCTGCACACTGAAAATGTTTTCTGGAATTGACTATGTAATGAAGACAGGCTCATCTACTTGAGAGAAAATCATTCCTAGAAATCTGAAAACAAAGACTGGTTTCTGACTAAAATTACCCTTAGCCAGGCATGGTGGCACATTACCTGTAATCACAGCACATGGGAGGCTGAGGCACCAGTATTGAGAGTTCAAGGACAGCCTGGGACACATAATGAGACCTTATCTCAATAAAATAAAATAACTCTTAGCATAGCAATTATCCCCAAAAGGAGGCATTTTTAATGCCTCAGATTTCTCTGAAGCCATTTCCTGACCCTTCCTATCCTGGAGCTGGATCTCTTACTATTTTGAGTATGTTGGAGGGTGTTCCAGGGAGTAAAATAAGAGAAACGAGAACTTTTAATGCCTACAACATGGAGAAGCTCTTTCCCCCCAAACCTAAACATTCAGTGCATCTCATGGGCTTGGAGAGATGGCTCAGTTCATGCAAGTGCTTCCTGTACAAGCATGAAGTCCTGACACCACCTAGCTTTAATCTCCCAGCATCCAAATAAGCAGCTGGTTGTGGCCATGCATGTCTGTAAACCCAGTCCTGTGGGAAGCAGAGACCAGAGAACTGCTGGAGCTTGCAAAAGTGGCAAGCTCTGAATCAGCAAGACCTTCCATCTCAAGGAATAATTGGTGGATGAAAGTTCTCCTCAGGCCAACACACACACACACGTGGCACACACATGTGCATATACTACACATCCACCCCACCACACATACTGTACACACAGAAGAAAAAAATCATCACATCCTATAGAATGTGAGATGCTGTGGAAGGCAGCCCTGAGAGACTGAACTAAAATCCCTTCATTTCTAGCTGTTTACCATGCAGTCTCACTTCTCTACATGTGGCCCACCCAGGGAAAGATAGGCACTTATATTCAGAAGATATCTGATAGGACCAAGCAAATCCAAGAAAGAAATCCTGGATTTTTGCAGATATTTGCAAAAAGAAAGTACCACAGGGGGAAAAAAAAAAAAAAAAGACAAATGGTGGGCGGACAGTCAAGAAGATGGACGGGTATCTGGTCTCACAACTCTCAAAGGGCTCTACAAATCAAGCTATCCAAGCCAAAAGTCTTCTGTTCAAAATGTTCATCTGTCTAAAAAGTTCGTTTTCCCCAACTGTACATACACTTTTATTTCATTTCTCTTCCAAATCTGCAAATCACGAAGCTCCACTTTGTCAGTTAAGATGCTTTGAGTATCAGTTTAAACAACAGCCAGCTTCATGCAAAAGAGGGGCTTATGGATCTCAACCAAAAGCAAATTAAGCTTCTGGGAGTAGGTGAAGCATCAAGGATGCTAGCTCTCAAGGCCAGTGTCACTGTAATTTTAGGCAGCGGCTCATAGTCAAAATGTGGCTGCCATGCCCCAACAATTACGTCCTCAATGATCTCCAGGGCAGGAAGAAAGGGATAAATAAAAGAGTGAGTTCTCAGGCTGGAGAGATGGCTTAGCAGTTAAGCGCTTGCTTGTGAAGCCTAAGGACCTTGGTTCCGATTGTCCAGGACCCATGTAAGTCAGATGCACAAGGTGGCGCATGCACCTGGAGTTTGTCTGCAGTGGCTGGAAGCCCTGGTGCTCCCATTCATTTTCTCTCTCTGTCTCTCTCTCAAATAAATTAATAAATATTAAACAAAAATTTCAAAAAAGAGTGAGTTCTCTTCTTTCACACAGCCAAAACTGAATCCACACCTGCCTCCAAACCAGTCACTGAAAAGGGAGATGGAATTGTCATAGATCATTCATTTTTTGTCCCTTAGGTGCATGGCTAGGAAATAAAACTAAATGAAGACGGCTGCTGGTGGGAAGGTAACATCTTCTACCCCAGGATTTGTTCCCATTTTAAGTCCCTCTATACCTACCAGACAAACAGAATTGAACTCTAATAATTCACATAATAATTGTCTAGGAAGAGTCCAATCACCCCCTTTCCCCTGTGGCCAAGCTTTCCATCTTCATTCTTACTCAAACACCTCAGGATTCACAAGGAACAGAACCACACTTCAGAGTTGCTCAAAAGCTGGAAAGATGGCTCAGGGGTTAAAAGTGCTTGCTACTCAAGCACGAGGGCCTGAGGCTGCCTGAGTTCAACTCTCCAGAACCCACACTAAAAAGCTGGGCGTGATCATGCACATTTGTAACCCCAGTCCATGGGCAGGGAGGGGGGATAGTGGAAAATTGCTGGACCTCACTGTCCAGATAAAGAAAAAAAGAAAAAAAGGGCAGCTCAAGGTTGAGGGAGAGACTCTGTCTTAGAAAAAGGTAAAAGAGCAACAGAGAAGGGCACTCAATGGTCTCCTCTGGTCTGTGCAATGCACATAGTGCACACACACATAATAAACCATAACACACACACACACACGTGTACATAGCTCAAGCCAAAAAGGGCTCCAGTTTTCTTTTCGAGGAAACAAAGTTATCTCACAGGAAGCAGGGCGGGAGCTGCAGTTGGACTTCAAATGCAGGATTCCCAAGACGAGATGACCACTTCCCCGTCTCTCCAGACCCCATGACCTCTGAGCTGGCCTCACTCACTCATCTCTCCTCAGCAGATAAACTGCTCGGCTTCCTGGTGTCTGTCCCATCATTCTTAAAACAGCACGTCCTTCTCCTCTGGTCTCACTAAAGCTCCCTGGCATCTCTGAATGCAAAGTCCCAGTACTCAAGGACAGAGTCAGGTGAAGTCAAACCTGGCCCATAGCCATGGGCAGGCTGTCAGTTCACACTGTTCAAACATGGATGCCAGGGACTACCCCTTGGGACCTGTTTGTTAAAAGGGAAGGAACACATAGGCTTGAAATTGCCCTAAGATGATCTATCCAAACTCTCTTCACAAGGTACTTCACCCTGGGAGACTGCAGCTGGGGATAAGGAAGCTGGTTCCTGTCATCATTCACTCACCAGGTAGCTGCGTCCTCCTCTCTATGGTGCTGCAGGCTGGTTTCTGCCCAGGGTCCTTCTCACAGCCTCACACCCACCTGACTACACTCATGCCAGCATTTATAGCTCCACACGGGGCTCCTCTTTGCCAAAATGCTTTCCCACACAGGGGTCCCTGTCTTCCAGCTCACTCCACGCACATGTCTACCCCTGAAGTGAGCTCAGTCTATTTTAAACTCCTGGAGCTGTCTGCCATCTGTCTTGTCTGGAGGCCTCGTGGTCTTCTAAAAACTGAATTTGGAAAGCCAGAGCCAAAGTCTGGTCATGGTCCCGCCATGAGTCCCAGAACCCTGGGTCAAACATGGCCTCCCTTCATAACTTCTCATGGAAGACTCCTTTAGTTGGCTCCCTGGTCTCTTGAGAGCATCAAAGGATCAAGGGGATGGATATCACAAAGTCCTTGAGCATACCTTGGCTGACCCCAAACCATAGCTGGACAGTATTCAGCAGTGAGTGGCTTCTTTTATGTCTCTGACATGATCCTCTGAGTTCTGAGGGCCTTGCCAGTGCAAGACTGGGTCCATCTTTGAGCAGAGCTACTTGGCAGTGGTTACCATGGCAACCAGCTCTACTGCCTGCTTTCTGAGTTAATCCTAAGCAAGTCATCAACATGTGCCTACTTCAGAGTTCACATGCATGGTAATGACAGTGAGAGTACTTACACAGTGCCAAAGATGGAGTAGTGGACTCAATGTCAACCAGTAGTAGTGGTAATAATCTTTAAATATGGTCTATGTGTGTACTGCGCTAAGTTTTATATGCATTTTATATGCAAAAATCCCTATTAGGCACCTAAGGAGTACTAAACAGTGTTTCTTCCAACAATAAGTTAGAAAGAGAGGCGCTGGGGAGATCTCTCACTGGGTAAAGTGCTGGCTACACAAGCATGAAAAGCCAAGTTTGGATCGCCAGCACCCACATAAAAATGTTGGGCACACCCATAACCACAGCAATGGGGAGGCAAAGACACGGAATCCAGGAGTTCACTGGCTACTTCATTTAGCTGAATTGGTGAGCTTTGGGTTTAGTTAGAGACCCTGTCTCAAAAGATAAGATGGGGAGTGGCATATATAGACCCAACATTGACCACTGGTCTTTACATTCATGCACGTAAATGTGCATGCACACACATAACATGAACATGAAAATACACACAAAAAAGAAAAATCACAAGAATGAAACCTAGGAACACAGACATTGAAAGCTGAATTTAACTTTTCTCCAAGACTCTGACAAGCCCTTGAAATGCTCTTCAAAAGAGCAGTTCTCTAATTCAGGAGGGAGAAAACCTAACTTACCTAGAGCTCATCCATGCAAAGAACAGCTGCCTTGGGGCATCAGAAAGACAGGCCCGTCAGTGCCCCTCCCCACCTGACATCTTTTCTCAAAGCGCTATCTTCCCCCAGATGAAAACTTCTCACATTCACAAAACCAGCTGGCTAGAAGGCAGCTGTCTTTCCATGTAAGCAGAGCTACTAGGGGGTTTAATAATCACACAGACCACTAGAAATCCCACTTCAACCATAGCAGATGGTAAATAGCCTAATATATGCAAAACATTACTGAAGATGTTTAGAGGGTCCTTTAGAAGAATCACATTTAAAGTGCACCCTCAGGCCTGGAGAAATGGCTTAGCAGTTAAAGCACTTACTTGCAAAGCCAAAGGACCCAGGTTTAATTCCCTAGGACCCATATAAGCCAGATGCACACGGTGGCACATGCCTCTACAGTTCATTTGCTGTGGATGAAGGCACTGGTGCGCCCACTTCTCTATCATCTATCTATCTCTTCTCCTCTCTCAAATGAATAAAATTTTATTCTCTCTCTCTCACTCTCTCTCTCTCTCTCTCTCTCATGACTTCTCTCCTCACTGCCTCCCTTCTGGATGGTTGCACAAACACCCAAGTAATTCTTCAATCTCACAGAACAGTCAACTCCTCCTCTGAAATCCAGGCACCAGAAAGTAGGGACATTTTAGGTTCTCCATAAGGTTTGATCAAAGTATTGAAGTACATCAAAACTAGGTTCTGGGTTGGAAGATAGCTCAGTGGTTAAGAGAGCTGGCTGCTTAAGCATGAGGGTCTCACAGCCAAAGATAGCCAAGTGTGACTCCCCGGATCAATGAAAACAGCTAGGTATGGCCACAAATGTCTGTAACCCCAGACTCAAGGGTTGGAGACTGGAGAATTGGAGCATGGCTAGGGCTTGCTGATGAACAGCAGACCAGGTTGAGGGAGAGACCCCCATGTCAAAGAAATAAATAGGTAGATAAGCGACAAGAGGACACCCATATACTACTCTGGTCTTGGCATGTATGAATCTGAGCATGCACTTGCAAACACCACACACACACATCAAAAAAAAAAAAAAAAACAATCCATCCCTTCAAAAAGAGAATGAATGCAAAGCATATTTTTACTGGGTAAATATTCCTCAAGCATAGAGTACAAGAAGCTCATCATGCAAGATTGTGCAGGTATGGAGATGACCTAGCTTCTGAGGAGGCAGAGGAGAGTATGAAGGTGATCTAGAGTCTGAAGATGCTGATGTGAGTGTGCATGTGACCTAGCTTCTAAGGATGCAGAGGTAAGGGTGGAGATGATCTAGAGTCTGGGGAAGCAGAGGTGAGCATGAAGGTGATCTTGAGTCTGAGGATGCAGAGGTGAACGTGAAGGTGATCGACAGTCTGAGGATGCAGAGGTGAGTGTGAAGGTGATCTAGAGTCTGAGGATGCAGACAGAGGTGAGCGTAACGATGACCTCTTGGCCGCCATGCTGTTAGTGTTGTGAATATGTGTCATGTATCTTTACACCAATTGTACCTGGGGATTGCCATCCAGACACAGCCCAGGTCTTGCTGTATCATATTTTTCTTCATTCCACACAACCTCCTATGGGCATTGCATTCCTACTTGACAGTCAGGAAAAGTGAGGCTCAAATAGGCAATGTGGGTGATGACCACCCAGCCAGAAACAGCAGTTTCAATGGCAAACCCAAGTCCATCTCATTCAAGAATTCATGCTTTAAGCCTGCATGCTCTGGAGGCCACATCAATCTCTGCCTTGTAACTATTCAGTCATTCCCCAGAACGTAACCCCTAGCCCTGTAGACTGGCTACTTGCTACTGGAGAGATGGTTCAGTGGGTCAGCACTTGCCTCCAAAGCCTGAGGACCTGAGTTAGGATGCAGGCATGGCGATCCACCTAGAATCCCAACACTGGGCAAGTGGACATAAGCAGGCCCCTGGCTATGTAGTGTAGCTTAATTGGTATAATTCAATCCAATGAAAATTTCTCTCTCAAAGGAGGTATATGGAGTTCCTGAGGGAATGACACCTGAAGTTGTTCTGTGGCCTCTGCCTGTGCACACACACATCAATACACACATATGCACACACATAAGCACCCACACATACATACCCATATGAAAAAAAGGAAAAGAAATTCGATACTATCTCCTTCTCTATGGCCTCACTATACTCCTGCCACCGTGACAGGCTAACTTGTCCCTCCCTGGGCCATTACTTAGCAACAGCTTCTGAAGTGGACTGTCCTTCATACTTCTCCATTCCTAAACTGCAGCTCCACCCAACAGAATACCACCTTAAACTCTAAATAGAAAAGCCACTTCCTCCAGGAAGCCCCCTCATCCTAACTTATACCAAGCCCCTGGGTCTCTTTCACATTGCAAGAATTTGCAGACAGCTGATCGAACTGCACAATGCCTGAGTTCCATTCATCAATGCCTCCTCTGCAACACAGAGACCACAGCACTGACACATCTGCTCCATAAATGGTTCCGGAAGTAATACTGGACATTCTTTCATTTCCACCCATTTCAACACCATTTCCAAGGTCCATATTCCCAGGCAGGGACCGACTCCTCCTCTCTCCCGAGCCTTTGGGAGCTCTTGGGGAAACCACATAGCATCCCATGGTTCTAATTACCACTGCCAGGCAGTCTAGGGCACATCTCTAGCCTGAGCCAAATACATGGGCCAAGCTGCAGGTCTGGAGAGCCCTGGGCTCTGAATGTCAACGAGGCACCTTGCAGGAGAACACATTCCTCCTCCCCTCGTCCTGCCTGTCAAAGGAACAGCAGCAACACCCACCCGATACTCAAGTCAAGAGCCTTTCTCTCCCCCCCTTCTCCCTCTAGACTCTTCTCTCCCTCTCCCGTCACTCTCTTCTCTCCCTTCCCTCTCCCTTTCTCTTCTCTCCTCTCCCTCTCTCTTCTCCCCCTATCACCTTTCCTTCTTTCCTCCCTCTCCCATCTCTCCTCCCTCTTTCCTTTCTCCTCTCCCCTCTCTCTCCCACTCCCTCTATCCACCCCAGCAAATGTCACCAACTTTCTCAACAACACCTCCGAAGCCTTCCACCCTCCTCTCCCATTCCTTACTGCCACTCCAGCATTCACAGCCTCCACCTAGATTAGGAGAGCACAACCACCTCCTAACCCAAGTTCTTTCCTCCAGCCTTATCACCTTGAATTTGATGTCAGTTGCAGCCAGTTTGGTTTCTCAAAGGCAAATCTAATCATGAAAGGCTTTAGAAAAGACTCTACTCTCCAAATAAAGTCTAAACTCTAATGGGAGAGATGAGCCCTTTTCTGGTCAGGATCTTGCGTTTCTTTTCTCTAATCTACTCCCTAGCCACACTCCCACCTGTGACATAGGTACAGTTGTTCTATTGTAGCTGTGAAAGACTGATCTTGGCTCTTCCAGCTTCCTAGCTTCTGCAGAGGTTATATCTATCTGATGGATTACACCAGGGGCCTCCCTTCTTTGTTAAAGAGTTTTGCCCACATCCAGAATGAAGCTGCGTGGGGTCTACTTGTTCAATGAGCCACATGCACTTGGGTTTAAGGAGACCATATCAGTTATGTTTCTTACTGCCATGACAACATACATGATGGAAACAACTGGAAGGAGAAAGGGCTTATTTTGGCTTACCATTTCAGAGAGTGCCAGTCCAATCCAACATGGCAGGGAAGGCATGGTGGTGGAGACATGAAGCAGAGGTTCCCTCCATCCTGGTCAACCAGGAAGTAGAGAGCACAGACTAGAACCAGGGGCAGGTTTAACCAACAAGGTCTGCTGCCAACCAGGGAGGCCCCCTGCCCCAAAGGTCCACAACTTGCCACAACATTGCTACTAGCTAGGGACCAAGTGTTCAAACACATGAGCCTGCAGCAGGGTTGTGGGAGGAAGGTTCAGGCTCAAAATCTAATGGAAGCTTTGGAAGGGGATTGTTATTGTTCCTAACTGCCAGGTAAAACATTCATATATTTATGGTAAACAACATATACAACATGGTGTGGACAGAGGTATGCATTTTGGAAAGGCTAAATCACAATTTTTTTTATTTGAGAGAGAGAGAGAATTGGCTGTACCAGGGCCTCAGCTGCTGCAATCAAACTCTAGATGCTTGCACCACCTAGTGGGCATGTGCAACCTTGTGCTTGCCTCAACTTTGTGAGTCTGGCTTACATGGAATCTGGAGAGTCAAACACAGGTCCCTAGGCTTTGCAGGCAAGCGCCTTAACTGCTAAGCTGTCTCACAATTTTAACATACTTTTTTGTGATGAGAGCACTTAAAGTCCATTCTCATGAGCAATTTTCAAGTATACGATATGATATATATATTGCCTTTGAGTTTTAGAATTAGAATCTAGAAATATCTTAGCCAATTAGGAGATAACTTGTACAATAGATATCTGAGGCTTGTGTTTGGGTCTTGAAAAATAATTATCTGGCAGTGGCAAGAGACCCTGGTGTGCACACATGCAAATAAGTAATTTTTTAAGAATGTGTCACCAGAAGATAGAGCATTGCGTTAACAAGAGGAACTCGAAGATGTAAGAGTGATGGGCACTTAGTCCAGCATTCTGATTCTGCCCTCTTCCGAGCATGTGGGAGTCTGAGCTCTGCCTGCCCTTTTTGAAGAAAGACTTTGCCATGTGATTCACTGTAGCCAATGGTATGTGCATGGCAGTGATAGCTACTTTCAGAAAGTGCTTCAACAGCCAGTGTAAGACTTATTAAGGCCACTTTCTCCTCCTTCAATAGGTATTGAAGCATGCTTCAAATTGGCATGCTTCTTTTGGCCAGGTCACAGTGAACCCTGTGCTCTCACCTTTGTAACACCATGCTAATGATATCTAATCTAGAAATAATGTCTAGATCTACAGAGATACTAATATCAGCTCATAATGATATGAAACACACCATTTTGAGTGCTCGTAGCTGAAGACTAGCCTGTCACCAGGTGTATATTCTGAAAGGAATTCAGTCATAGATGGTATGGAGAGCCTTCTGTGATCATTAATCTTGACTTTCAATTTGATTGGATTAAACTACACCTAGGATTTTAGTAATGCATGCTTTCAGGGTTTCTGGAAGGAAGTAACAAGGAGAACTTAATAATTCTATCTGAAGATAGACAGTACCATCCTATAGGCTTGTGGGCTGGAAGGCATAATGTGGGGAAGAAGGAATCCAGCAGGCACTGAAATTCATATTCGCATTTTCTCTCTTCCCTCCCTCCCTTCCTTCCTTCTTTCCTTCCCTTCCCTTTCCCTCCCTCCCCCTACCTCCCTTCCTTCCTACCTCTGCTCTGCTCTACCACATCCACCTCACTTCTAGGGCTGAAACCTCAGAGACCACAAGCCAAAATCAATCCTTCCTCCTTGGTTGTTCTACAGAATTTGTCATGGTGACAAAAACAATACCAAATACCCTAATGAAGAATGTCCCCTTCCCATCCCTTGATCCACAGAATTCAGGCATGGTTAACTACTTCCAGATGTCCAAGAGTAGACAAGGCCAGCCAATCAGATCATTGCTTTCTCACTGGCCCTAATAGATTAGTCAGAGCCACTGAGACATAAAGGGCAAAGTATACTTCCCATGTATGGACTTGAACTGAAAGGAAACAGATTTTCCATCTTGGTAAGTCATCTTACCATGAGGAAGGGCCTTTGAAACGGGGATGAAGTGAGAGAAAACATGACCTGGCAACATAACGAACCCTGGATTAGTTTGCACCTAAAGGCAGCTTTGCTTGGGTTTTTCATTTTTCATGAAGCAATGACTTTCCTTATAAATTAAACTGATTGGAGTTTTCTGTCACCTACAACCAAGGTTCCTGCCTCAACAACAAAGAGTGGTTAGAATAAAAGAATTTTAAGGATCCTTCCAAGGCTAAGATTTTTTAAAAACTATTTTTTATTTATTTGAGAGAGAGAGAGAGAAGGAGAATGAATGGGCACGCCAGAGCCTCTAGCCACTGCAAATGAACTCCAGAAGTATGTGCCACCATGTGCATCTGGCTAACATGGGTCCTGGGGAATAAAACCTGGGTCCTTAGGCTTTGAAGGCAAGTGCTTTAATCACTAAGCAACTGCTCCAGCCTGCAAACCTAAAGTTTTTAAGGCTCAAATGTTAGTGTGAGCAGACATCAAAAAGCACAGAAAAGCCAGCGTGGTAGCACATGCCTTTAATCCCAGCACTTGAAAGGCAGAGGTAGGAGCATTGCTATGAGTTCGAGGCCAGCCTGGGCTAGAGTGAGACCCTATGATGGAAAAAACAAACAAACAAACAAAGCATAGTAGCTAGGAGGGGGAAGTGAACACTCCAAAGGCAGATCCTGTTAGCAGAGGTCAAGTCTGTAAAAGTCTAAACTGTCTGCCAGCCCCAGCTATCTAAACGCAATGGTTTTCATGGATGTGGCTCGTGTAGACATCAGCCACCATTCCACTTGTCAGTAAATCACATCTCCTAAGCCTTCCATAAAGTGGTTCTGGTGATAAGAGGTCTTAGAATGAGAGCCCTGGGTGGGGACAGTCATTTGTTATTTTTCTTTTTGAAAACGTGTTGTCAAAGCAACAGTGGCGTGGTGGCACACGCCTATAATCCCAGCATTCAGGCAAGAGACAAAGAGGATCATGAGTTTGAGACCCTGCCTGAAAAGTAAAAGAAAAGAAATGAAAAGGCAAGAGATGAGGTCATCTAAGAAAAGACAGCTAAGGTTTCCACAGAGATGGCGCAGTAGTGACCTCCACCATCAGCGTGTGCCTCCGCACACTGTACCACACCTAACCCAGTGTGCACAGCCTTTACCTGCCATTATCATGTGAGCATGTAAATAAGCACATCTGCCAACTAAAATTGGCATGAATTCTTTTTATATTTTCATTGTCTATCTTTTAAAAAAATTTGGATTTATTTGCAAGGAGACAGAGAGAGAGAGAGACACAGACAGAGAGAGAGAGAGGAACACATGCACCCAAAAGGGCCTCTAGCCATAGCAAATGAACTCCAGATTGTATGCACCACTTTGTGCATCTGGCTTTTCGTGGGTACTGGGGAGTCAAACCTGGGTTGTGAGGCTTTGCAGGCAAGTTCCTTAGCTGCTGAGTCAAGTTACAGCCCCCATTTTAAAATTTCAAATAGAGTACAGATGAGAGGTCACAGAGAGATATCCTGCAGACATCTTTTATTTGGTCCATACCATGTCCTTTGGGAAAAAAAAATAGGACTGGAGAGATGGCTTAGTGGTTAAGGCACTTGCCTGCGAAGCATAAGGACCCATGTTCAACTATCCAGATCCCACGAAAGTCAGACACACAAGGTAACACAGCACACAAGTTCGCACATGCACACACACCTGGATTTCAATTGCACTTGCTGGAGGCCCTGCCATGCCAATTCTCTCTTGCATGTGTGTGTGCACACTCTCTCATAAACAAACAAAAAAACATAAATAAATTAATAAAATTGTGCGGAAAATCCAGATTCCTGATTTATCTTGAAAAAGTAGAAGAGCTAGAAGCCCTACGGTCATACTCCAGCAGGGCAGAACCCACAACTACTGCTATTCAGTTCTGCATGACCTGTGAGCGCCACTGCTGCCTCAGACCTGCTGGCGCCACTCACTGAGGCCTCAGCCTGGCTCCTGAAGGATCTAGATTTGCAATGTTTTGCATTGACATATTTTACCATGGACAAATAGAAACATGCAATTTCAATTATCCAATGTTTTCTTGAACATTGAATTTCCAGGTTTTTATTATCTTGCTGTAGGGCTCCATGTATCATAACACTAAACATCTCGGTCAATAGTTAGCAATGAATTTTCATGCCTCCAAGCCTTTGCCATGCTCTTTCCTTGTCTGTCTGTCCTTTTCCTAAGCTTTTGCTCATTTAAAACTCTACTGAACCTGCAAGATCCAACTCAAACACCTTCTTGGGCCTCCTGCCTTGATGTCCCGCAAGAATCATGCTTCAGAATTAATCATGTATTCTTTGCATTCACGTAACATGAGGGTATATCACATCTTAGCTCCTTTTCCCACTTTGTGTCATAATTTTGTAAGGACCAGGCTAACTCCTCACAACACCAATGGCTCTTCCAGAATAAGGAGTAGGGGGGCTGGAGGGATGGCTTAGCAGTTAAGGCATTTGCCTGCAAAGCCAAAGGACCTAGGTTCAATTCCCCAGGACCCATGTTAGCCAGGTGCACAAGGGCGCACATGTCTGGTGTTCATTTGCAGTGGCTGGAGGCCCTGGCACACCCATCCTGTCTCTCTCTCTCTCTCTCTCTCTCTCTCTCTCTCTCTCACTCTCTCGCTCTCTCCTCTCTCCTCTCTCTCTGTCAAATAAATAAATAAATACAAATAAAATGTTTTTTAAAAGACAGGCTGGAGAGATAGCTAGTGGTCAAGGCACCTGCCCACTAAGCCTAAGAACACCAGTTCAGTTCTCCAGGTCCCACATTTAGCCAGACGCAAAATGATGCAAGGGTGCAATGCTGCACTTGTCCACAAGGGGGTGCATGAGTCTGGAGTTTGTTCACAGCAGCTGAGAGCCCTCTGGTGCACCCATTCTCTATCTCTCTCTATCTCTCTCTCTCTCAACCTCTCCCTCTCTCTCTCTGAATCTCTCCAAAAAAGGAGGAGGAGAAAAAGGAGGAGGAGGAATAGGGATTGGAGAGATGGCTCAGCAGTTAAGGCACTCGCTCTGACAACCTGGGTTCAATTCTCCAGTGCCCACATAAGCCAGATGCACAAAGTGGCTAATGCAATCTGAAGTTTGTTTGCCAGAGGTCTTGGTGTGCATGCCCACATGCATGCACATACTTTCTCTCTCTTTCTTTCTCTCTCTCTCTTTGTCTCTCTTGCTCACTCTGTCTGTATCTCTCTGCTTGCAAATAAATAAAATTTTAAAAAATAAATAAGTACTAAATCCTCGCACCTTAACACTAGCTTACATGGTGCAAAATTTTACCTTCCCTTTTTTATTTAAGCCCATCATAACTCCTATGTAGTGGATCTTATTACTATCTCCACTTTGAAATTGGGGGGATAGCTCAGTCACAAAGTGCTTGCCTTGCAAACATGAAGACCTAAGTAAAAATGCTGAGCATGGTGGTATGTGCTGATAATTCCAGTACCAGGGAAACACATCCAGTTAATGAGTTCTACGCCAGTGAGATGACTCTCTCTCCAAAAAGGTAGCTGGCACCTGAGGAACAATACCTAAGGTTGTTCTCCAATCTCCCTGTGTACACACTCACCTATGCACGTGTACACACACACACACATACAACACACAAACACACACAACACACAAAAGTTCTCCACTTTGAAAGATGAGGAAACTAAAGCCAGGAAAGACTCGGAGCCCAGGAGTGATTTTCCCTAACCACAGTGCTACCTGGTACAATGTCTCCATTACCCTGTACTGAGAAGACAACGAAATCAGTTGTGACAGATCTCAGGAATTTGCACCAACAGCAGTACTGCTCTCAAGACTGCCTTCCCTCCCCCATCCTCCCTCCTCACTCTGCCTCAGCCCAGCGGCCAGCAGTGGCTTATTTCACCCATTCCTCTGCCCCAAGAGCCTGCACAGAACACCACTCTGCTCCCCCACACCCCACCTGATGAGGAACTGGGTAACCCTCCCTCATCCCTGAAGCCCTTGCAATGGCTCCACTTCCCTCTGAAATTACATTAGATTGTTCCATTAGTGCCAAAAAGGGAAGATGCTTGATACTTTCATGAATTTCCTTTTTAAAGAAAGTTATCTTCAGAGCTGTACTCACGCTGACTGCTTCCAGCAAGTTGGAGGTGATTTGGGGGCAGAATTTATTTGCAGCAACCCACAAAAATCAGTCAAAATGCCAGAATTTATTCTGGTTGGCTGGTTTGAATCACTACCGATATGATAACACAAAAATCAGTAAGGTGACTTGAATAGAAACTTCTCTATAAGTGGCCAATAACCACATGCCAAGGAACTCAACATTGCCAGTCACTAAAAACCTTCAAATCAGTAGCACCAGGTCCCCCCGCACACTCCTTGGGCTGCCAACACAACAGTCACAAAACAACTCCAGACAAGAACACTGTTGGTGAGAATGTGGGAAAGATGAAACACTGTTCACTGTTTGGAGAACGCAAAATGGTGCAGCCGCTGTGGAAAATATATGTTGGTTCCTCAAAAAATCATATGTGGGGGCTGGAGAGAAAGCTCAGTGGTTAAAAGTACTTGATACCCAACTGTTAGAATTGGGGTTTGAATCCCCAGCATCCACATAAAAGCCTGATGCAAGCAGTGCACACGAGTCTGTATTCCCAGCATAACTACAGCAACGAGAGGCAGAGACAGGAGAATCCCAAGGCTCTGTGACGTCCACAGCAGCAAACAAGAAGACAAACCCTGTCTCAAACAAGGTGGAAGGGGAGGACGGACACCTGGAGGTTGTTCTAGGACCTTCATGTGGGCACCTATGCATACACATCCTAGATATACACACACTGTATGTTCAGTAATTCCATACCCAGAAAGGAATGAAAGCAGGGTTTTAAACAGCTGTTTTCACACCCACTTTCTCAGCAGCCTTGTGTTCACAATAGCCAAGAGGTGGAAGGACCCCAGTTGTCCATTGGCATATGAGCAGATGGACACAAGGTAGGACACAACTGACCACTACTGGACTTTGAGGAGAAAGGACCTTCTGGCCCATGGATGAACTTTGAACTCCCTGTGCTAGTGGAGTCATCTAATCGCAGCAAGACAAATACTGCATAGTTCCGCTCATATAAGGTACCTGGGATAATCACATTCACAGGGACAGAGAGTACAATGGTGGCTGCCAGAGCGGGAGGATAGAGAGCTGCTTCGTGAGCACGGAGTTACACATTTTCAAGATGAACAAGTTCTGACATCCTTTGCACGAGAGTATGAAGATACTTAAAATGTCAGTACTGTACACTTAAAAGTGATCAAGATGGCAAATTTTATGTTGTATACATTGTATTACCATATTTAAATACATATGAATGTTAACGTGCATCTATTCACTTTGGACTCTGTGGGGTTTGGGCTAAGATGGAGAGAGGGGCAGAGACAAGTTGTCGAGAGCAACCTGATATCCCTGATGAGAGTCGCCTGTGACTCTGCTTGCACACAAGCCTCAGCATTTGGGGTGGTTTGATTCACGTGTCCCCCATAAACTTAGGTGGCCTGAATGCTAGGTCCCAGCTGATGGAGATTTGGGAATTAATGCCTCCTGGAGGCAGTATATTGTGGGGGGCAGGCTTATGAGTATTATAGCCAGTTCCCCTTGCCAGTGTTTGGCATGCTCTCCTGTTGCTATTGTCCACCTGATGTTGGCCAGGGGGTGATGTCCACCCTTTGCTTATGCCATTGTTTTCCCCTGGCATCATGGAACTTCCCCTCAAGCCTGTAAGCAACCCCCTTTCCCCCCACAAGTTGCTCTTGGTCAAGTGTTTTCGGGTAGCAATACGAACCTGACTACAATAGCATTCAAAGCCCATCCGATACTACCTTCCCAAATGTGTTCCAGAAGTAGTTCAATTTAATTTGGCTTGGGATACAACTTAGGACACACTGCAGAGGTAACACAGCTACAGTAACTTCCTGAAACAACTATCTTTTTGGATTCTCAACAGTTTGTGGTGTCACACTGTGATGAAGGCTCAAAAATCTCTTTGATAGATAATATAGTAATGTAAAAAAAAATGTGAATTCAAGCAAAGTTTTACCTTCAAAACAGTCATCTTAGATATTTTAATAAGGAAAACTAGTTCTGAATAAAATTCCTAAATTGGATATCAGACACATTTTTAAGCCACTACATGCTCACAGCATAAGTGCATAGCCAAATTGTGTTCAAAGAAAGCATCACAAACCATCAATAATGAAAGTACCAAGGCCATGAACTCACCTCTAAGCATAGCTTTGGTTGCATTCATATGTTTGTTTTTAATTAATTAATTTTTTTGAGAGAGAGAAAGATGCTGAGAGAGAGAGAGGATGGGCACACCACTGCTTCCAGCCACTGCAAATGAACTCCAGATGCATACGCCACCTTGTCATCTGGCTTACATGGGTCCTGGGGAATTTAACTGAGGTCCTTTGGCTTTGCAGGCAAATGCCTTAACTGCTAAGCCATCTGTCCAGCCCCCATTTGTATGTTTTTTATATATATCACCCTACTCTTCATTTACAACCTCTGCAGTTGTAGTGTAGAGCCCCATTTGGCCCAATCTTATTTAAGAAAGTATATTAAAGCATTTGATAGTTTGATAGTGGTTTTACGTCATCCCTCATGAAATAGGCAACACCATGAATGAATGGATCTATTCTTGACCTTATACTAACTGATAATGAAAACTGGTTCATATGAATGTGACTGACATGTAATATTAAAATAAGTTTTGTTTTTATAGGCTTCACCTAGTCTATCAAAAAGGGATGATTGTGGGCTGGAGAGATGGCTTAGGGGTTAAGGCGCCTGCCTCCTAAGCCTAAGAACACTGGTTCCAATCTCCAGCGGTTCCAATCTCCAGGTCCCACATTTAGCCAGATGCAAAGGGATGCAAGGACGCAATGCCGCACTTGACCACAAGGGGGCGCATATATCTGGATTTCGTTCGCAGCAGCTGAGACACTGCTGGCGCGCCCATCTCTGTCTTCCTTTCTCCCCCCCCCCCATGTATCTCTCTCTGTGTCTCTCTCCAAAAAAATAATTTAAAAAAAAAAGGGATGATTGCTTCCTGTATCTTTCCATGGACACCCTTGTCATGTCTCCATCATCACCATCCCAGGCTTGCTTATGTTGTTTTTGGCTTCCTTCTTTCCCTGAAAGTGTCAGAAAATGCCCCACTCCCAAGCCAAATTGCACCTCTTGATTAGAGAGCCCAGGTGTTCATCTGATCTACAAAGCAATCCCTACTTGGCTCTGAATGGTCTCCTCACGAATAAACCCCATTTAATTAAGGCCCCACACTGTCCTCTCATCCCACTGACTTGAAGTGTTTCCTCAGCATACTGAGCTGGAGACTGAAAACTACCACAAGACATGGAATACACTGTAAAGTGTTTCACCAGCCCTCTGTCACCTGCCTGCAACTTGAGGCAAGTATATGAATCTAAGGTTGACACAAAATTCTATCTTGATTTCAGTGTTTTGGATCTTTTGCCCTCTTAATACCCCTTGATATGTCTCGCTACAAAGAACAAGAAACATCTGATCCTCTCTCTGGGCCTGTGATGCAACCTTTCCTCAACCAAGTACAAATGAAGGGCAGGGCCTTTGTCTAACCGTGGTCCATCTGGAGAGCTGCACAGAAGCCAGGGATGGCCTTTTGCCAATGGCTGACACCTGGTATGTGGCTCGTCAGCTTGGTCTTTTCACTCAGACCTGCTGAAGCCAATTCCATTCATAATCTGAACCTGAAGCTTCGTGGTCTTTTGATGGTGTTTCTCTGGCTGCCCATGGCCATTCCATATGGATACAGAGCCTGGGAAGACCACAGGAAAGGCTCTGTATTGATTCCTCCCATACTCTGGCTCATGATGTAGCCACAGACAGAATAATGATGTTCTTTTTTGATGCTGTGGTTTGAATACAAGATGTTCCCATAGGTAAAAATATCATCTCCTGGATACAACAGTCCACTACACTCATGGACTCACAGCAGATGGAGTTTCCTGTAGTTGACTGAGGCTGTCACTATCTCATCATAGATGAGGCACGGGTCCATGAGACCCCTCACCTCCCAGAGTAAACAGTGGAAACTAATGATGTCTGGGAGAGGGGAAGTCATGTCCTTTAGGTAGAAGCCACAGGAAGATTGCCTATTCTCTAGAAAATAACCTCCCACCCATGATTAAGCAAATGATCCTAATTCAAATTAGTGGGTAAAGAAAAGAAAATAAACAAAGGACAAAAGTAGAGTGGGGTCCCATGGGAAGGACGGTGTTAGTGGGAGGAGAAAAGGGAAGAGATTCAAAAGGGCATTGTAGGGCTGGAGAGATGGCTTAGCGTTTAAGGCGCCTGCCTGCTAAGCCTAAGAACCCAGTTCCAATCTCCAGGTCCCACGTTTAGCCAGATGCAAAGTGACGCAAGGGCGCAATGCTGCACTTGCCCACAAGGGGGCGCACGCATCTGGAGTTCGTTCACAGCAGCTGAGAGACTGCTGGCGTGCCCATCTCTATCTGTCTTTCTCTCCCTCTCTCTCTGTCTGTCTCTCTCTGTGTCTCTCTCCAAAAATAAAAAATAAAATTTTAAAAAAGGCATTGTATACATTTATGAAATTGTTTTAAAAAATTTAAACAGAAGAGTACAAAAATGATATTCCCATAGGCTCATGCATTTGAACACTTGATCCCCAGCTGATGGTGCTATTTGGGAAGGCCATGGAACTTTTCTAAGAGGTGATCTGTGTTGGTAGAAATGGGTCTCTGAAGCGTGGTCTTGAGTTTTTAATAACCTGGCCTCACTTCCTGTTCACCCTCTCTTCCTGACTCTGGACATGATGTGATGAACCAGTCTCCTGCCGTGCCTTCCCAGCCATGACAGAATGCATCCCAACACTGTAAGCTACCATAAACCCTCTCCTTCCACAAGCTGCTTCCTGGCAGGTATTTGGTCACCAGCCACAAGTAATGTAACTAGTACAATTGACTAATATGGAGCAAACACCGAGAGACATTGTTGGGTTTTATTTCTTTATTTGTTGTATTTTATTCAGGATTTTGCTAGGTCGGCCTGTGTGCCCCAGGCTTATGACAAACTCACAAGCCTCCTATTCAGTTTGCAGAGTACTGAAATAACAGGCATGTGCCACCACAACAAGCTTAATACACATTGTTAAGTGAAAAATGATAAGGTAACACCAGAATGTGTGTCCTTAAAAGGAGAGAGAAAAGTGATTCATATTTATGTAATTTGCATGAATATTATGGCTTATTTCCAGAAGTATACACAGAAATTGGTATTGCTGATTGCTCTTAGTGAGGTAAACTGACTGGGTAAGACCAAAAACAAGAAAGACACTCCAAGATATCCCTTTTAAACCTTTTGACTTTTGAAGCAGGGAGAGTATATGTAACTGTTCAAAATTAAAGCAATTAAAGCCTTGTACAAATGAGAATACAGACGCAGCTACACGATAGGAGACTGTAACTCTGGGAACAGATACCACAGACATGGAAAGGTGTTCATCCTGCTAACTGTGGAGACAAAAGAAGATGTCCCAATAATGTGCTTACATCTTGCTTCTCATGCACATATACATTAGACAAGGTGGCCGAGTGGTTAAGGCGATGGATTGCTAATATGCACATACAACCAAGTGTGGTGGTGTATGCCTGTAATCTCAGTATTCGAAAGGCTGAGGCAGGAGGATTATGAGTTTGAGTCCAGTCTTGGTTACACAGAGACCCTGTCTCAAAAACTCTTTTGAGAGCTGGAGAGATGCCATAGCAGGTAAGGTGCAGTTTAGGCCTGCAAAGCCTAAAGACCCAGATTTGACTCCCCAGAACCCACAGTAGCCAGACACATGTGCTCAAGGTTATGCATGTGCACAAGGTGGTACACATGTCTGGAGTTCAATTGCAGTAGCTAGAGGCCCTGGTGTGCCAATTTTCTCTCTCTCTCTCTCTCTTTCTCTCTCTCTCATTCTCTCTTTCATAAAAAATAAAAAAATACTTTTGAAAAATAAGATGCATAGATATTGATTAAAATCTACAACGGTGTTAATGGCTGTTTCTTTTTTTGTTGTTGTTTGTTTGTTTGTTTTTTTGTTTTTTCGAGGTGGGGTCTCACTCTGGCCCAGGCTGACCTGGAATTAACTATATAGTCTCAGGGTGGCCTTGAACTCACAGCGATCCTCCTACCTCTGCCTCCCAAGTGCTGGGATTAAAGGCGTGCACCACCATGCCCGGCTAGCTGTTTCTTTTTTTTAGTAGACTTGGTGATTTTCATTTTCTTTTCTATATGTCTTCATTTTTATAATTGTTCTTTCGTAGGCAAGTATTTGAGTATTTTTCAATTTTTTTAATTACAAAAAAAAAAAGACTCCATCTTTATGGTTTTGTTCTGCACAATTCACTCCTTCCTGGGCAAGACGGTGATTCCAAAACTGCCACAGTACCTCACAGTGAGTACCTTATTTGGAGGGACAGCAGAAGAAAACCTCCCTGTGTCCAGCAGCACAGTGAGGGAGATGGGGCTTTTAAAGGCAGAGCCATAAACTTGGCATAAAACAAGCAGCCAGCTCCCATTCCAGCCATGTAAACAGCAATGTGCACTCATTAAAACTGCATTGCTCTAAGGAGTCCCCAGAGGCTGCAGCCAGTGGGAGGGGACGGGGTGAGCTGCTGGCCGCACCTGCAGCTTTCTAATACGTGCAAGGAGGCCAGAAAGGTGTGTGGAGGAAGTCAATGACAGAAAAGGGGCAGCCAGAAAGCTTCTATGGCTTCCTTCAGCCTTGTTGAAGGGAAACAAAATCTAAGGAAAGAGAAGTGCCCAAGATCTCAAACATCTAGGTTGGCTCCAGTCTGCTCTGCCAAATGGTTCTCAAGAAAATACATGCTCAGGCCGGGCATGGTGGCGCACGCCTTTAATCCCAGTGCTTGGGAGGCAGAGGTAGGAGGATCGCTATGAGTTCAAGACCACCCTGAGGCTAATAGTGAATTTCAGGTCAGCCTGGGCTAGAGTGAGACTCTATATCAAAAAAAAAACAAAAGAGAGAGAGAGAGAAAGAAAGAAAGAAAGAAAGAAAGAAAGAAAGAAAGAAAGAAAGAAAAAAAGACATGCTCAGAAGTTAAAGCCAGATGGACATACATACAAGGTGGCCTAACTCAGAGCCGGGCTGGACCATGATGAGGACATTACAAGCAGGCTCTGTCACCATCCCCTGGAGCCCAAGACCACCTCAAAGAGCAAAATCAACCAAGTAGACGTCATGGCTAACACACAGCACTTAGTAGTTCCAGAGCTATACACATCCTTTTTTAAACCTCCCAATAAGGAAAATAGGGCATGGAGGCATTCATCATTTGCACAAGATTACACAACCAAGCAGAAATGCCGAGTCAGAGCCCACAACCTTGCTCACGCCACCATTGTCTCTCTCCCAAATCTTATCAAGCATCTGACTGAAACAAGTTTCACGACAGTGACATAACCCCCGGGACAAGTGTCCTCTGGATCACTCACTAGAGTAGGAGACACAACTGTCAAGTCCACACATGCCAGTGATGGGCTATGTCCGCCCCATTTTATTCAGCAATGGAGGCTTTAAAGGGATCAAATGCCTGCCTTGCAAGTGGGAGGACCTGAGTTTGGATCCCCAGAACCCATGTAAGACATAAGGAGCTGTGCTGTGTGCCTGCAGTCCCTGTGCTGTGTAGGCAGAGACAGAAGGATCCCCAGGACTTTGATGGCTAACTAGTCTAGTGAGTCGGTGAGTTCGGGGCTCAGTGAAAGACCCTAGTTCAAATAATGATCATAATGGTACTAAGGTGGCCAGCGAATGAGGAAGACATTGGTGTCACCCTCTGACCTCCACTTGCACACATACACATATTCCCCCCACCAACTCTCTCTCCCTCTCTCGTGGAGAAGAAGAAAGGGAGGGAGGAAGACTGAGAAGTTTTCCAAATCTTCCCCCACTGAGCCATAAAAGTCAGAGGAGCTTTCCTTCCCACAAATGAATCAACAGTTTTTGTTTATTTTTCCCTCTCTGAAGATAACGCTACTTAAAGCTCTCACGGTTAGCAAGTCTTGTGTGAACTGCTCTGTCACACTGCTCTTTTCCACACTCACAAGTGCCTGGCGTGTCTCCTCTTCTACAGACTTGAGGAGAAAGGGAAGTTGAAGCTCATAGCTCAAGATCTGTCTCTTCATCCAATACTGAACATCACTGAAGGACTCAATTCCCAACTATCTCTATGGCGACTGCCTCTCCCATCCACAGGACAGGTATCATATGATCCCGCCCCACTCTCCAGCTCATTGGCCATCAGACCAAAGCTGGGCCATTCAGATTCTACCTTAACTACTCTCAGCCACAGTCTTTGCATCATAGGATGCTGCCTCTCATCCAGTTCATTGGCCATCATATCTAGGCTGAGCCAATCAGATTATTTCAAGGACTGGGAGTTGATATTCAAAGAGATGCTCACTAGGCCGCTATGGAAGACCAGGTCTGTGCAACACGCAGAGGAAGAAACAAGGAAAATGGACATGCCTGAAGGCAAGAATAATGAATATGGACAAAGAGAAGCAGAGATGGAGATGGAGGGACCAAGTGTCTTCCGGTTCCTGTCTTCTTCTCTCCTTCTGCTAGGCTGAGCTTCTCCCCAAGGGGAATAAGCAATGTCCCTGTACACTTTTCACGGTGTCCTCCTTCCATCTTTAGCTGACAAGTTGGTTTCTGTTACTTGAAACAAACAAACAAACAAAAAAGCTGAACTAACACATACCCCACGCTCATCTTCCAAGACACCAAGACCTCTGACTAATACACCCAAACAGCTAGAAATACCTAACAGAGAACAAGCCAGGCCAACAGCAACAGCAAGTGGGACAAGAAGCGGGGCACTGGGTCGGCTCCAGACCAAGGGATAGCAGGCTTCTAGGAGGGTCGATTCAGCAAGTGTCTTTAATTATCTAGCATATGAGGCTGGGCTGTGAAGAGAACAATGTAGCCCTCAAATACAGACCCTGCCACTGTGCAGCTTCTAATGGGAAGAGATTCAGCAGCCAAGCCATTGGTGAGTAATATGAGGGGATTGCAATTAAGAGTTGAATGTAGGTTCCTTGCAAAAGATGCATTCTGGAATGTCAAGCTCCTGAGGGATACAAGTAGGGTACAGTAAATCCCAGGATAAAGCAAAGTGTGGTATCTTTGAGGAAGAGCAAATCCTGAAAGATAATGAAGAGGCTTGGCTGCATTGTGTCTGCAGGGAATGGAGACACAGAAGGCTGGAGACACAGGTGAGAAATAATGGTCCGGATGGGGCGGGGAGCATGTGTCCAAGCACGGATCCATATGTCCATCATCCTCTTATAGTCTCACATCTTTTCCAACATTAGCACAGTTCTCCTTAAATTGAGTTCCCTTTTAATTGAAGATTTTTTTAATAGGAAGTGGCCTTTAAAAAGTGAAAATATGGGCCTGGAGAGATGCCTTAGCGGTTAAGGCACCTGCCTCCTAAGCCTAAGAACGCTGGTTCCAATCTCCAGCGGTTCCATTCTCCAGGTCCCACGTTTAGCCAGATGCAAAGTGACGCAAGGGTGCAATGCTGCACTTGACCACAAGGGGGCGCACACATCTGGATTTCGTTCACAGCAGCTGAGAGGCTGCTGGCGCGCCCATCTCTATCTGTCTTCCTCCCCCTCTCTCTCTGTCTCTCTGTGTCTCCAAAAAAAAAAAAAAAGTGAAAATATGATCACATGACCTGGAAACTCCATTCTTAGAAAGGTTCCCAAGAGCCTTGAAAACATATGTTCATGCAAAAATTATACATGTGTGTTCATAAACATGTGCTTCACACAAACATGTATGTGTGTTCATATGCATATGTGTTCATACAAAAATTACACATGTACATTTATGGCTAATCATAACAATCAAGAAGCAGAAGTAGCTCCAATGTCCACTAATTGTTGGATAGATAGGCAAAATCGGTATAGTCTTAAGTGGAATATTATTCAGTCACAAAAAGAACACTGTGTTAATATACCCTGCCATAAATATGAGCCTTTAAAACATGATATGAAGTAAAAGAAGTGACTTTATTCATCTTAAATGTCCAGCATGGGCAAATAAGTAGAGAGCAAAAGTAGATTAGAAAGTTGTCAGAGGCTCAGGAGAAGGGAAAAGGGAAGTGACTGCTAAGGGATCCCATTTCTTTGGGGGATGATGAGAATGTTCTAGAACTAGAAAGTGGTGATAGTTGCATAACACTATAAGTGTATTTTTATATTTTATTTATTTATTTAGGAACAAGAAAGAGGCAGAGAGAGAGAGAGAGAGAATGGGTGCACCAGGGCCTTCAGCCGCTAGCTGCTGCAAACAAACTCCAGACACATTTGCCCTCTTGTGCATCTGGCTTACGTGGGTCCTGGAGAATCAAACCAGGATCCTTTGGCTTTACAGGCAAATGCTTTTACTGCTAAGCCATCTCTCCAGCCCTATAAGTGTATTTTTAAAGAACATTAAATTACACATTTTAAAATGGTGGAATTTATTTCAATTAAAAAATGGAAGAGGGCTAGATGCCCTCATAAGCTAGATGTACAGGGGGGCACATGCAACGCCCTGGCGTGCCCATTCCCTCCCTCTCTCTCTCTCTCTCTCTCTCTCTCCCTCCCTCTTTCTCTCTCTCAAATAAATACATAAAATATATATTTAAAAATGGAAGAAACTGACTGAAAAAGTCAGTATCTCTGAGCATAACTAGAATTCTATCATAAAAACAAAGACCACAAAACCAAAATGATGCTCGTTCACTCCCGTTGGTATCTGAGCCTCAGACCTGCTGTGTTTGTTAAGATAGGGTTTGGGCATATTAGAGTCTACAAGCCATGCTAACACCAACCTAAGGCTTTCTCCTTGGCCCAATAAGAAGGAGTTTTAGAGAACAAAAATGGAGAATGTTCCCCACACTGTGACCTGATGCTAATCAATGTCAGGTCTTTAGTGTCACCCCTGCCCCTAAAGTTCCATCTGGGACCCCTGGCGCTTGGGAAAACTTTGATCTAAAGGTCGAAACCCATGTTGTGTGTTGTCTTGTGCACACTGACTCTTGGTCCATTTACAGTCCAATAGTCTTCACCCATTAAAAAAAAAAAGAACATGTGTTACAGAAAACTGTGGGGAAAGTCCATTCGCCTGTCAGAAAAATGGGCCCCAAACTACAAAGCAAAAACAACAAGTGACATCAGGTTGACAGCATGGCTGTGTTCATTCCACAAGTAGTTATCCAGTGCCAACTGTGTGCCAGGTGCTGTGAACACAAACAAAGCAAGGCCTGCCCTCAGGAGATCCATTCTGATGGGAGTGAGGCGAGAACACTAAGGATGTGGTCGCTGGATGGGGACAGCTGTTCTTTACTCAAATCTAGTTCAAGGTGTTTTAAAACAAAGGGAGAGCCCAACTCCAACTCCATTAGGTTTGCTGCATCTCCATCAGAACCCACTGATGCATCACAGCCATGCCCAATATGTTCCACACAGGTGTCTTTACAAAAGCTGTCCATCTTTCAGAAGTCAGACTCACTCACTCACTCACTCACTCTCTCCCCGCCCCCCAATCAAGACACCCTCTTAATGGGCTCTCCTTCCTCAACTCACTCTTCCACCTCCACCCTGCTCAGGAACAATCATGTCTCACTCTGCAGATTTCCTGAAGAATCTCAGCCTGTCTCCCAGTGGGGAATCTGCAGAGCCATTGCTCAGCCCTCAACCAGCTCCCTTTGTGTGTGTGTGTGTGTGTGTGTGTGTGTGTGTGTGTGTGTGTTTTTTTTTTTTTCCTTTCCCTAAGACCCCAGGGACTTCACTTACTTTCCTCTTCCATCTCACTCCCACATCTACTATTCTATATGGGCTTTCTCTACCCACCCACCGCCTCCACTCTCCTGAGCACATGTACTTCCTGCTGCTTTCAAAGATAAGCCCACAGACTCTTTTACTCCTAAAGGAATAAAATGACACACTGTTAAAGTGAAAGTTATGCTGCCACGGGTTTTTAGAGCCATTGTTCCTGCATCCATAGCCCAGGGAGGCCCCTTTCCCTGGGAATGTGGGTGGAAGGGGGATGTTTCAGCCTGGGACCCAATGGGTTTTAGAAAATTCTTCCTCAGGGTCTGAGGGAACCTCCCTTCCTTCCTCCTGTCATCAACTCGCATTCTTCCTCTTACAGACTCCACATACTCTCCAAAGCTGGGCGGGGATTGGAAGAGAGTCTTGTCTCTGTGATAGAAAGGTGCCTCCCTTTCTTAGGTCCCAGACATTTGGCGCCTTTGACATTGCCAACAACAGAATGTCAGCGTAACAAAGGGTCTCACACACATCTAATCCAAGTTCCACTCAGTCTAGACCTGATAAAACTGTGGGATTTCAGCAGAGGATTTCACCCCTCAGGGACACTTTGCTATGGTTTGGATTATCATAATTTGGGATGAGGGTTGAAAGCAGTATCTACTAGGCAGAAGCCAAGGCAGTCTACAATGCACAGAACAGTCCCCTAGAAAGACTCATCCAGTCCAGTATGTCACTTGTGCAAAACTATGATGTCTTACCCTAACCCAGTCCCTCCCAGCTCCACCCACAGTCCCAATCCCCACCCAAGAAGCCCAGTGGTTCCACACACAATATTTCTGGCTGGATAATGTGGTTGCCCTTCAGGTCAGGATCTCTGTCTTGAATCAGCTAAGACCCCCTGAAATGCTTGTGATTAGCTAGCTCTGGAAGTTCTCAGATGAGTTATAGAATCCCTCCTCCACATTTTAATATATGATGAAGGCGGCATTTCAATCCTGTGGGAAGCGATGGATTATTCAATAAATGGATTGGGACAACTGGCTGGCCATCTGGTGAAAAGTAAAGCTAGATCCTCACCTCCCTCCGAATATCAAAATAAATTCCAGATGGATTAAAGACTTAAATGCAAGAAGAAAAAAGTTAAAGTAGCAAAATATGGAAGGATTCCTCCATCATCTTGTTGACAGGGAGGGTCTGTAGAACCCAAAACGCAAGCCTTGTGAGAGACTTACCAATTAGACTATTTTAAAAATGTTTAGAGCTGGAGAGATGGCTTAGCAGTTAAGTCAATTACCTGCAATGCCAAAGGATCCAGGTTCAATTCCCCAGGACCCACGTAAGCCAGATGCATAAGGTGGCACGTGTATCTGGAGTTTGTTTATAGCAGCTGGAGGCTCTGGTGTGCCCATTCTCTCCCTCTCTCTCTCTCTCTCTCTCTCTCTCTCTCTCCTTCTTTCTCTCTTTCAAATAAATAAATAAATGTTTAATGTCTAAGAAATTTTAAAATCCCTAATAAACCATTTCCCATAGGATAAACCAATGTATGCAGTCAGGCTAATACTTTTATTTATTTATTTATTGGAGACAGGGTCTTACTATATAACTCAGACTCATGATTCTCCTGTCTCAGCCTGCCCCTCCCCCAGTATAGGGATTACAGGTATGTATCACCATACCCAATGAGATAGTTTTTAATATTTTTTCAAAACTGTTAAAAATCCCCAAGAAAGTAGGAAAATAGACAAAAGAAAAGGATATGCAGTTCGCAAAAAAAAGAAACATAAAAAAGAAATATAAGTTAAGATGACAGTAAGATACCAGGTTTTCACCAAGTTAGTTTGATAGTATTCTAGGTTGGTAAGGATATGTGTGACAAGCCGTATGAGAAAAGTGTGAGTAGACTCTCTATGGAAAGCAACTTGAGAACACTGATCTCTGTTTTAAAGAGCAGTGATTCCAATGTCTTTTCTTTCCTGCAGTGTATCCAAATCCACAGATAAAACATATACATGTGGGCTAGAGAGATACCTTAGTGGTTAAGGCACTTGCCTGAGAAGCCTAAGGACCCGGGTTCAATTCTCCAGATCTCACATAAGCCAGATGCACAAGGTGGTGCATGCATCTGGAGTTCGTTTGCAGTGGCTAGAGGCCCTGGCATACCCATTCTCTCTCTCTCTTTCTCTCTCCCTCTCTCTGTGTCTCCAATAAAAATAAATAAATAAATTATATATATATGAATGTTCATTACTGTATTCTCTGTCATAGTGAAAGACTCTTACCATTTATAATACCCATCATCAGAGACTGGTTAAATCCATTACCATGGGTCCATAAGAAGAAATGCTATGAAACTCTTAGAGATAAATCAGGCGGCTTTATGAATCCATCCCCATGAGATGTTGTTTAAAGGAAGAGCTAAGTATGAAATGATATATTCCCAAATGTTTGAAGAAAAATGGAGTAGGTGCCTAGTCAATCATTCATTGAGCCAGCATTTATTCAGTGCCTATGATATGCCTGGCACTGTTCTAGATGCCAGGGATCTCACCAGGAGGAAATCTACCCAGGCAGCTGGAGTTTGTACACATTTAAAAAATTATTGGAAGATAAGAGAGCAAATCAGTCATAGGAGAGGCTCTGGGGTGGTCAAATTTTCAAATAAAACTGCAAGATACTTAATTCAATCTGAATTTCACATCAGTGACAAATCATATTTTAATGGAAGTTTGTGTCATGAGCTATTTGAGACATATAAACCCTGCTGGGGTGAGGGGTAGGGGCTGGAGGTAAAAACACCCAGCACTGGAAGGAGGCTTCCTCTTCCAGTAGGGTGACTGCATGTCATAACACCTCAATTATTTGGAATTCTACTCAGAATTATATATTGCTTGTACTGTGTTTTACTCTGGCACAAACATGTAAGGAGAGAGAAGACATTCCCTGGACCAAGGGCCAACTCCAAGTAGGCTGCAAAGTGCATTCCAGGCCAGCCCAGCCTTGGCCGCGGCAGCTGGCAGCCCAGCAGCTGCATTCCAGGGGCAGCTGCTTCTCTAAATGGAAGCGCTGCATCCCACACCCCAGCAGCAAGTTAGCAAGCAAGGTTCTCAACTGCGTTATTAAAAACCAGGGCCAAAGCAGAGAAGGAAATGTAAAAAGCCAAGGAGAGAAGAAGCTTTGGGCCTGTTAGGAACTGGCCTTTTCCAAGAGAATAGAAAGAAAATGTCCAGATTATTTAAACAGCCTGGTTTTAAGTTTCTCTGGGGCTTCTCAAATCATCTCCATCTGCCTTTGCCTCTTTCTTGGAGGAGATTTCACCCCACAAAGAACAGCATTTAATATAAAGATCCCTCTACTCTTAACTCCCCAATATTTTTGAGAATGGAGAATAAATAACATTTTTGAAGTGTCTATTATATAAATGCTCTTCTACACCTTTTACCAACATTAACTTTAGTTGTTTCAATGACCCAATGAGACCAATGCTTTTTGTCACATGTGGAAACAGAGGCACATGGAGGCTTGCCAGTTAGCAACAATCACACAGCTGACAAGTCAAAGACCTGTAATTTGTTTCCAGAGCCATAACCCTAAACCAGGTCTACTCTGGGCACCGGGTGGTAACGACAGACACACTCCCCGCCTTCCTGGAGATTACAGCCATGGGGGAGTGTCAAGGAAGCCGACAAGCTAACAGCAGGTACTGTGAAGTTCTAAGGCAGACATAAGTAAGGATTTGAGATAGATTATCAGTCATTTATTCAACAAACAATAAGAGCCTATGTTATGCCTAGTACCATCTCAGGTGTGATGGTTAATCTTAGCTGTCAGTTCCACAACAGGATTTAGAATCACCATGGAAACAGATCTATTCATACACCTGTGAAGGATCTTTCTAGATTATGTTAATTGAATCAGGAAGATCCACCCTAAATGTGGGCAGAACCCTCCCTAGACTTTATAAAAGGAGAGCGCTGGCTGAGCACTACCATTCACTGTTCTCTGCTTCCTGACTGCAAGTGGCATGTGACCAGCTGCTCCTGCTGCCATGTCTTTCCTGCCATGATGGACTGTACCACCTCAAAGTGTAAAATGACATAAACCCTCCCTTCCTTAAGTTGTTTTGGCCAGGTATTTGTTGCAGTAATGAAAAAAAAAAAAAAAAAAAAAAAAACACCAGCTATCAGAGGATATACCAATTGAACAAGAGATTCCAAACCTTTCGATGCTTACAGTGTGAGTCAACCCTTTAGATGGGAGGCCAACACAGGCTCATCATGGAGAAGACAGCCAAGAGTAAGCTTCCACTAGTTGGAGACAACAGGGAGAAATGTTCCCGGCAGTGAGAAATACATGCAGCAAAGATCCCAAGTGGAAAAGGAGCTCAAGTTTCCTCAGGCTCCAAGATCCCTTCCATTGATGCACTGTCCCTGACATTCTCTTCTTCTGAATCCCAAACCCCGTATTTTAAAACTTGCCTCTCTACTGAATTTCCCTCCCAACTATCTGCAAGATGTAGGGCAGAAACCACTTAGCCTCTTGTATTCCCCAGGCATGTGCTTGCTGCTTAATTGAAGTATCTTTGTGGACTCTGAATATTAAAGCACTGCTGATTGTTCATGGTATTCTGACCTTGCCTTGAGAACCTTTATTGCTGCTGAGACAGAAATGAGGCGGATAAACCAATCATCACCCAGATATATGCAGCAGACTTGTCCAAGTACATTTGAGGGGGGACCTATGACAGTTTATCTCTCTCTCTCTCTCTCTCTCTCACACACACACACACACACACACACACACACTGAAGACAATAAAATCAGTACTCTTTACTATAACCCCAAGTCAGAGGTGGTTTTAGTAATCATTCATGTAAAACTTTGAGTCTAGATTTTGAAAATATAATCATCAAGAGATGATAATATGGGGCTGGAGAGATGGCTTAGCGGTTAAGTGCTTGCCTGTGAAGGCTAAGGAC
This sequence comes from Orientallactaga sibirica, assembly GCA_036365145.1. NCBI lineage: Eukaryota > Metazoa > Chordata > Mammalia > Rodentia > Dipodidae > Orientallactaga > Orientallactaga sibirica. The sequence continues at coordinate 366,507 of JAEOAD010000794.1, read as the reverse complement.
CCCAGTTCAAGGCTCAATTCCTCAGTACCCACATAAGCCAGATGCACAAAGGGGAGCATGCATCTGGAGTTCGTTTGCAGTGGCTGGAGGCCCTGGTGTGCCCATTCTCTCTCTCTTTCTCTCTCTCTCTCTCTCTCTGTTGCTAATAAATAAAAATTAAAAAAACAAAATACATTTTAAAAAGAGATGATAATATGAACATTATTGTGTAGAAAATAGTGGCTACAATCTGAAGCTAGTCAATTCAGGTTTCAAGTACTCCCACAGGCCAGCTGCATAAGGTCTCTGCCTCAACTTGCTCATCTGTTAAATAAGGTTTGTTGGGCTGGAGAGATGGCTTGGTGGTTAAGGCAATTGTTTGCAAAGCCCAAGGACCCAGGTTCAATTCCCCAGTACCCATGTAAAGCCAGATGCACAAGGTGGCACATGCATCTGGAGTTCATTTATAGTGGCTAGAGGCCCTGATGTGCCCATTCTCTCTCTCCTTCTGACTCTCTCTATATTCCTTCATCCCTCTTTCTCTCAATCTCCCTCAAATAAATAAAATGTTTTAAAACTTATTTTAAAAAATAAGGTTTGTTACAATAGTGCCTGTATCTCAAAGGATAGAGAAAGGACCAAAAAAAACATAACTGTAGAAAAGGAACTTGGAACTGTGCTTGGCACAGAATAAGAACAATCTTAATGGTTGACACTGACCTTGACCTCTGCTCTTTTACTATTTGGTTGTTGTGATGGTGGTGGTAATTAATCTTTATTTTTAACATGACTAGATTAAAAAATACCTAGGAGATTTGCAAAGCACTTTTCTAGGTATGTCATGGAGGGTGTCTCCAGAGATGAATAGATCATGAGGGCTCTGGCTGAATCCATGGGTTAACCTCTTGATGGGGAATTAAATGATGGCATTATTGGGAGATGGTGAGTAAAGGACATGGGCCTTTGAGAGATGTAGGTCACTGAAGACATGGCCCTGTGCTACCTCTTGCCGCTAGCCCTGCCATTCTCTGATTCCTGGCTGCCATGTTGGAGCTGCTTTGCTCTAACTCTCGGCCATGATGGAGCAAATCCTATAAAGTTGCCCTTCCTCCCTTGTGTTGTTCTGTCAGGTATTTGGTCACAACAATAAGAAAAGTCATTAATACAATGATCCAAATTGAAGTCACTGTGAATTCTCAAAGAATTTTTAACATGTCATAAAATGTCAGTGGTAAATATGCTATGCATACATAAGATGGCATCTTCGGGGATAACTGGGTGGGAAATATACAAAGAAACTCTACAACTCTTTGGAAAGTCTAAAATCATTCCAAAATAATAAGGTTAACTTTTCTAAGGCCAAAGCAAATATTGCCTCATCGCCCCTGTAAGTCTTCCCTCATTAGCAAAGAAATGCAAGTTTAAGAAAAGCTAGAACATTTGCCACAGGGGAAGAGCCCCCAGCCTATCCCATACACCCTGGTTTCTCCCAAGCAGCCCTTTCCCCACCAGGTACAGCTGTCTATCAGCTTACTATGAGTTAAAATCAAGCCTCTCCCCAGAGGGAAAACTTCCAAGGAACTCAGACCTATATTTTCCATCATCTTCTCTTTTTGCCAGCAGGTACCAGGTATCAGTCCAGAAGCTAAGAAGACACAATAAACAAACCACACCCAGGAAGAATGTGTCTTCCAAACCACAGTCACTTTTGTGGCCTCCCGTGTGAGGGATTGGTTATTGAAAAGGACCTCTTGGCTACTCACATCTTTGGGACAACAGAGAATATCTGACCATCTGATTCCCTGCAGGTGACCTGAGAGACCAGATCTTTGCTAGATCTTTACTAGACCACACAGTATGTCACTCTGGGAAGTGACTCAACTTCCCATTTCATTCCTCCTTGGCACTGCAGGGACATGGGCAGGAGAAATATGCCATGTCTGTCTTGAAGATACCTCTCCCACAGCTCCCTCCTCTTCTAATATCCTCATCTATCCATCTACACTCACTCCTCGTCCACTCTCAGCTGCTTCCTGCAGACAAAACACCCCAAAAACTCCAGTCTGCAAAGTGAGATTGCAGCCAGCAGGCTTCAAACAGTGATATTCTCCCAATCAAGCAGCAGGCACCCCCATTGAGATAATGAATTTTTGTAAGCAAGAGAACTCCTGCCTTCTACTTACCCTTCAGAGAAAGCCCATTGGGAGAGAGAGTGGGTGTGCTCCATCATAAAGGGTTGGATTGCAGGAAGAAGGGCCCTTCTGCGCTGTATGAACCATGAACAATTTGGAAAGATGATACCCAAAATTCTCATGCTCACAGCCACAGAATGACAGACACAATTAATATTTTCAAAGCACCCTTGGGAACTGCATCTTGATTAGGGGATGAAATTAATCTTATAAATTGAACAAAGCAGTTGCAATACAGGGAGGAAGTAGAGGTGACTCTTTCAGCACACAGCAGGTGGCTCACAGCAGAAGCAGAGGGTCAAGAAGGACTAGAAATGGGGCTTATGAGGAATGAACACTGTACTGGATCAAGTACCATGATACCCTGAAATCTCTAGTCAAATTTGGGCTGCAGAGATGCTCCATTGGCATGGGAGCCAACAATATCATGTAACTGGATTTGTAATCTAAGCTAGCACAGACTCCACAGATGGGACTTTGGGTTATAAAATGAACTCACAGAGATGTGTCCAGAGTTAGATACAAGGACGCTCACTGTATCATTGTTAGTACAAAAGACAGGAAATAACCCAATGCCTGTCACCAGGACACTCACGTAAAGGAACACGGTACCTCTGTGAAAATGAATGAGGCACTCAGTCTTGGCTGGAGAATCTGTTTTATTTTACAAATGGCAGAGAAAATAGAGCCAAGATCCATTGATAAGACTAGGAGATATTTGACTGCCCACCATGAGATGTGCCACATCTGCCAGGGACCAGGAGAAATTGTAGAGGAAGTGGCAACATAAATATCGCTCTTACTGCTAGCCTGACAACCAGCTCCAAGGGTGACGGTGACAGACATAGTGATTAATCAAAACCCATCAAAGCAGAAATCTAGAAGCTGCAAAGAACTGAACACGAAATCAGACTACCAACAGACGTGCCATGGCTCAGGAAACACTGCAGAAGAGGGAGCAGAGAGATTGTAAGCACCACAGAATGGATAAGAATACCCCAAGGCACAGCCCCCCCCCAACTACCCCACAGGGACTAAGTGAGGCCTTCATGACCCCACAGTGTAGACCATAACTTCACTGAGGAGGGTCCCAGTGAAATGGGAGCTGGGGTGTGGGGACAGAAGAGTTATAATATCCTGTTATTGTGTGTGTGTGTGTGTGTGTGTGTGTGTGTGTGTGTGTGTGTGTGTGTGTGTGTATTAAAAAAAGAAACACTAGAGGCCCAATAAATCAGAATTTCTGGATAAAAAGAAGGAGGGGGAGAAGAAGAAGGGGGAAAAGAAGGGCTCTAGAGCCACCTCACCTTGTTCCAAACATGGTCTTTTACATGTCACTTAACTTTACCTGCTTCAAGTTCATTAGTACCATGGTCATTATAATGATGTAAAATGGTTATTGCAATGAGGAGCAAATGAGGTAACATGTGCAGATAGCAAGCACTTACTAAATCTCAACATTTTTTCTAAAGTAAAGTATATTCATATTAAAGATAGCTTACTTCCTGAAAGGAATTATTAAAAAAAAAATGAAAGAGCCAGCTTACCTTTAAGATACACTGAAAAATCAAGCTGGAACTAAAACGGCAGCCTCCTCCCTGCTGGCTAGCTGCCATAGTGCTGGAAAGTGCTATGAAGACTGCTTAGGGAAAAAAATTAATCAAGCCGGGTGTGGTGGCACACGCCTTTAATCCCAGCACTTGGGAGGCAGAGGTAGGAGGATTGCCGAGAGTTCAAGGCCACCCTGAGACTACATAGTGAATTCCAGGTCAGCCTGGACCAGAGTGAGACCTTACCTTGCAAAACCAAAAAAAAAAAAAAATAATTAATCAAAAATCTTAACCAGTGCTGGAGAGATGGCTTAGTGGTTAAGGCACTTGACTGCAAAGCCTAAGGACCCATTTTCTACTCTCCAGATCCCACATTAGCCAGATGCACAAAGTTGAGTCAAGCGCAAAGTCACACATGCCCACTAAGTGACACAAGCATCTGAAGTTCAACTGCAGTAGCTGAGGCCCTGGCATGCCAATTCTCTCTCTCTCTCTCTCTCTCTCTCTCTCTCTCTCAAAGAAAAAATTTTAAAAAGTCTTAACCACTAGTAGACTCTATAAGTTATAAAACCAACCTGTCAGGCAAGATGTGCCCATGGGTGCAATAGTGGCATGACTGTTATGTCATAAGCAACTGTTCTCTAACTAGATATGAGATCTGCTCCAGGGGAGGGACTTCATGCCTGTACTGAAAACCTAAGCAAAAGCGCCCATGGCTGGGAAGATCAGAGACCCTATGGAAGAAGTATACCTTCTAAATATTTATGTTTATGCCCATAGATTAATGCTATTTTTGCTTTTGATCAAACATTTTACAGTTGTTAGTGAGTACTGATAAGACTTAGAACTTGTCAGAGTGCTGAGAAAAAGTGACTATTGAGTGTTCAGCCCTAAATGAACCATCTCTATCATGCCCCCAAATCTTAGGGAATATTGCAGAAGAGTAGTCAGAAAGAATGCAACAGCCAGAAGATGGGGACAGTACTTGGAAACTCTGTCTTCTAGACATGAAGTGGCCTTTGCCACTGACAGTGGCTGTTGTTACCTACAAAGACCTGCATAATATTGGGCCAATCAACATTTCATCATGGATGATGGAGGAGGGAAAAACGAAAATAAGACATCAAAATAGAAGACGGGGGCTAGGAAGACGGCTTAGTGGTTAAAGGTGCTTGCCTGCAAAGCCTTCCAGCCCAAACCACCCATGTAAACTGGGCACAAAAAAAAATGGTGCAGTGCTGGAGAGATGGCTTAGCGGTTAAGGCGCCTGCCTGCTAAGCCTAAGAACCCAGTTCCAATCTCCAGGTCCCACGTTTAGCCAGATGTAAAGTGATGCAAGGGTGCAATGCCACACTTGCCCACAAGGGGGCGCACACATTGGGATTTTGTTCACAGCAGCTGTAGACTGCTGGTGCGCCCATTCTCTCTCTATCTCCCTCTCCCTCTCTGTCTGTCTCTCCTTCTCTGTCTGTCTCTCTCTATGTCTCTCTCCAAAAATAAAAAAAAAATTTTTTTTTAATTTTTAATGGTGCAAACAGGGCTGGAGAGATGGCTTAGCGGTTAAGGTGCCTGCCTGCTAAGCCTAAGAATGCCCGTTCAATTCTCCAGGTCCCACATTTAGCCAGACACAAAGTGACCCAAGGGCACAATGCTATACTTGCCCACAAAGGGGCGCACACGTCTGGAGTTCGTTCACAACAGGTGAGGGGCTGCTGGCGTGTCCACTCTCCATCTCTCTCTCTTTCTCTCTCTCTGACTCTGACTCTCTTTCAGAAAAAAAAAAAAAAAGGTGCAAACATTGGACATTCATAGGAGTATTTCTCCAAGGAATGAATTGCAGGCTCAGGGACAAGCGTGGAGAAGGAAGATTTGTTTTCACCATGTACCTGCTTGTACCTGTAGGATTTCAAATTTTACATTACATATTCAAAAGCAAGCTATTTGAATTTGGTAATTAATAATAATTTGAATTATTAAAATATAATTTAAACACCTAAGAAAAAGAAGATCAAAAAGGCTGTGTAAGTTTAGATCAATCATTGAGTACACATGCACAATTCCCTATAAGACATCATGTTCAGAGCTGGAGAGATGGTTTAGTGGTTAAGGTGTTTGCCTGTGAACCTAAAGACCCCGGTTCGATTCTCCAGGTCCCACGTAAGCCAGATGCACATGGTGGTGGAGCAATTTTTCTGGGCTGAAGAGATGGCTTAGCAGTTAAGGCACTTGCCTGAAAAGCCAAAGGATCCAGGTTCAATTCCCCAGGATCCAAGTAAGACAGATGCACAAGGTGGCACATGTGTCTGGAGTTAGTTTGCAGAGGCAGGTGGCCCTGACTCACTCGATCTCCCTCTCTCTGGTCCTCTCTCCCTCTTTCCCTCAAATTAATAAAGAAAAATATTTTAAAAAAATTAAAAAGCAAGCGGGGCATGGTGGCACACGCCTGTAATCCCAGCACTCGGGAGGCAGAGATAGGAGGATCACCATGAGTTTGAGGCTACCCTGAGACTACATAGTTAATTCCAGGTCAGCCTGGACCAGAGACCCTACCTTGAAAAACCAAAAAATAAAAATAAAAAATAAAAAAGCAACTTTTCTGATCCTCAAATTATGACAAGTCACATTAATATACATTCATAGTCACTAGGTACTTTTCAGGTACCGGATTTACCACGGCTGTAATTACAAAATCATCTCTGTAACTATTTGCTTGTTTTTCAATCCTGTTAGAGGGCAACGTTTATGTATGAAGGAAGGAGTGTGTCTACTTTGCTCTCCATTGGGTAAGCGCACAGCAGTCACTTGAATATTAAGGATGAGTAGGTGGATAAGTGGACTACATGAATGAGGACAGTAAAGTTCCTGGAGATTGGGATCAAATCAGACAAGATTTAGTATCAAACCTGGTCAGTTGCTCGGAATTGGTCAGTGTAAAAACTGGAGGGCACAGGCTTCCAGGAACCAACAGGATATGCCAAGCTGACCCTCCAACAGGTGACAGCTGGGTTAGATTAGTGCTCCAGCCACTCTCAATCATGTTTGCATTTAAGCCCACCCCAAGTACCTTTTTCCAGGCTTATAAAATTGGTCTGATTATCCCTTCACAAAGCCTGCAAAAGCCCCCCCCCAAAAAAAAAGCAATTTTTTTTTCACACATCAACGAGCTGTAGTCTTTAGACTCAAAATGCCCTTGCAAACCCACAGGAAACACTGCTCTGTGTATCGCATCACAGCATGAAGTCGCCACTTCCTTCAGGGAGAAGAATGAAGCCATCTGGCAGGAGTTGCTCTGGGCTCTTTCCCACCACCCCCTCCCTGCTCAGGGCTCTGCAGAGTACATCACACGTGCCTCCTCCACTCCCCAGTACGTCCCACTCTCTCAGAAGCCACAGCTCTATCCTTAAGGACACTCCAGCCTCTTTTCACAGCTAGGCTCTACACTAGAGAAGGTGCTTGTATATGTAAGTGATTAGTATTTGGCGGAGGGCCTAGCATCTAGTAGTCATCTAATACATGTTCATTAGATGGATGGATGGATGGATGGGATGGATGGACGGACGGACGGACGGACGGACGGACGGACGGACGGATGGATGGATAGATATATGCATGAATGGTGGGGATGGATGGGAGATGGATGTAAAAATGGGTGGTAGGTCTTTGGGTACATGGATAGAGGGATAATGAGTCTTCCACCTGACCTTTTCCCAATCCTTCATTTTGTATTTCTTCTACAAGAGATTTTCTCTGCTTGTGTGCACCGCCCTAATTAAAAGGTAATTGCTGAATCTAGCAAAGCAATTTATGTGCAAACGCTATTAGAATAAAACTATGTCCTTTCTCAGGACCTTTGCATATGCTAGTCCTTCTCCCTGGAATACCCATCTTCTCTCCACATCGCCTCTTACTTAAGGTGGCAGTATAAATGTCACCTTCATGGTAGCCTCCCCCTCCACCCCATATTCTAATGCATGACTTTATTTTTTCTTTAAGACTCTTATTTGTTCCTCTAAAATTGTTTTAATTTGAAGCCTTCTTTTTCTCTCTCTCATCCTCTAAACGGTTCAATAATGGCCCAGACCAAAACTGTGTCACACACTTTTTCCTGTCACTAAGCATAGGCGCTGCACATAGTATGTGTTCAATAAATATTTCTTATTGAATTATTAATAAGTTAGTATGATAAAAGGGAATAGAGGAGGAGAATGGAATAAGTAAGGTTTATGAGTTACATCTCAAAGCCCTGAATGATAGGGAATTATGCATATATCAATAACCAGTCATATATAAATATATTTAATTTCTTCATAAATTCTGGTCCTAAAATTTCCAAAATGAGGATAATGGTGCAGGAGAGAGAGAAATGAAATCTTGCCAAATGCTTCACCTTAAAAAGTGTGAATGGAGAGCTAGAGAGGTGGCTTAGCAGTTAAGGCATTAAGGCACTTGCCTGTGAAGCCTAAGGACCCAGGTTTTATACACCAGAACCCTGTTATCCAAATATATATGGTGGTGCATGTGTCTGGAGTTTGTTTGCAGTGGCTAAAAGCCCTGGAGTGCTCATTCTCTCCCTCTTCCCCCTCTTATAAATAAATAAATAAATAAATAAATAAATAAATAAATAAATAAATAAAAATCTTTCAAAAATGTGAATGGGCCGGGTGTGGTGGCGCATGCCTTTAATCCCAGCACTCGGGAGGCAGAGGTAGGAGGATTGCCATGAGTTCGAGGGCACCCTGAGATGACATAGTGAATTCCAGGTCAGCCTGAGCTAGAATGTAACCTTACCTCGAAAAACAAACAAACAAAAAAAGTGAATGGGTTGAATTACCCTGTTAAAAGGCAAAGATTCATAGTTTGGAGGAAAAAGTCAGAACTCAAGTATATGTTGTTTACAAGAGACTTTTTGAGTATACAACAAAGCACTGCAAAACACAACCAGAAGTGGAAATATTAATGTCAGGCCAAATTGAATGCATCAAAAATCCATGAGATAGGTCCTTCCGCCTCAGCCGCCATAGACGAGCAGCAGCCATGGCTCTGCGTTACCCCATGGCCGTGGGCCTCAACAAGGGCCACAAGGTGACGAAGAACGTGAGCAAGCCGAGGCACAGCCGGCGGCGCGGGCGTCTGACCAAGCACACCAAGTTCGTCCGGGACATGATACGCGAAGTGTGCGGCTTCGCGCCCTACGAGCGGCGCGCCATGGAGCTGCTCAAGGTGTCCAAGGACAAGCGCGCGCTCAAGTTCATCAAGAAGCGGGTGGGGACGCACATGCGCGCTAAGAGGAAGCGCGAGGAGCTGAGCAGTGTGCTGGCCGCTATGCGCAAGGCTGCCGCCAAGAAGGACTGAGCCTGGTGCTCCCCCCCATAAACCCTTGTTTATCCCCCCCCCCAAAAAAATCCATGAGATAGACCAGGAGTTTGCATGCATCAATAGTAACAAACAAAATAGCAACATAAAGTCCATGTGTCTGGTATTATGTGAAGCCCTTTACATCAATTACAGCATTTAATTTGAGTATCCATAAAAAGGAACATGGCTCTTATTATGATCACTAAGTGTTCAGGAAAAGCTAAAACTGGCTCATCACTTGGTAAGCAGCAGAGAAGAATTTGAGCTCAGCTCTGTAGATTTCACAAGGAAGACTGGAGAGCCCTGAAGAGAGTCATGGCCTCTTGAACATAAAAATATAATCCAGGAGGCTGGGCTTGGTGGCGCACACCTTTAATCCCAGCACTTGGAAGGCAGAAGTAGGAGGATCGCCATGAGTTCGAGGCCACCCTGAGACTACATAGTTAATTCCAGGTCAGCCTGAACTAGAGTGAGACCCTACCTCAAAAAACCAAATATATATATATATACATACATACATACATACCAGGGGCAAAGGAGATGGCTCAGTAGGCACAGCACTTGCCTCGCAAGTCTGAAGCCCCAGTACAGGTCCCCAGTTCCACGTAAAATGCAGGCATGGTGGTGTGTGTCTGTAGTCTCAGCTTGGGAAGGCAGAGACGGGGAATCTCTAGGGCTCACTGCCGGCCAATCTACCCTAAGTATAAGCCCCAGGTTCAGTAATGGAGCCTGTCTCAAAGAACAAGGCGGAGACTATCAGAGGAAGACATCCAACATCAACCTCTAACCTACACACACACACTCACACACACACACACACATCCATGCACCCACACACATATGAACATGTGTACACAATACACATATGCACAACACATGAACATACATATGCAAACACCTTATTTAAAATATATAAAGCAAATGTTTCAATAACTAAAAAGAGGGTCTGGAGAGATGGCTCAGTAGTTCAGATTATTTCCTGTGCAAACATGAGGGCCTGAGAGACAACTCAAGTTCCAGCCTCAGGACCCACATGAACATCTAGGCATAACCACACACATCTGTATCAGCCCTGCTGGGAGCAGAGATTGGAGAATCGCCAGGGCTTATGAGAAAAAAAAAAAAAAGAGAGAAAAAAAAAAAAACCTGGCCAGCTCCAAAATCAGTAAAAGACTCTAGCTCAAGTAAGAAAGGACAGAAGGGCTGGAGAGATGGCTTAGTAGTTAAGGCGTTTTGCCTGCACAGTCAAAGGAACCAGGTTCAATTCCCCAGGATCCATGTAAGCCAGATGCACAATGCAATATGTGCATCTGGAGTTCATTTGCAGCAGCTGGAGGCCCTGTGCACCCACTCTCTCTCTATCTCTCTACCTATCTGCCTCTTTCTCACATAGATATAATTTTATATATAGTTCCATACATATGTGTGTGTGTGTGTGTGTGTGTGTGTGTGTGTGTGTATGTGTGTGATATGGAGAGAGAGAGGAGGGAGGACAGAAAAATGGAGCACGGTACCTAATGTTCCCCTCTGACCACCATAGGCAAACGTGTTCCACTGCAGGCGAGTGTACAGGGTGTTGCATATATCACATATGCACATATCACAAAACACATGTCATACACACACTAACTTACACCCAAAAAGGCTACAAATATATTGAAGAAAATCATTATCATTGTAGGAGACCAATATGCTGCCTTGTCTCTGACCAATTAGTAGATGTAGTTGAAATGATATCGAGGCATTTGAATCAGTAAACTGGGAAGAAGTAACAAAACTGAGGGAGAGTGAAGAACAAAGCAGAAGTTAACGACACTGGAGGGTGAATTTAAAGGGTGATTGTTTGAAGGGAAAAATGAAACAGCAACACTCTCGCAAAGCTCATCAGGAAAAATTTCAAAACCAAGAATTTTCTCTAAGAATGAGGAAAGGGATCTGCAGATAGCAGAGCCACATTCAAACAACCACAAAATAACATAAATAGTCCTCCACTAACAAATGAGAAATTTAGTCAAATGAGTATTCTTTAAAAAAAATTAAAACATGGGCTGGAGATATGGCTTAGCAGTTAAGGCACTTGCCTACAAAGCCTAATGACCCAGGTTCAATTCCCCAGTACCCACATAAAGCCAGATGCACAAAGTGGTGTATGCATCTGGAGTTCGTCTGCAGTGGCAGGAGGCCCTAATGTGTCCATTCTCTCTCCCTCTTTCTCTCTCTTTCTCTCCTCTCTCCCTTTTTATCTTCCTCTTTCTCTCTTCCTCTCCCTCAAATAAATAAAAATATTTTTTAAAGCATAACACATTTGAAAATGTCCCAATAATGATCATGGAATACATTGACAAATTTGTCAAATAGCTAATCCCTGACAAGGCACCAAGTCCAGAGAGTTGTTTTGAGGGTACAGGAAAATTGCTCAAACTTTTAAAAAATATTACAAATATTTAGCCATGTAGATTTTTTCTAAGCATCAAAAAAAAAGAAAACAAGAAAAAAGCTGGTGCACGCCTCTAATCCCAGCACTCAGGAAGCAGAGGCAGGAGGATTGCCACAAGTTCAAGGCCAGCTTGAGACTACATAGTGAATTATACATCAGTCTGGGTTAGAGTGGGACCCTATCTCAGAAATAAAAAGATAGATGATTTCCCCAGATGTTTTGATGAAAATAGAAAATATCTGACAGAGATAAAAAACTAAAAAAAAAAAAAAAGTTGTAGACAAATTTCATTAAGAAGTATGGACTTGAAGGTTGTAGATATAATGTGCATTTTAACCCCAAACGTGGAAGAATAATGCCAGAGAGGCTGGGGTGTAGCTCAGAGTTACACTGCATAGCCGTGTGAGGTCCTGGAATCCATCTAACAAATGCCAGAATGAATCAATGGAGAGAGGGAAATATGCAGAAATAGTCATCCAAAAATAAATACAAATGTGTTCTTTAAAAAGAGCTTCTTAGGACTGGAGAGAAGGCTTAGCAGTTAAGGTGCTTGCCTGCAAAGCAGGCAATTCCCCAGGTTCAATTCCCCAGAACCCATGTAAGCCAGATGCACATGGTGCTGCATGTGTCTGGAGTTCATATGTAGTGGCTGGAGGCCCTGGCATGCTCGCTCTCTCTCTCTCTCTCTCTCTCTCTCTCTCTAAATAAACAACTAAATAAAAACTTTTAAATGTTATTTTAAAAAGGGCTGCTTAGGTAAATTTTGGTATATGCATTCAGTGAAAAATCTATGCAGCTATTAAAAATCCTGAAAAAGATTTGATATGAAAAAATTATGCTTGTAATATATTACAGTACAAAGGCTATGAAACAATATGATGATATGATATTCACTCTCCCGAGTGCTGGTATTACAGGTATACTCCATCCCACTGGTAAAGAAGACTATAAAATAATATGTAACAAGAAGAGAAGAGTTGGGGACACAGCTCAGCGGAAGAGCATTTGCCTAACACATGGGAAGCCCTGGGTTCTATCCCTAGCACCACAAAGGGAGGAAGATAGGAAAGAAGGAAAAGCAGGAGGGAGGGAGGGAGGAAGAAAAGAGAAGAGGGACATTCACATGCACAGAAAAATACTGGAGTGACACAAAAACATTAAAAGTGCCAGATGCCATTTTTCCTTTTTCTCCCTATGCTCTGCATATTTTCTGCCTTGATCACAAGCCAGAGCTGCCAGTCACCAAGCTGCTCACAAAGCTAAACCTAGAACATTCTGGGCCACTGCTCAGAACTCAGAGAAGGGGTGATTGCGGCAGGCATGGAGAACATCCTCCTAGCATCACCACTGTTAAACCAGGCTGTGCTTGTCAGCACCGCTGGGAGACACTAAAGAGCTGGGTCAGGCTACTGTATTACCGCAAAGGCCTCGGTGCCATGGCCAGCTTCTATGCTCCAAGTTCAGCAGGGCTTCCTGGCTTCTCCACCCACCCCTCTAATCTCATTCTGCTCTCCCAGTCTCTCTTTCTTGTACCCTTCCTTCTAGCTTTTCTCTTTATTTTCTCATCATTTGGATATTCTCCAAACCCCCTTTGAGAGGAAGAGGAAGGAGTCAGGAGAGGGAAGAGGCAGTATGCAAAGACAAAATGACCTAAGGTCTCAGCAAGGTGTCCATGACAGTCCACCAGACCACCTCTGCACTTCCAGAATAGGCACCAGTGTCATTCCAAGTCCACCCTCCAGGCTGAATGATGGAGGGAATGCAGATTTCCAGTCCTGCTGAAAGGATACTGATGGATCATTCCCGCTACAGCAAGCTGGTTCCACTCACTTGGCACATAGAGACAAGGTCTGAGATAGGTAATCAGCTGAGGCTGGAGCATATGAGACTGGTTCTGACGCTCTGTGACGTCAAACTTCAGAACTTGCTGTGTCTCTCTGAACCACCCTTTCCTCCTCAGCCAAATGGGTGCTAACATCCCCAAAGACTGTTAAGCTCCCATAGAACCAGGGTTTTTGTCTTTTGTTCAGCACTGTAATAAATGGGACTGCCTCCTCATGTTACATGGGATTTTGTACAAAGAGCAGGTAAATGAAAATGCAAGTGCTTTAAAATTTAAAAATCACATTACAGAGACAATGTATATTTGAATGCTCCTGATTAATATGAAGTAGAAATAATGTTGTCTTGGAAATAACATGCTCAATCCCCAGAGATAAAAGCTCTGGGGCTTTGCAAAACAAGGTTTGAGAATCACTGAAGTAAGAATTAAAGCTCATGACCTTAAAACGATTTAATCCACCACGTCAGCTGACACAGCATCCTGAAGCAACAGAGCTTTTTAAACCAACCATGTTGTCTGTCTTTCAAGTCCAGGACATAAGGCAGCGAAGGACCAAGAGGTGTTATTTCACAACACTCTTACTGAGATGAATGGAGGGAGAAAATTGAACATTTTCCCAACACATCTGCCTACCACCAATTAAAATGAGTGTTAAGGCCTTCACGAAAGGTCTCCTCTCAAGGGCTACCAGTAACAAGTACATCCTTTTCACTGAGACCAAGGGAATCATGCTACTTATTAACAAGCATTTGTTTCAGTAAATGTCACAGGGAGATGTAGGGAGCAGACATCTCCCAATTTACACACACTTCAGAGCTGTTGGTGATGCAGCTCTGGGAGGGCGTAGCTAGGGAGGGGAGGTCTAAGGGTTTTCACACATTACACTGGGAAGGCTCCTAACTGCATGAGAAGGTAGGTTGTGGGCTGTCTGCCAAGCTAAACACTGACAAGTTCCCTTCTGGCCTGAGCCCGCAAGCCTTCTGCTCTCTCTTCAGTGAAAGCCCCTTCCCTGGGCCAATGTGATGGGCAGATAAATGGTATCTCCTTTCACAAGTGGCCTCAAGAAAATGCCCAGCAACATGGTCCTTAAAAACTGGGCCGTGGATTTAGAGCTGAAATGACCATAACTAACTGATTTGATTCTTTTAATTAAAAACCCAGAGCCAGGCATGATGGCGCACGCCTTTAATCCCAGCACTCGGGAGACAGAGGTAGGAGGATCACCGTGAGTTCAAGGCCACCCTGAGACTACATAGTGAATTCCAGGTCAGCCTGAGCTAGAGCAAGACCCTACCTGAAAAAAGAAACAAAAAAACTCATGCCTTTCCTTCTTTCTTGAACTAGGGACTGTGCAAAACATGATAGCTGGGTGTGGTGGTGACACCAGTAACCCCAGCACTTAGGAAGCTGAAGCAGGAGGATCATGAGTTTGAGGTGAGCTTGAACTACATGGTGAAACCTTACCTTAATAATAATTAATAGAAATAATAATATTAATAATAGTAACCCCTTACATACCCTGATACCTCTTTCAGATAGACTCAACATAGGAAATTGGATAAAGTACTTTGGGAAATGCCCGAATCCCTATGCTTTGATTATAGATTTTGTTACTTCTGAAAATAACACTTATGAACACATACATGGTCAATAGGAAAAGAATTAAATAACAGTATTTTTTATTTTAAAACTTAATTTATTTTATTTATTTATTTCAGAGATAGAATGGATGCACCAGGGCCTCTAGCCACTACAAACAAACTCCAGACACTTGTGCCACCTTGTGAATCTGGCTTACATTGGCTCTGGGGAATTGAACCTGGGTCCTTAGGTTTTGCAAGCAAGTGCCTTAACTGGTAAGCCATCTCTCCACCCTACACAGTGCTCTTATAATACTTTAAAGTAGGCTCTATTGGTTTCAACATCAGTCTTGTATTTATATCTGAGGCAAGGAAAGATTTGCAAACTTAGCAAAGATTAAATACTTGGGGAATGAAAGAGTTGGGATTCAAATCAAGACAGCTACTCCAAAGTCAACATTCTTAATTATTATACTGTTTTGAACGTGGGCAGACGGATTTAGATAGATGAGCAGATGGGTGGATGGATGGGTAGGTGAGTGGATGGATGAGTAGATATGTGGAAGAGTGAATGACAGGTGGGTGGAGGATGATGGATGATGGGTGGGTGGATGGATAGAAGAGTGGATGAGTGAGTTATGGAAGTGCTGACCAGTAATGATGGTGTTGGTTAGGAGAACAAAAGCTTGCCTCATGCCTGGGAGAAGGGAACTCACACACTTTCAGGTCTTACACTTAGCCATACTGGCCTTCTAGCTTTGTCACCACTCACATTCTCAACAGCTCCCACTGTGGAAAAGTTGTCACAGGTTCTAAGCACATGGCCATGGACCTCCGCAGATGTGCCATGTGCTTTCTAGAAAGACCTTCCTGGCCATCTAACAACCTGAAGCCTATTCCCCAGCTCCACCTGAAGTCTCTTCTTGGCAGGTGAAGAAAAAGTAACTCAGGGCAGACAAAGACAGTCAAGCCCAGGCCAGGCCAGGGATGGCCCAGACAGGCTGTGGCGGAGAAGCAGCAGACATGATGGGGGTACGGAGGGGGGAGGACAAAGTGGTGGTTATGGCAAAACCAATGGTGCCTGAGTCAGAAGCAGCGGGTTTTGGGGATTTCCTCTTCCTTGACACCAGCACACACTTGAATGGAAATGGTTACCAGGCTCCATCTAACTATGAACAGCAGTCAGCCTCCTGAATAAAGAGGATACAGAGAGGCAGCACAGGCGAGGACCCTGCACGCTCTGGCCCAGCACAGCCTGGCCCTGCTATGGCTCACAGAAGACAACTTCTCTCCCAACTCGTAGTGACACTCAAAGAGAGCTCATGAAGCTTCCATCAGAGCTGGGATGCCCCATCCAAGTGCTGCAAAAACTCTCCAAGCTCAAGTCACTCAGACCCAGTACCCGCCCCAGAAGGCACTGATCTAGTGCTGAGGACACCTGGCCTCCTTTAGCTAGGCTTTGCCATGCCAGATTGGGAAAACAAAGAAAGGAAGCCAGATAATCCTAAATGGAAAGGGAGAAACAAGAGGAAAATAGGTCAGATGCTGGTAATTAACTGTGGGATCCAGGTGTGTTCAAGAAAAAGCTCAACCTGGGAAGATACACAGGATCTTATTACAGAGAAAACCCCCAGGAGGTAGGAAGGGGGGGCATGCAACTGAATGAGAAAGTCTCTGTGGGATGGGATCATCAGAAAAGGGGGAAGATGGGGAAGAGGAGAGGACAGGCTAGCGTGAGATAAGACACAAGGCACGAAAGTGGTGACAATGATGGTGAAAACACTTCAGTGAGCAGCTACTAGCTTCTACAGAGCCATGAATTCTGTGTAATTCTTAACATGCTGTATTCCAACCCACAGTAAGAGGTAAGGTGAGGTTCAAAGCCTTGCCCAAGCCCAACGTTAGTACTCCAGAGCTAATCTCCCTAAGGTAGCAAAGCTAGGAAGAAAAGCAGGGGGGAAAAAAAGGCCTTCTGTCACGAATAAACCACAGGGCTGGAGAGATGACTTAGTGATTAAGAAGCTTACTTGAGAAGCCTAAGGATCAAGGTTTGACTCCCCAGAACCCATGTAAGCCAAATGCACATGGTGGCTCATGCATGTGGAGTTCGTTTGCAGTGGCTAGAGGCCCTGGCACACCCATTCTCTCTCTCAATAAATAAGTAAAAATAAGCCAGGTGTAGTGGTGCACACTCTTAATCCCAGTACTCAGGAAGCTGAGGTAGGAGGATCACCATGAGTTCGAGGCCACCCTGAGAATACAGAGTGAATTCCAGGTCAGTCTGGGCTAGAGCGAAACCCTACCTCAAAAAAAACAAAACTGAAAAAAATAAAAAATAGTTTTTAAAAAAAGATTCTCTCTGCCTCTTTCTCTCTCTCTCTCTCTCTCTCTCTCTCTCTCTCTCAAATAAATAAATAAAAATAAGAAAATTTTTTTTAAAAAAAGAGTAACCACAGCAGTTAAAAGCATTTGCTGTGTAAGCCTGACAACCAGAGTTCAGATCTACAGAACCCACATAAAGCCAGACTCAAGTAGTAGATGCAGCTATGACCCCAATGCCTATGGTGATGGTAGGCAGAGAGAAGAATCCAAAAAGCTTGCAGGCCTACTAGTCTGGCATTTGTAGTGGCAAACAACAAGCCACTGGGAACTCAGTAGAATCAGTCTAATGTGAACAAGCAGTAAAAGTGGTGGTGAATAGGCTCAGTGGTTAAAGGTACTTGCTTGCAAAGCCTGCCAGCCTGGATTTGATTCCCCAGTACCCACACAAAGCCAGATTCACAAAGTGGTACATGTATCTGGAGTTCATCTGCAGCTACTGAATGTCCTGGTGCACCCATTCATTCTCATTTTTATATTCTCCCCTCTCTCTCTCTCCCTCTCTCTCTCTCTCTCCAATAAACAAATAAATATTTTAAATAGTGGTGTATAACACTATTTAGTATAAAGCTTAGACTCAAATCCCACCTCTGTGACCTTAAGCAAACCCATCAACTTCGTAGAGTCTGTTTCCATACACACTATAAAACCACTATCACAACTTGTTCAAAAGGTGAGGGTGAGGGCTAAAAAAGGAAAATGGGTGCAGTTTTATTAACACAGTTCTTGCATGCAGTCAAGGAAAGTTAGCTGCCATTGATGTTGTTAGCGTCATGCTCCTTGGACATGCTGGTGCCCAGCACAGAATCAAAAAGAAACTCACCAAGACCAGGCACACATTACTAAACGGTCAACCTCGTCCTGGCTTATAGGTCCTAGAAAGATATTTCAAAAACCCATTCCCTCACCACTTCCTGGCATGTGCAATGCACATTTCTCAGCACACAGCAGCTTTCAGTTCCCATTTACAGGCACATCCAGTGCAGATGCAGTTTCACACAGAAAGAGTGGGTGGCTGGGGAACTGTGAGCCAGAAGGACTGCAGAAGGGGACAAAAAAAAAAATTACATCTCAGGATTTCCCATCTGCATGAGAAGCACAAGATCAATTAGGTTAGCCACAACAATAATGATTAGCAAGTTTCACTCCTCAACAAATAAAGAGAGTCACTTCTGAAGTTCCAGCACTTGGGAGGCTGAAGCAGGAGGATGGAGTTTGAAGCCAAACTGGGCTATACCTCAAGCCCCCTCAGGGATTTCAGAGAAGGGAAGAGAAGTGAAGACAGCAAAAGAAAAAGAAGAGAGTAAAGGTAGGGAAGGCTACTGCCTGGCACATAGCAGGATATAATGAACAACGTGAAGAATTACTTTTTATTATTACTATCTCCTGTCACCCTTCACATATGCCATCTCATGTTCATTTCACAATAACCCCTAAAGACAGGCATTATCGTTATCTTTGCTTTTATTTTGAAGAAACTGAAGCCCAGAGAAACTAAATGTACTTCCCACAACCAACAGTCCAACGGACCTGAGACTCCAGTCCAGGTTTGTCCAATCTCAAAGACCACACACCTAATCATTACTGCAGGACATCCATTCAGTTATCAGTACTTGCTAAACAAGTGAATGAATGGCCCCAGGAACAAAAGGACAGCTAGACTGATGCCAAAGAGTGGGAGACTGCCAAGTCCCCAGGGTCCCCAGGTATGGCGACCACAGAGTAAACAGAGAAGGGAAGGAGAGCACCCTTCCATCCTTTATGTTTGTTCATATCTTTGTTGGTGGTGGCGGTGGTTTTTTCACTCTAGCCCAGGCTGATCTAGAACTCACTCTGTATCCCAGGTTGGTCTTGTACTCACAATGATTCTTTTACCTCAGCCTCCCGAATGCTGGGATTAAAGGTATATACCACCGCATGCCTGGCTTTAGGCCTTTTTTTTTTTTTTTTTTTTTTCTTTAATTAAGCATTGATGTTCACATAGAAAAGCAAAAGAAAGGGTGGGTAAAGGGGAGAAATTTAGAACTTAGAGTTGCTCTGCTTTGGAAACAAAAATGTAATATATGAAAATGTTAATTTAGTGTTCATGTGTCTATAATGTGGGAGAATCTATGGAATTTCCCATAAAATTTGCTCACACAGAGATGACCTTGGCAGCTGGGGCTGATGCAATGCCCTAGCACAACACAGTATCAGAGTCAAGTTATGTTCCAAATTCTAATTCTGTCACCTTTGTCAGTCACTCACACCCCTGAGAATATACGTCCTCCTTCTCTGTGACAGTACTATCAATATGGTAACCACTAGGCACACGTAACTATTGAGTGCATGGAATGTGATTGAATTCAGATGTGTTGTCAATGCAATGACACATTAAATTTGGAAGACTCAGTATGGAAAAGCATTAATAAATTTATAATGATGGCATGCTGACTAGATATCTGACATCTATTGAGTTAGAACATTAAAATTAATTTTACTTGTTTCCTTTGAGTTTTTAGGATGTGAATAATTAGAAATTCTTAAATTACTGGCTGGGGAGATAGCTTAATGGTTAAAGGCACTCTGCTTGCAAAGCCTGCCAGCCTGGATTCCATTCCCCAGAACCCATGAAAAGCCAGGTATACAAAGTGACACATGTGTCCGAAGTTCATCTACAATGGCAGGAAGCCCTGGCTACAGTGTCTATCTGTCTGCCTCTGTCTAATAAATAAATAAAACTTTTAAATTACAAATGTGGCTTACATGCTCACATTTTTGTTTTTTTGGTGTCCAGTACACTGATCTACAAAATATTGTGATGGGCAGAAAGGAAGTCCAAAGGTGTTATGTATAAGGTAAACCAGGCGCTTCATTGCTCCTTAATTTCCCTCCCCTGATTTGCATCCTTCCTGGCCTCTCTATCTATAGACAAAGACAACACCATCATCTCTCATCTGAATGTCTGTGGTTGTCCCTAATTCACCTTCCTACTTCCACTCCAGCCACCCCGCAGTCCATTCTTCACTCAGTAGTCAACTGAAGGTGTTCCCAGAACCAATCTTGCCTGTTCCATCCTCCCACCTAGAACTCTCCAAGGGCTTCTGACAAAATCATTTGGGCCTACCTACTTCATAACCCCGCACTCACCCTACCCTGAGCACGCTGATCCTGACTCGCAACTTTCTTCTTCAGAATGCTTGCATCACTTATCTCAAAGCCCAGAATGACATATTCCAAAATTTTGCATCAAGTCACATGTTACACTGAAGAAAACCTTCCCTACCTAAAGTCACCTTCCTTCACATTACCCTGTTGCTGAATTAGGATTCAGTTTCTTCATGACATAAGTCACAAATTGAACACTTCCATGCCATCCGTCTTCTTGCAGGAACATCAGCTCCATGAAGGTAAACATGTGTCCAAGCCACTCTACCTGCACAGCCAAGCTTGGCGATAGGAACATGACCTGTGCTCAATAAATAGTAATTTAATCAATGGATGGGTTTGCTGCAGCTAAGAGGAAGGTAGAAGCCAAATCTTCAGGGAAAAAAATTCTCCCCAATTCATACTTCTGGATATATATCCAAAATAATTGAAAGTGGGGTCTCACAGCACTCTCAAAACCATGTTCACAGCTGCATAGTCAAGAAGCAGATGCAACCAGGTGCCCATCAACTGATGAATGGATGATAAAATGTGGTTTGCACAAAGGAATGCCAGTCTTAAAGGAACTCAGCTCTGACACATGCTACATATAGCATAGATAAACCTTGAAGACATTATGGTAAACCCATCACAAATGGATAAATACCATAAGGTTCCACCTCTATGAGTTGCCTAACACTGTAAACACACAACAGTAGAAGGTAAAATGATGGTTACCAGAGACTGGACAGATGGGGAAGTTGGGAATGACTACCAATGGGTATTTCATTAGTTTTACAAGATTTGTTGGACAACAATGTAAGCATACTTCAAACTACTGCGCTGTATACTTGAAAGTGGTTAAGATAGGAAAGCTCATGCCATGTGTTTTATAATAGTTTTTAATTGTGATTTTCTTAAAATAATTTTCCCACTCTCTCTTCTTCTGCCTTGTTATCTTTCTCAAATAAATAAATAAAAATAATTTTTTAAGAAACGGGCTGGAGAGATGTATTAGTGGTTAAGGCATTTGCCTACAAAGCCAAAGGACCTTGGTTCAATTCCCCAGGACCCATGTTAGCCAGATGCACAAGGTGGCCCATGCATCTGGAGTTCCTTTTGCAGTGACTGGAGGCTCCAGTGTGCCCATTCTCTCTCTCTCTCTCTCTCTCTCTCTCTCTCTCTCTCTCTCTCTCTCTCTCTCTCTCTCTCTCTCTCTCTCTCTTTCTCTCTCTTCCTCTGCCTTGTTCTCTCTCTCAAATAAATAAATGAAAATAAAATATTTTTAAAAATAATTTTAAGCCAAGTTTCCACCTATCCCCAAAGAATAGAGTAGAAAACTAGAGCTAAACCAGCAAACAGAGAACAGAAACAGCTGGAGTTGAAGTAGGAACTGCACTGATCATGAATTGACCTTGGCCTTGGGAATGCAGACACAGAGACACATGGGCCAGGAACCACATGACCATCCCAGAATAGTCAGGAAGAGAGGCACACATTTCCATTGCACCTTCTAGAAATCTTCTGAGAAAATAATTAGGGACTCAGACAAAGGATCATGTGTTAGTCAGCTTTGCATTGCTATAACAAAACACTTGAGATAATTAATTGATAGAGGTAAGTTTTATTTGGGGTCACTAGTCCATGACTGATAGGCCCTGTGGCTTGGGCCTGAGGTAAGCCTGCATACCATGGTGGGAGCTCATAGAAGAACAAGCCACTTACCTCATGGTCAAGGTGTATAAAAAGAAAGGACATAGCCAGACCTCATAGTCCCCTTCAAGGGCACTCTCCTGATGACTTAAAGACCTCCCACTAGGCCCTACCTCTCAAAGCTTCCAGTAGTACCAGACTAGAGACCAAGCCGTTGGCAGTGAGCCTTTCAAGGGTACCTAAGGTCAAACTACAGCATTGAGAATAGTGAGAAGTGGAGAACACCTTTGATGCCCACACACAAGGGAATTCCTCAGCAAAGGCCTATTAAGCCAGGCAGTGGAGATACAGTCACATGGGAAAGAGAAGCACAACAGGTAAATTGAAAACAAAGTAGTGTCTGATGTCACCATGACCCCATTTGTATATGAAAGAGACAGAGAAGAGAAACAAGAGTCTCAAGCCAAGGCATCAACATTTCCATGTGGAGAGGTGATAGGCACTTTCAGCATTTTGTAATGTTCTGTAACAAACATGTATTGCTGCTACAATAAAAAATATTTTAAAGGGGAAAATACAGCAGGAAAAAAAGTGTTAATAAGGAAACTCTAGGGGATCCCAAAGAAAATTCTATTACCCTGTTTCTTTGACTAAAAGTAAAAATTAAAGCTCAGAAAGAACCCCAGTAAGGAACAGAAAATATAAAACTTCAGTTATGTAACTCATAAAGACCTGCAGAGGCTGTCAGACACCCACAGAGACCCAAACAGACCTTTCAGAACTCAAACCAGGGCAGAGAAAGGAGGCAAAAATATGTAACAGGACCCATCCAGAGATTTGAGATAGAGCTTCCGAATCGTGGAGATAAAAAGCATGAGAGTTAGAGAAGGAAACAGGAAACAGTGTTCATGCCTCTCTCTGATACCAGTACAGGCCCTGTGACAAGGGAAGGGAGCACTTCTCAAGGCTTCCTCCACAACCCCTCCTGCTAGGGAACCCCTATAATCAAGCCAATACTAAGAGGAAGGAGCCCTTCTATTTAGCTGTCGACTGTGTGAGCCTAAGAAGTGAGTCAGACAGAGCCTTTGGCAGAGTGGAAGAGGCCCAGTAGCCTCGCTTCCTACCTTCCACAGTGATACCTCAACTAGAGTGCTAGAGTGGGAGACGCATGGCCAGGTACCTCCAGTGGGTAGGTTCCAAGACTGTCAGTGAACATGTGAAACTATGAACGTACCCAACCCTGTACACAAGCACTGAGATACTGAAGACTGCCAGTATAATAATCAAGACAGCTAAGTCTCTTGCAGTTAGGAAGCTTCTACAGCATGTACTGCATGTACCACATATACCAGGTGTACTGCATATACCATGTATACTATCTATACTGCATATACGGCATATACCATGTGTACTATATATACCACATGTACAACATATCCCGCATATATCATGTGTACTGCATATACCACATGTACCGCATATACTGAATATATCACATGTATATGCCACATGTACCACTATATCACATGTACCATGTGTACTTCATGTACGGCATATGCTGCATATACCACGTGTACTGCATATACTGCATTACAGCATATACCACATGTACAGCATGGATATGCAAGAGAAAGAGAAAGCTCATTCAGAAGCAAGATGGAGCAGGAAAGCACAAGGTTTCCATCATGCTATTCAGAAAAGCACACAATTTAAAAGTTATGAATTGTTCATTTTCAGAACTTCCCATTTAATATTTTCAGACCACAGCTCTCTATGGCTAGCTAAAACCACAGAAAGAGAAACCATGTATGACTAAGATTACTGTATGTGTACCTATCTAATCTTCACAATCATTCAGTAGATGGGTATTTTATTAGCCCCATTTCACAGATGAAAAACTGAGTCATGCAGGGTGTGGTGGCACATGCCTTTAATCCCAGCACTCAGGAGGCAGAGGTAGGAGGATCACCATGAGTTTGAGGCCACCCTGAGGTGACATAGTGAATTCCAGGTCAGCCTTGGCTAGAATGAGACCCTAGCTCAAAAAAAAAAAAAAATGAGTCATAAAAAGATTGTTACTCATGGTTCCCTGGTCCTAGGTCCCTGCACCAGACAGTATGTGGGTGCAGCTGGGAGTGAGTAGGCCAGATCCCTGTTTCCCAGCTTCTCCCAGGCCCTGACACCCTGCGCCACAAGGTGTGCATGGAGATGGTAGGCCAGATCACTGTTCCCTGACTCCTCCCAGTTCCACTTGTAGGCCCCATTGTGCCTAGTTTGGGGAGGCCTGGTCCTTGTGTGAGCTGTGGAATCAGGCCTTTTGCTCTGGTATCCTGACTGGACATTGGGTACCAACATCCCTGTTCACCTGAGTCAGAGGGTGCATGGACCAAAAACAAAACTGCTTCCTCATCAATAAAATAGTCTCCCTAAAATGGGTAGACAACAATGCAAAAATGTCAACAAAAGTCAGAAAACTGAGAGATCTCCACCAAGGATGCCTAGTCCTAGAATGGAAGCCTCCAATGAAATCACAGAGAAATCAATAGAAATTTAATCCCAAAATGAAAACACAACAACCAATGAGACCCTGATCAAAAGAATCGCTGAACTGGATGCAAAACATCAAAGAACCAACAATTGTATCAATGAAATGGAGCAGAATCATCTCTTAGAGCTTCAGCTTTTGACAACAGGCTCAACTTGATTGAAGAAAATGTTAGAACCCTCAAAAGAGATATGAATGAGTTGAAGGTGAGTCAAGAAATGGAAGATCTCAACAACCGATTGATTAAGCTTAATGAAGACTTGATCAAATGTAAGAATGAATTCCAGGAAGCATCAAGAAAATCAGAACTCTAACTGAAATTGTACCTCAAAAGAGAGATTGGCACAATGCAAAATAACACAACAGAAAACAAAAATCAAATAGAACTTATAAAAATAAGGGAGGGAGGAAAGGGAAGGACTTAAGGGGATAGTAAGATTACAGGGAGGGGAAAGGCATACGCGAGGCCAGGGGAAGAGAGTGTGGAAAAGAAGGGCAGGGAGGGGGTCAATCCAAATTCAAGATATTCTGAATAAGACTTATGTAAACCTACTTTTTTGAATAATGGCACATCCAGAAGCTATAGATTGTTACTAGAAACCTTTCAGTGCCTGGGATGTGATACCTTCCAGTGAGTTTTTGCCCAGGGAGATCCCTGTAGCCTCCAAAACATTAAAGGCTATTGCCAAAGCCCTTGGTTTCCCATGGCAAGGTCCCATTTCTGAAGACCTCTCTTGCCTGAGTGGCAAGGTCACTGAGAAAGCAAGCTGGTACTGAACAGAAAACCTTCTCCCTGTAGACCAGCCAACTAAAAGCTGGAAAAAGCTGCACTGCATGCAGCCCTATGGGAGACAGAAATCATCAGCAGTGAAAATAGTGGACACTGGAAACCTCAAGTTTGGCCAGTCAGGCCCAATGACCAAATGGATGCAATAGTGGCATGTCTGCTTTTGGGGAAACCAACTGCTCCCTAATTGGACTGAAGGCCTTCTCTATGGGAGGGAATACATGCCTGCTTGTGAAAAAAACTAATCAAAAGTCTATGGCAGGGGAGGTCATGAGCCTTAGAGGTATAAAGCCTGCTCTTGTCTGGCTAAATGTATATATTATTCCCACCAAACTGCCCTGAAAGCACTTAATGTTCATATTCACATATTAATGTTCATTATTCAGATGGAGATATTAATGATACAACATAGTGCTGAGAAGAAGGAATGGAGGAGTGTCCAGCACTGAAACATCTCTGTCACACCCTCCAAGGCTCCAGTTAAGAAAAGCTTCAATGTTGTCAGATGGAGATGACCACTGGGATAACATCAAATGAAAGGCAACATGTTTTAGTGCTGAGAAGAAGGAATGGAGGAGGTTTGAGATCCAGCACTGAAACATCTCTGTCACACCCTCCAAGGCTCAGGCTCCCTGCCATTGGGGTAAGATTGGGAAGTTCATCTCAGAGAACCTGAAGGTCTGCAACATTAAAGGGTAAAGAATGTAAGAGCCAAAGGAAGGGTATGACTCCTTACAATGTAACTGTCCAGACAGAAATTAGGCCTTGGCAATATCCATGACCTCACAGCACCAGGCAAGACCTTAAATTTGTAAGACCCTCATAATAGGAGAAAAACTGCTATTGAATCTTAAGGAAGGTGATGACATCAAATTAAAAGTTGACTGAGAGACTAATGGAGAGCATGGCATGGAATGGGAGTTGCATAGGAGCCGCTGATGGAGAAGTGGACTTAGGCTGAAAGAGGAAGATGGGGGGTTGCAGGAGACCTGAGATGGAAACCAGGACTATCAAAAGGACTGGTTTAACTTGTCTGTAAGTCTAGAACTTGAACTGCAGAAGTTGTCAATAATTTTTTTTTAAAAAAGAAAAAAACCTCTCTAGAACCCCTCACTAACAGAGTTACTCATGTGGAAGACAATACAGAAGAAATTAATCAGGAGGCCAAAACTTCACTAAGTTCAAAAAATCAAGTGAACAGAAGAATATGAAAAGGAATGGGGGAGGAGAGGGAAATATCATGGTTTATTGTCTGTAAGTCTGGGATACCCTAAAATGAAGAAACATCCAGATGATGGGTATACCAGTAGAAAAGGAAATCCAGAACAGAGGCATAGAGAACATATTCAACAAAATTATTGAAGAAAATTTTCCAAATCTCTCAAAAGAGAGGCCCATCCAGATACAAGAAGCCACAGAACACCAGACAGGACCAAAGAAAAAACTGTCCAAGACACATCATAGTTAAAACTCTTAATACTGAAAACAAAGAGAGAGTTTTAAAAGCAGCAAGACAGAAACAACTCATAACATACAAAGGCAATCCCATCAGAATTGTGTCAGATTTCTCAGTGGAAACCCTGAAAGCCAGAAGGGCCTAGAATGGAACACTTCAAAGTCTAAAAAACTATGGCTTCCAACCCAAGTTACTCTACCCAGCAAAAGTATCCCTCATAATAGATGGTGAAAGGAAAACTTTCCATGAAAGAAGTCAACTCTATCAATATATGAACACAAAGCCAAACCTATAGACAATACTTCAGGGAATATTCCACACAGAAAAGTCAAACAACCAATCTAAAGATTCAGTAGGAAGAAGATCACAATAACCAAAATAGACCAGGCTCAACATGGTACAAACACAAGAAAGCACCAAACCCCATAAAACACCTCATCATGGCAGGAATTAATTCAAACCTCACAGTAATGACCTTAAATATTAATGGTCTTAACTCACCCATCAAAAGACATAAGTTATCAGGGTGGATCAAAAAAAAATGGACCCTTCTATTTGCTGTCTTCAAGAAACCCACCTCACCACTAAAGATAGACACTTCCTCAGGGTGAAAGGATGGAAAATGTTATTCCAAGCAAATGGAAATAAAAAACAAGCAGGTGTTGCTATGTTAATATCTGATAAAATAGACTTCAAACCAAAAGTAATGAAAAAGGACAAAGAAGGCCACTTCTTGTTCATCAACGGAATGATCCAACATGAGCACATCACAATCATAAATATAAATGTGAAAAACACAGGTGCACCACAGTTTATAAAACAAAATCTACTTGACAACAAAACAGAAATAAACACCAAAACCATCATAGTCGGAGACTTCAATACTCCACTATCATCAATAGACAGATCATCCAAGCAGAAAATCAACAGGGAAATAATAGAGGTCAAAAATATCATACATAAACTAGACCTAATGGACATCTACAGAGCCTTCCACCCCAACTCTACAGAACACACATTCTTTTTAACAGCCCATGGAACCTTCTCCAAAATTGACCATATATTAGGCCATAAAGTCAGGAAAGTTGAAGTAACTTCATGCATCATGTCAGATCACAATGCTTTAAAGCTGAAAATTAACAACAAGAGACACATCAAGAACTCCACCAGCTCCTGGAGACTAAACTACACACTTTTAAGCAATGAATGGGTCATAGAAGAAATAAAAAAAGAAACTGTAAAATTCCTAGAATTTAATGATAATGAAAACACAACCTACCAAAACTTATGGAACACAATGAAGGCAGTCCTAAGGGGAAAATTCATAGCACTAAATGCCTTCATTACAAAGACAGAGAGATCCCAAATTAATACCCTAACTGTCCACCTAAAGGCACTGGAGAAACAACAAGAATCCAACCCAAAGAGCTCCAGATGGAAATAAATAATAAAGATTAGAGCAGATATTAATAACTGGAAACTAAGAAAACAGTTTTAAAAAAATCAATGAAATAAAGAGCTGGTTCTTTGAAAAAAGAAAAAATATTGACAAACCCCTGGCCAATTTGATCAAGCAAAAAAAGAGAAGTCTCAAATTAACAAAATTAGAAATGAAAAAGGAGAGATCACAACAGACATCAATAAAATTGGAAGACTCATCAGGGCATATGTAGCAGACAGCTTCAGGTTTGCTGAGATGAACTTCCAGACACATACCACCTACCAAAACTAAACTCAGAGCAGAATAATCTCCTAAACAAACCTATCACTTCCATGGAGATGGAAAAGGTAATCAAAAGCCTCCCCAAAAGGAAAAGTCCAGGACCAGATGGCATCTCAGCTGAATTCTATCAAACCTTCATTGAACAACTGAAACCAAGTTTTCTCAAACTGCTTTGCATAATAGGAGACCAGCTCCTTTTATAAAGCTAGCATCACCCTAATACCAAAACCAGACAGAGATGCAACAAGAAAAGAAAATTATAGGCCTATATCCCTAGTGAACTTAGATGCAAAGATCCTGAACAAATCCTTGCAAACCAAATTCAACAACACATCAAAAACATTAGCCACTTTGGACAAATAGGCTTCATCCAAGGGTTTCAGGGATGGTTCAACATATGGAAATTGGCCAACATAATACACCACATAAATAAACTTAACCTTAAGAACCATATGATCACCTCAATTGATTCAGAGAAGGCCTTTGACAAAATATAACACCACTTCATGACCAAAACACTGGAAAGAATAGGCATGCAGAGTTTATATCTCAACACAATAAAGGCTATATATAAAGCACCTAAGCCCAAATAATACTTAATGGGGAAAGTCTCATAGAGTTCCTCTGAGATCAGGAATAAGGCAGGGGTGCCCACTCTCACCACTGCTCTTCAACATAATACTAGAAGTACTAGCCCAAGCAATAAGATAGAAGAAAGAAATAAAAGGGGTTCAAATTGGAAAGGAAGAAGTCAAGTTAGCCCTATTCGTAGATCACATGATCCTGTACATAAGTGACCTGAAAGTCTCCATCTCAAAACTTCTAAAGGTGATTAATTCCTTCAATAAAGTAGCAGGATACAAAAATCAGTAGATTTTCTATATGCAAAGGACAAATATACAGAGAAAGAAATCAGTGAGGATGTTCCATTTTCAATAGCAACAAAAAAATTAAATATCTTGGAATAACACAAACCAAGGATGTTAAAGACCTTTAATGAAAACATTTAAAAAACTCAAGAAAGAAATTGAGAATGACTTGAGAAGATGGAAAGACATCCCATGTTCCTGGATAGGTAGAATTAATATTGTGAAAATGGCAGCTGGGCATGGTGGTGCATGCCTTTAATCCCAGCACTTGGGAGGCAGAGGTAGGAGGATTGCCATAAGTTCAAGGCCACCCTGAGACTACATAGTTAATTCCAGGTCAGCCTGGACCAGAGTGAAACCCTACCTTGAAAAAAAAATTGTGAAAATGGCAATTCTACCAAAAGCAATGTACAGATTTAACTCAATACCAATAAAAATACCAGCATCATTCTTTGCAGAGATTGAAAAAATGATCTCAAAATTCATGTGGAATGGCATCAGGCCTCAGATATCCAAACATACCCTCAGCAAAAACAAACAAACAAACAAACATCTCTGGAGGTATCACCATACCTTATCTAAAGCTATATTTAAAAACCATAGTAATAAAAAAAAATAGGGTACTGGAATAAAAACAAAAACATAGAACAATGGAACAGAATTGAAGACCCAGATCTTAGGTCAAGTAACTACAGCTACCTGATCTTTGACAAAGGTGCCAATAATGTAGGCTGGAGAAAAGACAGCATCTTCAACAAATGATGTTGGACAACGTGGATGACCATATGTAGAAAAATGAAATTAGACCCACTCATTTCACCATACACAAAACTCAAGTCCAAATGGATTAAAGACTTCAATATAAGACCTGAAACTCTTCAACTACTGGAAGAAAACACAGGAGGCATGCTCCATGATATAGGATAGGAAAAGTCTTCCTGAACAAAACCCCAGTAGCCCAGGAAATTAAACAAGCACTGAACCAATGGGAATATCATGAAGCTAAAAAGCTTTTGCTGGGCTGGAGAGATGGCTTAGCAGTTAAGGTGTTTGCCTCCAAAACCAAGGAATCCCGGTTCAACT
Organism: Orientallactaga sibirica; assembly: GCA_036365145.1. NCBI lineage: Eukaryota > Metazoa > Chordata > Mammalia > Rodentia > Dipodidae > Orientallactaga > Orientallactaga sibirica. The sequence goes on along the minus strand of JAEOAD010000794.1, from coordinate 335,953 downwards.
CTCCAGGACCCACGTAAGCCAGATGCACAAGGGGGCGCATGCATCTGGAGTTTGTTTGCAGTGGCTGGAGGCCCTGGCATGCCCATTCTCTTTCTCTCTCTCTCTCTCTCACAAAATAAATAAATGAATAAATAAATAAATAAATAAATAAATAAATAAAATATAAAAAAAAGCTTTTGCACAGACAAACATACCATAACCAGAGCCAATAGATTACCCACTAAGTGGGAGAAAATCTTCACCAGCTATACCACTGACAGAAGCCTAATATCTAGAATCTACAAAAAACTCAAAAAAAAGAAACAATAAAAAAAATCAAACAACCCACTCCTAGAGTGGGGCAGAGAACTGAATAGGGAGTTCTTAGAGGAAGAATTACAAATGGCTAACATACACTTAAGAAAATGTTCAACATCCCTAACCATTAGGGAAATGCAAATTAAAACAACTATGAGATTCCACCTTACCCCAGTAAGGATAGGAAACATTAAAAAATCAAATGAAAACAAATGTCGATGAGGATGTGGTGAAATAGGAACACTCATTCACTGTTGGTGGGAATGTAAGCTGGTACAACCACTATGGAAATCAATATGGAGACTCCTGAAAAGAATGAATATAGTTACCAACATACCCTGTTATTCCATTACTGTGCATTTACCCTAAAATCTCCACACCTCAGTTCAGTGATATTTGCTCAACCATATTTATAGCTGCTCAATTCATAATAGCTAAGAACTAGAATCAACCCAGGTTCCCATCATTGGATGAATGGATAACCAAGATATGGTATATCTGCATGATGGAATTCTACTCAGCAGTAACAAAAAAAAAAAAAAATGACACAATGAAATTTGTAAAAAAAAAAAAAAAAAAAAAAAAATGAACTTGGAACAGATCATTCTAAATGAACTCACACACAGAAAGACAATTATCACATAGTCTCAGTCATCCATAGTTCCTAACCTGGATAAGCCAGAGTTTCTGACATACCTGAATGGCTTCTGGAGGTTTGACAATATGGAGGGTAGGGCCTGGAGGAAGGGGAAGGGTGGGGGGGGGACACAAAACTGAACCCAAATTGAACTGGTACCATAGAAACCTATATCCTGGAAATTAGACTAAAAAGCTGAACCCTCAACAGGACCTTAGGGGGAGCACCTGAATCAAAGGGCCCTGGAGACCTAACCTTAAATTTCTCCTGTTTCTTTTTTTTCTGTCTTTTTCTTTATTATTTTATTTTATTTATTTATTTTGGTTTTTCGATTTTCTTTCTTTTGAGGTAGGGTCTCACTGTAGTTCAGGCTGACCTGGAATTCACTGGGTATTCTCAGGGTAGTCTTGAACTCATAGCAATCCTCCTATTTCTGCCTCCCAAATGCTGGGATTAAAGGCATGCACCACCACACCCGGCTATTTATTTATTTATTTATTTATTTATTTATTTATTTATTTATTTGGTTTTTTTGGAGGCAGAGTCTCACTTTGGCCCAGGCTGACCTGGAATTCACTATGTAGTCTCAGGGTGTCCTCGAACTCACAGTGATTCTCCCACCTCTGCCTCCTGAGTGCTGGGATTAAAGGTGTGCACCACCACACCCGACTATTTTTCTTTTTTATTTTTCCTTAGTGCTGCCCTGTAATTCCCTACAACAGGATGCAGTTAACATCCATAATGAGCTATTGATTGGAGAGACATACAAGGTTTCCCAAAACAAACAAGACAGACTTCTGTCAGAGTACTTGGTTACCCACCAGAGGTTAATAGTAAGACCTTACTGCTGAAGACATCATACGTTGTCAGCACGGACCATGGAGAGACCTGGTTGGAATCTGGAAGAGAGCCAGTCCCCAGACAGTTAGCCCATCTAGTGCTGGAAGGCGCTACATGAGCTACCAGGGGAAAGTGACCAACATCTGTCTGAGCTACTCAAAGTCTAAGCTACTCAGAAGGAAACACCTGCCATGATGCTCACACAAGTGCAATAGTGGCACACAGCCATGGTGAGTAACCAACTGCTCTTGGATTGGCTAATGGATCCACTCAGTGGAAAAGAAACCACATCTGGAACTGGGAAACAAGTCAGAATCATATCCAGGTAATGATTTTGCTTTCCAATGTCAAGCTCCCACTAATCTTGGGCTATAAGAGGGTCTATATCCTTTAAATTCTCTCTAAATTAATAATGGTTATCCCATTTAACCAGTGCTCACTTCACTCTCCACTGGAGAATTTGCTTTGTTTTCAGATGGGAGCTGGACCTGAGGAAATAAATGACCCAGCACACTTCACTCCAGCCCCAGCTGAAACCACAGAGGAATGGGGAAATGATCAAGAGTGCTGCTTTCTAATCTTAATCTGATATCAGCACATGGGTAAAGGAGATAGACACTGAGGACACTCAACACCTACCAAAGCAGAGATCCAGAGGATCCTAAGAGCTCATCACTGAAGTAGACTTAAAATGCACCCAACATGGCTCAGGGAATTTTGCAGAAGAGGGGGTGGAAAAGTTGTTAGAGCCACAAGTTGGGACATTATGCACAGAGACATTGTCTCTCCCCCATAACTGACTGTTGCCCCCACAATGCATGACCCACAATCCCCATGGGGTTGATATGCATCCCCAATGAGGAGGGCCTCTTCAGAAAAGGGGCACGGATGAGGGAAATGATGGTACCAACATGTGTTGTTTACATACTAAGTATGTCCACATCTAATAAAAATAATTTTTTGAAAATAAATAAGTAAATAAAATTTTCAAGGAAATTTTTTTTTATAAAAAGATTGTTACACATGGTCACAGATAATAAATGAGAGCACCAAGAGTCAAAGTCAAGAAGTTGGGGCCGCAGAGCCTGTGCTCTGGACCACTACTCTGCTCCCTTGGAAACCCAAGACCCTCCAAGGGTGTTTCCTAAATCACTGTGACATCTGTTTGCAGGGCATTCATCTCAGGAAGCTACAGAGAAACTCTCAGAGTTGACTACTGCTGCCCCAATTACAAGCTAGAAGAGAGCTCAGATATACTCAGGCAAACTAGACTCCCACCCCCATGCCCTATGTTCCTTCAGTCCATGGTCCTCAGTACACTCTATCTACTTCATAAGAGCCCACATAACATGGAAACCAAGCTGGGTGTGGTGGTGCATGCCTTTAATCCCAGCACTTGGGAGGCAGAGGTAGGAGGATCACCATGAGTTCGCGGCCACCCTAACACTACATAGTGAATTCCAGGTCAGCCTGAGCTAGAGTGAGACCCTACCTCGAAAAACTGAAAAAAAGAAAAAATAAAAAACATGGAAACCAGCTCTCAGCAGGGACCACTCTCCACTCAACCACCTCACTACCCTGCCTCGTAAGAGCACAGACTCTTTAGCCAGAAGGACAAAGCGGTCACACTGCCCTGCACTACCTGGATACATGACCCTCAGAAAGCCAGTGGCCTTTCCCCCACATCTCCATGTCCTATCTATAAAGTAGGGATAATACAGTCAACCCTCATTAGTCACAGGTTCCTTGTCTACAAATTCAGCCACCTGCTAAGATTTATTTTAACCCTGAAATCAACATGTGCTTTATTTTCATGGTCACTGACAGAGGAGCAAATTATTAGAAGTGCCCAAAACACCTGTTCCCAGGCAAGGTCCAAGGGAGCAATGTTCCACCTTCTTGTTTCAGTTCTCCAACTTTAAAGAAGCATCTTTTTTATTTTGTGGTGCACCATGCTTTTCACACTTCTATGTGTAGTGTTGATGGTTTTTCTGTAAAATGCCCCAAAGGGTAGTGCTGACTGTTGCTGAGTGCTCCTAAGAGCAAGAATGATGACATGCCATCTACATGTCAGAGAAACTTCATTCAGGCACGAGCTGTACAGCTGTTGGCTGTGAGTTCAGTGTGGAAATTAACCTATATTACACCAAGTGTCTGAACAGAAATACACAGAGTGCACGGTTATGGATTCATCCACTGATGAAAATGTTGTGACCAGAGATTTCAGGAACCTGCTCTGTCATTCCCCTGGGGCGAAGGTTCAGAACTCACCCATTCAGTGTTGGCAGTGACTACAGAACATAACTCCTGCTCATAATGAGAACTGACTGCAGCTCATGCTATTGTGGGTGTTAAATGAGCTGATATCACCAAGGCACTTAGATGGTGCTTTGACATATACTAAGGCTGTGTAGGCACTGTTCATCACCATTTATACAGATTCTTAGTATGAAGGCTAAAATGATATCAAAAAGAACAAGGGCCGGGCGTGGTGGTGCACGCCTTTAATCCCAGCACTTGGGAGGCAGAGGTAGAAGGATCACCGTGAGTTTGAGGCCACACTGAGATGACGTAGTGAATTCCAGGTCAGCCTGAGCTACAGTGAGAGCCTACCTCAAAAAAAACAAAAAACAAAACAAACAAAAAAAAAAAAAGAGCAAGGGTTCCATACAGAAAAACCACTTTCTTGAGACCCAAAGAGGTTAAGTAAGTTCCCAAGGTCACAGTTAATAACTGACTGAGCCAGGACAATTAAGTGGACCCACTAGCATAGAATCACAGCTTTGATGGTGTGACATGGCGCCGTGGATGAGCTCAGCCCCTAACCGGCTTAGGCTGAGGAAGATTTCAGGGAACATCTACTACCCAGGATCCTCCCCTGGCTTCTCTCCTTGGTTGTCCTTGGAAAGCATCACATGAGATCTTAGTGGGGCCAGCAACTCGGTGGTGGTCATGTGACTCAAAGTAAGCCAATAAGAAGCTCCCTTCCTGGAATGAGCATCTTAATTATCTTTCCTGTCCTTAGTGTCTTGGAGGAGTGGACCATTAGTTTTTGTTTCCTAGACTGCTGAACCTACCTCTTTGGTTCCACTATTTTCTCATGCCTTAGACTTCATCTTTTTTCTTCACACCTACCATGACTCCCATATATTTCTAATAAAATTATCCTTGTTTAAATTAATCAGAAAAAAATTTACATTTCTTACAAGCTCAGGATATTAACTATGAGAAATTTCCAAGGAGAATGTTTTTCCTACCACTTGTCACTTTAAGAAAAAAAGGAAACTGCACTTTCCCCACTGGAACACTCTGCTTTCCATGGTGTCTGTTGGGGAGAGAAAAAGAATTACATTCTGGAGATATCTAGCCCTTAACTTAGTTCTCTTATTCTGGATCAGATGAATTTTCAAGGGCATTAGTTACTTCTCCCATTGCTGGGACAAAATCCTGTCAAAGGCAATGAAAGGGAGGAAAGACTTATTTAGATGCACTTTTTTTTGAAAGAGAGTCAGAGAGAGAGAGAGACAGACAGACAGACAGACAGACAGATAGAGAATGGGTGTGCCAGCAGCCTCTCAGCTGCTGTGAACAAACTCCAGACCCATGCGCCCCCTTGTGGGCAAGTGTGGCATTGTGCCCTTGCATCACTTTGCATCTGGCTAAATGTGGGACCTGGAGAATCAAATGGGTGTTCTTAGGTTTAGGAGGCAGGTGCCTTAACCCCTAAGCCATCTCGTCAGCCCTAGGTGCACATTTTTGTAGGGATTTTAGTTTGCCACTGTACAGAACGCATGGCAAGGGTCATAACACTGGGAACAGGTAGCTGGGGATCCTCCTGTTTCACCTCAGCAGACAGGGAAAGGATCACTGGGGCCAGAACCAGAAGTGGATACAACATGTAAGGACCTCCTTTCTCCACCCCAGTGACTCACCTCCACCAGCTAGGGCCCATGTCCTAAAGGTTTCATACCTCCCAAAAGAGTGCCAACAGCTGGGGACCAAGTGTTTGGATTGGAAAGGGGCATTCCTCTTTTAAACCATAGCACCAAAATTCCAAGAGGTCTCACAGATGAGATCACAAAACCACCACAAGAACAATATAAAACACTAAGAGGAACACAAATGTCATCTGGCTGTTCAGAAAGAGCAAGATATGGTGGGCTGCAAACAGCCAGCACAGAAGACTGAGCCTTTTTCCTGTCTGTGCTGTTGTTTGGGGACAGTTAACCTGGAGAATGGGAACTGTGACATGGACTGTCCCTAGACTTTAAACCTCCCTCCATGTTCCCTGAATAGTCTTTTAGGATAATGGGAAATGTGTTGTCTTCTCATTTGGTAGAACAGTAACAAGTTACACCTATAGCCAGCTATGATAGTGCACGCCTGTGACCCCAACCCTCAAGAGTCTGAGACAGGATTGTGAGTTGGAGGCCAGCCTGAGCTATATAGCAAGACCCTGTCTCATAAAACCAAAAATGCAAAACAAAATAAAAAGTCACACAGCCGAATGGTCCTTGTTGATACAATTTGCCTTCACAGCTCTTGCAAGTAAAATGATGTGGAAATGAGCTGATTCTACCTAACCTCCCAACAGATTCACAAGGGCAGGACAGAATATCTCTTGGTCACTATTATATCCCTCACATCTAGCATTTTTTCTGACATGTATAGAGGAATTCTAAAAAACTACTGTGGGGTTAGAGAGATGACTTAGCAGTTAAGGCACTTGCCTGCATAGCCAAAGGACCCCGGTTCGATTCCCCAAGACTCACATAAGCCAGATGCACAAGGGGGTGCATGTACTTGAAGTTCATTTGCAATGGCTAGAGGCCCTGGCATGTCCATTCTCTCCCTTTCTCTCTCTCTCTCTCTCTCTCTCTCTCTCTCCTCTCTCCCTATTTCTCTCTCTCAAATAAATAACATAAATTTAAAATAAACTATTGTGAACATGAATGAATCTGTCAATCATTGAATTTATACCAACCTGGTAAAAGACTTCTATGGAGTACAAACAGTGCTGGAGAGATTTCTCAGTGGTTAAGGCCTGCAAAGCCAAAGGACCCAGGTTCGATTCCCCAGGACCCACATAAGCCAGATGTGCAAGATGGCACATGCATCTAGAGTTCATTTGCAGCAACTGGAGGCCTGGTACACCCGTTCTCACTCTCTTCTCTCTCTTCCTCTTTCTCTCAAATAAATAAATAAAAATAAACTCCTCAATTTATTTACCTCAAATAAATAAATAAAAATTTTAAAAAAAGAATTGCAAACATAAATGCCTGTCGGGTTGACCATGTAAAGAGAGGTAACTAGGACCAGAGTAACCCATATCTGTCCAAAGGAATCAGCTACTGCTCTATTTAGATCCTGGTGCCATGAGGAAATGCAGACTCTTGGGTGTCAGAGATAATTATCTTCAAAATGGTACCTGAATAAGGTGTCTTGATATGAAAATCTCCTATTTTCAAACTGCAGGATTAAAAACTATGTTAGGGGCTGGAGAGATGGCTTGGTGGTTAAGGTGCCTGCCTGCCTGCCAAGCTTAAGCAGGTCGGTTCCAATCTTCAGGTCCCCCCTTTAGCCAGACGCAAAAAGTGACTCAAGGGCGCAATGCTGCACTTGCCCAGAAGGGGGCACACACATCTGGAGTTTGTTCACATTGGCTTAGAGGCTGCTGGCACATCCATTCTCTCTCTCTCTCTCTCTCTCTCTCCCTCTCTCTCTCTCTCAATTAACAAAAAATAATAATTAATAAATAAATAAAAACTGCTGGGTGTGGTGGTGCATGCCTTTAATCCCAGCACTCGGGAGGCAGAGGTAGGAGGATCACCATGAGTTCAAGGCCACCCTGAGACTACATAGTGAATTCCAGGTCAGCCTGAACTAGAGTGAGACCCTACCTCAAAAAATCCAAAAAATAAAAATAAAATAAATTAAAAATTTTTTAAAAACTATGTTAGCTCTTTTCAGTCATGCCTTAGAAAGAACCAATTGTTAGACACACATGAACTCTACTAAAGAGGGGCTCTGGGGCTCTGGCTTTAGATCTGTCTTACTGGTACTTCTTTATCAGAACATCTGGAGAAAAGAGCAAATGAGCCAGGTTCAAAGACAGCACAGAGAACCAAGACAGGTGGTACACTCTTGTAATCCCACGACTCGGAAGGCTGAGGCAGGAGGATTATGAGTTCTAGGCCAACATGGGCTACATAAGGAGAACTGCCTCAAAGCCATCAAACAAACATCAAAACTCCAGAATGGACTTAACCCAAGTAAGTGAAAGGTCTAGGAATTCCAGAACACTACTTAAATTAAGACATTGTCAGATTATTTGTGAATCATTTGAGGATTTCATTAGGCAAAAAGCTCAGTGAGTCAGCAGTTAAAGAGGTCTGCCAAAAAATAGTTTATGATTTTAGATGAATTGAAAAATATTATCTACATCAGTGATGACAAATTACTGGCCCACATGTTATTTGGCCAGGAAATTTTTTTGTGGTTTTCTTTTTTTTTTTTTTTTTTTTTTTTTTTTTTTTTTTTTTTGAAAAGATAAATTACCCACATTCTGATATTAGGAAATTTCCCATAAATATTCTGGTTTCCCATCTCTCCTGACAAAAAAGGAAAGGGGGGCTGGAGAGATGGCTCAGCAGTTAAGGTGCTTGCCTGCAAAGCCAGAGGACCCAGGTTCAATTCCCCGGGACTCACATAAGATGCACGAGGTAGCACATGCTGGAAACCCTGGTGTGCCCATTCTCTCCCTCCCTTCCTTTCCCCCTATCTCTCTCTTTCTCTCTCAGCCTCTTTCTCTCAAATAAATAAATAAAATATTTTTTAAAGGACAGGGAGGGAGGGAGGGAGGGACTTGGCAGTATTGGAGCTATATTACCACAGTGACAACAGCTGGCATCCTGTTCAGAGAGGCATGCTTCCTAGACTTCCTAGACCTAGACACAGTCCCCATCACTCCCTGCTGTCTCTCTTGTGATCACCATCCTATGTACACTTAAAAGCAATCAAAGCTTCTTTTGTACCCACTACTCTATAAAAAGAGAATAAAGGCTATGCTAAAATACATGTACACTTCAATTAATTATGTATTTCTTTGTAGAAGTAGAGAGCATTGTTAAGGTCCATATACAGATATTTTAGCTGCTTGACTCCTGTAGGAATGTAAATTTGGACTCTTAATATAGAACATGGGATGTTATGGACCATCTTTAGTCTACAACAGGTAGAATCTAGCTGAAATAATCATGGGTTTCAGAACCATCATGAATAAATACAAATTGTGACTTTTCTCCTTGCTGTGACTAAATACCTGACAGGAACTACTTAAGGGGGGGTGGCTGGAGAGTGGGCTCAGCAGTTAAGGCACTTGCCTGCAAAGGTGAAGGACCCAGGTTTGATTTCCCCATACCCACATAAAAGCCAGATACACAAGGGGCTCATGTGTCTGCAGTTCATTTGCAGTGGCTAGAGGCCCTGGTGGGCCCATTCTCTCTCTCTCTCTCTCTCTCTCTCTCTCTCTCTATATATATATATATATATATATATATATATATATATATATACATACATACATACATACATACATACATACATACATACATACATACGGGGGCTGGAGACAACAGGCGCTTGCTCACATCAAGACAGGTCAGGAAGCAGAGAAAGGGCAAGAAGTGGGACAAACTATAAACCACAAGGCCCACCCCTGAAACCCACTTGCTTCAATGAGGCCTCACCTCCCCAAAGGTTCCACAACCTTCCAGAATAGCACCACCAACTGGGGACTAACTATTCAAACATGTAAGGCCATAACTATGGACAAGTTGGGAAATTCAGAGTAAGTTAAAAGGAACTTTTCATTTATCCATGCAATGAGATTCTGTGTGGCCACTTCTTTAAAATGTTTATGTATTCTAATATGAAAGATAAACATTGTTGATGAAATCAAAAAGGTGTAGGACTGAATGTTTAGCCTAACACTATTTTAGTAAACACACGAGGTTATGGGTGTAGGTGTGTATTTGTTACAAGAAGAGCAGTTTTCCCTTCCAACTTCGAAATTCAAGGGTTCTGTAAGTTTCCATGTTCATGACAGCCAAATATAAGATCAGAAAACAGCCAAGTGATTTACAGAAAGCAAGAATCTAGAGTAATTAGAGGTAAATGAAGTGGGAAGTATTTTAAAAAATAATAATACTGGTGAGACTGAGTGGGAGCATATGTTGCAGAGCCTTGAAAAGCAGCAGAGAGAGCTAGCATGGTAAAGCCGGCACAGTGCCTCATGCCTGTGACCCCAGCATGAGGATCGTGAGGTCATGGTCAGCCTAGGCTATATAGGGAGAAAAAATGGAGGGGGGGGTTGTTGCAGTTACCTTCTGATTGCTGGGGAAAAACACCCAACCAAAAGCAGCATATGGCCGGGCATGGCGATGCATGCTTTTTATCCCAGCACTTAGGAGGCAGAGATAGGAAGATCACCATGAATTCGAGGCCAGCCTGAGAATACACAGTGAATTCTAGGTCAGCCTGGGCCAGAGTGAGATCCTGCCTTGAAAATCAAAACCAAACACACAAAAAAGCAGCATATGGAAGGAAGAAAGAAAGAGTTTATTTCAGCAAATGTCTCAAGGGGACATTTGATCATGGCAAGGAAAGCATGGCTGGGCATCACACCTTGTCCCATCAGCTGGGAGGTAGCATTAAGAGTGAGCTTGCTACTGAACACCCAGTAGGGCTGCACAAATAAGCCTCAAGGTCCTGCCCCAGTGGCACACCTCCTCCAGCAAGGTTCCACCAGCCTGACTAGAAGGCGTAGTCATGAACATATGAGGCTATGGGGGACATTTCACATGGGGGGAGGAAAGAGGAAGAACAAAGAGCTTTGACAGGAGTGGGTGAAAGGAAAGAGAAAGGGGAAGAGACAGAGAAGGAGAAAGGAAAGAAAAGGAGGAGAGGAAGGGTGGAGAGGGGAGGGGAGGGGAGAGGAGGCAAAGAGAAAATGGGACCTTGAAGCAGAGCTGGATAGCAGCTAGTTGGCATCTCTTGTGGTATGTCCCCACCCTCAGCAAACTTCCCTGAGCCTGCCCCTCGAACACATAAGAGGGAACCCCCAGCTATCTTTCATGTCCATAGGCTCTGACCATAGCTGATAGGTCTAGAGCTGAGCCTCTGACCCTAGATTACCCAGAAATATAGAATCAGAACTAAGAGCTGCAGTCTTGACCAGTTGGGAGAAAAATGCGAAGGGCATTCCGCAAAGGCAGGACTGACAAACATGGCCAAAAAAGACAACAGGCAACAAAAGCATGACTAGGCAGACATGGCAGAACAGAACCCTGTTGCTGAGAGACAGAGCTGGAGAACCTGAACTCGTGCAGCGGCCAGCATTCCCGTAGTTTTCCAGCTTTCTACCCAGGTGCTCACGGAGTCCAGCAGAACTTCCTCCCCTTCCCCAATAATAATAACAACACCACCAGTTCAGAGAGGCTCTGTCTGCTCAGGAATAAGTGTTTTCCATACATGAAATCATCTAATTTTTCTGAAAACCCTAGGAGGCAGCTACCATTTTTGTTCCCCCTCCTTGTGTGCAAGTGAGGAAACTGAAGCAGAGAGAGGTAAAGGAACTTCCCAAAAGTTCAACTGGCCTATGTGAAATGCCATCACTCCTGACCGTGTGGACCGGCCACACAGACTTGGAGAAAGGTGGCCATCTAGAAGATGCTGCCATGCAGATGTTGCCAATTCCTGCTAAATTGGCCAGCAACTGATGATGTCCTGGAACAAAGGTAGCTATACTGGCACCATGCCCTGCAGCAACACCAGCCAAGGTGAAGCATCCGTTAAATAGTTACAGATGTTGAACGCTGCAGCAGCACGCCAGTTGCAATCCTAGGAGTAGAGAAATAGACAAGATAGGCAAGAGCTCTGCTCTCCCCAAGCTCACGTCATAGAAAAGGAAGACAAGTTAATCATTCCGTACAGATGCTGGAAGGGAAGGTGAGATGATAAGAGTGTGGAAGGGTAGCTGGAGAAGAACTACAGAGATGTCTCCTTCAGCCCAAAGATCTATGATGAAGAGGAGCTGGGGTGGTGGGGCTGGGTGGGGCAGAGCAACCCCAGAGACCAGGAGAGTGGCTGTAGCATATACATTCACCATATCTACAGTGATTTGATCTCTTAGGTTTTTGGCATGTGTATGCATGTGCATGTGGGGGGAGGTTGTGTGCACATGAGCACAGGCATGTAGAGATGCCAGTGATTGATATTAGGCATCTTCTCCATCAATCTCCAGCCTCTGTATTGAGATAGGGTCTCTCACTTGAGCTTAGCGCTTGCCAAATGAAGCCAGTTTGCCACAGGGATCCTGTCTGTGACTCCTGGGCACTGGGATTACAGGCAGGCTACCATGCCTGCCCACCATTGTTACATCTGAACTCAGATCCTCATGCTTGCGCAGCAAACACTTTACCCACTGAGCCATCTCCCCAGCCCCTGCTTCAATTCTTTGCCTTAAGTAACTCACAGGCCAGTGTAGGAACAAGTGAGTTAGGTTGCCAAAGTGGCCAGCACTCTATTCTTTCCTTTGTTCCCACCTCTTGCCATGAGAGTTCCCAGCCCCTCTCCTTAAGAAATAGACCCCATCCCCGACTTCTTCAACACAGAATGGCCTGTGGCTTGCAGAACACAGCAGAAGTAACCAGGAACTGAAGATAATCCTTGCAAGGTCCTTTCAGTCCTGGGAACCTTGCCCAACAGCTGCATGCACAAGCGCAGTGGTCGCTAGATGAGAAGATGCACAGGGCCGTTACCCTGTTGCTAGAGCTAGCATGCATCCACCTACCAGCTATGTGAGTGAGGCCACTATAGACAAGCCAGGCCCGGGTAATCTGCTAGCTGGCTATAACACGTGAACACCAAGATCAGAAACTCCCCAAGTGACCTGTTGACTGGCGTGCGTGCACTGTAGAGGTTGTTACAAAGACATAGCTAATTCATACATGTAAGGTAGAAGCCCACAGACAGAACTCATGAAAGTGTGGGAAGGAAGACAGGTGGAAGCAGCCCCAAAGAGCCTGCTCTATCCTGACCAGCTTTTCCTGTAGGTAGGTCCTGACACAGCACAGAAAAGTCACCATTAATAGCGGCCATGTGGACATACTATAAGGAAGAGACAATTCCCAAGTGGCAGTTATAAGGGCCAGCCCCAGAAATCACTCTAGGCTTTCAGCCCTACTGCTGCTCTTACTGACGAGGATAAGTTTCTCAACCTACCCAAGCCTGTCTCCTCACCCAGCTCTGTGGCTTGAAAGCCTGCGGTGTGTCCCTCCAAAATTCAAATGCTGAAATTCAATGCTCAGGGTAATAGTAATGAAAGGATTGGGGGCTGGAGGGATTGCTTAGGGAACCCAGGTTCAATTCCTCAGGACCCGCTTTAGCCAGATGCACAAGGTGGTGCATGCATCTGGAGTTTGTTTGCAGTGGCTGGAGGCCCTGGAGCACCCATCCTCTCTCTCTCTCTCTCTCTCTTTCTCTCTCTCTCTCCCTCAAATAAATAAATAAAAATAAATAAAAGAATTGGAATTAGTGCCCATATAAAATGGCTTAAGGGAGGGAGTTCATCCCTTTGTTCCCCCTTTGGCCCCTTTTGGCCTTCCTTTGCCATATTAGGACATAGGATTCTTCCTCTCCAGAGGGCAAGGCAACTAACACATGGAGCCCTTGCCCAACACCAAATCTGCTGTTCCTTGATCTTGGACTTCCAGCCTCCAGAACAATAGGAATGAATACTATCTGTTCTTTATACATTAGCCAGCCTGTGGCATATTGTTATAGTAGCCCAAAGAGACTGACAGCTGATGATGAATGAGGACAGTACATCAGAACACCTGACACTCCAGACATGCTCTTTGGAGTGTTTGAACAGAAGGAAGTGGCCTGGGAGAAGGCTCAGCCAGTAAAGCACTTGCCACACAAGCATGAGGACCTAAGCTCAGGTCCCAAGCTCACATAAAATGCCAGGTGTTGGGGCTGGAGAGAAAGCTTAGTGGTTAAGGCACCTGCCTCCTAAGCCTAAGAACGCTGGTTCCAATCTCCAGGCCCCATGTTTAGCCAGATGCAAAGTGATGCAAGGGTGCAATGCCACACTTGACCACAAGGAGTGCACACATCTGGAGTTCATTCGCAGCAGCTGAGAGGCTGCTTGCACACCCATCTCTATCTGTCTTCCTCTCCCTCTCTTTCTCTGTCTCTCTCCAAAAAAAAAAAAAAAAATGCCAGGTGTGGCTGTGTGTGCCAGTAATCCCAACACTGGGGAGGCAGATACAGCAGACTCCCTGGGGCTTCCTGGCTACCTTGTCTAGCTGAATCAGTGAGAGATCATGTCTCAAAAAATAAGGTGATTGCTGGGCATGGTGGTGCATGCCTTTAATCCCAGCACTTGGGAGGCAGAGGTAGAAGGAACACCATGAGTTCGAGCCCAACTTGTGAATTCCAGGTCAGTCTGGGCTACAGCGAGACCCTACCTCAAAAAAAAAAAAAAAAAAAACATAAAAGCCAAGTGGAGAGTGATTGAAGAAAACACCTGACAATGACCTCTGGCCTGCACACACATGCACATGTACCCACACACATACATATGTACTCATATGCCCAAGAAAATGTCTACACACATGCCAGCATACCACACACACATATACACTCAAAGAAAAAAGGAAAGTGAAATTTCCCACATGAGTATCCATCCCTCACTGGTGGTATGTGAGAGAATTTTAGGTAGAAGATAGATGGTATTCAGCCTCACCAAATCATGCGAGGAAGACCTTGCTTACTTTTTTGACCCTTGTCAATCCTTCCAATTTACTTTTTCAAATATTTTATTTATTTGAGAGAGAAAAGGCAGACAGAAAGAGAGTAAGGGCGCACAGGGCCTCCTGCCACTGCAAACAAACCCCAAACACATACACCACTTTATGCATCTTGCTTCACATGGATACTGGGAATTAAACTCAGGTCATTGGGCTTTCACACTTGGCAAGCAAGCACCTTTAACTGCAGAGCCATCTCCCCAGCCCTCCCTGTGATTTACTAAAGGACAAAGTCTGGGTTTGAGGTGGTGTGTTTTGAACAACACTGCAATATTTCCTAAACTCCCTATTTAAATTCAAATCCTTATAGCTAAAAATATGATTTTAATCACATTCATTTTTGTAATTACTAATTATTCATGGTGATACTGCTTTTCCATTCACGGGTTATAAAATTTTCCTTTAAAATAATGTGTTAAGATGAAAAACCCGAGATCATTTTTTTTAAGCAAAAGATTTCTGATTTTAAGAAATAGACAAGTAACCCGCAGACCTAGCTGATATCACTGAAAAGCAGAGTAGTGCTAGGTGGGAGCTGAGGAGATGGCTCAGCAAGTAAAGGTGCTTGCTTGCAAAGCCTGCCCAGGTTCAATTCCCCAGGACCCATGTAAAGCCAGATGTGCAATGTTGCCCATGTGTCTGGAGTTCATTTGTAGTGGCAAGAGGCCCTGGTATACACACACATATTCATTCTCTCTCTCTCTCTCATATAAATAAATTAAAATATTTTTAAAATAAAATCAGGGGCTGGAGGGATGGCTTAGTGTTTAAGATGCTTGCCTGCAAAGCCAAAGGACCCAGGTTCAATTCCCCAGGATCCACGTTAGCCAGATGCACAAGGGGGAGCATGCATCTGGAGTTGATTTACAGTGTCTGGAGGCCCTGGTGCACCTATTCTCTCTCTCTCCCTCTTTCTCTGCTGAATAAATAAATTGATTTTAAAAATTAAAAAAAAAAGAAAATTAGAACATTGGGGGACAGTGAAGTAAAAGGGAAAAGTGGAAAGGATTTGGAATTCTGCCTGTTTCAAATTCCAGCTAAGCCAAGTTAGTTTCTAGGATATGATTGTATTAGTCAGTGTTTGCTATGTAAAGCTGCAATAACAAGCAACTCCAAGAGTCTAGTGACCTACAATATCCAATGTTTCATTCTTGCTCATGCATATGCTACTCATATATGCTACTCAAGTTTTCTGAGGCTCTGTTCCACGTGCTTTCTCCACCCCAGGACACATACTAAGGTAACAGCATTTTCTTAGTCTTATGGAAAAGGGAAAACGAGCAACAATCAATGCTCTTCAAACATCTGTGTAGATATAAAGTATGCCAAGTCTGCTCACTAGCTGATGTATATCCCATGGCAGCCCCAGTAGGACAAGAAACTATTTCCCTCTTGCAAATGGTGTTGCATTCAGGTTCGCATTGCTGGCAGAAATCACCTGACCAAAAGCAGTTTTGGGGGAAAGGGGTTTATTTTGGCTCACAGACTCAAGGGGACACTCCAGGATGGCAGGGAAAAAAAAGGCATGAGCAGAGAGTGGACATCACTTCTGGCCAACATCAGGTGGACAACAGGAACAGGAAAGTGTACCAAAAATTGGCATGGGGAAACTGGCTATAATACCCATAAGCCCACCCCCAACAATACACTGCCTCCAGGAGGCATTAATTCCCAAATCTCCAACAGCTGGGAACCTAGCATTCAGAACACCTAAGTTTATGGGGGACACCTGAATCAAACCACCACAAATGGACACAGTAAGTCACATAGGAATGCATGGGGAAGAGAGCAAGTAATTGAAATAGCAATACAGTTCACCACAGTGACATTGGGCAAACTATCCCCTCTGTTTCTCCATCTGTGAAATGGGCACACCTACTTCACAGTCAAGTTCAACAAACATGAGTTACCTTGCCCTTTCTCATCTTCTGACATTCATTTGGCATCTCAAACCAAATTTATAAAGTTCTTAGGAGGCCAACTATATTCAAAAGTTTGGTCCAAGATCTATACTGTTCTTGAAGTGAAGCTGGGGTTGCAGGAGGTGTTTCAGGTACAGCCAGAGCCTGGACCTCTACCCAGGGTTCCCAGGACCCTGTCACCATCAGAGAAAGAATTCAGAAACAAGATAAAGGCAAGAACGAGAAGGGAGCATCAAATTACAAAGAGAAAGTGCACACTCCAGGAGGGAGTGCACATGTTCTCAGAATAAGGTGTCTGCCACTTTGGGGAAGCACAGCTTTTAGTCAAGTTTAATGAAGAGTGAAGCCCAGAGGGGGAAAGATGGGGAATTTCAAAATGGAGAGGAAGTTCTGGAAAAGTCTACTTCCCTTTTCTGTCCTTATGTAGGAGCTGGGACTGTGTCACGGCATCAGATGCATGATGGGAAGAGCATCTGCAGGTGTCATTATAATGAAGCCAAGGACAGTCGGCACAGCAGCCCCCACACTGGCCCCGCCTGTTCTGATGTCCCTCTCTCTCTCTCTCAGTGAGTGCCACCATCCTGGGGCACCTCAGCCAGAACACTAACCTTTTGCCACCATGCCATTGCCTCTTTCCCCAGGCTATGGAGCCCCTCTCATAACCAGGCACAAACAAACCCAAATGTGAGGGAGGCTCTCTCAACCTGGGCACAGTTCCCCCTTATGCTATTCATGTCACGACTTTATGATAATCTTATTGGACAAGCACTTACCAGGTCTAGAACTAAAGAGAAGATGTTAGGGAAACGTTTGGGAATCAATTCCATAACGTTTGGTGTGGCCACCGAGGCCACACATTTGGGAATTTAAGTCATGGCTTCACCGCTTGTTATTTGACCTCAAGCCAGTTAAATAACAGCCTCAGATTATTCATCCACAAAGTGGAGACAATAAACTATTAAACTAATAAGTCACTATGGAATTTAAATGACGTTACCCCTACATGTGGCATACCTTTGTGCCTGTCCCAAATAAAAGCTTAGTAGATAGAAAACAGAAATTTCAATCAACGTTTTGCACTCAGTATAGGGAGTCCTAGCTGGTGCCTACTGTGTATGCCTGCTATTTAACTTTTTGTTGCCCATGCTGTGGTAGGGGTTGGTGTACTGCTCCCTGGAAAGTCCACAGAGATGACCTAGCCTTGTCTGTATAAAAAAAAAAAAAATGCAATTCTTTGTTAAGGACCTGAAGAAATACAAGGTGCAGAGGTCATTTCTCAAGGTGATAAACAGATGTAGACCATGGCAGTATCGGTTTCCCCAATCTTCTGACCACAGGCAACTTTAGTAAAAGGCTGCGGTCAGTGTGCCAGAAGCCCCTCAGAAAACAGGCCCAGGAGAGGGTCTCCACCTGCAGCCCTTTGGAGCCAAATATATGGAGGATGTTTTTACAATCAAGTTTGTCCCATCTCCTGCTGGAGGGCTTGTCACCAATTACTTGGAAAAGAGATGAATAATTAAAAACTTCTCTCTGGAGATGCACAGTGGAAGTGTCTGGGAAACGGGAAGGTTAGCAGTAATAATCTCTCGTGGCTCGGCTCGCAGGAGTTTGGTGCACGGCGGCCTCTGCTCATGCTTCAAGCAGGTTCCTGACTGCACAGGGTGTAACGCTTAATCCCTCTGAGCCTTAGTTTTCTCACCTTTTAAGTGGGAATAATAGACTGACACTTTGGAAAGCTTAAAAAGTGAAACCTGAGCTGGAGAGATGGCTTAGCGGTTAAGGCGCTTGCCTGCGAAACCTAAGAAAGCACATTCGAATCTCCACATAGCCAGATGCAAAGTGATGCAAGTGTGCAATGTCGCACAGGCGCACAAGTGGGCACATCCATCTGGAGATCCTTCCAGCAGCTAAGAGGCCCTACAGCACCCATTCTCTCTCTCTCTCTCTCTCTCTCCCCCCTCCTTCTCTCTCTCATAAATAAAAAAAGAGATTTAGTTTTTTGAAAAAAAATGGAAACAAGTAGGGAAGGAATCTACAATTCCATTCACTGGGGTGATGCGAGATGGATGAAAATGAATTAAGACAAACAAAAACTAATAACCAGCAAAGAGGCCTGAGGGTGGAACTCAGTGACAGGGCTCTGTGTTCCAGGCCCAGCACATGAAAAAGAAAAAGAAAATAAAGAAGTAAAAGGCATCAAAGGAATGCTGGACTGTCACAGCAAAATTCCTACAAATAATAATTAAAAAAAGTAAGGAGGATATTCATAGAAGATGAAATACACTCATCTATAAATGTGTAAAAAAAAAAAAAGATGCTTGGCCTCACTGGTAATCAAGAAAATGTTCACTACCATTAACCCCCATTTTTTCCCATTAGACTGGAGAAAATGTGAAAGCCTGATAATAACATAAGCTGGGGAAAGAACAGTGAGGTGGGATCATGTGCTGCTGGAGCAATGGTCCAGTCACTCTGGAGAACATTTGGAAAATGCTAAGTCATGATACCCCATGGCCCAGTCATTCTATTTCTCAGGAGCTGAAGATACACTTGCATATGTGTGAGACGTGTGTGATTCCAAGGAGTTTAAATGTTTGACAACAGGGAATGCCCAGTACATGGGAGAAATTCATACCATGGAGTGCTATGGAGTTCTATAAGAAAACATCAGGGCTGTAGAGACAGCTTAGAGGTTAAGGCACTTGCTTGCAAAGCCTAAGGATCCAGGTTCAATTCCCCAGTATCCATGTAAACCAGATGCACAAGGTGGCACATATATCTGGAGTTTGTTTGCAGTGGCTGGAGGTCCTGGTGGACTCATTCATTAATTCTCTCCCTCTCTCTCTCTCTCTCTGTCAAATAAAGAAATAAAATAAGCTGGGCATAGTGGCACATGCCTTTAATCCTACACTTGGGAGGCAGAGGTAGGAGGATTGCCATGAGTTCAAGGCTATCCTGAGACTACATAGTAAATTCCAGGTTAGCCTGGGCTAGGATGAGACCCTACCTCAAAAAACCAACAAAAAAAATAAAAAAAAGGAAGGAAGGAAGGAAGGAAAGAAAATATAAAAAAGAAGCCGGGTGTGGTGGCGTACACCTTTAATCCCAGCACTCAGGAGGCAGAGGTAGGAGGATCACTGTTGAGTTCAAGGCCACCCTGAGAAGACAGAGTGAACTCCAGATCAGCCTGGGCTAGAGTGAAACCCTACCTCGAAAAACCATACATATATAGGACATCAAATTGTTTTGCACATGTCTATGTGTGGTGTGCCTACACGTGTGTGTGTATGCATGTTCCTATATGTGTGGTCACACATGTTTGTGTGTACATGTGGAAGACAGAGGTTGATGTCGGATGTCTTCATCAATCACTTCTCCACATTACTTTTTGGGACAGGATCTGAACCCAGAGTTCACTAATTGGCCTAGAATAACTAGCCAGCAGGTCTGGGGATTCTCCTGTACCCACCTCCCCAAAACTGGAGTAACATCTGTCAAGCCTGGCTTTGACACTGATGCTGGGGGTCTGTGGTGGTTTTGAATTGTAATAGCCCCATAGCCTCAGGTATTTTTTTAATTAAGATTAAGCTTCCGGGGCTGGAAAGATGGCTTAGTGGTTAAGCTCTTGCCTGTGAAGCCTAAGGACCCTGGTTCGAGGCTCGATTCCCCAGGACCCACGTAAGCCAGATGCACAAGGTGGCGCGTGCATCTGTAATTCGTTTGCAGTGGCTGGAGGCCCTGGTGTGCCCATTCTCTCTCGCTCTCTCCCTCTTTCTCTGTCTGTCGCTCTCAAATAAATAAATAAAAATAAAATAAACAAAAAAGATTAAGCTTCCTACTTAAGTCTCCAGCTGGCAGAGCCCTGCCTGAGGAGGTATGTCAGTGGAGAGAAATCTGGAGTCTGGCCCTAAGGTGTGTTCAGAACCAGCTTGACCTCTGGCTGTTCACTCTCTCTCTGCTGTGGATGTATGATGAAATAAGCCAGCTTCCTCCACCATGCGGAAGCTTTTCTAGAAATTGTCAGCTTGAAATAAACACGTTCCTCCCATAAACTGCTTCTGGTCAGGTGTTTGTCCAGTGAGGAAAAGGTAACTGTCACAGGATCCAAACTTGCATCCTCATGCTTGTCCAGCAAGCACTTGGCCAAATGAGCCATTCCCCCACCCAAGAAGACACCAAATTTACAAATAATCATGGCTTCTAGGGAAGAAAGGGAACAAAGATGAGGATGTCAAAAGAGTTTTTAAAAAGTCTTTAAACTTTGGGGCTGGAGAGATGGCTTAGCAGTTAAGGCGCCTACCTCCTAAGCCTAAGAACACTGGTTCCAATCTCCAGCGGTTCCAATCTCCAGGTCCCACGTTTAGCCAGATGCAGTGACACAAGGGCGCAATGCCGCACTTGACCACAAGGGGGCACACGCATCTGGATTTCTTTCGCAGCGGCTGAGGAGAGGCTGCTGGCACGCCCATCTCTATCTGTCTTCCTGTCCCTCTCTCTCTCTGTCTCTCTCTGTGTCTCTCTCCAAGAAAAAAAAGTCTTTAAACTTTGATATGGTGTATAGTTCATTTTAATGAGATTATATTTATGCATCTTTCACTTTCAAAAACAAGGTTTTTGCTTTGTTTGTTTGATTGTTTTGGTTTTGTTTGTTTGTTTGTTTGTTTTGGTTTTAGTTTTGGTTTTTCAAGGTAGGGTCTTGATCTAGCCCAGGCTGAGCTGGAATTCACTATGTATTCTCAGGCTGGCCTTGAACTCATGGTGATCCTCCTACCTCTGCCTCCCGGTGCTGGGATTAAAGGCATGTGCCACCATGCCCAGCACAAATTTAATTTTTTTTTAACACAGTAAGACAACCTCACCATATCACCCATGGCGGATCATCAAACCTAGCTGACTCCAGAATGGACAGAAGATATATTTATGGGGACATAAAGAGCCATAATGAGTGTCACCTCCCTGCCCTGATGATGTCTCTCTTTGGGGAGAAACAGTAAGCCCCTGCACACCTGGCTTTTGGCTGCTCTAATGGCTAGAGAAAGCCTAACCCCTTCCCAGGAGTGATAATTAACATTTTTTAATGCAGGCAATTTACAATCAAAAGCTTAACAACAAGCTGCTCTTATCTACTCTCACATGATTGTGAAGAGAGGAAGTACATTAGGGATGGAAGAAGAGAAAGCCCTAGAGTCCAGCAGGTAGCCCTGGAACCAGAGACCGTATGCACGAGGGGTTCTGAAGTCAGGAAGAACAGATGGGGGAGCAAGAACATGCTGTCTGAAACTGACTCCAACATGACATCTAGGGACATTCTCACTCTGGTGGACTTAAGCCCACCCTTCCAGAACCTCCACTCAACTCCTTCCAGCCTCAAGGATGGACTCTGAGCCAAGTATAAAGAACCAGACCCATGGCTATGGGAGGGAGGAACGGACACACAGATACCAGAAGAAACAAGGTCCAGTCCGGCAAGAACTCATGCTGAGCTGGGCGTGGTGATGCACCCTCTAGTCCCAGCACTCCAGGAGGTGGTAGCAGGAGGAGTTCAAGGCCAGCCTGGGCTACAGAGCAAGACTCTGACCTTAAAATGGGGCAAGGAGCCCGGTATGGGGGCGCACGCCTTTAATGCCAGCACTCAGGAGACAGAGGTAGGAGGATCACTGTGAGTTTGAGGCCAGCCTGAGACTGCATAGTGAATTCCAGGTCAGCCTGGTGACATTCAGATTTATCTACTGTTGCTTGCGCTCAGACATTTCACAGACTGTAGTCATAAGAAATGCCCCATCTCCCCTTAAAGATGGAGGAATGGAGAAGGCTCCATTTTACCATGTCCTGTTTGATCACACACCTCTAACAACACAGGTTCTGCCTAAAGAATCCATGTTATTATTTTTTTCTTGCCTTACAGTCTATAATAACGGCTTTATTTGCTGTTGTTGCTGTCCGCTTTCAACTACAATGTTTACAAATGGAACATGGGCTCTACCTCCTGGGCTCACTGCTATGCCTGTAGTACCCCGCATACAGTAGCTCCATAAACATTTGTTTTCAGTCTGGAAAGTGGAGACACCTCCTGGAATACAGCAAGAAACCTGACACCGAGTGCCTGCTGGTGAGTGAGCAGAGATGCTGGCCAGGAAGGAGAATGAGAAATGACTCTGTCTTGGAGGAGACAGTTACACTTCACCAGGATTCCTCGATTCTTGGCTGGGGTTGCTTACAAGGTACAACATGCATTCCAGTGGCCCTTCAATGGGAAAAGGGAGACTTTTATCACTAGCTAAGATTATATTCCATACTGGTACAAAAATAATAGTAGCAACTTCCTCTTTTATTTAAAAAGAAAAAGAGGAAAAAAAACCTGACCTCTGAACTTCCTCTCTGTCGACCACAACTTACTACTGACTTTTACTTAGGCGCAAGCATTGTCAAAGAACTAATAACCAGGCTCCTCGTTGGTGCTGACGGATGGTTTGTGACTCCAGGCTATTGTGATCCCGCCAAGCCCAGTGTCAAGGCCACTACAGCTCCATGCAGACTGGACACTCTCTATGCCACAGAAACTTTGCCCAACTGCCAGCTATTTCTCAGGTGCCCACCACACAGCCTAGAGACGAGCAATGCTTGTTCCTGATGTGGTCAAGCAAAATTCAACTGGATGAACTGACTCTTCCTGCAGATAACAACTAAACGCTGGATAGTGTTTTATATTAAGTGAAAGTAAAAAGGAAACAGAGTCTAAAGGGAGGTGGACACTTGAAAGAAGGAAATGGTTATTTAGCAGCCTCACCCTGAGAGCAGGCAGCAGTTAGCAATGAATAATAGTTAAAACACCAAATTTTTTAAAGTAACTTTTTAAAATTTTTATTTATTTATTTGAGAGAGGGAAAGAGGCAGAGAGAGAGAGATTTTGGGCACACCAGGACCTCCAGCCACTGCAAACAAACTCCAATACACGCGCCACATTGTGCATCTGGCTTGCGTGGGTAATGGGGAATCGAGCCTCAAACCAGGGTCCTTAGGCTTCACGGGCAAGCATTTAACAGCTAAGCCATCTCTCCAGCCCCCAAACACCAAATTTTTTTGTTGTTGTTTTGTTTATTTGGTTTTTCGAGGTAGGGTTTCACTCTAGCTCAGGCTGACCTGGAATTCACTATGTATTATCAGGGTGGCCTCGAACTCATGGTGATCCTCCTACCTCTGCCTCCCGAGTGCTGGGATTAAAGGCGTGCGCCACCACACCCAGCTAAATTTTTAAAAAATATTTTATTTGGGCTGGAGAGATGGTTTAGGGGTTAAGGCGCCTGCCTCCTAACCCTCAGAACACTGGTTCCAATCTCCAGCGGTTCCAATCTCCAGGTCCCACGTTTAGCCAGATGCAAAGTGACGCAAGGGTGCAATGCTGCACTTGGCCACAAGGGGGCGAACGCATATGGATTTCGTTCTCAGCAGCTGAGACAGTGCTCGCGCGCCCATCTCTGTCTTCCTCCCTCCCTCTCTCTCTGTCTCTCTCTGACTCTCTCTGTGTCTCTCTCCAAAAAAAATAAGATAAAAAAATATTTTTTATTTATTTGCAAGCAGAGAGAGACAGAAGAAAGACCAAGAGAATGAGCAAACCAGGGCCTCCACCCACAGCAAACGAACTTCAGACACATCGCCACTATGTGCATCTGGATTTACGTGGGTTCTGGGGAATCAAATCTGCGTCATTAGGCTTTGCAGGCAAACGCCTTAACCACTGAGCAATCTCTCCAACCCAAAATTCCAAATGATATTAGAATGAATGGAGGTAAACGACACAGATGAATAATGCTACTCCTGGTTGCTATGGCTATCAAACAATGATATCAGTGTCAGCATGGGGTACGTTCCTGTGAGTTGTTTTTCAGGGAAGCCTCTAAGACCCCAAAATAATATATGCTATTGCCATGACTCTTGGCTGCCCATCAGGACTGAAAGTCAAACCCCACTGCTAAAGATACCATGCCTGGTGGATTCAGGACATAAAGAATTTCATGCTGCAGCTGAGGTGGAAGCTTCCTTCCTGCTGGCTTGCTTCCAACAGTGGTGGAAAGTGTAATGCCAGCTGCTGGCAGAAAAAAAGCTATCAATAATACTACCCAGTGATAAATTCTGCATTCTACAATACTGACCCTACAGGCAAGATGTGCCCTCCAGCGCAATAGTGGCATAAAGATCACAGGGGTAACCAACAACTCTGAGTGGATTTGAGGCCTGCTCCACAGGAGAAAATACATGCTGGGTACCAAACACCAGGGGAAGGGGTGGGGAGATCACTCAGTACTTAAAGGCACTTGCTTGCAAAGCCTGTTGACCTGGGTTCAATTCCCCAGTACCTACATAAAGCCAGACACACAAAGTGGCATATAAATCTAGTTGATCTGCAGTGGCAAGAAGCCCTGATGTGCCCGTTCTCTCCCTTTCTCTCTCTCTTTCTCTCAAATAAATTAATAAAAATATTTTTTAAAAAAAACAGGCCAAGCTAAGTGTGATGGCTCATGCCTTTAATCCCAGCACATGGGAGTTAGAGGTAAGAGAATTGCTGTGAGTTCAAGGCCAGCCTGAGACTACATAGTGAATTCCAGGTCAGCCTGGGCCAGAACGAGAACAAGAATAAGACCCTACAAAACAAAACAAAACAAAACAAAACAAAACAAAACAAAACAAAACAAAACAAAAGGGGGTCAATATCCCGTGGCTAGGGATAATGTGGGTCCTAGGGAAGACCCTACTATAATACTATCTCTGTACTGCTAAACAGATGTGTTGTGAAAGTGACTCCTAAATGTTTATATCTACAGATAAGTTCTTGTTTATTTAAAAAAAAAAAAAAACAGCAGCATTCATAGAAATGCAACAGAGCCCAGGGTCCTCCCAACACAGCCTGCAATAATCAGGACACACTCCAAAAAGATGCCAAGGAGAGAGCCCAATCCTGAAGGAAAATCAAATCAAACAAGGGGGAAGGAGGACAAAGTATTTCGATTATATTGGGGAAGTCATTGGAATTGTAGGGAAAATAATGCATTCAGCTACAAATACAGAACACCCATCTTGAAATGACTCAAGCAGTAAGAGAATTCATTATCTAACAAAAGAAAATTTCAAGGTCACTCCTCTCTATCTTCCCACAGTGCCGCTCAGAGCATGCCACCCTTGTCCTCCTGAGAAAAGATAGCTGCCACAGCTCCAGGCACACCTTGTAGCTATGATATGCAGTTCTTCAAGACAAATTCCGGGGCTGGGGAGATGGCTCAGTAGGTAAGAGCATGAAAGCCTGAGAGGGCCTGAGTTCAATTCTGAGCACCCATGTAAAAAGCAGATGCGCTCATACAGGAGACCAGGAACCCCAGTTCTGTGGGGAATAGAGACAGGAAAATCACCGGGACTCACTACTTAACCAGTTTGGTTAAAAAAAAAAAAAAAGGTAGTTCTGTGTTCAGAGAGGAAACAAAAGAGGAGCATGCTTCTTTGACTTCTGCACATCTGCACACATACATGTATGCACTGTACATGCACACACCACATACACACCACACATACTACACACACACCAAGAGTTAAAAAAACAATATCTGTCCCATCACCCCTTCCTTACTCTTTCATGCGTTGTTCTGTAAGGCTAGGGTTCTTGGAACTAGCACAGCCTCTTCCCTTGGGGTCCAATACAGAAGCCATTGGTGACATTTTGAAGCAGGAAGAACCAAGTATTGTGTGTGTACCTTTGATGACCCCATTATGCCTCTGATTAAATCAACCCTGGAAGGACTTACCTCCAGGCTGTTTGTTAAGTACTTGCTATTCACAACCAAAGCTTCTTACATAAAAACAAAAGTGCTTGAATTGGAGAACTAGTAACCTTTTCTATAAATAGGACCAAGCGTGAAAAACACAATGAAAATGAAAATCATCAGATTCTCACTGGGTATGGTGGCCCATGCTCTGATGCCAGCATCCCAGGAGCTGAGTCAGGAGAACTGCAAATCCCAGGCAGTCTGGACTATGTAGTGAGTGAGACCTTATGGAAGGAAGGAACGGAGCAAAGGAGAGAAGGAGGGAGGATTCGATGCTAACACCAAGCAGAGACATTCTCCTTATTAAGTAGACAATTTTTGAAAAAAATAAACATTATGGGCTAGGGAGATGGTTTAGTGAGTAAAGTGCTTGCTGTGGCGACAATGAGGACCTGAGTTCGGATCTCCAGCAACGATATGAAAGCTAGGCATGGTGTCATGGATGTGTGATCCCATCTCTGGAGTGCTGGAAACAGGAGGACTCCTAGGGCTTGCTGGCTAGTCTCGCCCAATCAGTAAGCTTCAGGTTCAATGAGGTTCAAAAAGATAATGTAGTGTGCAATTGAGGAAGACACAACATTGATCCCTGGCTTTCACATGCATGCTCACAGACACACATACACACAGGGGAAAAAATAAGTACTATGTAAGCCCATGTTGTTTAAATGTCATACACCATGAAAATCTTTGAGGATCTACATGAAAATGCTTTAGGTGTTTTCAAAATATATCCTTGGTGCTGGCGAGATGGTTAGGTGGTTAAAGGTGCTTGCTTGCAAAGCCTGATGGCCCAAGTTCAATTTCTCAGCACCCACGTAAAGCCAGATGCATTGAGAGTTTGTTTGCAATGGTAAGAAGGCCTGGTTCGTGTTCTCTGTGTCTCTCTTTCTCTCTCTCATAAATAAATATATACAAATAAATATATCCTAGTGTGTAATTAATTTTTGCACCTCTGTGACCACAGACAGAAGCAATTTAAGAGAACAAAGATTTATTTGGCTCATGGTTTCAAAGGGTTTCAGTCCATCATGGCAGGGAAGGTGTGGCAAGGCAGCTCAGTTCATCATGGCAGAAGCGTGCACTACAGACTGTTCTCACCACAGTGGACCAGCAATCAGAGAGCAAGATAGGAACCGGGCCAAAGCCATGACCTCCACAAGCTCACCCCAGTAACCTACTTCCTCTAATTAGGCCCCACCTCCTTAAGGCCTCCCAAAATAGCACCACCAGCTGAGGACCAAGCATTCAACACACAGCCTGTAGGAGACCTTTCAAATTCAAAGCATAGCACCCCCAGTATTGTTAACTTCCAAATCTTCACTTTCATCCCTGACTTGTCCTTATTCTCTTTTGCCTTTGGACACCTATCCCTGGACTACCACAGGTATCTCAAACTTAACATATCCAATACAGAAATCACTACCTTCTCCTCAAGCTCTCCTCCTCTGCGGATAGCTGCCATCTCTGCTCCCCACTTATCAAGGGGCACACCAGAGCTCCCTCAACTGCTGACACCATTCGTGCTACTTTAATCCTACCAGGGCAACCAGGATGCCCTATGCCTTAACATAAACACCTTCCTATTTGACAGCTCTGGGAAGTAGGTCCTGGCCTTACCATTCATTTTAAGAAGCATGGGGAGACTGAAGCCGGAAGCCTCCTCCCTGCTGAGTGGCCATCATGATGCTTGAAAGAGCTATGCAGCCTGTTGGGGGAGAAAAGTTAAGAATGGACCTAACCAGCAGCGGACCCTGCCAGCTCTACAGTTGTCCAACCAGGCCAAAGGTATCAACTGGTGCAATGGTGGCATGTCTGTTATGGGGAGAAACAACTGCTCTCTGATTATATTTGAAACCTGATCCATGGGAAGGAATTCTTGCCTGGTACAGAAAACCTAATCAAAAGCCTCATGGCTGGGGAGGTCATAAGCCCTAGGAGGGAAAGTACTGCTGTTGTCTGGCTAGATGGACACGTTATGCCCACCAAACTGCCCTCTAAATACTTGCATTTATGCCCATATATTAATGCTACTCTCACTTTTAGTTAGAGAAGCTTCTCTTTTCAGATGGCAGTGACCACTAGGATGACTCAAAAGTTGCCATAGTGCTGAGAAATGACAGTGAAGCGTTCAGTACTGAGCCATGTCTGTCAGACTCCGCAAAGCTCAGAAACCACTGTGGAAGAGGTGGCAGAAAGAATGTGAGAGCCAAAGGAAGGGGAAGAATATTAACAATACTGTCTTCTAGACACAAAGTGGCCTTGACATTCATGACCTCACAGTGGCTGATTCTGCCTACATAATACCTGTATAATAGGAAGGAAAAATGATAGCATCAGAACAGGAGAGAAAGTAGTTAGAAAGAAGACAGAATTCAGTGAAGGGGAAAGGAAGAAGGGTGGTGGGAGGGGATTATGATTATGGCAGATTGTCTATATGTATGGAGGTTGTCAATAAAAAATTTAAAGAAAGAATAGGGAAGCTGAAGGTGAGAAATTTGCATAGGATAACAGATTTGAATGCAGATCTAATTTTTCTTTTTGCCTCTTCACAAAGAAAACAAAACCATCAGGAGTTTCTCAACTGGCCCCCTGCCCTTCACTGCCTCCACATTTTCTCTTCATTTCTCATGTCCAGCTCGCTCTCTCTCTTCCCACCTCCCCCTAAGCTGTTCCCATTTGATTCCTGTATTTGTGCCCTCTTAGTTCACCTAGAAGTCACCTAATTCTCATCTCAGGCTTTCCACAGCAGCTCCCATATTTGACATGCTCCCCCCATACCCTGGTCAAACACTGCTATGGACAGAATAGGTGAGCCTATGAGCCTTGGAGTCACACTGCCTAGGTTGGTCACCTTCATCTAACACAGACAACCCCTGACTTACAAAGGTTTAATTCATGACGTTTTGACTTTAGGTTGGTATGGAAGCAATATGCATGACTAGAAACTCTATTTCAGATTTTGAATTTAAACTCTGTCCAGGCTATGTGGATGCAAGACTCTGACGAAGCACCCAGCACACTGTGATGCTAAGCTGTGGTGTTTCATAGGTTAGGTGTGTTAGCTTTTGACTTGAGATGTTTTCTATTCACAGTGGGTTTGTTTGTTGGGATGTAAACCCCATCATAAGTGAAAAGGCATCTGTACATCTTAGCTTTGAAACCTGGGGCATGTCACTTAATGTCTCTAGACCTCAACTGCTTCATAAGAGCTAATAAGATTTTTTGTCCAGAGTGCTATGAACATACCACGAGGTTGTGTGTGGGAAGCATTAGGCTCAGTGCCTTAATAAATCAGAACAGCTCTTCAAGGAAGGGTTATCATTCCATGGACGTGCCTGCCATATATAATCCCCCTCATTCCAAGTGACTCAAGGACTTTCATGGTTCTCAGCCTGTCCTCCTCGCCAGAACACAGGCATGAAGCTGACTGTGGTCACATGAAAGACTGTGGTCACATTAAGAGACCTCAAACCAGAAGCTGCTTTCTGAATTTCTTACTCAGGATGAGGGCTGACGATCCACAGATGTGCAAACTGTCTCACTGGAAAAAAAAAAAAATGGAAACGTTTCTCCCACCAGAGAATTTCCACTTGCTGTCAGATGGTGCCAGTTTCCCTCAGTATTATGGTGAGCACACGTGACGGATGCCAGAGCCTGCCTGGTGCCATTCTCTCTCTCCGGGGCCACCCTGAACCTTTCACCTTAGTAGCTGGAGATACAATCACTGATGGAGATCAACCTGAATTCAGTCTGGGTTCTTCAAGGTTGAAACCAATTCTTCATCTTCTCTACACTTATTTCCATATCTATGGATGAAGATAAAACTACCAGCAAATCTTACTGGAAGACTCAAAGGGGTGACAGTTGTGAAACAGCAGGCTCCTTGCCCATGCTCGAACATTACAGCCTCCATCATGGTCACCATCCTCTGTTCTAGAGCTCTACCGTCCTTTTATACAGTCCTGAACCCAAATACGTGTCTGGATCATAACTGTATATAAGCTTGGAAAAAAGCTCCCGAGGGTTTTTTTTTTTTTTTTTTTTTTTTTTTTTTTTTTTTGCCTCCATTTTCTCAGCATGAAGGGACTGCAGACACCAGAGCTGTGGTGCTGATTGAATGGGTTAATATATGTAGAGTACTGAGAACAGTGCCAGGCACATAGTGAGCACTCAGGACATGTCAGCTTGAGTCAGCAGCATCGGAAATATCATTTGAAGATGTCCAGGAAATGGAAAATTCCTTTGGCTTATCTGCCCAACAAATAGAAGCCCTTCTAGGGACTATAAAAGCTAGTGTTCATTCATATTCATCCCCTCTCTCTCCCCACCCCTCCTGCTTTCATTTGGGCTTGACTTTTTGTCCCATCTACAGTGCTCTGGCCTCCTATGGCCCTTGGGCCCCCAATCAGAGAAGACCAGAAGGGAAACACAATGAGGCCAGCTGTCATGGGGACCCCCACCTATCCAGTGATACTGGAGAATATAAACACTCTCTGAATTCTAGCCCTTGGAAGTCCCAGCTGGAGACAGCTCTCTGCAGAGTCCCGCCATGGGGATCTGACCCATCTCCATGCTGGTACTCTGTACCCACACCTCCTGAGCTCTGTGAAGCCCCTACACACCTCCTCCTCCCTCCCTCTGTCCTGGTTTTGCTCATAAAATACTTCTTTCTCAACCCACATCATCCCTCAAGAGAAACAGCTCCTTCTCTCTGCAGGAGAGGGACAGCTCTCGCCACCTCCTGACACAGCAATCTGACATTTCACCCAAGTGACAGATCAGGCCAGGCAGTTCCACGAAAACCAATAATCCCGTTGTTAAAAATCTCTGATACTATACTTAACATCCCATTTGGAAAAAAACAACTTTTCTCTGTGATGTGTTAATGCTCAAAGATGCTGACCAAAATAAACTTGGGATATTGTGTTGGGGTAGCAATAAAATTTCTAATTATAAAGAATTGAAAACAATGCATTTATATTACTCCTAAAAATGAATTAAGTCTCAACAATCCATGGGCCAATGTCACGAGTATCCAGGGCCTTCCTTATGTGCTTCACAGTGGTTTGCAAACCACATTGCCCATCCCCACAGTGAAGAACACAATTTACATTTTGTGCCAGCTCACACATGCTTGCATATGGAAACATGAAATGAAAGATTCATGAAACAATACTCAACCTTCCTGAGGGCAATGCACTCTGACAGATCACGTGCTCTATTCTAATTTTCATGGGGTGCATGACTTGCTAAATTGATTTCATGACCCTCTAGTGAGTGATGACCCACAGTTGTATAAAAAGAACAATAGATGCAGAGGCGCTGAAGAAAGCTCTTCCAGAATGGGGCTACAGTATGGCATAAGAGCTTGGGCTGCCAGGCTTTGGAGTCGTGGAATACAGGAACATGGCCCAGAATCACCTACCACTCAGGAGGAT
Source organism: Orientallactaga sibirica (assembly GCA_036365145.1). Classification (NCBI taxonomy): domain Eukaryota; kingdom Metazoa; phylum Chordata; class Mammalia; order Rodentia; family Dipodidae; genus Orientallactaga; species Orientallactaga sibirica. The sequence goes on along the minus strand of JAEOAD010000794.1, from coordinate 304,132 downwards.
GGCATAAGGGAAGTGGAGGGAGGCCAGTGTCCACTGCTTGGTGTGAAGTCCAGCTCTCCTCTCTGGGAGCCAGATGACCTTGGTCAAGAAGCCATCACCATGTCCCAAGGCCAAGATGAATTAGGATGCTCTGTAAATGGCATTCCAGTTCTGGGAAGGTCCAGGCTGAGTCTGCATGCTAACTAGCCAGCTCTACACAAGGATGATGGGGAAGCTCCCCACACTTCGCAACAGTCCCAGAGGCACAGTTGGAAAGGAATCTCTGAGAGACACATAGGAAGGAGCCCCACAGTGCGTCCTCCAGACCCTCCCCCACACATAGGGCAAGGTGTCACCCCAAGTGGCCCAGAAGGAGTATAAGGGCTCACAGCTGTATCCTTCCTGAGACTCCTCTTTGATGACGGAAGCGGCCTTGTTCCAGGCCAGGCCACTTCCCGAGAGCAGCCCGCAGCTAATGCCCTCTTCATGTCTTGTTTTACTTTGTTTTCAACAGGGTCTACATAACCCAGACTTTGCCTTAAATTTGTGATCCTGCCTCTTAGGCTCCCAATGCTAAGATTACATAAATATACCTCCACACCTGGCAAATCTGTGGAGTGTGTGTGTGTGTGTGTGTGTGTGTGTGTGTGTGTTGTGTATGTGTGTTTCTGGGAATCAAACCCAGGGCCTTGTGCATGCTAGGCAAGAAATCAACCACTACATCCCCAGGCCCCCACTGTTTCAGTTCTGAGGGGAACATCCCAGCTCAGGCTGTGGAACCAGCTTTGGCCCCTATTACAACTCTGCACCAAGGCTCAACTTCTCCCTTTCCTGCCTCTCTTGGTGCCTTAACGGTGTTGTTCCCAAGAGCTATGCTCCCATAAGCCACCTGCATGCGATCATCATCTTGCAAAACAAGACAGCAATGGCACTGGCCAGCGCAGCATGAGGAAAACTAAGAGAGCACGGTGTCCAGCAGCCCTTTTCAGAATGTCCAGATCTTTTCAGAGCTGATGTGCACTGGCATGCCCCATCTCACTGAACCCAATAGCACCCTGGGAGGCAGACTCTATGCCATTATCTTCATTTCACAGATGAGATTAAAATTAAACAATGCCCAAGAGTCTGCATGTGATCAGTGAAGGAACTGAGGTCTGAACACAAGCTCTTGACCAGTATGTCACAAGACCTCATCCATGCCCCATCACGATTCTGCGGTCGCACTTGCAACAGTGTCTTACACAAACTCCCTTGCAGGTCTGTCTCCTCCTGGAGCTTTTTGTCCTCCAGAGTGGGGCACTGTGTTCTTTCCTCTCATCTCACACTCTGAAGGCAGTGCCAAGTGCTTGGTGGTAACTGGTGATAGAACTCAATAGTAATGATGGTAGTATGCAATGTACTACACCCGTAGCTCTTCCCTTGACGTACAGCATCTCATCTGGCCCCACCATTTTCCCTGTGAGGACAGTACTACTATTAACAAATATGAGCATCAAACACTCACCTATGGTCTGCTATGGATTCAAGTATTTCAGGAAACACACACTAGACTGTTGTGTGTTTTACAGAGCTGAGCAATCTCAAGGGGCACATTGAAATTGGTGTAGTAGGTTCCAAAACTGTTCCAAATTATTTACAACTTCTCCCAGCAAGATGTGGAAAATGGGCTGGAGAGGTGGCTTAGCAGTTGCCTGTGAAGTCTAAGGACCCTGGTTCAATTCTCCAGGTCCCATGTAAGCTAGATGCACATGGAGTTCCTTTGCAGTGGCTAGAGGCCCTGCGTGCCCACACTCTACCTCTCTCTCTCTCTCTCTCTCTCTCTCTCTCTCTCTCTCTCTCTCCCCTCTCTCTCTAATAAATAAATAAAAATAAATCTTAAAAAAAAGATTCTTTAAAAAAAAAGAGGTAGAACATAGTCTCTCTTCTATTTTCTTCTTGAAGGAGTAAGCTTGCATTTTGTTTCTGCTGACAGACTACAGAAGAAGCCCCACAGCCATTTCTGAGCGTAGGCTCTGCTCACCGGGAATATACCCACAACCACATGATCAAGCTTGGGCTGACCTGCCAGAAGATGGGAGATGGCCTAGGGAAAGTCCCCCATGTCCCAGACATCCCAGCTGAGGCCCCAACATATTAGTGGGCCCAGCCAAGAGCCTACAGATCACCCAGCTGAGCCCAGTCCAAGTTACTGACCCACAGAATCATTTTAAGCCACTGAGCTCTAAGGGTATTCATTCTGTAACAATAAGTCATTGACTTGTTATGCTCCAAAGATTTATGGGGGGGCGGTCTTCTGTATGAGAAATTAACAAAAGAGCCAAGGAACCTCAACTCAGGCAGTGGTGTTTAGGATGTCCACAGGTAAGAATTCCAGTTGACTGGAAACCCAGAAATTGTTAATAAGAACCAAATTGTTCTAACAGCTTAAGACAAGAAGAGTGCTGCCTTATTTCACTTAGTAACACACTTGCTTGCCCTTCCTCAAAAGTACAATTGTGCGCTCAACAAGATAAAGAGGTATAAAGTTCCCCCCTTTGTGTTGCTGGTCAAATGGGAAATGAAGTTGGGCATATCAGCCCAAAGGAAATGAAAGGACACCACTGCTCTAGAGGCTGGGGAAAGGTTTGTTGTGCTCATCAAAACCTGTTTCCTTTTGCTCTCTACGCAGAGCTGGCCAACATTTCCCTCCACCCCTTGTGGCTAGTGGGTCCTGCTCCTGATTTCTGACCAACAGAGTGTGAGCAGAAGGAACAGACATCCCTTCCACACCAAAGTGGTCATGAAATGAATGTGCTTTCTCGCTGTCCTTCTTTGCCATCCACTGGCCCAGTGAGAGGACTCTGAAGCCCTGCGTGACCATGTAGAAGATCGCCTGGTCAGGGACACCTGTACTGGTCTCTGATGCAAATGAGACACAAAGGTTCTGTTAAACCACAGAGACTTTGGGGCTTATCTGTTACAGCAGCTTTAAGAGATTCCCACTAACACCTACGACTAATATAGAATTTTTAAAAATATTTTAGTTCTAAAAATAGTTTGTGAGCTCCAGTTTTCCTAGTATCAACAGAGCTAAATTATTGGGTGGGAACTTCTCAGAATGCCCTGGCTTCCATACTGTACAGTTTGCAACTGATGGGTAACACTGAAACAGGAAGCAGATGTCCCCCCTCACCCCAAGAAGGCAAACGGCAGCATTCTTCAATGTGTGACTCCAGAAGGTGCCTGTCTCCCATACAGATGTCACTTCTGTATGCAAAGCTAAAAAGTCCCAGCCAAAACTTCCCAGTCCTCAGGGTCTAGGAACCCGATGTGGTGGCATGAGCCTACATCCCCAGGTACTCTGGAGGCTGAGTCAGGAAGATTGTGTGCTGGCATGCACTAGTGAGACTCCATCTCAATAAACAAAATCAAATGCAGTCTTCTAAGGTGAAATGACCACTTGGAAGCTGTCTGCAGGCGACACAATGAATGAGAAGAGTCAGGATAACAAAGATCAGACTCTATCCCCAAGAGAGAGCAATTGAAAGAGCACCTCCAAAGGGGCCATAGGACAGCCACAGAGCTCAGCTAAACAGAAGGTCAAGGCAATGAAAAGAAGGAAGGGCCTGGCCTCCCTGCCAGGGGAAGAAAAGTAAAAGCTTCATGGAAAAGGTAAGCCAGGTGGCCTGGTGACAGTCCTACCTGCTGAACACGCCCAGTTTTCACAAGCCTCAAATCTATTTGGAGGGGTATTTGTTTTCTTTTTATATTTTATTTATTTGCAAACAGAGCGATACAGATAGAAAGAGACAGTATGGGCACACCAGGTCCTCTAGCCACTGCAAACAAACTCCAGATGCATAAGCCACTTTGTGCATCTGGCTTTACATGGGTTCTGGGGAATAGAACCCTGGTCGTTAGGCTTTGCAGGCAGATACCTTAACTGCTAATTCATCTCTCCAGCCCCTACTTGGAGGTTTTGACAAGACAATGACGCCTGTGACCTTATGGGTCGACAGTGGCGAAGAGGTGTATTCGCTCTCCATGCTTCCAAGAGTTGTGGCCAGCCAGGTGCCATGTTGGCAAAGAAACTTTTTTAAAACTGAGCTGCTTGGAGGCCCCAAAACAAGGAACAATCACAAGAGAGGAACCAGCCCCAGGGTGGGAGACAGCCGAGGTAGGCAGTCATGAGGGCTCTGGCCACAATAGTCTTGTACAGGGAAGGGCATGGAGGATGGTGAGATCAGGTGCAGCCTGAGCAGTTTAGTGCAACCCTGTCTCAAATAAACACAACAAAACAAACATAAATCACCCACAAAAAACACAGGAAACTGGGTGAGATTCTTCCCCGTGAGTTGTTGGTCAGTGAGACTCCCCCCACAGAAAAACAATACAAGCTATTGCCAATACTTGTGGTTGCCTACCTGAACTAGATGGTAAGATACTATGGCTAAAACTACAACAAGCTTTGGATGCAGAACTCTGAGAAATCAAACTGGAACTGAGCTGGAAGCCTCCTCCCTGCTGGCTAGATGTCAACAGTGCTGGAAAGTGTTGTGGAGATTTTGGGGAAGAAAATTCATCAACAGTCTTACCCAGCAGTGGACCCTATAAAGCTACCCAACTAACCAGCCAGGCAAGAAATGCTTACTGGTATAATCATGCCATGACCATTATAGGGGCGACCAACTACTTTCTGATTGGATTTGAGGCCCGCTCCTCAGGAGGAAATTCATATCTGGCACCAAGAACCTAGTCAAAAGTCTATGACTGGGATGGTTTGTAAGGCCTAGAAGTAAAGCTACTACTTATATGACTAAATGGATATGTTGTGCCCATCAAAATGCCCTCTAAATATTTATGTTTACACGGATACCTTAATGATGTACTCAGTTTTGGTTAGAAAAGCTTCTCTTTTCAGATGGCAGTGACCACTGGGTAGACTCAAAACTCGCCAAAGTTCTGAAAAGAAGTGAATGTTGAGTGTGCTCAGCACTAAAATGAGATATCTCTATAATGCCCTATAAGGCTTAGAGAACACTGCAGGAAAGGAGTGGAAAGAATGTAAGATCCAGAGGGTGGGGAGAAGTACGTTGGAACACTGTCTTCTGAATACATGGCGTTCATGACTTCACAGTGACTGTCATGACCTGGACCCTGCACAAGCCCTGCACAATACCGGGTCCATCAGCACTCTACCGCGGATGGTGGAGGTGGAAAAAAAAGGCATTGAGGCAGAAGAGGCACTAGTTGAAAGGAAGTTAAGTGGAAGAGGGATGGTGGATGGAGGACAAGAAAGGCTAACAGGAGGGGGTTGTGATCAAAATACATCATGCACATATATGAAAATTGTCAATAAAAAGGTTTTTGGAAAAAAAAGAATTAATCCAACAGAGCTTGTTCAATTACTTATCTGGTCAAGAGAGCATTCCCTCACCTAAAAACATTTTAAGGAGGTGAGCAAAATAACTATCCCGCTGATAATGACATACCACGCCCCCTCAGAAGCCTTCCTTCAGTGTGGTTGCCTACAGGTTCTCACTGCTGAGCCTGCCTGCTTTCTGAGCCCTAACTCAAACGCGTAACTTTTCCTTTCTCCTTCCTATTTCTTCTTTGGATGTCAGCTGAAATCCTAAGCATGCCTTCCCTGACACTCTGGAATGTTTTCTCAATAAATCCCCTTTGCTTTATTCACAAATTATATACATACATATGTATAAATTTATATTTACATAAATAACTTATATAAATATCAAAGTTCCCACTCACTGCATTGTCTAAACACCAAAGACCAATACAGAGGACAGGGGTCCTTCGGTGTAGGGCTATTCATGAAAATAACCACTCTTTCTATCATAACTGCACCCTCCACCTCACCCATGCCTTTGCCAGTTTTTCAGCACAAAAAAGCTAAAACAAGCCTGGCATGGTGGCATACGCCTTTAATCCCAGCACTTGGGAGGCAGAGGTAGGAGAATCACTGTGAGTTCAAGGCCACCTTGAGACTCCATAGTGAATTCCAGGTTAACCTGGATTAGAGTGTGAAACCTACTTCAAAAAAAAAAAAATAATAATAATAATAATAATAATAATAATAGTCCACTTGAAGGGTAAAGGAACTCAGACTGAAACGGAGAAATAAATCCCAGCACTTAGGAAGTAGAGGCAGACAGATGAGGAGTTCAAGGTCACCCTCAGCTGCTTAGTGAGTTGGAGACCTGCCAGAGGTACATGCAAAACTGCTTTAAGAAAAAAAAAAAAAGTAAAGAAAAAATGAAATAATCAAAAATCTGTTTAAAGTTGAAACATGATCAACACATTTTCAAAATGAGGTAAGCAGATGTGACCACTGCAGACTTCAACTTTCTAAGGCTTCCCACAGATGCAAGCATTACCAGGTAGGAGGAGTTTCCCAGAAAGCACGGGGCTCGGCCCTGCTCATGTCACCTCTTTTACCTCTGCTAAGTCATTCCCTCTTAGCTCCATGGTCAGTTGCAGCTAATGCTTCTGACCACAGCATGCCCTGCGTGTCCATTCCTGCATTGTCCAAGCAGGAATGTTCATATCCCCTAGCAAGATTATAAACTCAGGCCGGGCGTGGTGGCACACACCTTTAATCCCAGCACTCGGGAGGCAGAGGTGGGAGGATCGCCATGAGTTCGAGGCTACCCTGAGAATACAGAGTGAATTCCAGGTCAGTCTGAGCTAGAGTGAGACTCTACCTTGAAAAACCAAAAAAAAATTATAAACTCAGAAAGGCCCAGGACTATGCCCAGCCAAGAACTAAGCTCCTGCCACCGAGGAACTGCTTCCTCAATGTCAGCCAAGATGCTGAGGGAACTGCTGACATGCCCAATAAACTAGCTCCTGTTATTACTGCCTTTTACCTGTGAAACTCCAAGGGTTAAGTCATTTGCTCAAGGTCCATAGTTAGAAATCAAGGTTTAAACCAAAGCCTTTTCTGTCTCCCAAGCAGACTTGTCACCACAGACCAGCATGTGCTCAATCGGCACGTGCTGCTGGATAAATGACATCAACAGAGACGAGGAAGGCGTGGGAGGATTCCTTTCAGAGGGAAAATAATTTCTGTGGTCCTCGAGCCAAAGGATGCAATGAAGAGATATCCCTATTGTTAGAACGACAAAAATAACCTAGTAACCACCTCCTAAAACAAGACAGCCCACCACATGACTGACGTGCAATTCCAAGTGTCTCTTAGACACAAGGGCCCTTACATGCTCCCGTGACATGCCCCTGCTGATCCTCAGTCACCGTTTCTGCTTCTCCCACCTGACCTCCAGCTCCATAAGCCCGGGCTCCCAGGATCTGAGTCACAGCCACGGTTATTTCCAAAGGCACCTCATGTTCATCCTAAACATTTGGCTACTTCACTCCCCCACACATACCCTGCTTTAAAACGACGACAACAATCACTTCCTAGTGATCTGCTGCCTTCTGAGTTCCAAACCCTGGGATGTGACAATGTGACCTTCATCTCCCGCCAGCTCCTCCCTCGCACATCCTCCTTCCTGTTCTCTCTCCTCCATGTCTCCACATGTACTATCCTCTACCCAGCCCCCCCCCTGCCCCCGTCACTGCGGGAACTCCTACTCCTGTGGTAAGACTGTTCCCAAATATCACCTCCCCTGTGGCATCGTCTCTGCTCCTCCCAGAAGAGTAGTGATGCCATACAAAGGGTTTTTACATCATGGCAGAGCACTTTTCACTGTGTATCAGAAGTGACCGAATGCCATTCTTCCTTCCAAAGATCAGGAGAGTCTGCAAGGGCCCTATTCAAAGTCCCTACTGCCACCTGGCATTATACCTGGTATTTGTTCTGTCTGTTTATTGTTCTCCTACTAGAGTATAAGATTCCACAAAGGCAGGAACTGTGTTGTTCACTGCTTTGCTTCCAGTGCCTAGCATGGCACCTCATACATGGTAGGCACTCAAATATGTACTGGATAAAGGGGCAGATGGACAGATGGATGGGGAATGAGTGCATGGAACAATGACGTGGTGGATGAGTGGAGGATAATGGGTAACCACTACCTACTAAGGATCGTATTTTACCTGCCCCCAAGCAACAAAATCATGGAGAGAGAGACCCAGGATTTTAAATGAGTCGTGAATGGGGGTGCATGCCTGAAATGCTAGCATTCAGGAGACATGAGACTGAAGCAGGATGCTCACAAGTTCGAGCCCAGACTCCACGACATAAGAAGACACTATCTCAAAATAGCGGGGGGGCTTGGGAGATGGCTTTCTAGATAAAGCACTTGCCAAGAAAGCACAAAAACCTAAGTGTCCATATAAAAGCTAGGCATGGCAACATGTGCCTGCACTTCCAGAGCCAGGCAGGGAGAGACAGGAGAGTCCCTGGGGTTTGCTAGCTAGCCAGTCTAGCCAAATTGGTGATCTCTAGATTCAGTGTGAGACCTTGTCACTGAGGAAGATGACATCAACCTGTGGCCTCCACACGCATGTGCACAGCAATGCATGCACACTTGCATACACACACATGCACCCACACCCATATAAAAATGTATATAGCAGCTGGAGAGATGGTTTAGTGGTTAAGGTACTTGCCTGCAAAGCCTAAGGACCCATGTTCAATTCCCCAGAACCCATGTAAACTAAATGTACAAAGTGACACATGCACACAAGGTGGCACACATGTCTGTCATTTGTTTTCAGTGGCTAACAATCAGCAGTGGCATGCCAATTCTCATTCCCACTCTCTCTCCCCCACCCATAAATTTAAAAAACTGCATATACACATGCATATACACCACACACATGCACACAAGATAAAATAATTTTTTAAATGTGTTAAAGTCCTTAAATGAAGTCTGTTTGATTCCCAGGCCTGAACGCTCACATGCAGTCTGATAATGCTTTCTTGAAGCCCTGAGGATCATCTTTCAGCAGCATTCAAGGTGAAAGATAGAAAACAAAGGAAAAGTTAGAATTCCCTCAGGAACATGGTTACTGTTGAACTACCAAAGTTGCATCTTGAACCAGCCAATTTCCTCCTACTTATCAAAAAAGACAAGATCAGCCAGGTGGTGGCACAAGCCTTTAATCCCAGCACTCAGGAGGCAGAGGTAGGTGGATCGCTATGAGTTCGAGGCCACCCTAAGACTACATAGTGAATTCCAGGTCAGCCTGGGCTAGAGTGAGACCGTTCCTCAAAAAACCAATAAATAAATAAATAAACAAGATCAAAATCCTTATGGCCAGAAGTCCACCTTGACTTAGTAGGACAATTTCCTACAGGTAGGTTACAGAAGGGGGAGGAGGCAGGTAGCAAGGAGCAGCAAACAAACCGGACAGAGAACAATTAAACGGTAACAAGGGTGATGATTAAAAAGATCGACACTTCTTGGGCTAGAGACAGTGGACTTCCTGCACAAGCATGTGGGCCTGAGGGGGGCCTGAGACTGCTGGAGTCCAAATCTCATGTAAACTCCAGATCCCATGTAAAACAGATGGACATGGCCACACACATCTGTAACCTCCGCCCCTCAGAGGAGCAAAGACGCAAGCCCTGTAAGCAAGCTCCAGAATCAGTAAAAAGGAGACTGGTTCAAAGCCAAGGCCAGGCGGAAGAGTGATGGGAAGAGACACCCAACATTCCACTCTGGCCACTGCAGACGAATGACTGCTGCCACGGTGAGGGCACGGGTGCTGCAAGGGCACATACACGTGCATACATGACACACACACTCCAGATTATACTTGCGCACACAAGCACAAATTTAAAAAGACTGACACTTCTGAGTAAGAGCCACTGTGTCTACCAGAGCCTGCCCTGGCTGTGCCTTTCAACCCTCCAGAATGCGGAGCTTCCTTCCCACACAAACATTTCTGGGGAAAACCCTGTAATTCTCCTTCCCGAGTCCCAAGAGGAAGAACTAGTACAACATCAGACCTGCGCCCAAAACAGGACCAGACTCAACATTAGGCAAAAGCGGAAAATGCTTACATATATACATACCATCCATACACACCATACGTACATACCATACATACATACACACCATACATACTATACATGTATGTCTACATACATACACACACAGAGCTGGCTTAAAGGTAGAAACGATGTGCTTATGCTCTCATAAAGAAACCTTGATGGCTATTTCCTACGTGTCCCCATCTGCATTAGGCGTTGAAGGCAGGTTAACCCAACCTGAAACTTTCTCCCTAATGAAGTCAGAGATGGAAAGAGAGCTGACAAAGGGTCTTTCACATGATTCACCGCTGTTTATTGTGAAGCTACTTAAAACTTAACTTCGGAATGGAAGAAGACATTGTGTAAGCCAAAGGACTGACATGATGTATCCAGGGTAAGGAAGTATTTGGACGGCAGTGCAACTAATCTTATGCTCCTGGCACTGGCTTTGAGCTCACCAGTGCCCTCACAAAAGTGCTCTGCTCCGGCTTTTTATTTATTTGCCAGTCTGTTGGCTCCAACTGGCTCTCCCATCTCTGAGTGTCCGACCGTCCAGCTTCAGGGCACCCACCTCAAAGTGCAGCCCCTGTATAAACAGAAAGTCAGCTTGGTCTGAGTTACTAAGAGCAGAGGGAGCTCTCTGGCTGTCACACTCTGGAAGAGGCTGCTGTTCAGGACTGCCATTCTCCGCTGACTTCTGAGGCACAAGCAGAAACTCGGGGCTTCTTCAAGGTTGTCACAAATATAATGGAATGTCTTTAGTAGCTGGTATATTAGCAATTTTATATTTTATATATATAAGCCTTTTTTTTTTTTTTTTTTTTTAGCCCTAGGTCTTGACAACTCAGTGTTTATGCAGTTACCTCATGAAATGGAAAGTTGGAATTTGGGCTTTTTAATTCCCAAACCAAAATCTGCCCAACTCCTTTCTCCAACCATTACATAGGTTATCACTTCATGATATATTTTTATAACACCTAGTCAATATATTTAAAGTACCTAACAAAAGTGGAATTAAATCTTGGTGCAATTCTTTATGGAAAGTTTTGTCTCACTACACTCGAAGCTCCATGACACCAGGAGTCTTCTCAATAGCATTCAGACTGTTCTATCATCTAAAATAGTTCCACACACATAGAACTGAATAAGTGAATACTTAGTGGAGGGAGGGAAGGAGGGAGAGAGGGAGGGAAGGAAGGAAGGAAGGAGGGAGGGAGAGAGGGAAGGAGGGAGAGAGGGAGGGAAGGAAGGAAGGAAGGAGGGAGGGAGGGAGGGAGGGAAGGAAGGGATGTTTGGATAAGAGGAAAAATGGATGTATGTGGTGGAAAGACAAATTTCCTATCAGATTTTCAAGCAGCCATCACACCTCCAAACATCATTTGTAAACACTATGGATATAATGGTCTCTATTAAAGAGGCCAATATTCTATCTATGGGAAATCACATAATTTCAACTGGAGAGATTAGATGGATGAAGTCAGTGAATCTGTGGTGGTGCGTCAAGTCTGTAATAAGGTGCCTAACCTTTGAAGGTGTCATCCCAGGATGTTGACCTTCTCGGCCAATCCCCTTGCTCACCATAAACAAGCTGGAATGCCCAGTCAAAAGACCAGACATGGCCGGGCGTGGTGGCGCACGCCTTTAATCCCAGCACTTGGGAGACAGAGGTAGGAGGATCACCGACAGTTCGAGGCCACCCTGAGACTACATAGTTAATTCCAGGTCAGCCTGGACCAGAGTGAGACCCTACCTCGCAAAACAAAAAAAACAAAAACAAAAACAAAAAAACCAGACATGGATTCCAAATCATACTCAGTAATTTAGCTCTCTGTGGCTGAAAAGTATCACAAGGAGATGCATACTCCCAAAACACAACATACTGGGCTGGACAGATGGCTCAGTGGCTAACGTGTTTGCCTGCAAACCCCTAATGACCCAAGTTCAGTTCCTCAGTACCACACATAAAGCCAGGTGCACAGTGGCAAATGAGTCTGGAGTTCATTTGCAGAGTGTAGCAGACAGCTTCAGGTTCGCTGAGATGAACTTCCAGACCAGGCACAGTTATGGAGGAAGGGATATTATTTATTGAAACTTACAGATCCAGGGGAAGTTCCATAATGGCAGAAGAAGCTGGCCTGCCTGCACAGGGCCAAGCAGAGAGAGAAAAGACCACCAGCCACACAGCACAGCACAGCACACTTTAGGAACTCCTACTAGGCACACTTTGCATATCTTTACAATGGAATCTCAAACCCACCACCACTCCTTAAGAACCGCCCAGTGACATTGCCTCTAGCAATGCAGATGCAAACTATAAACTAATAAAACACTGAATATATTGGGAGCCATATAGTCAAACTACCACACAGGGCTGGAGGCTCTGGTGCAACCATATTCTCTGTCTGTCTCTCTTCTCTCTATCTCTCTGTGCTTGCAAATAAATAAATTAAAAAGTGTTTAAAATATAGAATGCACTTATCTCTTCTAATATATATGTGCATGTGTATGGTGGGGAGGGAGAGAGGGACAGAGACAGAGAGGGCAGAGAGGGAAAGAGAGACCCCCAATAGCAATAGTGTACCTAAGTTCTTTTTCAATACTCAGTTCATCTTTTGACCAGTTGCTTTCTCTTACACAGTTTTCTTTATCCACATGGATGCATTCTATACATGCTGCAACTGGTTCCAGGCAGTGTCTGGAGTATCACTAGTAGTGGAAATAATGCATTTTTAAGTTAGTTTCTTAGAACCTGGACATCCTATCAAGTAGATCTCCAAAGTCCTATCTTCCATATTTACTTGGGAAGGAAGGCCCTCTGATGCTTGGTGACAAAGCTTCAGGCTGGCTTCCCTTGAGGGCTCTACAGCTCAAAATGAATTTGTCATTGCCTCTTCAACAAATAAGCCTTCCTTCTAAAGCCTACCACTAACCTGTTCACTGATTTCTCACTTCAATTGGAACACTGAGCCTGAAATCCTATTTCAGGTGAAAAAAAGAAAAGAGCCATGCTGAACACAAAGTCATACAGCATCTCCAACTTTTACCCCCATGGAGACCCCAGGGCAGATCCCAGTCAGAAAAAAACAAAAAAACTTCAATAAAAGTGAGTTGAGGTTGACTCATGGGCCTTTAGGATGTACTTCTTGGAAAGTATAACAAGGCAGGCAGTCTCTATTAATTTACAGCCTGCCTTGGTGAATCTTTTTCAATGGCCCTCTTCCTTGAGTCTACTGAGACATTCCACCTGAACTGCACAGTGTCATATTATGAGGTCATAGGGAAAACTATGCCCAAACTCCAAATAGCTTCTGATTCATCTTACCCTATCTTACCATGCTTGGGATAGACCCCGGGACCTGACACTAAACAAGTGCCCTGCCCTGGCATTGATTCACATTGTATTTGTTTTAAAAAAAAGAAAAAGGCAAATATTCTAATCAGCATGTTTTAACTATACACTAAATTGAGCTCATATTCTATGAGGTTGGTATTGATGGAAATATGGGTGGTTGGGTTCATGAAAGCTTAGGGTTTATTTTGTTTAACTCAACCAGAAAGTTAGAAGGGGAAAAAAACATGTTCTCAAATCTACACAGGAAAGGGGAAAGCTTTAGTAATTATATTCATCAATTCTAGCCTCTCATAATCAGAAGATTAGTGCCACTTTTGGGGGGGGGCTTGTTTATTTTATTTTATTTTTTGAGAGTCCATGGCAAGTTCAGGTCTTTCTCAGAAGAAAAGCTGGTGCTAACCAAGATGGGCTCTTGAGTCCAGACGGTGAACTGTGCACTTGCTGGGATTACCCAATGTCTGCAGAGAAACACACCTAAGAAAGCCCATCGAAGCACATGAAACATGCACAGTCATTTCTTAAGTTCCAGAATTCACTCTGGCCCACACTGCCACATTTCCCTACCACTAATCAAGACATGCTAATCATATCATGCAGAGCCTTCCATGCTGTGACTGCTTCTCTTGACTTCCTCATTACTTCTCCCCATCACCTCATAAAGCAGACCCTGTTACTCCCATTCTACCTGTAAGGAGAGCAAGGCTATAATGGGGAGGGTCACAGCGGGCAGATAGTAGATGAGAGTCCAGTTCTGCCTAACTTCAGCCTCTGTGCTTTAAAATCCAGATCCGAACATTTTATTGCTTCTCTACTTCTACTGAAGTGACTTCCTTTATAAGAAAACAAAAACGGTTTTCTCTCGTTTTCTCTCTGTCAAACTATAGAATCTTCTTTGGAAAAAAAATTGTGTACTACCCAAATGCCTTGTGTCAAGTCAATTATGGTTAAAACACAAATGCAGGTTCTGGGCTTCTCTAAAGAATGAAAGTGCTGGGCTGGATAAATGGCTTAGCAGTTAAGGTGCTTGCCTGCAAAGCCTAAGGACCCATGTTCTACTCTCCAGGTCCCATGTAAACCAGACACGCAAGCATGCAAGGTTGCACATGCACACAAGGTGGCACACACATCTGGAGGTCAACTGCAGTGGCTGGAGGCCCTATAGGGCCAAATTCTCCCCCCTCACTCTCCCTCTCTCTCTCTCTTGCTCTTTTATAAAAAAATAAAGGCCAGTCTTTGGGTTTACCTCAAGAAAAAAAAGAATGAAAGTGCTGAGGCTGGACAGATGGCTCAGTGGTTAAGGCATTTGCCTGCAAAGCCTAACAACCTGGGTTTGATTCCCCAGTACCCATGTAAAGCCAGATGCACAGAGTGGCACATGTAGTTAGAGTTCATTTGCAGCAGCTAGAGGCCCTGGCACACCCATTTTCTTTGTCTCTCTCCTCTCTATTTCTCTCTTCTTGCAGATAAATAAATAATGGGGCCATCTTCTAATTCAGAATTCAGGCAATTTCACAAGAGGAATCCTCAGCTCCAGTACCTTATTGTTAAACTATCTTACAGAAAGAAGAGAGAGAGGTGAAGAAGCTATGTGGCAGGTAACCTGCCCTGTAGCAGTTTTAAAAGTGGGAGGGGGCTGGAGAAATGGCTTTGTGGTTAAGGCACTTGCAAAGCCGAAGGACCCAGGTTCTATATCCCCAGTACCCATGTAAACCAGATATATGAGGCGGCACATGCATCTGGAGTTCGTCTGCAGTGGCCCTGGCATGCCCATTCTCTCTCTCTATCTGCCTCTCTCGCTCTAGTAAATAAATAAAATAAAACTTTTTAGGAAGAAAATCTGTTTTCCTGCAAGTTCCCCTGAGCATATAAAAGCCCTTCGGTCTGTGGAAGCTCCATCTTCCTCCCAGCCCGCACCAGTACCAGCACCCCAATTTCTATGACAGCCTAGTGGAACATGGGGGCAGCTTGCAAGGGCTTCCTGGCCTTAAGATCCACCCACACATACCTCCCACCCCAGAGTGGCAGAGATTCTAGCCAATCTCTGCCTCTACTTTTGAAATGAAAACACCCCTCCCCCCCCCCCATAACTTGGCTACCTGAAATCAACACTCTATCCTCCTGCTCCCTTGTAGCAAGGTGTGGCTATGAGCTAATGTTCTATGGAACAGAACTTCCCCTGGTGGCACTGAGCATGTGTCTTGACCTTCCTCCCGCTCTTCCTGCTTGCTGCTGGCTGACAGGAGGAGGTGACTGGAGAGTCAGGCTTCTTTTTGGACTCTGCCATGAGGATGGCTCACTAGGGATGCAGAAGGCTGAAGCTCAACAGAAGACCCAGGGTTCTGAACCACTGGCTTGGGTGAGAAAATAAAACCTGTATATTCTATTTAAATGTGGGCCTGATTTTTTTTTCATTAGATATGGACATACTTAGTATGTAAACAACACATGTTCGTACCATCCTTTCCCTCCTCCCTGCCCCTTTTCTGAAGAGGCCTTCCTCTTTGGGGATGCAGGTCAACCCCATGGGGATTGTGGGTCATACATTATGAGGGGGAGAGGTAATGTTTCTGTGCAAAATGTCCCAACTTGTGGCTCTAACAATCTTTCCGCCCCCCACCCCTTCCGCAAAATTGTGGGCCTGCTTTTTAAGTAAATTCACTTTAAGAGGAAATATCAGGTACCATAAATAATCAGATAATAAAGAGCTCTTCTCAGATTCCAGGATTCATCCCAGGCAAGGCTGAACAACAAGGTTAAACTTCCTCCCTTCCTTCCTCAATGCACTTCATCCTAAATATATCTACTTCAGGGACCAATCTACCCTCCGCTCTCTCTTGTCTTCCCCACTCCACCCAAATGGAATTTATTATCAAAACAGTGACACCTAGGTGGTCACAGATCTGGGGGAGAGGTGGAAAAAAGAAAGATGATTTTAGAATCTCTCTTACCCTTCTCTCTCCCTCTCTCTCTCTCTCTCTCTCTCTCTCCCTCCCTCCCTCCACCCCCTTTCCTTTCTGTCATGTTTGGGATGGAACCCAGGGGCTCACAGTGGTAGAGTAAGCTCCTTAGCTACAGCTCCAGACCTCCCCACTCTTATCTCCAAAGTGGTCACATCATTCTGGGAAATTCACTTCTGATTTTTTTTTTTTTCTCGTTATGTAGAAACTTCCTAGGCTTTGAATAAAGGGATCTCCTATCCCATATGTGCTCTCCTCTGCACATTTCAAAGTAGTTTTCTGAGCGTCAATAACAGCAGTTCTGTGCACAGGACTACCAGGGGGAAAGTGTTTAAAGAATCATTCTTGCCAGACGTGGTGGCACACACCTTTAATCCCAGTTCTGTGCACAGGACTACCAGGGGAAAAGTGTTTAAAGAATCATTCTTGCCAGACGTGGTGGCACACACCTTTAATCCCAGCACTCAGGAGGAGGATTGCTGTGAATTAGAGGCCACCCTGAAACTACATATTGAATTCCAGATTAGTTTGAGCTAGATTGAAACCCTACCTAAAAAAAAAAAAAAAGAATCATTCCTGACTTCAGCCAGAGCCAAAAATAGAAACCAGTTCATGGAAGTCAAAGGTAACCTCGCAGAAGAGCTGACACATTCTGACACCAAAGTCACCATTAGTTTGAGAGGGTCAGGCAAAGCTCTAGCAAACAATCCAAATGGTTTGTACCAGAGGCCTAACTTGTTACCATTTAGAGAAACATGGGGAGTCCTCTGGTGTGGTGTGTGTAACTGTGGTTCACAATTTTGGTAAGGGAGGCTGAGAATGTCTGGAAAGTTCCCCCACCTCACTGCATATCTCACATGAAAGCCTGCATCTCAGAGGGCAGCAGGGCCATATAAGGGGCCAGTATTTTGCACAAGGATGTCTCCACTCACCCTGGAGAGTAGCCAGGCAGCAACAAAGCCTTCTGTGAGCACTAAGCCACATTTCAGGCTGCTCTGCACCCAAATGCTTCCTCCTCTAGATTTAAGCCCAAGGGGAGGGGAGGTAGTACTAAGGGGAGGAGAAAGAAAGAAGAAAAATGAACAAAGGTGAGAGGAGGAAGGGAAGGAAGAGGAGGAGAAAAAAGAAAAGAGAGAGATGATAGGAAAGAAAAGTCATTTCTCATCCAAATCAGCCACACTTCACCTAAACATACAAAAGAAAGAAAACACAAACCAAAGCCTGCAAATTCAAGTGACTACAGAGGGCGGAAGTGGGTAAAGAAGGCCAGGGTGAATGGGCAGAGACATAAAGATGAACATGTGCCCTGTCTGCAAAAACAAATGTGCTTGGTTCCAAATGACTGCTCCAATATGAAAGTGGGATCATTTCTCAGCAGAGTTGAAGCTGGAAATTCATGTGTGTGTGTGAGCAAAATCTCCCAATTGTAAATGTTGACATTAAATTCACAAATTATGACATTCTAAAGGGTTAAATAAGTCTGCAGTTATGCTGATTTTGAAAAGCCAATTTAAAACTCATCTCATCCCCCCTCCCTTCAGGTGCTGGGGTTGACTCCAGGCTATGTCTCATATGCTAAGCAAGCCCTCTACCTCTGAGCTCCATCCCCAGCCCACAACTTGTCTTGGAGACATTAGCCCACAGACAATTGAAGCCACCAAATCCCTGATTAGAATCAAGGCTCTCCAGCCAGATGCAAGAACTCAGGTAACCAATCATTTGGAAATTTCCTGTGCCTACCTAGAAGTTAGAAAGGACAACTTCAAGCAGGTTCTGAGGGCACCCCATCTGGAAACGTGTCTCTCAGAGGGGGGAGGTAAGGGCACTCCATCTGGAACCACCTCTTTCAGAGAAGCAGGAGGCCCAGGGGAAACCACGGTTGCTTTTCTAGGGGATGGGCCATCTGCAGAGGAGGCAGCCACCTGCAGAGACCTGTGCAACGCCAGTAAAGAGACAAAACCTCACAGTGAGATGAGGCAAAGCAATAAGCAGAGAAGGAGCTGGAAAAGAGAAAGAAGAAAGAAAGAAAGAAAGAAAGAAAGAAAGAAAGAAAGAAAGAAAGAAAGAAAGAGGGAGGGAGGGAGGGAGGGAGGGAGGGAGGAAGGAAGGAAGGAAGGAAGGAAGGAAGGAAGGAAGGAAGGAAGGAAGGAAGGAAGGGGAAGGAAGGAAGGGGGAGGGAGGAAGGAAGAGAGAGGGAGGGAGGGAGGGAGGAGGGAAAGAAAGAAGAAAGGGAGGGACGGAGGAAGAAAGAGCGAGAAAGAAAGGAAAAGAAAGAGGATTTCCCAGAAATGGTCCCTGAAGAGACTTCGCTAAGCAGGGCTGCCCATGCCAGGAGAGGTTAGGGGAGGGACCGTTTACAATCTGTCAGTTCTAGAAACTGAAACCCATGGATGTTGATCTGTAACAGTTAGGACCTCCTAGCTCCACCAGCCTTTCCTGGATGGAACGTCACTGCCCCAAATGCCCCCCCCCCACACACACACCCTTAAAAGCCCCTTTTAAGAGGTGAGGAATTCCTAGCCTGGAAGGTCACTCTGACAAGTCAGGATTGCTTCACTCTACCTAACTCTGGTCACTTCTACCGAGTCTGTTTTGCCCTCTCTTCCCACTAGCAGCACCACCAGAGCCCAGAGCCTACCTTGACACTGGAATCCCTGCTTCCCGAAGCCCCTGCAAAGCACAAGGAGAAAAGTCAGTCTGAGGGGGTCCAGACACCTGCTAGTTCCCACACAGAGTCGCCCCCCCTCTTCCTGACCCTTCACCCTAGGTGTAACCTTCCAGCCACAGGAGGGTGTCCAAGAATCTTCCACCTTGAGGTGAGTAGGTAGAAGCTCCGAGATAACCCCCCTCCCACCTCTTGTCGCCCCTGCAGAAAAGAGGAGGTTGCGACCACCAGGTGGCGGGTTGCGGGGGTGCATTTCCGTCGAGGTGGGGGCGGAAGGCCGGCTAGAGATCTGCCCAAAGAGATGCCCCGAGTACCCTCGGGGAAAGAATAAAGAGACGCATCTAGAGGGACGATGAGGGGGGCTAGAGGGCGGGGGGGGGGCAAGGTGGCGGAAGTGGGAAAGGACGCTGCACGCCTGGAGGGACAGGGGAAGAGGGGACCCGCAGTGATGTGAACGCGAGGAAGGGGGAGTGGAACAGAGGACCAAGGACCTCGAGGAGGCGCAATAAGCGCTAACACACGGCGCTGCCCCGGAGATGCAGAGGGGGGAAGGATGTCCCATGTCCATGCCCGCGACACCCAGGATGCTGTCCCGTAAAGAAGGGGTGGGAGTCAGGGCACCTCCAGCCCGAAAGAAGGCAGAAAGATAGGGAAGCCCAGGCGGCAAGGCGCCCGAGGTGCTGCCCTGCCAAGGAGGGACAGATGCCCCGCGCTCGGAACCAGTATCCGCGGCGTGCCCCTGGGCGCTCGGGAAGCGGCTGAGTGCGAGAGGGCAAGGGGCGCCAAGGAGAACCGGGCGCTTGGCAGCGCAGCTCCGGGGCAGAGGGCAAGCATTCTCAGGGGCAAGGATCCCGCGGGGTGACGGTCCCCTGGGGTGAGGGTCCCCTGGGGCGAGGGTCTCCTGGGAGTTCAGTCGGGATGGGGATGAGGGTCCCCCGGGAATCCTTTTGGGGTAAGCGTCCCCCCGGCGCGAAGGTTCGCCCCCAGGCTGCGCCCTCGGGGACAGCAGGTGCCCCGCGCGCGCTCTCACCAGATGAAGTCGGTGCAGTGGCTGCAGAAGGTGGGCTGCTTGAAGAAGCGGGCGGTGAATTTGTGGTTCTTCACCTCGTGCACGTTCTTCTGGCGGAGGGCGCCTTTGCGGGCGAAGCGCACGGTGCTCTCCTCGCCCTCACTCGGCGGCGGCCCCGCAGCCGGGTCAGCCATCTTGCAGCGCGGGGAGCCGGGGAGCCGAAGCCCGCGAGGTGCCTGCCCCGGGGCTGCGGGACGCCGGGCGGCTGCGGGCCCGGGGAGGCGCGGGAAGGCCGCGGGCGCTTCCCCTGCGCCGGCTCTGGGCGGCCGCCGCGCGCCGAGCTGGGCTGTCACTCGCCCAGCTGCTGCCGCGGGTCCAGCTGCGCTTGGCACCGCTGGCCCCAGCTGCGGGGGAGGGAGGCGGAGCTCCGGGACGGCCCCGCCTCCCTCATTTGCATCGCGTCCAGGCCCCGCCCCGCGCTGCCAGCTGCTTTACATATTGGCACCCTCTCCACCACCCCCCAACCCCGGCGGCCGCCCGCCGGCCTCCCCGCGAAGTGCAGTGCGCTCTCCGCAGCGCTGCGGCGCCCGCCCCGCCGCCTGCCGGGGACCGCAGCCGGAGCAGGGCAGGGCAGAGCCTCGCGCCCCCCCACCCCGCACCCGGCCCTCAGCTCCCGGGTGCGTGAAGGAGATGAGCGCCTCGGGTGCCCCCGCGAGGACCAAGAGCGGAAGGACCTCCTCCAGGGCTCTGGGACGAGGATGAGGGTGGAAGGGTGGGAGCCACAAATTTCACCCTGGCCTCTGCAGAGACTGCTACCCATCACCTCCCCCGATATCCATCCCATTGGTCATTCTGCACGCGTCTCCTAGAGGGATGGGCTTTCCGCTGTCACTCATCCGGAAAGGCCTGTGGCTTCACACACTTAGACACACACCCAGACACGCGTTCTGCAGAGGTAGAGGAGGAGCAAGCGTGTGTGTGTGTGTGTGTGTGTGTGTGTGTGTGTGTGTGTGTGTCTAACTCCACCACGAAGATGACCCCTGTCTGCTTGCCCAAGCATTTAGAAGAAAATTCCCTCCACAGTAACTCAGTTTTCCCTATTATAAAAAGGGGCAGATGAACAGAGAATTTTAAAGGCCTGGGAAGATGGCTCAGCGGTTAAAGGTACTTGCTTGCAAAGCCTGATTATGCAGGTGCGATTCCCCAATACTCATGTAAAGCCAGACACACAAAGTGTTGCATGTGTCTGGGTTTCCTTTGCAGTGGCAGGAGGCCCTACCATGTGTGTTCTCTCTCTCTTTCTCTCTCTCTCCCCTTGCAAATAATTTTTTAAAGAACTTTAATAGAGCCTTATTTCCCCAAATTTTATTCATGTTTGTCTCATCTTCACAAATTCTGGTCATAATAGTGCATCTAAAATAAAATGTCTACCTGGTTGGAGACACCTGAGTTTGGATAGCAGAAGGTATTTATTTATATTGTTAAAAAATCTCTCCAGGTGTAGTGATCTGCCCCAGGCAGGTGACACTGAGACCTGCTTTGATTTGTCAAGAGATTAGCAAACGTTAAAGATGTTCAAGACACATGAATATTCAGGGAACAGTCTCAGGTGCAACCTGAAGGATGGAATGGTAATGAAGAGGACAACAATTGTCCTGATTTGTCTCCATGCAGTTTAAGGCCCTGCCCATACACTGCAGGCACCTAACAGCTCCTACCCTTGTCATGCCCTACATCTAGGAATGAAGGAGCACCTTACCAAGCTCAGTGCCTGACACTTCCTAAAAGCCCAGTCATCACTGGTTGAAGGAGTCAATGAGGGGGAAACTGACACAGGCACACTTGATGAGTGACGGGGTCGGGGGAGTGTCACTAAGTGAATGAAAGCTAGCTGTACCAGTGACCAGGTAAGTGTCCAAAAAGAATAAACACCAAGTGCTTGGTGAGTGTCAAGCGTGTGCCCTGTCTTATTCAGTCCCAACAACAACCTTATACAGGTTGGGCAAGTTCCGCTATGGATGAGGAGTGCTTAAGATATCCACTCAAAGTCCCACTGCTATGGGATGGTGGTCAGGGTGTTCTAACTACAAAGCACACTGGTGACAGAGTTTACGTCAGTAGTGGTGGAGCTTGAGTCCTACTCTAACAATGTTTCCTGGAAGCTACTGAGTGGTGAGGCATTGCAGGTACCAACCATGGGTGAGCGATATCCGTAATAATAGAATGTCCTTCCCCTACATAGTAATTCAAAGGTAAAGAGGGAAAAAAATAGCGTTCACTTTTAAGGTTGACATGTTTGGGAAACTGGATGTGCCTGTCTATTCTTAGTCTTTTAAGAGGCCTCCCAGGGAAGCTTGGGAAAACATCCCAGGAGACTTTGCTGCTGAAGTAGATTTCCTTTGAACCTGTGAGCTGGAAGCTCACAGCCCACATCCTGCCTTTTGAACAAGTGCCCTGGATGACTTTGGTCTGTGACAACAAATAGTACCTCATGGTGTCTGGGCTGAGGGATGCAAGGGCTGGTGGATTTTGAAAAGCCAGTCAGTTCCTGGAGGGTCTACAGCATGTGAGGATGGAGAATAGGGTTCCCTATAGGTCATAGGTCAAGCTGTGGCCTTTGGATACCGTTTTTTAGCCAGTCCAGTGATTTTATTTTGTTTTGTTCTCTCTCTCACACACACACACACAGAGAGAGAGAGAGAGAGAGTTGTAGAATTTTATCTAAATGTCCAGATTCTACATTTTCTAGGGGGAAAAAAGAAACGAACAAATGGAGCCTGCATTGCTGAACTCATCCATTCATTTGTTCATTCATTCAACAAAATTCCACTGTACATTTACAATGTGCTGTTCCCAACACTGCTCAATAAAGGAGTCCCTGCCCTCTTGGAGTTTATAGTGTAATGAAAGAGGGTGATAGCGAATCTATACTAGGTGGCATGGAGATCTGTCCTGTGAAGAAAATAGCAGCATTATAAAGAACAAAGAATGGGGACTGCAGAGATGGCTCAACAGTTAAGGCACTTGCCTGCAAAGCCTAACAACACAGGTACCCACATAAAGCCAGATGCACAAAGTGATGCATGCACCTGGAGTCTGTTTGCAGTGGCTAGAGGCTTCAACACATACACACACACACACACACACACACACACACACACACACCTTGCAAACAAATAAATAAATATTAAAAGAAAAAAAAAGAATGAAGAATGGCAATGCCCAAGGAAAGCCTTTGCAGTCAGGGACATCTGAGCTAAGGCCCAACTAAAGTGAAGGGGTAAGCCATGGACCTGAGTGGAGGTAGACGATTCTAAACAAAGAGCAAATGCAAAGGAACTGGGACAGGAACGAGCTCATCATGCTGGGAAAGCAGTGAGGATGTCTCTGTGCCTACAAAGGACAGAGAAGTGGGAGCAGTTATACGATGAGGTCAGGAAGTAGGAGGGCCTCTCCTGCAGGACCTTGTGAATGTGGTAAGGAGTTTGAGTTTCAGTTTGGGAGTGGATGAAAGCCACTAGAGTGTAACAAGCATAGAAATGGCCCACTACAATAGGTTCCTCTTAAAAATTACCCTGAGTAGCACATGGGAAATGGTTGTAAAAGAGAAAGGGTAAAAGCAGAGAGAATAGAAGGAGTTTCTGTGAGATGCGCAAGGATGAGGATAGCATGGTGTGGCTGAAGAGCAGTGGCTCCCTGTAGGCTGGCATGGGCCCTACAGGTCCAGAACCCTATGTAAAACAATGAATGTTGGCTACTTGAAAGATTCCAGGCACAAGGAGGAGGCAACTTGCTCTGGATAGAAATGGAGCCAAGGTGTCTTCAACCCAGACTTCACACTGGCTGAATACACGCTTATAGTTCTCAACGGTAAAAATTCTAAATCAATATGTCATCAGGGCCATACTCCCACTGGAGGAGTTGGAAAAGATTTCCAGCTTCTGGTAGCTGCTTCCATTCTGAGGCTTCCTTGGTGCTGTGATTTGAATGTAATACACACCCCCATAGGCTCATGTATTTGAATGCTTGGTCCCCAGTAAAGTGGTGCTGTTTGTGAAGGTTGTAGACCCTTTAAGAGGTGGAGCCTTGCTGGAGGAAGGGATCACTGGGGGTGGCCCCACAAGCTGTTTGTTCTCTGCTTCCTGATTCTGGAACAATGTGATACTAGCATCCCACTTCAGCCTGTCATGCCTTCTCCGCCATGATTGAGTATACCCCTGGAACTGTAAGCTGAGTTAAACCCTTTTCCTTCCATAAGTTGCTTTTCCAGTTGGGTATTTGTTCACAGCAATGAGAGTAACTGGTACATTTGCCTTGTGAATATATCACTCCCATCTGCGTCTGTCTTTACGTTACCTTCTCATCAGTGTGTGCACCTTCTCCTCTTCCATCTGACCAATGGCCCCAACATCTCTCGTACAAGGACATTGGATTTGGGGGCCCACTCCAGTAATGGGATGATGTCTTTATCTCAAGATCTGCAAGTTACGTCTGCAAACACCCTTTTGCCAAATCAGAAAAGAGAGGTTCCAGGACTTGTGACATGAGCATATCTCTAGGAGAAACACCAAACCACCGCATTGCCTAACACTAGGCAAGTCACTTCCTCCTTTCTCTCTGTGCCCTCTGTAAAGCAGCGTTCACACTAGGGATGTTCTTGAATACAGTGGATGCCAGCCGCAGGTGCTGGTGAGCATTTGGAATCGGGACACTCTGAACTAGATAGTGGTGGGCATAACTATATAATTATCACCCAAAATCTCCAGCATGAAAAAGTGCAGAACATCTCATAATTTCTATCTTCATTGCATGTTGAAATTATAATATTTTGATATATTAATAAATTGTAGGGCTGGATGGGATGGCTTAGTGGTTAAGGTGCTTGCCTGCAAAGCCTAAGGACCATGTTGGACTCCCCAGATCTTACGTAAGCCAGACACACAAGGTGATGCAAGCACTCAAGGTTGCACATGTGCACAAGGTGGTACAGGCGTTTGGAGTTCGAATGCAGTGGCTGGAGGCCCTGGTGTGCCAATTCTCTCTCTTTCTCTCATAAAAAATTACAAAAAAAACTGGGCGTGGTGGCCCATGCTTTTAATCCCAGCACTTGGAAGGCAGAGGTAGGAGGATCACCATGAGTTCAAGGCCACCCTGACACTACAGAGTGAATTCCAGGTCAGCCTGGGCCAGAGCGAGACCCTACCTTGAAAAACCAAAAAAAAAAAAAATTAATTGTATAAGTTTGATATAATAAAATTTATCTCTAAAAGTAATTTTGACTGTTTACTTTTAGTATTTTACAATGTGGCTCCTAGAAAATGTAAAATATATATGTGGATCCTACTGTTTCTTTGCACAACTCTTTTTTTTTTAATTTTTTTATTATTTTTTATTTATTTTTGGAGAGAGAGATAGAGAGGGAGAGGGAGACAGAAATGGGCCCGCCAGCAGTCTCTCAGCTGCTGTGAACGAAATCCAGATGCGTATGCCCGCTTGTGGGCAAGTGCGGCATTGCATCCTTGCCTCACTTTTGCATCTGGCTAAACGTGGGACCTGGAGATTGGAACCGCTGCACATTGGAACCAGCATTCTTAGGCTTAGCATGCAGGCGCCTTAGCCGCTAAGCCATTTCTCCAACCCTGCACAACTCTGTTTTAAGCTAATTTTTGTTTTTGTTTTTTTTGTTGTTGTTGTTGTTTTATGTTTTTTTGTTTTGTTTGGTTTAGTTTGGTTTGGTTTTTCGAGGTAGGATTTCACTCTAGCTGACCTGGAATTCACTATGTAGTCTCAGGGTAGCCTCAAACTCACAGCAATCCTCCTATCTCTGCTTCCCAAGTGATCCGATTAAAGGTGTGCACCACCTTTAAAGCTGGAAAAGCTAATTTTGAAATGTATAATAACTAAGCTTCCCAATCTCAGGTAGCATCAGCAATGGGTGTGTTATGGTTTTGATAGTAATATACCTCCCTCCCCATCAGCTCAGGTGTTTGAATATTTGGTCCCCAGATGGTGGTGCTGACTGGGAAAGTCTTGGGACCTTTAGGAGATGGAGTCTTGCTGGAGGAAGTGGGTGAGTTGGAGCCAGGCTTAAGGTTTTAGACCTCAGCCTTACTTCCTGTTTACTCTCTACTTTCTTTTTTTTTATGAGAGCAAGAGCAAGAGTAAGCAAGTGAGAGAGAAAGAGAGAGAACTGGTGCTCCAAGGCCTCCAGTCACTGCAATCGAACTCCGGAGGCATGTGCCACTTTATATGCATGTGCAACCTTTTGCATGCATCACCTTGTGCGTCTGGCTTACCTGGGATCTGGGGAGTCAAACATTGGTCCTTAGGCTTCTCAGACAACAACCTTAACTGCTAAGCCATCTCTCCAGCCCTGCCCTCTACTTTCTGATTGAAGGCAATGTGACCAGCTCTGCTTCAAGATCCTGCTGCCATGCCTTTCCAGCTACAGTGGAACATTGAACCAAAATAAGCTCTTTCCTTCCATAAGCTCTTAATTGTCAGGTATTTGCTTATAGCAGTGAGTAAAGTAACTAAGCCACCAGGTTGCAGGACAGGAAGCTGAGGTGTACACTTTCAAGATTCCTACTCACTTGGTAGTAAATTGGTGCTGACTGTCAACTGCAAGCTCACCCAGGGTATGGGAGTTTGATTCAGGTGTCCCCCATAAACTTAGGAATTCTGAATGCCATGTCCCCAGCTGATGGCAATTTGGGACTTAACACTTCCTGGAGACAGTGTATTGTTGGGGGTGGGCTTATGGGTGTTATAGCCAGCTTCCTCTTGCCAGTGTTGGGCACACACTCCTGTTGCTGTTGTCCATCTGATGCTGGCAAGGAGGTGATGTCCACCCTCTGCTTATGCCATTGTTTTCCCCTGCCATCATGGAGCTTCCCCTTGAGTGTTTAAGCCAAAATAAACCTGTTTTTACACCACGAGCTGCTCTTGGTCAGGTGTTTTCTGCCAGCAATGTGAACCTGACTGCAACACAGGGCTTTGGGCAGGGAAGTTGGCTCCTCTATGTGTAGGCCTCCCCACTGGCTGCATGGAATTCCTCGCAGCATGGTGTCTACACTCCAAGTGTCAGCACCCCCAAGGATGACAACTAGAGGGTTTCACTTGCTGACCTAGAAGCTGGAACACTGGCATTTCTGACATATGCCATTGGTCAAATAGTCATAAGCCCATATTTAAGAAAAGACACCACTTCTAAATGGAAGAGAAGCCAAGACTTAGGGGTCACACAGAAGAAGCTCAATTAATGTTTTCTGAATTAATAAGATTTCAAACTTCCATTTGACATGTTAGGAAGCAGAAACTCGAAAATGTTAAGCGATTTTCAAGGTCACTCACAGGCATGTCTGACCATTTGATATTGCAATGTCATCTGCAAAGTCCACCCCAAAGTGGGGCTGGGGAAATTGCTCAGTGGTTAGAGGTGCTTGCTTGTAAATCCTGCTGGCCTGGGTTTAATTCCCCAGATATCCACCTAAAGCTAGATGGGAATTTGTTTGCAGCAGGAAGAGATCCTGGTGCATGTATGTGTGTGTGCACACACACACGGTTGGGTGGGGGGGGGAGAAGTAATTGTTTACTCACCAAACGATCTCACAGTGTTTTAGATAAATTTATTATTTTATGTTGGGCCACATTCATGGCTATCTTGGATATTCCTGCCAGGCAAAAATAACTGCTGATTACAATCTAAAGCCAGTATTAAGCAACAGGAAAGTGTTACCCACTCAAATGGAAAAAAATAAACCAAAAGAAACTTCCAGAGAATGACCAGAGGTGGTCCTACTAAACAGTAACACTAAAATAACAGTATTTTTAAAGATATTTATTCATTCATTTATGTATTTATTTGTGGGGGGCATGCAGTGCCACAGCACATGTGTGGAGGTCAGGAAGCTTTGATGTTCATCCTTGCCATTCCCCCTCATTTGAGGTAGGGATTCTTTGGATCTCAATGTGATGTTAAAACAACAGTCCTATCTGGCCATGGTGGCACACACCTTTAATCCCAGCATGTGGGAGGTAGAGGTGAGAGGATCACCATGAGTTTGAGGACCCCCTGAGACTACATAGTGAATTTCAGGTCAGCTTGGGTTAGAGTGAGGCCTTAACTCAAAAGAAAAAAGAAGGAAGGAAGGAAGGAAGGAAGGAAGGAAGGAAGGAAGGAAGGAAGGAAGGAAGGGCTGGAGAGATGGCTTAGTGGTTAAGATGCTTGCCTGCAAAGCCTAAGGACCCAGGTTCGACTCTGCAAAACCCATGTGAACCAGATGCACAAGGTGACACATGTGTACAAGGTCACACATGCACACAAGATGACACACATGTAAAGCCAGATGTGCAAAGTTGCATATGCATCTGGCATTTGTTTGCAGTGGCAAAAGACTCTAGTATGCCCATACACATACACACATATACATGCAAATAAATAGATAAATAAATAATATTTAAAACAATAGTCTTAAAGATGTTCAGAGAACGAAAGAAAGGTGTAGATAAAGCCAACAAAACAACATGTGGATAAAAATGAAAATATCGATAAAGAGATCAAAAACCTAAAATTAGCCAGGCGTGGTGGTGCACGCCTTTAATTCCAGCACTCAGGAGGCAGAGGTAGAAGGATTGCCATGAGTTCGAGGCCACCCTAAGACTACATAGTTAATTCCAGGTCAGCCTGGACCAGAATGAGACCCTACCACAAAAAAAAAAAAGAAAAAAGAAAAAAAAAAGAAAAGAAATTCTAAATTGGGCAAGGTGGCACACGCCTTTAATCTCAGCACTCTGGAGGCAGCGGTAGGAGGATCACTATGATTTCGAGGCCACCCTAAGATTACATAGTGAATTTCAGGTCAGTCTGGGCTAGAACGAGACCCTACCTTGAAAAACCACAAAAGAAAGAATGAAAGAAAGGAAGGAAGAAAGAAAGAGAGAGAGAGAGAGAGGGAGGGAGGAAGGAAGGAAGGAAAGAAAAGAAAAGAAAAGAAATGCTAGAGCTGAATAATACAGTAACAAAAATGGAAAATCCACTAAAGAAATTCAAGGGCAAATGTGATCAGAAAGAAAAACCTCCAGAAATTTCACCATAGGACAGCTGAAGTTACTGAATCTGAGGAACAGAAAGAAAAATGATTGCAGTGAATGGAATCTGTGGGACCTATGTGCCATCCTCAAGCAAACCAACATGACACACTGTGGGAGGCGGGTATCTGATGGAGAAGGAATTGTTTGAGAGACTGACAAAACAGTGGTCAGAAGCTTCCCAAATTTGATGGAAGACATTGATCATAAAAATCCAAGCTCATGGGCTGGAGAAATGGCTTAGAAGTTAAGGAGCTTACCTGCAAAGCCAAAGTACCTATGTTCAATTCCCCAGGACCCACGTAAGCAAGATGCACAAGGTGGCACATGCATTTGGAGTTCATTTGCAGTGACTGGAGGCCCCAGCATGCCCATTTTCTCTATATATGTCTCTCTTTCTCTCTGCTTATTTCTCTCAAATAAATAAATAAATTTTTAAAAAAAGAAAAGGTAACATGCACCCATGCATGTATAAAAAAAAATCCAAGCTCAGAGTCAGTCCCCAGACAGTTAGCTTGTCTAGTGCCAGAAGATGCTACATGAGCAACTGGGGGAAAATGACCAGCATCTGTCCAAGCAACTTATGGTCTAAGCTTCTCAGCAGCAAACAACCTGACATGATGCTCTCACAAGTGCAATAGTAGCACACAGCCATGGTGGGTAACCAACTGCTTTTGATTTGGCTAACGGATCCACTGGAACTGGAAAACAAGTCAGAACCATATCCTAAAAACAAGCCCACTCTCCAACATCAAGGTCCCACCAATCGTGGGCTACAAGAGGGCCTACACCTATTAAATTCTCTTTAAAATAATAGTTATCCCATTTATCTGGTGCTGACCTCTCTCTCCGTCGGAGAATTTGCTTCTCTTTTTCAGATGGACACAGAACCTGAAGAGATAATCAGCCCGTCACACCTCACCAGGGCCCCAGCTGAAACCATCGAGTAATTGGGGAAATGAGCAAGAGTGCTGCTTTCTTGGTGAACCTGGTATCAGCACAGGGGTGAAGGAGATAGACACAGAGAGCACTCAACTCCTACCAAACCAAAGGTCCAGAGGCACAGAGGCTCCCAAGACTTCATCACTGAAGTAGACCTAAAATGAACCCAACATGGCTCAGGGAAATTTGTGAAGAGAGGGCGGAATGATTGTTAGAGCCACAAGCTGGGACATTATGCACAGAGACATTGCCTCTCCCCCATAACTGATGGCTACCCCACATGCAGGACCCACATTCCCCAACAAGGAGGGTCCCTTTGGAGGGGAAAGGACAAGAAGGAGGCTAACGATGGTACCAACATGACTGTATACACACTATCTACATAACTAATAAAAAATAAAATAAGTCAAAAAATTCAAGCTCAACAAATTACAAGTAAGATTAAGTCAAAGAAATCCATATTAAGATACATTATAACCAGACTATTCAACCACAGAGAAGCTGGGGGTATAACTTAGTGCATGTCCGGCATGTACGAAGCCCTGGATTCAATCCTCAGTCCCACAAAACATAAAAATAAGCAGGCAAAGGTAAAGAAAGACTCCTGAAAGCATGACAGAGACAGAAGTATTCATCACACACAAGGGATCTTCAATGAGATTCTTTACAAATTTCTCTTTAGAAAGTTTGAGGGAAGGCTGGAGAGATGGCTCGGCACTCAAGCGTGCTTTATGCACAAGCATGAGGGCCTGAGGGATCCTGAGGGAGCCCAAGCTCAAATACCCAGAACCCCATGTTCAAAGTGGTCATGAGAGCCTATAACCCCTGTGTTGGGCTTTGCTAGTAACAGGCTGGACCGGTGAGGAGGCTGGCCTGAACTATTGGACATGGCCAGGGGCCCTGGGCTATGGGGTCGCAGCTGGCCCTCTGTCAGGGGTCCCTGGCGACGGTGATTGCCTTCCCTATGTTGTAGGGTGCAGTGAGCTGTCATCGCCCAGAGTGGGCAAAACTGGCAAGGCGCTCCCCCCAACCCCAAAAGCTCTGACCATTCCATAAGTCAGACTTTGCCCCTCACGGTTCCTGACCTGTGGCTAGCTGCCCAAGAGACCCTCATGTGACTAAAGTCACGTAGACTTCTCACCCCACAGTTCTGAAGTCACAGCCTCCTGTTAATCTCTTCCGTCCTTCCCCCTACCTACCCTTATCCTTCCCCCATAGCTTTGAAGTTACTAGTCCTTCCTCTATCTAGATAACAGCCCATAAACTATGCATCCGATTGCCATACAGTGTGTACGTGCCGTCTCAACCTTCCTCAAGTGTTTATAAACCCACCCACCCTTTCAATAAACGAGTGCTGTCCACCAGACGGTCTACCGGGTGCTCATTGCCCCGTCATGTGGTTCGTATGTTCGAGTCGCACTCATCCGCCCAGCCAGAAAGACCCTTCCAACTGGTCTCTCCTGGGACGTTGGTGGCCAAAGATCCCGGGGAATGGGAACAGCTCGAGACCCACACCCCTGTCCCACAGAGGATAGCCAAGAATCTTTGGAACTCCCCTTTCCCCAGCAAAGTGGTAAGCTCCGAATTCAGTAAGAAACTCTGGCTCAAAGAAGAGTAGCTGAAAGATGGGCTGAAGAGATAGCTCAGCAGTTAAGGCACATGCCTGTGAAGCCTAAGGATCCCAGTTAGATTCTCCAGGTCCCATGTAAGCCAGATGCACATGGTGGCACATGCATCTGGAGTTCGTTTGCAGTAGCTAAAGGCCCTACTGTGCCCATTCTCACACTTTCTCTTTCTTTCCCTCTCTCTGTCTCTAATAAATAGAAATAAATAAATAAATAAGAATGGGTGAAAGAGTGATGGAAGGGGACACCTAACGTTCTGCTGTAGACACCACACACAAGTGCACCCCATCACAAGAGAGCCAACAGGGCACATACATGTATATACACCACATGACATACACATTACACAGAAACACATACAAGAAAAAAATGAAAAGATGAGATGACAGCGGGCTACTATATTCAAAGTGTTGGAAGAAAAAGAGTTACAGACAAGAATCCTATAACTGTCAAAACAGTTCTTCCAAAATGAAAGAGAAATTAATACTAAATGCTAAAGGGCATCAGGCAGCAGGTTGAAATAAAGGACACTGAACAGAAACAAAATGAAGAAATAAAGATGTCAGAAAAACATAAACACATGGGCACTTATAAAAGCTAGTATTAGTCTAATGTTTTGCAGCTCTACTTTCTGTTGTCTGTATTATTTAAGGTATTAAGGTATTATAAGAAAATTATTATTAGCCGGGCATGGTGGCTCACGCCTTTAATCCCAGCACTCAGGAGGCAGAGGTAGGAAAATCACCATGAGTTCGAGGTCATCCTGAGACTACAGAGTGAATTCCAGGTCAGCCTGAACTAGAGTGAAACCCTACATTGAAAAACCAAAATATATATAGATATATATAATTATTAGAGATTTTGGTGGCCTGTATAGCTTATGTAGTGTGGTGTGTATGTATGCACATGCACACCTCCTTGTGCATTCATCAGGGGTCAGAGGAGGAAGAAGTGAGTTATCCTACATTACTCCTCCATCTTCTTTCCTCTCAACAGAGTCTCTCCCTAAACCTGGAGCTCACTGTTTTCCAATCAGACTGGCTTTCCAGGGAGCCCCAATAATCCTCCTTCCCTTGCTCCCTCAGTGCTGGGATTACAGACACATGTAACCATGTCAGGACTTTTCTGTGGTACCGCAGATGCAGCTGAGGTCTTAATGAGGGTCAGCAAGCACTCTTACCCGCGGACCATCTCCCGGCCCCCAAATTCTTAGTTTATGTTTGGGAGCACACAGTGTAATTTTCTGGGGCTTGAGAGATGGCTTAGTGGTTAAAGTGCTTGCCTGCAAAGCCAAAGGACCTTGGTTCAGTTCCCCAGGACCCACATAAGCCAGATGCACAAGGTGGCACATGCTTCTGGAGTTCATTTGCAATGGCTAGAGGCCCTGGAGCACCCATTTTCTTTCCCTCTATCTGCCTCTTTCTCTCTCTCACTCTCTCTTAAATAATAAATAAATAAATAAATAAATAAATAAATAAATAAATAAAAATGTTTTCAAAAGTTGAAAAAAATTAATTTTCTGACATCAGTAACTAAAAGATGTGAAAACAGGTATGTAGGAGCAGAGTTTTGTGTGCTATTGAAGTTAGTCTGGTATGAATTCAAATTAGAATATTCTAACTCTAAAATGTTAAATGTAATCCCCATGGCAACCACAAAGAAAATAATTATAGAATATACACAAAAGAAATGAGAAAGGACTTCTAACATTTCACTACCAGGGAAGAAAAAAAAAACAGCTAAATACAAAAGAAGACAGAACTGCAGAAAATGAGAAGGGAAAACTATAATGCAATAGAAAACAGGTAGCAAAGCGAAAAAAAAAAGTGTCTTCTGGCCCAGTAATTGCTTTAAATGCAAATGAATTAAACACTCCAATCAAAACACTGGAGGAATGGATTTTCTTAAATTAAAAAAAGTGTGACTCAATTACATGCTGTTTACAAGAGACTCACTGTTAAATCCAATATCCAGATAGATTGGACATGAAATGGTGAGAGCAGAGTCTGGAAGAGGCATTTACCATGCCACACAGAGAACTCACAGATGCTAAAACTCAAGCATCCAGTGGTGGCTGAATGTATAAGCAAGTGGAGATACACACACACACACACACACACACACACACACATACATATATCTATAAAACATATATGTCCACTTGCATATATATATCCACTTGCACATACATATTCCACCATATATGTGTATATGTATATATATTATTATATATTTATACATATAATGAAATATTATTCAGCCTTTAAAAGGAAGAAAACTAATAAAATTAAAATAATATTTAGTAAAAAGGGCTGGAGAGATGGCTTAGCAGTTAAGGCATTTGCCTGCTAAGTCAAAGGACCTAGGTGCCATTCCCCAGGATCCACGTAAGCCAGATGCACAAGGTGGTGCATGCATCTGAAGTTCGTTTGCAGTGGCTGGAAGCCCTGGCATGCCCATTCTCTCTCTCTCTCTCCCTCTCAAATAAATAAATAAAAATAAAATAAATATTTAGTAAAAGGAAGAAAACTCAGGGCTGGGGAGATGGCTCAGCACTGAAAAGTACTCCTTGGAAAGCCTGGCAGCCTGGGCTCAGTCCCTAGCACCCATGTAAAGCCAGATGCAAAAAGTAGCACATGCATCTAGGCTTTGTTTGCAGAGCAGGGAAGCTCTGAAGCATCCGTGCACACATGTGTGCACATGAAAATAAATGAAAATATTCAAAAACAGAAAAAAGGACTAGAGAGATGGCTTAGCAGCTAAACCAGACGAACATGGTAGAATATGTGTCTGGAGATCATTTGCAGTGGCTAGAGGACCTGGTGTAACCATTTTTTCTCTCTCTCTGCCTCTCTCTGTCTCTAATAAATAAATAAAAATTAAAAAAGGAAGAAAACCCTAACATCTGCTCTAACATGGATGAACTTTTGGCACACTACATAAAATGAAATAAGTCAGTTACAAAGAGAAAAATGCTTTATGGGTGTTCTTACATGACATATTCAGAGTAATTAAAATCATAGCAACAGAACTTAGAATAGTGTGGCTCCTGATGGTGGGGAATTGGGAGGTATTATTCAGTGAATATAGACTTTGAGGTTTTAAGATAAAAAGTTCTGAAGTTGTATGTAAGTGATGGCTATGTAATACGGTTGTGCTAATATCTAATAACACACTTAAAATTTGCTTGAGTGGAAAACTATATATATCCAAAATTCAAATTGTATAAAAAATGAATTTTGACTGAACACACCATGAACCAGACTAAGCTGCACACTTTGCTCACATCCCTACTAACAATTTCTATGCTACACACAAACAAGGAACCAATGGCATCCAGAACTTAGACAGCCCTTCAAGATTGCATGGGAGACATGGGAACTACCCGCATTAAAGTTGGGTCTTGTGACTCTTAACAGCTTGCAAGTGCTTTCTGACTCAAAAATATCCTTATCTGGTAAAAATGGGGAATTTCTGCATAGGAAAGCCCTACAAAAAAAGTAATCACCACTTTTATTTATTTTTGTTTGTTTATTTTAAAAATATTTTATTTATTTATTTACTTACTTGAGAGAGAGTGAGAGGCAGATAGAGAGAGAGCAAGAATGGGCCTGCCAGGGCCTCTAGCCACTGCAAATGAAATACAGATGCATGTGCCACCTTATGTATCTGGCTTTACATGGGTAATGAGGAATTGAACTCTGGTCCTTAGGTTTTGCAGGCAAGCACCTTAACCACTCCAGCCCCAATTAGCTACTTTAAAAAAATGGGGGCTAGAGAGACAGCTTCCAATTAAGGCACTTGCCTGTGAAGCCTAAGGACGCATGTTTGACTCTACAGATCCCACATAAGCCAGATACACAATGTAACACAAGTCCTCAAGGTCACATATGGT
Source organism: Orientallactaga sibirica (assembly GCA_036365145.1). Lineage (NCBI taxonomy): Eukaryota > Metazoa > Chordata > Mammalia > Rodentia > Dipodidae > Orientallactaga > Orientallactaga sibirica. Next base: position 268,681 of record JAEOAD010000794.1, on the reverse strand, counting down.
CTGGTTTCAATTACAATGTCTGGAGGCCCTGGTGCACCAGTTCTCTCTCTCTCTCTCTCCTCTCTCTCCCCCCCCCACCTCTCTCTCTCTCATAAAAAAAAAAAAAAAAAAGGCCAGTCTCTTGGGTTGGCCTCAAAAAAAATTTTAGGTGCAATATGGTGGCACATATCTTTAATCCCAGCACTTGGGAGGGAGAACTCTGTGTGTTCGAGACCAGTCTTGGTCTACAGAGTGAGTTCCAGGTCAGCCTGGGCTAGAATGAACCCCTACCTTGAATAAACAACAAAAAAATTATATGTCAGTATAATACATACACCTAATTTTTAACATACAGTAGACTGGTTTTACATATGCATACAGCCATGTAACTGCATTAGGTCCCAATACAAAAAAATTCTAGCTCCAAAAACAATGCTCATGTATACTTTCCCAGGAAATAGCACCTCAAAAGAGCACTTCCATCTGACTTCCATTATCACAGATCAGGAAGATTTTTTTCATTTTTTAAATTGTGGTATAATACTGATTACCTGAAATTTAGCATCTTAGGCTGGGTTAAAGTCAGTGGCATGGCACTTGCCTAGCATAGCAAATGCTTTGGATTTGATTGTCAGCAGAAAGAAAGAAAAAAAAAAAGGCAGGGAAGGAGGGAGGAGGAAGGAGAGAAAGAAAGAGAGTGAAAGGAAGGAATGAAGGAAGAAAGAAGCTAGAAAGGAAAGAAGGAAGGAGAGAAGAAAGAAGGAAACAGAAAGACGGGGGTAGGTAAGGAAGTCATTAGGATAGGCTCTTGAAGGATACATTTTACCCCTAGCTGGACTTACGACTTAGTGGTTGAGGCACTTGCCTGTGAGGCCCAAGGACCCAGGTTTGATTTCCCAGGACCCACAAGGTACCCAGGTGCTCAAGATGGTACATGCATCTGGAGTTCATCTGCAGTGGCTAGAGGCCCTGGTGTGCCCATTCTCTCTCTCTCTCTCTCTCTCTCTCTCTCTCTCTCTCTCTCTCTGTCTCTCTCTCTCTCTCTCTCTCTCTCTCTCTGCCTCTCTGTCTCTCTCAAATAAATAAAGATGTATAAAAAACAACAGAAACATTGTCAACCACCTCTGACCTGTTCCTTGAAGTTTTCAGAATAACCTAAAGAAAACTAACTAATGAAGGAGCTTCATTGTGAGACTTGGTGGGATTTAAGGCCGCGCTAAAGCAACACTGGAAGTCATCCCAGAGCCCTTGTCAGGGAAGCAGGATGCGAAGGGCTAGGTCTGAGTGGGGAGTGCTTTCCACTGCTGTTTTCTCCCACGTTGTACACTGTACAGACAGCTGGACTTCGGGGCCAAGGGCAGCAATAATGCTCCCACAGTTAGAATTCCTCCAGGAGAAAACAAAAAAAGGCACTCCTCTTGAGTGCAAAATTAACAGGACGCCAAAAAGAATCAATAAACAAGTTAAACAATATTTAATTGCAATATTTTTTATAAGAGAGAATTAGCACGCCAGGGCCTCCAGCCACTACAATCAAGCTCCAGACATGTGAGCCACCTGGTGCACATGCAAGACCTTGTGCATGTGTCACCTTGTGCATCCGGCTTTTGTGGGATCTGGGGAGTTGAACATGAGTCCTTAGGCTTTGCAGACAAGTGCACTAACTGCTAACCCATCTCTCCAACCCCTCAACCCAATATTTTTTAAAAGCAAAACTAGTGCCAAAGGGGGGTGGGGACATGAAGAGGAAAATACCAGCTTTTTAAGTAAAGATAGTATCTGATGGCCATGGTGAGGGTGAGGTGGTGAGGCTGGGTCATGTGAGGGCAGAGCGGATCCACAAAGATGTGGCTGGGATTAAGTGATCAGAGCCAGCAGGAGGATTTGGGCAGGCTCTTGCTGTGTTCAGTTACCGCTATGCATGCTGCCACCAGGACCATTCCTGCCACTGCAGCTTTTTGCTCTAGGAGAGAATCAGTTGTTTCCTCTCTAGATGGAATGGAATCTGTGACTTCCCTTTTAAGAAGTCTGTCCTGATCCCTGGCACTTAAGTTAGGGGTTCCTCACCTGTCATCCTGAACCAACCTGATCATTGAACTGCTTCATGCTATGTGATCAGTAGAGCCTTGTCTTAACTCAAGCCACTACGACTAAATACTGCAGACTGCATGGTTTAAGAAACAGAGGGCTTGGGAAATGGCTTAGTGGTCAAGATGTTTCCCTGCTAAGCCTAAGGACCCTGGTTCGATTCCCCAGGACCCACATAAACCAGATGCACAAGCAGGGGGCACATGCATCTGGAGTTTGTTTGCAGTGGCTAGAGGCCCTGGTGCACCCATTCTCTCTTTCTTTCTATCTGCCTCTTCCTCTCTCTCTCAAATAAATAAATAATTTTAAAAAAAGAAACAGGCACTTGGAAATAGGGAATGAAGTATCAGTGGAGAAATGCCACTGCCACACATGCATTAAGACCCGAGTACAGCTCCCCAGAACACACATAAAACCCATTAATGATGGCATGTGCCTTTAATCCCAGTATTGAGAAGGCAGAGACAGGAGGATCCCCAAAATTCACTGGCCAGCTAGTCTAGCTAAACTGGTGAGTTCAGGAAGAGACCCTGTCTCAAAAACTAAAATGGAGCAATTGAGGAAGACACCCTGACATTAACCTCTGGCTTCCACATGCATGTGCATACACACACCTGCACACACATGTACACCCCACACACATAAGCATGCACATATATATGCATGCCACACACACACACACACACACACACACACACACACACACACACTAAGCAAGCCCTTCTTATTCCTGCTTCTAATGAGGACGTATCAGTGGTGAGAATATCTGAGGAACAGAAAACAGATTTGGCCATTTCTGTAAGAGGCACCCCAATTCCTGCAGGTTAAAAAGAAATCTTGCCAGGTGTGGTAGTACTTAATCCCAGCACTCAGGAGACAGAAGTAGGAGGATCACTATGAGTTTGAGGCCAGCCTGAGACTACATAGTGAATTCCAGGTCAGCCAGGGCTAAAGTAAGACCCTACCTAAAAAAAAAAAACTATTAAAAAATAGAAATATTTAGGGGGCTGGAGAGATGGCTTAGTGGTTAAATGCTTGCCTGTGAAGCCTAAGGACCCTGGTTCGATGCTTGATTCTCCAGGACCCATGTAAGCCAGATGCACAAGCGGGCACATGCATCTGGAGTTCGTTTGCAGTGGCTGGCAGCCCTGGTGTGCCCATTCTCTCTCTCTACCTGCCTATCTCTCTCTCTCAAATAAATAAATAATAAAATATTTTAAAAAATAGAAATATTTAATAAGACACCTCTTTTGTCCTAAAATTCTTTTCTTTTTTATTTTTTTAATTTTAATTTAATTTTTTTATTTGAGAGGGGGATGGAGAGAAAGAGAGGGAGAGAAAGAGAGAATGGGTGTGCCAGGTCCTTTAGCCACTGCAAACAAACTCCAGACATATGTGCTACCTTGTGCATCTGGCTTACATGGGTCCTGGGGAATCAGACCTGGGTCCTTTAGCTTTGTAGGCAAGCACCTTAACTGTTAATCCATCTCTCCAGCCCCCTGAAGTTCTTGTCTATGTTAGGCCAATCAGTTTAGTCTTTAGCTGGCCAAAAGGAATGTCCATCCAAAAAACTGCTTATAGATGTCCTGGGGAGGGCCAGTTAGCAAATAACCATCTGTGTCAAATGGAGATGCCTAATGCAGATCACCAAAGGGATATGTATACCACACTTTCTTTCCCCTTGGGCTTTATTATACATCCCAGTGTTAGAAGGGTTAGAACAAAACAGGGACTGGAGAGGTGGTTCTGTGGTTAAGGCACTTGCCTATAAAGCCTAAGGGCCCTGGTTCAGTTCCCCAGTACTCCTATAAAGCCAGATGCACAAAGTGACATATGTGTCTAGAGTTTGTTTACAGTGGCTAGACTAGTGCCTAGTCTCTCTCTCTCTCTCTCTCTCTCTCTCTCTCTCTCTCTATATATATATATATATATATATATATATATATATATATATATATGTCACAAATAAATATTTTTTGAAGAAACAAATGTCAAGATATTAATGTATCAAATTTTCTTCCCACTTATTGCAGTGAGTTCCATGTTGCTGGGATGAACTTTCAAACATACAGTTTATGGGAGGAAGGAATTTATTTCAAGTTTACAGATCCAGGGAAAGTTCAATAAATCGCAGAAGAAACTGGCTCCCTTCCACAGATCCAAGCAGAATGAGACCCACCAAACAGCCAACAAACACCGAAAGCAGCAAGCAAAACCCCAGAACTCAAATTCCTCTCTATACACATTTGGGCTGGAATTCAGATCTGCCCCAGTGACATGCCTCCCTCTCCCTCCACAAGAGTCTGCCTGCTAGGGTCCAAAGGTACAAACTCAATTTTAATGAAACGCCTGAGTCTATGGGGGACTACATTCAAATTGCCCCACTGTTCCTTTGGATTCTTCAAAAACCTAAGAATAAAATGATAGCATATGGTGGTGTTTCCATGTGGAATGTCCTTCACAGGCTCGTGTAAGTCAGTGCTTGGTCCCCAGGTGGTGGCACTGTTTGTGAAGTTTGTGGAGCCTTTGGGAGGTAGACTTTTGCTGGAGGTGGCATGTTACTGGGTGTGGCATTGGGATGTCATAGTCCAATCTTGCTTGGGTGCTCTTGATCTTTCTCCTTCCTCCTTGCTGATGTGACGATATAAAGCTGGTTGTCTACTTTTGCCATGTTTTCCATGCTATGATGAAACTTCCTCTAAATTAGAAACTGAATAAACCCTTTTTTTCCATAAGCTGCTTCTGGTCAGGTATTTTGTCCCTGAAATAAGAGAGTAACTGATACATATATTTTTTATTTGAAATAATTATGTTTTGGTTCTACCAGTTTGCAGGCCAGTTAATACATTTACATTTTCAAAAGTTTTTAAAATTATATTAAGCAAGAGTCTTTAACCTCTGAGCCATCTTCCCAGCCTCAAAATTATATTAAAAAGTCACCATTAAGAAATATATCTTGGGGGCTGGAGAGATGGCTTAGTGGTTAAGTGCTTGCCTGTGAAGCCTAGGGACCTTGGTTCAAGGCTCAGTTCCCCAGTACCCACCTAGGCCAGATGCCCACAGTGGCACATGCATCTGAAATTCATTTGCAGTGGCTAGAGGCCCTGGCACACCCATGTTTCTCTCTCTCTCTCTCTCTCTCTCCCCTTTCTGTCTCTAATAAGTAAATAAATAAAAATAAAACCTTTTTTTAAAAAAGAAATGTATGCTGGAAGCTGGGTGTGGTGATGCATGACTTTAGTCTCAGCACTTGGGAGGTAGAGGTAGAAGGATTGTTGTGAGTTCAAGTCCAGCTTGAAACTACATAGTGAATTCCAGGTCAGCCTGGGCTAGAGTGAAACCCTACCTTGAAAAAAACAAAAAGAAAAAAAAAATAGAAATGTATGTTGGGGCTGGGGAGATGGCTTAGCAGTTAAGGCACTTGCCTGCAAAGCCTAAGGACCCAGGTTCAGGACCCACATAAGCCAAATGCACAAGGTGGCACATGCATCTGGAGTTCATTAGCAGTGGCTGGAAGCCCTGGAATAACCACTCTCTCCCTCTCTCTCTCTCTTTCTCTCTCTCCCTCCCTCCCTCCCTCCCTCCCTCCCTTCCTCCCTCTGTCTCGTTCAAATAAATAAATAAAATATTGTTTTAAAAAATAAATGTATGTTCATGCTAGGAAGAGGGCCCAATGAGTAAAGCAATTGCTGTGCAAGCATGACAACCTGAGTTCAGATCCCAGAACCCACATAAAACCTGGAAACAGTAGGCAGTGTCTTAAGCTCAGTCTTCCTGTAGCAAGGTGAGGAGATGGAACAATCCCAAAAGCTCACACACATGCTAGCCTGGTGTCTACACAGAAAACAAAAAGAAAACCTGCCTTAACAAAAGTAAGGACCGGGCTGGAGAGATAGCTGGGTGGTTAAGGTGCCGGCCTGCCAAGCTTAAGAACACCTGTTCGATTTCCAGGTCCCATGTTTAGCTAGATGCAAGCGACGCAAGCATGCAATGCTGCTCTTGCCCACAAGGGGGCGCACACATCTGGAGTTTGTTCAGAGGCTGAAATGGCCCTGGTGTGCCCATTCTCTCTCTCTCTCTGCCTTTTACTCTCTCCCTCTCTCTGTTTGTCTCTGTTTCTTTCTCTCTCTCTCAAAAAAAAAGTAAGGACCAATACTCAGAGTTGTCCTCTGGCTGCCATATGTGAACTGTGGCATGTGTGTGCCCACACCCACACACACATCATACACACATGCACACAAAGGTATGTATGTTCCATCCCAGCCCTTCTCCTATTAGTTTTCTTACTCCTCAATATTCCCTTGTTTACTTGTATAAATGTAACACCACAGGAATATGTTCCTACTTTCTCCTGCCCTTCCTACACAAAAGGTATCATCACCACATGTACAATATTCTGCACATTTTTTTTCACTTACTCCTTTTTTGTATAAATTTTGTTTGTTTGTTTTTAATTTATTTAATCATTTGAGAAAGTGCGAAAGAGGCCGACAGACAGAGAGACGGAGAGAGAGAATGGGCGCACCAGGGCCTCCAGCCACTACAAACAAGCTCCACATGAATGCACCCCTTATACATCTGGCTTACGTGAGTCCTGGGGAATCGAACCAAGGTCCTTTGGCTTTGCTGGCAAATGCCTTACTTGCTAAGCCATCTCTCCAGCCCCTCCTTTTTGAACTCATTCCATATTAGAACCTAGAGGACTTCATTAATCATAACAATATCACATTCCATATGAGGACACACTTAGTTTAACCAGTCTTTTTTGGTCTGCATATTTCATGTGGTATGAAAATATGTGTGTATGCATGTTCATATGTGTGCAGGCACAAGTGTTTGTGCAGGTGCTCAGGTACGTGTGTGGGCATGCTTGTGGGGGGAGGGGGCAGAGGTTGACATTGAACATCTGCCTCAGTCAGTGATGGTTAGGTTCTGCTGTCAATCTGATCAGATCAGAAATGAAACAAGAGACTCATCTCTTGGACAGATCTGTAAGGGTGCTTCCAGGAAGGATTGGTGGAGGAAGGAAGACATTCCCCATAGTGGGTGGTCCTTACAGTGATGGACTGACTGTACACAAGATTGGAGGGGACACAGAGCCTTGTGCCTGGCTGCCTGTGCTGCTCAGCAGTGTGTGCATGTACCCTGCAGCTGCCGTTCTTTGTGGATATCAGAAACCAGCTTCACCAGCTTTCAGTCCAGAGTGGACCAATGGCCAGTGACTCTCAGGAATCCTCCAGGTCTTCAGCACACAACTGAGACTGCTGAAGCACCCAGCCTTGTGGACTGAGCAGCTCCAGGGTTCTCTGACTCTGCAGCCTGAAGACAGCCATTGTTGGAAGTTCCAGCCCGTATCCTGTAAGCTATTCTAATAAATCCTCTTATAATACATATTCGTTTGATCAGTTCTGTTTCCCTAGAGAATACAGTCCAATACAGACTAATACAGTCACTCTCTACCTACTCAGCTACACGAGCTAGCCAGCAAGCTCAAGGGATCTGCTCACTTGGCCTCCCCAGTGCTAGGATTATAGGTATGTGCCACCACACCCACCATTTCCCATGGGTTCTGAGATCTAAACTTAGGTCCTTATACTTAACGTGGTAGGTGCCCTGCCCACTAAGCCGTCTACCAGCCCTGGTACAACCATTTTTGATGGGTGAACACTTGGGCTGTTTCTTAACTTACGCTACCGCAGACGAGGAGCATCACATGGACCTCTCCCCCGTGCAGCACTTCTGCAGAGTAAACCCCAGAACTAGGAACTGCCAGGTCAAAGAATGAGTGCATGTTTGGGTTGCTACATCTTGCTAGCTGCCCTCCACAGGGGCTACAGCCTCTGTCCTCACCCCAGTGTGACAACAACACCTCCTTCCCCCCAGGCTTGGCAACAAAGTTGTCAGACTTTCTTCTATTTTTGCCTACCTCATAAGTGATAAATGGCATTTCAGTGTAATTTCCATTTTCATTTATCTTATTATGAATGAGGCTGAGCGTCTTTTCATAAGAATAATGTTTAAAGCACTCATTGTGAGTGACAGAAACTCATTAGGGCTAATTCAAGCAAATGAAGGGGGAAATCACTGTAAGAATTACAGAGGTGCCTTATGAAGCCCCAGAGCAATCATCCAGCCAGCACCCCTCCACCCAGATCTAGAAAAAACAAAATTGCTCATGCTAATTAGATCTCTCTTCCTAGCTCCTTCCGTCTCTCTGTGTCTCTCTTTTCCTCTCCCCCACCCTTCGCTTGTGAAATACTTTCTGTGTGCATACCTGCATGTGTGCATGTATGCATGTGTGTGTGTTCACTAGTGAGTTCAGGTGTGTGCATGCCACAGTACACATATAGATATCAGAGAACAACTTTCAGGTTTCACTTTCTACCTCGTTTGAGGCAGGGTCTGTCAGTCTCCCTGTTGGAGTTCACTGCTTTCAGGAAATTCTTCTGTCTCTGCCTCCCATCTCATTGTCAACATGATTGGATTACAGAAGCCTGCCATGGCTTCCAGATTTTACAGAGGATCTGGAGACCTGAACTCAGATACTCAGTCCTAACAGCAAAGCCACACAGCAATATAACAAGAAAAGAAAACTATAGTCCCATAGCCCTGGTAAACTTGGATGCAAAAAAAATCCTGAAAAAAAATCTTCACAAACTGAATTTAACAACACATCAAAAGCATTATCCACCTTGATCAAGCAGGCTTCACTCCAGGGAGGCAGGGATGTTTAAACATATGGAAATTGATTAACATAATACACCACATAAATAGACTTAAACACAAGAACCACATGATCATCTCAATAGATACAGAGAAGACCTTTGACAAAATACAACATCACTTCATGATCAAAACATGGAGAGACTAGGCATGGAGGGTTTATACCTCAACATAGTAACTGCTATATACAAAGCACCTAAAGTCCAAATCATACTTGATGGGGAAAGACTCAGAGAATTCCCACTAAGATAGAGAACAAGGCAGGGGTGCCCACTGTCACCACTGTTCTTTAACATAGTACTGGAAATCCTAGCCAAAGCAATAAGGCAGGAGAAAAGTATAATAAGGATCTAAATTAGAAAGGAAGAAGTCAAACTAGGCCTATTTGCAGATGATATGATCCTATATATAAGTGACCTAAAAGACTCTACCATAAAACTTCTAAAGGGGATAAATTCCTTCAGCAAAGTGGCAGGATACAAAATCAACACACAAAAATCAGTAGCCTTCCTCTATACAAAAGACAAATATATAAAGAAATCACTGAGGCAGTCCCATTTTCAATAGCCACCAAAAAAAAAAAAATCAAATACCTTGGAATAACATTAACCATGAATATGAAAGACCTGAAAACATAAAAACACTCAAGAAAGAAATTGAGTAGGAAGTGAGAAGATGGAAAGACCTTGCATGTTCCTGGATAGATAGAATTAATATTGTAAAAATGGCAATCCTACCAAAAGCAAAATACAACACAATGTCAATCCCAGCATCATTTTCCGCAGAGATAGAAAAAAAGTCTCAAAATTTAGCCGAGCGTAGTAGCGCACATCTTTAATCCCAGCACTCAGGAGGCAGAGGTAGGAGGATCACCATGAGTTAAAGGCCACCTGAGAATACAGATTGAATTCCAGGTCAGTCTGGGCAAGAGTGAGAACCTACCTCTAAAAAGAAAAAAAATTATATGGAATGGCAGAAAGCCTCTGACATCCAAAAATATCCTCAACAAAAGAAACACCTCTGGAGGTATCATCATACCTAATCTAAAGCTATACTACAAAGCCATGGTAACAAAAACAGCATGGTACTGGAACAAAAACAGACATATAGACCAATGGAACAGAATAGAAGACCTGTCCCTTAATTCAAGTAACCACAGCTACTTGGTCTTTCACAGAGAAGCCAACAACATTCACTAGAGAAAGGACAGCATCTTCAATAAATAGTGCTGGTCAAATTGGATAGTCACATGTAGAAAAATGAAACTAGACCCACTACTCTCACCATACACAAAAATCAACTCCAAATGCATTAAAGACCTCAACATAAGACCCGAAACTCTTTTTTTACTTTATTTTTTTATTGGCACTTCCTTAATTGTAGACAATATCCCATGGTACTTCCCTCCCTCCACTTTCCCCTTTGAAACTCCACTCTCCATCATATCCCCTCCCCCTCTCAAGTTTGTCTTTTAATTTTGATATTATCATCTTTTCCTCCTATTATGATGGTCCTGTGTAGGTAGTAACAGGCACTGCGAGGTCATAGATATCCAAGCCATTTTGTGTCTGGAGGAGCATGTTGTAAGGAGTGCTACCCTTCCTTTGGCTCTTACATTCTTTCTTCCACCTCTTCCACAATGGACCCTGAGCCTTGGAAGGTATGTTAGAGATTTTTCAGTGCTGAGCACTCCTCTGTCCCTTCTAAGCACCATGGTGCCTTCTGAGTCATCCTAAGGTCACAGCCATCTGAAAAGAGAAGCTTCTCTCACCAAAAGTGAGAGTTGCATTAATATATGGGTATGGACATTAAGAGAAGTGCTTACAGGGCAGTTTGGTGAGCATAGTATATACATTTAACCAGACACCAGCAGACATCATGCCTCTAGGGCTCATGACTACCCCTGTTGTAGGTTTTCAGTATCAGGGATGTATTCCCTCCCATGGAGCAGGCCTCCAGCCCAAGTAGAGAGCATTTGGTTTCCCTCATAACAGTACACTCTCCTATTGCTGTTGTCCACCTGATGTTGGTGAGGGGGTGAGGTCCACCCTCTGCTCATGCCACTGTTTTCCCTGCCATCGTGGGGCTTCCCCCTCTAGTATGTAAGCCAAAATAAACCTTTTTTTCCCAAACTCTGCTCTTGATTGGATGGTTTCTTCCAGCAATGCAAACCTGACTGCAAAAGTAATGGTACCAGGAGTGGGGTCATTTGCTGCTAGACACCTGAATGTGTGGCTTTGGCCTTTTGGATGTGATTTTCAAGAGGAATGTGGAAGGATTTAAAACTTTGGCCTAAGAGATGACTTGCAATGCTGGAAGTACAGCTTGATGGACTATTCTGGTCAGAGCTGAAATACCTGAATGCAGTAAGAACTGTGGACTGTGGGGTTTGGCTTATGACAGTGAAAAAGAGCTTTGTCTGGACTGGGATATAAGTTGTTTGTGTGAGAGGCTTGCTGCTATGCCTGTGTCCTGAGAAGCTGTGCAGGGTTGCTTTGCATAGAAACAGACTGGTGTGAGCAGAGAGATATGGCACCGAAAAAATGAAATCTTTGGGTGAACTGATGTCTGTTCAGCTGCAATTGAGAGATTACAGCCTTTGAGATTGGGCCAACTGACCTGCACTGGGGCAACAGGAAGTTGTAAACTCTTTTGAAGGGGCCTGAGTGCTCAAGGAGTGTCCTGTTCTTCAAAGTCTGCTTTAGTCGCCCCACCCCCACCCCCGGATTAACAAACTGGCACCCTACCTGGTATTGTGGAGTATAAGAAATGCAGGAAAGATAGGTTCATTGAATTTGCAACACGGTCTTATGTTTTGGAAACAGCAGTATGAAGCAGGTTTGCTGGATGCCTACATAGAGACCAGATGGAGCCATGAGGATGAACCATGAATTGCAGTGGAGACCCAGTGGAGATGCTGGGACCACGAGATACTAAGGAAAGCTCCTGGCCCCAGATGAAGTTTTCTAGGACTGTGGGTAGCTTGGCTGGAGGGGTGGAATTAGAACTCCAGAGACTTGTTTCTGGTTAGGATTATCAGACTTGGAGATTTGTCACTGACTAGAGTTGTTGGACTGGAAGCTACAGAGTTTGCTGTTTGCCCTGATTGTTTTAAATCTTGTATTGGTTGAATATTTCTTTGCTATGCTCAATGCCATCTTTTGCAGTATGAGTGCTTATTCTGTGCCATTATGGTTTTGGGGGGAATTTTTTTTTTGTATTATGGCTGTTAAAAGACCTTGGATTATGGGGATGTATGAACATCATTAGGATTAATTAAAAAATGGGGACTTTTAAAGTTTGATGCATGCATTGCATTTCATATTATGTATGGTTATCAGTTTATGGGGGTCAGGGGCAGAATATGGTGGTTTGATTCAGGTGTCCCTCATAAACTTAGGTGTTCTGAGTTCTGGGTTCCCAGCTGATGCAGATATGGGAATTGATGCCACCTAAAGGCAGTTTGTTGTTGGGGGTGGGCTTGTGGGTGTTTTAGCTAGTTTCCCCATGCTGTTGTCCACCTGATGTTGGCAAGGGGGTGATGTCTACCATCTGATCATGCTATTGTTTCCCCTGCCATCGTAAAGCTTCCCCTTGAGTCTGTAAGCCAAAATAAACCTTTTTATTCCAAAAAGCTGCTCTTGGTCAGGTGAACCTGACTGCAACAGATCTCATAAACTTAAAATAAACAAATATACCATAAACATAGTCAACAGACTACCCACAGAATGGGAGAAAATTTTCACCAGCTATCCCACTGACAGAGGCCCAATATCTAAAATCTACAAAGAACTCAAAACACTAAATAATAAAAAAAAAAAAAAACAATCCACTCAGAAAAAAAAAAAAAGAATAAAAGTGTTCCTTTTCAGTATTTTTCACACTCCTGTAGCCAAGTATCTGGGGATGGTTTTATTAGCCTCGGGCATGGTTTGGTCCAGGTTCTCCTTGGGAGTCATTGTTGCTTCTTCACTTGACCCTGCTTTGCTATCCTCAGAGTGGCTATGCAGAGAAAGTGCAGTCCCACTGTCTGAGTGACCCTTGAAAAGAGGGCCTTTAAGCCCTGTGACTTCAACAGTCATGCCCAGCGTAGCTCACTTCCTGGGTGCTAGTTTCCTGAAGCTGTCCTAACAAATAACCATCAAGTGGAGGGGGGGGGGGGCTTCAAACAACAGAAGCTTGTTCTCTCTCATTTCAGAAGACCAGAAAGCTGAAATTGGGCTCCTAGCAGAGCTATGCTCTCTCAGGAAATGGGAGTAAAGAGTGCTTCGTGGTCTGTTCCAGCTTCTGGTGGCAGTCAGCATTCCTTAGCTTGTAGACCCATCACTCCAGTCTATCTCCATCTCCACAGTCTTCTGGGTCTCCATGTTATGCTTTGAATCTGAAGTGTTCTCTCAAAAGCTCCAATGATTCAGTGCTCAGAGGTGGCAACCTGACCAGACCACAAGGGCTCTGATGTTCATCAGGGGATGAACCAAGAGGTGGGGTCCTGGGAAGTGGGGGAAATGTTGGGTGGGTCTAAGTCCTTTGAAGTGTGTACCATGTTCTCTCACATGCTCACCCTCATGCTGGCTGTTCCCTCTCCTTTCTGGCCGCCATGAGGTAAGCAGCTTTGCCCCACCACATGCTTCTCTCTCACCATGCCACTCAGCCTCATTATGGCCCAGCAACAAGGAGCCACATGAGCATGGCTGAAGCCTCTGAAACCATAAGCCAAATCAACATTTCCTCCTTCAAGTGAATTTTCTCAGGGATTTTTGTCACAGTGATAGAGACTAACACAGTTTATCTAACCTTTCTGGGTAGCTCCCATCATGTACATTAGATCTGAAGTCCATCCAAATAATCCAAAACTGCCTTTTCATTTCAAAATCCTTAACTTGGTTATTTCTGCAAAGAACATTTTTCCAGATAAGATCACCTTCACCTGGGCTGAGCAGGAGGATATGGACATATCATCTCAGGGGTCACCATTGAACACGTACATTACAATGACTTGTGGCCTGTACAGTTGTGAAGTGCTCTGCTTTCAGAGGAGCCCTGAATTAGTTCAAAATTCTGCTTTTCCCATATTGAAATCCATAATTGTTGACTAAGACACCCAGAAGTTTCATCATGTATTGGACCTCACAAATTACATATCCAATCCTGGTCTTCAGGAAGACAAGACAATAGGACATTTTCACTTGGGATTTATCTGTGGGGTTCCTGACTAGTGAGGGGACAGAAGGTTCCACAGAGTAGCCACCTTCAGCACATAGGTAAGGCCTGACATAGATGATAACCTTTGCACTGAATTATGAAGACTTAGGAGTGATCCAAGGCTAAGAAGGGAGAAAAAAGCTTGCAGGCAAAGGGGAGAAGTTACACAAAGAAGTAGAAGCAAGAGAGAGAGGAGGACGCATTTGGGGAACTTGCTGGTCCAACTTCCTGTTGCTGGAGGCAAAGCCAGGCTGCCAGGGGCACTGACCACAGGAGATGTTGGATGGATGGAGCCAAGGGTTAACTAATGTGGAAGGAGGCAGACAGGCCATCTAAACACAATGGCTTTCCACCAGGACTCCAGTCACTTCCTTTCACCAGCTTGTTCCGGCTGGTTGGCCAGAATTTGGCTCAAGGCAACAGTTCCTCTAGACACTTCCTCTACAGTCTGAAAGACAGAAGTGTCAGCAGAAAAATAAAATGAAGAACTGTCCAGGATCTGGGAGTATAGATGCCCAGGAGTTTCTGCTGGCATCCATTCCATAGGCCCCTGGAAAGGACAAGACAGAGACAGACAGTCTAATAAGTGGGGAGAAGATTAGAAGATTATCAGTCAATGATCTTTGGAGACGTGGGTAGCTAGCCATTCTGACTGAAGAAACTAAAAAATAAAAAGGGGATTGGTAGCACAAACCTGTGTTCCCAGAACTCTAGAAGGTCAGACAGAAAGATCTTGAGTTCAAGGTCACCCTGAGCTACATAGCAAGGTTGAGGCCAGCCTAGGCTACACAGTAGACCCTGTCTGACAGAAAGAAAAAAAGGAAAGAAGGAAAAGAAAAAAAAAACTGAATCCCTACCTTATACCAAAATAAATTCCAAATGAAGTAAAAATGTTAAAGCTTTTAAAAAGCATTAAAGTACTTACAGAATAGGAAATGTTTACAATCTTGGAAAAGAGACCTTTCTAGATAAGAAGTGAGACTCAGACAGCTAAGGAGCGAGAAAAGGTGGATAAATGCATTTCAATAAGTTTTAAAATTTTTCAATTTCCATGGGGCAAAATGATAGTCGACAAAATCAAAAGACAAAAGGAAAAAAGAAAACAGAATTCCCTAGATCCATAACAAAGCATAGGCTCATTTTCCTAATATAAAAAGACTTTGTCAGAATTAAGAAGAGGAAAACCCAACAATGCCAGAGCAAAATGAAGCTGGTAGAGAACAGCAGGTTGTTCACAGGAAAAGAAATCCTAGTGATTTATAAACATGTCGACGCAATGCCTGACTTGGTCCACCGCTGAGTAAAGAAATGTGGTGGCATATTCAAAAGCTTGACAAGAGTCCTGGTTACACAGGAAATATCAAAGCAAACAGCCTCACACATTGCTGGTATGAGCACACACTGACACAACTTCTTTGGAAGGAAATTTCAAAACCACTCACAAAAAAAGAAGAAATGAGGAAGAAGGAAAAAAGACCATTTGACCTAGGAACTGTAGTTTTGAGAATTGATCCTAGAATTCATTTAAACCTGAGTCAAAAGATAAGCAAAAGAAAGGAGGAAGGGAAGAAGAAGGAGGAGGAGGAGGAGGAAAGTAGAAAGCAAAAGGAAAGAAAGTCATGGATGATGAGAAGGAAAAAAGAAAAGACATCAAAATAGAAGAGGGACTGTGGAGGGATGGAGGAGGGGACAAAAAAGCTTGGTGGGAGGGGAATAATGTAAATTTTAAATGAAGTTTTCTAATATGAGAAAAAGATGAACGGGCTGGAGAGGAGAAATGTCTCAGTGGTTAAGGCGCTTGCCTGCAAAGCCTCACAACCCAAGTTCAATTCCCCAGATTTCTTTATTGCAGCCAAACTTTTTCACAAGCCTCCCATTATACAACTCCCAGTTCATGATATAAAGGACATGAAAAAGCAGCACATAGAAAAGGAAACACAAATAGCCCAGGAACAAACAAACACACCATCTCACACACAAGTAAGAGAGTGCAGAATGAAACAATGACGAGGTCCTCTTTTTCTCGTACTAGGTTGGCAAGCGCACCAAGGTAATACTGAGCCAGGCTGGGAGCAACTCAGGGCAATCCAGAACTAGCTCCCCCTTCTGGAAATTTGTGCCTCCTGCCCGGTGACAGGCTCCTGCATCTCAGCCACTCATTCAGTCCTGCCATGCCTATAGCTTGGGCCTTTACAAACATACTTGCATCTGTCTGCAAAATGCTAAAATTATTGAGAATGCATGCTGTTTAGAGGACGGAGCCACGGGGAGCGCTCTGCCACGCCTTGGAAGACACTCTGTTGTAACCCTGGCGGCCACACTGTAATTCTACGTGACAGGATTGCAGCCCTCAGCTTTCACTTACATACTGCCTCCACTGCTGGGAAATAACGTCACCCAGCCTTGCTACCTCCAGCCCTTCTCTCTTCTCTACACCAGCTTTATTTGGCACTGTTGTTAGTTCATTTCTGCAGCCGATAAGTATGTCCTGAGAATCTGCAGGCAGTAAGCCTTTCTCTAGCTACTGATGGTTCTTGAGAGCATCTTGGGAGTTTGTGTTTTTCTTTAATTTTCTTTCTTTATCTGTGTGACTGTTTGGGGGTGTTACAAAATTGGGAGGTTACAGGGTTTTTCCCCCTAGTCCATGAATCCCAACTTTTAGATTCTTGACCATTTGTCAAAGAAATGGAAACAGACTCTGGGAAAGTTAAGTTATGACTTATGAAATTTATTTAGGGAGAAATGGTATCCATGGGGTGGTTTGGAAGTCTCAGGGAAATTGGGAAAAGGTCAGAACTTAGCAAAGTAAAGAGGTAAGGGCTTCCCAGAACAGGGACCTGGGGATTCAGACATCAGGAGTAAAAATATAGCCAAGACCCTTTGCCCACGTGGCAAGCCCCTTTTGTGGATCATTAGGATGGGCTTTAACCACAGGCTCAGATGGGTAAGGGTGTTTGGACTTGAGGAGCTGGCCCAGGAGGGGCCGGTGACTCTGGCATGATACATTGGGGAAGCAGTAGAGGGCGCTGTTACTGAAGAGTGTTTCTAGCCATCTGGGATGACACTGAGTACCCGCTTTGCCAGGACAAGCGAGATGGCATTTCCTCTCTTTGGGCTGTTGTCCCTGACTACTTATTCAAAAACACTACCTTGCTCCTATTTCTCCCTCTGGGGCTCATGCCAAAGCACAGAGTGGCGGCTTGTGAAAGCTGCCAGACTGCAGACTAAATGAGCTCCTGGTTCCACCTGCCATTGCTGTAGGTGTGTTGGGATCACAGACGCATGCATGACTTTGCAGCCAGCATCATTTGGATAATGGGGAATCGAACCCTGGGCCAGCAGCCTTGGCAAGCAAGCACCTTTAACAGTTGAACCATCTCCCCACCACGTGTGTGTGTGTGTGTGTGTGTGAGAGAGAGAGAGAGAGAGAGAGAGAGAGAGAGAGAGAGAAGGCTTTATTATGTAGTCCTTGGTGGCCTCAAACTCATGATCCTTCCATCTCAGCCTCCCAAGTGCTATGATCACCATGCTCAACAACTTTGTTTTATCTTTATTTGCCTGTGTGGCTTTATGTAATATACTTAATCCTTCTTTTCTAATCCCAGAAATCATCCTACTTCATTCTAATTTAGTTTGGGGTATGAAGGTGCTTTAAAAAAATTTTTTAGTATTTATTTTCAAGCAGGGGTGTGGGTGCCTTTTGCCACTACAAGTGAACTCCAGATGCATGTACCACTTTATGCATCTGGCTTTACATGGGTGCTGGGGAATTACACCCAGACAGGCCTTGCAAGCAAATGCCTTTAATCACTGAACCATCTCTCTAGCCCATTTGTACACTTTTGCAAGTCATAGGAACTAACGTTGGCTAGCCTAAAGAGAAGAGGGTGATATAAAAAGAAAGGTTTAGGATAAGCTCAGAGGCATATTACAGAGCCCAAGGAGGCACTGATTAACCAGGACAGCTGAAGAAACTTGGCAGCAGGAGTGCCTCCATTTCCCTCGGCAAAGCTTTCCCTCCCTCCTGTCAAAACCCCAGGCTGTACTCTGGTACTCAAGGACATGTGACTGATGTTAGGTGTGCAATCCCCAGAATTACTTCCACAGGACGAATATTTGTTTGTTTGTTCGTTTCATCAGAAAGTTATTAAATTGAGAGTAGATTCAGGATCTATTTAGAGGAAAACATAGATGGCCTTCTCCATTTTCTCCTGACAAACTGTGACCATCTGAAGGTCAAACTGCCCCTGCTCCAGTAGACTGGGTTTTCTCTCTTTCCCTCAGACAATGGGAAAGTGCCTTTGCCCCACTCCTCTAAGTCACCCTCCCTCTTTTGGGGGGTGATCTTCATTAGGAGTGGGAATAAAGCCGCAAGCAGTTAATGCAGAGGGAGCTGCAAGTCGCAAGGCTTCTTGTCCCTTTTCCCTTTGCACACAGAGGTCCCGCTCTGCCCCCTGGCGGAAGCCACTTGAAACTTCAAGAAGAAAGTGACAGCTCAGGCAAAAGGGAAATACTGAGAGCAGGTCTGCTCTGAGCCTGACTTAGCCGAATACATGCATTTTGGGGTTATTTGTTTTGTTTGTTCGTTTGGAATTTCTATTTCATTAAGAGTTTTGCCTTAGGGTTGTGCCTACCTGAGTTCAAGTGCCAAGCTTGCCACACACCAGCTCTGGTCTCTGGCCTAGCACAGCCAAGCGCCTCAAACTCAAATCACTTTTTGACACATCAGCAATCTGTTATCTTGCCACTCAGGAGGCTAGATGTCTGAAATCCAAGAATTGACTGAGCCACGCACCCTCTGACACCTTCCCGGCCTCATTCCTTGCCTAAAGAGGCACTGCTCCAGTCCTCCGTCTTCGTGTCCCGTTCCACTCTGCATGTCTTCACAATGTCATCCCTCTGTGTCAGTCAGTCTGTGTCCACATGTCCTTTGTCAGAAAGCACACCATTTGTGTTGGACAAGGTCCACCTGTTCTTAGGGCAGCATTTGATGACACAGCTTCTAACGAAGGCCATGGCCTGCTGAGCATGAGAATGCCAACACATCCAAGAAGGGAGAAGAGCACGAAGCCCATTCTTTATCTCCTATACCTCAGTTTCTCCAGATGTAACTTAACAAGAATCAGAGCTAGCCCATAGATTAATATATTCTAGAATAGAAACATACTTGAGATAACCTTACACAAGCAGGAGGTCTCAGAGTAAATACATCCCACAGCATTGACACAAAACAGAGCTTGCTCCAAAGGGAAGATAAGAGTTTATTCTGAGCCAAATATTGATGTAGGATCTTTGAGGTATCAGGGAGTCTCCACAGGCTGGTGAGCCCCAACTTTTGGGTCATTATCCAATTTTAACAAAGAATTAATTAAAATGAACTCCAAGAAGGGTAAATTATTAAGGAAGTTTACTTAGGGAGAAGTTATGAATTGTTAGGTTTATTGTAGAGGAATGAAGATTCAGGGAGGAGGCTAGCTGAAAGACTCAAGCCAGAGGAGAGGGGAGATGGAGAGAATCTCCATCACACAGGCTCCGTAACTCATAACACACACTCACATGTGGAAAGAAACACAGAGGAACCAAAAGATCCCCTTCATGTAAAAGACCAGAGAGGATTAAGAAACAGTGAAGGATCAGAGATAAAAAAAAAAAAAAATCTTACATATAATCAATGTCAGAAAGCACCCCAAATCAAGGCACTGAAGACAAACAGAAAAAAATCCAGGCCAACCTATTTCCATGATGAACTTAGATGCAAAGATCCTGAACAAAATCCTCACAAACCAAATTCAACAACACATCAAAAGCATTATCCACCTTGATCAAGTAGGTTTTATCCCAGGAACACAGGGTTGGTTCAACATACGGAAATCTGTCAATGTAATACATCACATAAATAAGCTTAAACATAAAAACCACAGGATCATTTCAATAGATGCAGAAAAGGCCTTCACAAAATACATCACTTCATGATCAAAACATTGGTGAGAAATAGGCATGGACAGTTTATACCTCAACATAATAAAGGCTATATATAAAGCTCCTAAAGCCCAAATAATACTTAATGGAGAGAGACTGAAGGAATTCCCATTGAGATTGTGAACAAGACAAGGGTGTCCACTTTCACCTCTGCTCTTCAACATAGTACTACAAGTCATAGCCCAAGCAATAAGACAGGAGAAAGAAATAAGAGGGATACAAAATGGAAAGGAAGAAGTTAAGTTAGCCCTATTCACAGATGACATGATTCTATACATAAATGACATGAGAACCTCCATCTCAAAACTCTTAAAAGTGATTAATTCCTTCAGCAGAGTAGCAGGGTACAAAATAATGCACAAAATCAGTTGCCTTTCTATATGCAAAAGACAAAAAGATAAAGAGAAAGAAATTAGACACATTGTCCCATTTTCAATAGCAACAAAAAATACCTTGGAATAACATTAACCAAGGATGTGAAAGATTTATATGATGAAAACATAAAAACATTCAAGAAAGAAATTGAGGAGGACTTGAGAAAATGGAAAGACCTCCCATGCTCCTAGATAGGCAGACTTAACATTGTGAAAATGGCAATCTTACCAAAAGCAATATACAGATTTAATGCAATACCAATAAAAATCCCAGCATTTTTCTTCACAGAGATAGAAAAAAAATCTCAAAATTTATATGGAATGGCAAAAGGCCTCAGATATACAAGCACATCCTCAGTAAAAGAAACACCTCTGGAGGCATCACCATACCTGATCTAAAGCTATATTACAAAGCCATAGTAATAAAAACAATATGGTACTGGCATAAAAACAGAATTATAGACCAATGGACCAAAATAGAGGACCCGGACTTTGGGTCAAATAACTACAGCTACTTGATATTTGACAAAGGCCCTATCAATGTAGACTGGAAAAAAACATAGCATCTTCAACAAATGGTGCTGGACAAATTAGATAGCCATATGCAGGAAAATGAAACTAGATCCACACATGTCACCATGCACAAAAATCAAGTCCAAATGGATCAAAGACCTCAACATAAGACTGGAAATGCTGCTACTACTGGAAGAAAAAGTAGGAAGAACTTTCCACGATATGGGAGTGGGAAAAGACTTCCTGAACAAAACCACAGTAGCTCAGGAAATTAAACAATCACTCAACCATTAGTATCTCATGAAGCTGAGAAGTTTTTTCACAGACAATCATACAATAAGCAGAGCCAATAGATTTGCCAGGCATGGTGGTGCACACCTTTAATCCCAGCTGTCAGAAGGCAGAGGTAAGAAGATCGCCATGAGTTTGAGGTCACCCTGAGAATACACAGTGAATTCCAGGTCAGTGAGACCCTACCTCAAAACAACAAAAAACAAAACAATTTTTAAAAATAGATTATCCACAGAATAGGAGAAAATTTTTGCTGGCTATACAATGGACAGAGGCCTAATTTCTAGAATCTACAAAGAACTCAAAAAAATAAACAATTTAAAAAAATCAAACAACCCACTCACAAAATGGGGCAGAGAACTGAACAAAGAACTAACTCTGAGAACTCTCAGAGGAAGAAATACAAATGGCAAACAAACACTTAAGAAAATGTTCAACATTCCTAACCATCAGGGAAATGCATATTATAAACAAACAACTATGAGATTCCACCTTACCCCAGTAAGGTTAGTAAACAATCAAATGAAAACAAATGCCGGCAAGGATGGGGAGAGATAGGAACCCACATTCACTGTTG
The DNA here is from genome assembly GCA_036365145.1 of Orientallactaga sibirica. Lineage (NCBI taxonomy): Eukaryota > Metazoa > Chordata > Mammalia > Rodentia > Dipodidae > Orientallactaga > Orientallactaga sibirica. The sequence continues at coordinate 246,955 of JAEOAD010000794.1, read as the reverse complement.
GTGGGAATGTAAGATGGTACAACCACTATGGAAAGCAATATGGAGACTCCTAAAAAGCTTGACTATAGACCTCCCAACAGACCCAGTTATTCCTTAGTGGGCATTTACCCTAAAAACTCCATGCCTCAGTTCAGAGAGCTCAACATGTTTATAGCTGCTCAATTCAGAATAGCTAAGAACTGGAATCAACCCAGATGTCCATCAATTAGACGAATGAATAACCAAGATGTGGTATATCTACACTATGAAAATTCTATGCAGCAGTAAGGAAAAAATGAAACAATGAAATTTGAAGAAAAATGGTCAAACTTGGAACTGAGGAGAGAATCAGCCAATTGCACCCCGCCAGAGCCCCAGCTGAAACCATAGAGTAATTGGGGAAAGGAGCAAGTGTACTGCTTTCTTGGTGAACCTGGTATCAGCACAAGGGTGAAGGAGATAGACACAGAGAGCACTCAACTCCTACCAAATCAGAGATCCAGAGACACAGAGGATCCCAAGACCTCATCACTGAAGTAGACTAAAATGAACCCAACGTGGCTCAGGAAAATTCACAGAAGACAGGGTGGAAAGATTGTCAGAGCCACAAGTTGGGACACTATGCACAGGGACATTGCCTCTTCCCCACAACTAATGGATACCCCCACTATGAACCATCCACAATCCACATGGGGATAACTGACATCCCCAACGAGGAGGGTCCCTTCAGAGGAGGGAGGACAGGGAGGAGGCTAAGGATGGTACCAACATGTGCTGTTTACACACTGAGTATGTGCATAATTAATAAAGGGAAAAAACATGAAAAAAGGAAAGAGGGCTGGAGAGATGGCTTAGCGGTTAAGGTGCCTGCCCGCTAAGCCTAAGAACGTCAGTTCCAATCTCCAGGTCCCATGTTTAACCAGATGCAAAGTGACGCAAGGGCGCAACCCAACAAGGGGGCGCACACATCTGGATTTTGTTCACAGCATCTGAGACACTGCTTGTGCGCCCATCTCTACCTGTCTTCCTCTCCCTCTCTGTGTGTGTCTCTCTCCAAAATAAAAATTAAAAAATTAAAAAAAATTTTTTTTAAAGGAAAGAAAAATATACCCAGGCTGAGAGACAGACTAACCCTTGTGTGCAGGTAAGATCACTGGAAGGAAAAGAGGGCTGGCCCACATGGTTAACCTCCTTTATATAGAAAGGACATCCCATTAGGGTGAGCCTTGTTATCAGACTCAGGTGTGTAAGGAGAGACCTGATTGGTTCATGGATTCAAGGGGCTTACCCAGAAAGAGCCAAGACCTGATAGGTTAGTGGACTCAGGGCACTGATGCAAAGAGGCTCAGCTGAGGAAGAAACAGAGGGTTCCTTCTGGACAGTGTTGTTGGCAGCCATCTTGGATGAGACAGGATCAGATACTGAGTTCTGATTTTTCCAGGCTGGACAGAATGGCATCTCCTTGTTCCCTCTTTGGGCTTCTGCCCCTGAACAACTGCCTTTAAAAGCTACCTTGCTCCTGTTTCTTCTCCAATATGAGTGACCATGAACATGGTCAGGTGGTCTTGAGTGTGTGTATGCTCCACAGAGGAAATGGTTCCACCAGCTGTTTATAGGACAGTTTACAGGACAAAAAGTCACAAGCCAGGGCATTGTCCAAAGAGTTTGGTGGGAAAATCAGGTACCTGGGTTACAAGAGGAGAAACCCCTCGTATAATGGATCTTTTGGATGCTATCTGATAACATTCTCGGCTTTTGGATTAGAGGGAAGCTAGTATGTGTAAGTTAACGCATTCAAAAGGTTTTACCTGACAGTTGAAAGGATGTTAGTTCTGCAACAAAGCTGAGCAGGGGATAAATGACCATCAAGAGGACCAAAGATAGCCCCAGGTAACTTTGGCTCTGATGGGCAACATTCCAGCTCTACGCAGTAACAAAGCACTGTCATGGGCCTACAGGGCTCCTCAGCCGAGGCATGGCTTTTTCAGAGAACTTCCCTTCCCAGTAGTGTATCAACTTCAACTCCATTTCCCAGTGTCTGTGGATGTGCACAGAACATTTCTGGGAAGGTGGATGAGAGTGGAAGTGTTGTCTCTGGGGAGTAGTGATGGTGGGACTGGAGGGGAAGAGAGGAAATCTTTCATCATGCCCATTAGGTCCCTCTGAATTGCTTTTATAAAGGCGCATTTTATTTCCATAATGAAGAGAAAGTGGAGTGAGCCACAGCATATCTGCCTCGCCAGATTGTTGTAAGAGTGAGGATCAAGTAATGTGGGATGGAAAGTGGCTGAGAGAGTGTGCAGCTAATGGGGGATGTGGGTGTTCTCGACGCAGTCGTGACCGAAGTAGTCACGTCAATGGGGGGAAATGAAATAAGCTAATGGCCCAGGTAAGGGGATGTATTTTCTTGGAAAATTCTATCCCAGGCTCCTGATACATTTGTTGAGCAGCATTTAAAGTCACATTGACCCCAAGTCCATTTTAACAAGGATGTGCACGATGTAATGTGGAGGGATATGAGAAGACAGTAGGATGTGCACGAAGTCCAGCCATTTAGCATTGTTTCTAAAATGAGGGGCTGGGGAGATTGCCCAGTGGATAGTGTCTGCTGCACAAACATGAGGGCCTGAGTTCAGATCCCCAGCAACCATGTAAATGCTGAGCGTGGTGGGGGGTGTCAACAATCATTGCTAAGGAGGTGAAGACAGGCAGGTCTCTGGGACTCAGTGACTAGCTAATCTAACTGAATGGGTGAGCTCTGGGTGCCGTGAGAAACCCTGGGTGAGTGACTGAGGAGGATGCCCAATGTCAGCCTCTGGCCTCCACATGCATGGGACATATGAACATGCACTCAGACATGCGGGCACACCACACATGTACACATGTAATATATAATTAACTAATGTAAAACGAGCATAACCAGCAAGGAGATGAACTTTGCTGGTGTAGCCCAGTGAGGATTTTTGTCATTTTCTAGTTATTCACCACATTCATGTCTACTTTAAGGAACATGCTCTACTTTTTACAATGTGAGGAAAAAGTTAATTGAGAGAGAGAAAAAAAAAGAACAAATGTAGCATTGTTCTCCTTGAGTCAGATGTCACACCCAGGAAAGAATCACCCTCTTTTCTGCAGAAAACCTCATTTTCCAGAGCTACGTCCGCTCTCTCGGCTGTCACGGCTGAAAGGTCGCTTTCCCGACACGCAGTGGTGACCTCTCAAGCTGCTTGCCCATTTCCTCCCTCCTCCCTCTGGCCCCACTGGTTCTGCTTTAAACGTCTGTGAGGATTGTTGTTCAGAAATGGGGTCTTACTATGTAGCCCAGGCTAGCCTAGGCCTCCTGTGCTGGGAGTACAGACTCATATTACCAGCTGAGGCTAGTTCTGTTTGTTTGGGGCTGTGGTTTGCTTCTTAGATGTTTTTTTTTTTTTTTTTTTTTTTTTTTTTTTCCGAGGTAGGGCTGAAACAACCTCTAGTGAACAGACCTAAGGGAAGCCATCTTAGGCCATTCAGCCATCCTGACATTCTCAAGAAGCCATAGGAGATTACAGTAACAGAGCAGTAATTACAAGAGTGAGGATGTGGTTCTAGTGAGGCATCTGGTGTTTGCTCTCACCCTGAGGTCAAGATGACCTGATATTTGGTATCTGCTTCATGCCTGGTGCTAACTTCAAAAATTCTGCTTTGGTAATCATGCTTGCTTGCTCTTGCTAAAGACAAGTGGGGCAGGGGTGGCTGAGGGGTTTTCAGATCGTTGTAAAGGAATGTGGTTTTGCCTTTAAAAACTCACTGTAAAAGTAGGACAGGGGTGCTCTCCTCCTTGCTGTGAGGGGACGGATGCCAGCCGGGTGAATAAAGACTCTCCTTTTTAATTTTTATTAGGTGGTCTTCTGTTCATTTCTGGTCTGGGACTCACCTGTAGGGGTCTTTCTGTAGGCCAGGCTGACCTAGAACTCACTCTGTAGTCCAAGACTGGCCTCAAACTCACAGCAATCCTCCTACCTCTGCCTCCCAAGTGCTAGGATTAAAGCACCACCCCCACCTGTTTTTTTGTTTTGTGTGTGTGTGTGTGTGTGTGTGATGTATGTATGTGTGTGTGTGTGCATTTGTAGTGCCCCGTGCTTTCACCTGTGGGGGACACTCACCTGTGATGGTGGAGCCCAACAACCAGTACCCCCCTCTATCACTCTTCAGCATATTCTCAAGGAGCCTGAGTCTCACAATGACTCTGGAACTTGCTGTTTTTCCACAACCCAGGTGACCCGCTGGTCTCTTTGCTCCTAAGCAGAGCAGTGGTGATGCAGAGATGTGCGGTCATAAAATGCAGAGGCATGTATGGACGCTAGCCCGTGCCCCAGGGTGCCGGGGCTTTTTTCCCTCACCACCGGCAGGTAGAGCAAAAGAGAGAGAGAGCCGGGCCAGCCGTTTCTCTTGAGGCTGAGCGAGAAGACAGGTGTCGGCGACTCAAACCCCTCCCCCCACTAAAACACCGGGGAGAAAAACCACATTGAGTCACGGAGATACGTCTAAGGCGAAACTCGTCGTTTATTGTCAGGGGGGAGATATTTATGTGTTTTGAGGAAGGGGGCGGGAAGAGGGGATGAGAGAAAGGTATAAGGGCCAATATACTTTGAGGAAGGGGGTGGGAAGAGGGGATGAGAGAAAGGTATAAGGGCCAACGGTATTTCATCACGTCAGCAGCAGCTGGGTGGAGGCAGTTTCAGCTTAGGTGCTGAGTCAAGGGCAGGTACTCAGGCTCGACTAGGCCTTACCGGGAATAGGCCAAGATTGGCTGGGCTAACCACTGGCTTCACACTGGCAGGGCCCAACATCTCCCCTTTTGTTTTTGTAAGAACGGTGGATGGCATAGTCCCTGTCCTAGGTTGTTCCCCTCTGGGAACCTTACCCGTCTCTGGGCACTATGCCTCTAGCCCGTTGACCACTCCACGCCCTGTCTTAGGTTGTCTCAGCCTGTCTGAGAGCTTACCCGTCATTGGTTCGATGGAGGGTGGGGGAGGGATGTTAGGTGGATAGCCAGTAAGTGGAAAAGCCATTGTCTTTGAGTCGTAAACCTGTGGTGCCTTGGCCTGATGAAGTTTAATTGCCTCAAGCTGTTGGTGAATGAATTGTGTAATCTTATTAATTACACAGGGCCTGAGAGTGAGGATAAGAAGAAAGAGGGGTTCAGGGGGAGGGAGAAGATAGGGTAAAGAGCAAGAAGAAGGAGGGGTCCAAGGAGGGAGAAGGTGGGATAAAAAGCCATGTAAGCTCGTCTACAGCAGGTTGTCTTAGGAGTCCCGACTCCTCTTCTGTAAATCTTTCTGGAGCTTTTCTGGCTTCATTCAGGTCTAGTAGCATCTACACCTTCAGTTGTTCCTGGGAAGAAACAGAGGCATAGTTCTCAGGGGTGTGACACTCCTGGAGAATTGATTATTATCATCCCCTTGTTGGGGTAAATATTTTAAGTCTCTTGCTGGTACCCAAATAGGTCTTTTTTTCCTCTTGAGGAAAGACACATCCAAATCCTCTCCCTGCTGTGAGGAGGGGGTCTGGTCCCCTCCAGGCCCCAGTTAATGGGTCCCTCCATTTGACCCAGATGGAGCTGTAGGTGACAGCTGAGGTCCAATGTTTTTGAAAAGGGGACAAGTGTCTATCTTCTTTAGAAAAATTTAAAATATTTAGGGTTAATAATGCCTTTTTAGTTGGTCATGTGGGGGTAGAGATTCCCCCTTTTGTTTTTGTAATTGAGATTTGAGAGTTTGATGATATCTTTCCACGATGGCTTGGCCCAAGGGATGCCTGTGGAAAGTGAGATTTTCCAGGTTTGGAGGAAATCTATAAAAGTTTTGCTTACTTAAGCAGGGACCATTATCGGTTTTGATTTGATCTGGCAATCCAAGGGTGGCAAAGCATTGAAGCATATGGCTAATAGCATGTTTAGTTTTTCCCAGCATGTGCTGATCCTGTGACCTCATGGGAGATAGACTTTATGGGTATAGACTTTTCTCCCTCCTTAGGGAGGGTAAACAACTAGGAAGCTCCCAAGCGCCCCCATCAGTGAATACGGTAAGGAAATCAGGGTTGGGTTTAGATAAAAAAAAAGTCTGGGGGTCTCCATTCCAACCTAGAGAAGGAGCTCATCCATTTATAAGGACCATAGTGACAATCAATTATACCCAGAAACCCCTCGAGGCAATAGCAACCCTGTTGTTATTTCTCTGAAGTCAAGTGAAGTCTGTTACCTTAAAGGGGGTGACAATGACATGAGGCTCCGTGTCAAACAATCGGACAGAGGTGTCCCTGCCCTTTATAATGTAGTCTGCAATCTGGTTAGTTATAGAGTAAACTCTGGGGACTCCACCAAGGGAGAGGTGAATCCATTGGATGGGTTCTCCTTCCTGGGCCAACAGCGCAGTGCATAATGTTTCCCCAGAGAAAATACAGAGGGAGATAGGTAAGTTAGGATCAAACCTCTTTAGGACAGCAGCATCAATGGCCCGTTGTACCTTATGTAGAATTTGTTCATGACGAGGGGGCAAGGTTATCTGAGAGGAGAGAGTAAGACCCTTTAAGAGGTCAAATAAAGGGGACAGTTCCTCAGTAGTTATGGGTATCCAGGGCCTCATCCAATTAATTTCCCCCAGCATTTTTTGGAGTTGAGGCAAAGTATAGAATTTTTGAATATGGAGTTGGGGTTTGACAGGAGAAACAGTATCAAGGAATAACCTGGAGCCCAAAATCTTGAAGGGAGACAGTTTGAATCTTTTTTGGAGACACCTGTAAAATGGCAAGGCATCTTGGAGATCAGATGGGTTGGAATGACCTAAAATAATAATAATAAAACATTAGGTTGATTAATCAAGGAAGAAAAGATATGAGACATGTATTGTTAGGATTAATCCAGGGCTGACAGCAGTTTTTTATGATATTGAAGCTTATAGATCTAGGGGAAGTTTTATATAGAGCCATGAAAGAGAGAAAAAGAAATTAATTAGTCACATAGTACATAGAGTAAAATTATGGTAGTCAAGTCACAGTTAAGCTTTAGGAATTTTTGTTAGGTACACTTTGTATATCTTTATAATGGAATTTTAAAATATTATTACACCTTAAAATTGGCCCCCAGTGACATTGTCCTTAGTAAGGCAATTGTAGATGTAAACTATAAATTAATAAAATATTGAATATATTGGGGGACATATATTTAAATTACCATATTTTGTCCCTGGCTTTTAATAGATTTATAATAACAGTAACAATAATCCCAGGTTAACATTGTATTACCGATTGAGTTAGTTGGGCTTAGTTTTATATTTTATGAATTGAGTTAGGCGGGCAGAGAGAGAGAGAGAATGGGCGTGCCAGGCCTCCAGCCACTGTTTACATGGGTACTGGAGAATTGAGCCTCGAATCAGGGTCCTTAGGCTCTACAGGCAAGTGTTTAACAATTAAGCCATCTCTTTATCTTTATGTTAATGGGAAGGCAGCGAAGGGTGGGACAATGGTGTGTAGGATATAGCCATATAGACTTGAAAAACAGGTTTTTTTTTTTTTTTTTACCTCTAGCAGGGCAATACGAATGTCTTCAGCTGTTTTTTTTATTTTATTTTTAAAAGTAAATACTTTGGGCCCCCGCTGGACACTTAGTTAAGAGCATAGAGGGAGCGTCTAGAGGCAAAAGGGGCGGGGACGGCAGCGGCTCGCCTCATGGCCTCATGGCGGACCGTCCGCCCGTTCCTAAGATATTTTTAAAGCAAGTTAGGAGCCCGCCCATCTGCCTCCTAGTTGTTTGGTTGGCCTTTTTTTTTTTTTTTTTTTTTTGAGAAAAGTGACCAAAAGTGACGCCTGGAGGTGCGGGCGAGGCGCAGCCAGTGAGGCTCGGGGCAGTGCTCGGGCCCGGGCCGGAGTTGTCCCACTCGGCCCACTCCCCACAGGAATGTCGGTGGAGCCTGGCGGACCAGTGGCTTGTGCTCCACGCCCGCGAGGAAAGTTAACCTCGGTTTGTATTTGATCACAGTTTACATTCACAGAAAGCTACATGGAGGAGCTGTCCTCCATCAGGGGTTTGAGCACATTTGCCTTAGGCAGTAGTTAGGGGCTGAAAAGAGCTGAAAAGATAGTTGCCGGGTGGCGGCTTGGGTGGCGGCCTTGGGAGAAAGGAGATTTTAAAAGTCAGTTTTAGTTTTTTCTTACAGTTTTTAAGGGCAAAAATGAACTTTTCCCTGGAAGAGTCTTTAAGGTTGGCAATTAAGGCAAGGAGGACTGAATTAATCCATGTGGCTAAAACGAAAGTTTTGTTCCAAGCGCCATGGAGGTTTTTTTGTTTAATAGTAATATATATGAGTACAACATAAGTATAAAGTCCCAAAAAATAGCTAATCATGTTGTAGAATTTTTCTAAGATGGCGCCCCCACTCCAATGAGGGGGCAGGACACTTTGAGAGTTCTCCAGGTTTGCCCATGTGGTGAGCCTCCTCTAGGTTTGTCCACGTGGTGAGTTTTTTTTTTTTTTTAGGTTTGTCCACGTGGTGAGTCTCTACCCACGTGGTGAGTTTCGTTTTTAGGTCTGCCCACGTGGTGCTTCTAAGATGGCGCCCCCATTCAAATGGGGGCAGGACAAAAATGGCGGCACCGCAGAAGCGGTCTGTCGGAAACCCAAAAATGAGAGGAAAGAGAAAAGAACAAGAGATGTTGAAGTTTGGGACGGAGTTTTTATTTAAATGAGGAGGCAAAGCGTTTAAAGTCTCCTCTAGGTCTGTCCACGTGGTGTGTCCGCCATGAATGTACCCGTTTAGAAATGGCGGCAAACCAGAAATGGAAGGAAAGAGAAAGGAAGTTGAAGTAAGCACAGATTATAGAAGTAAAGGTTAGAATATTAAATATGAAGATTACCTCATAACTTATGAGGATACACCCGTCAGCAGTCCGATTAGCTCGTCAGCTTAATTTTGAATTTTTCCTTCGTCACGTCGGCAGTCCATAGTCCGTTTTGAATCCTCATACGTCCTCACATGGGGCAGTGGTTGTTGTGCCCCACGTCTGGGCGCCAAAATGCCGGGGCTTTTTCCCCTCACCACCGGCAGGTAGAGCAAAAGAGAGAGAGAGCCGGGCCAGCCGTTTCTCTTGAGGCTGAGCGAGAAGACAGGTGTCGGCGACTCAAACCCCTCCCCCCACTAAAACACCGGGGAGAAAAACCACATTGAGTCGCGGAGATACGTCTAAGGCGAAACTCGTCGTTTATTGTCAGGGGAGATATTTATGTGCTTTGAGGAAGGGGGTGGGAAGAGGGGATGAGAGAAAGGTATAAGGGCCAATATACTTTGAGGAAGGGGGTGGGAAGAGGGGATGAGAGAAAGGTATAAGGGCCAACGGTATTTCATCACGTCAGCAGCAGCTGGGTGGAGGCAGTTTCAGCTTAGGTGCTGAGTCAAGGGCAGGTACTCAGGCTCGACTAGGCCTTACCGGGAATAGGCCAAGATTGGCTGGGCTAACCACTCGGCTTCACACCGGGCAGGGCCCAACACCAGGGTATGAGGGAAAACAGTGTGTATCAGGTTCAATGTTGCCCAGGCTTCCCAGTATCCACTGGGGGTGTGACATGTGCTCCCAAGAATAAGAGAGGACCACTGTCATTCTCCCCAGACAGAGTTCCTCTTAGCCTTTCAGATGGAAGCAATTCTGAGCCCTTAATTTGAAAGAGCTCAATCACTCCTCTGTCCTGGGCATGGCAGGCTCACACATTGTTATGAAAGCATCACTTATTGCATGCGTAGTTGTGGTGGTTTGAATAAGGTGTCCTTCATCTACTCCTGTGCTCTGAATGCTTAATCCCCAGCTGCTGGCAATTTGGGATATGGCTCCTTGCTAAAGAAGGTGTGTTTTGGGGTGTTTCTTAGCCCCTAGCTTGCCAGTGTTGCTTCAGCTCACTCTACTGCTACTGTTTCCACCTGAGATTGGCAAGGAGGTGATGTCCAGCCTCTGCTCTACCATCTTGACTCTGCCATCATAGAACATGTCCTTGAGGCTAGAAGCCAAAAAAAATACTTTCCTCCCAGCAGCTGCTTTTGGTTGGCTGCTTTGTCCCAGCAATGAAAAGGTAACTGCAGCAATATTGGGCTGGAGAGATGGCTTAGCGGTTAAGGCGCCTGCCTCCTAAGCCCAAGAACCCGGTTCCAATCTCCAGGTCCCACGTTTAGCTGGATATAAAGTGACTCAAGGGCGCAATGCCACACTTGCCCACAAGGGGCGCACACATCTGGATTTCGTTCACAGCAGCTGAAAGACTGCTGGCTCGCCCATTCTCTATCTGTCTCCCTCTCCCTCTCTCTCTGTGTCTCTCTATAAAAATAGAAAAATTAAATTAAATTTAAATTTAAAAAAAGGTAACTGCAGCAATATTAAACAGACCTACTTCCAACTTCCTCCCCTCTCCTTCAAGAATCAGGTTCTGGGCTGGGGAGATGGCTCAGCCAGGAAAGTGTTTGCTGCGCAAGCATGAAAGCCCAAGTTTGGATCCCCAGAGTCCCTGTACCTGCCAGGCATGGTGGCATACATCTATGACCCCAGAGCTGCGGAGGTGGAGACAAGTTGCTACTTGGGGCAAGCTGACTAGCTAGACTTACTGAATCAGTGTGCTCTGGGTTCAGTGAGGAAATCCTGTATTAATAAATAAATAAGGTAAACCATGATAGAGAGAGACACCTGACATCAACCTCTGGCCTCCACATGCATGTGCACACAGGTACACACACCTGCACACATGTTCCCATATACACACGTGCACACACACACACAGAGACATGCCAAAAGAAAGGAGCCATCTTCTCTTGAATCATTGCTTTGTATCTCTTCTGCTCTGAAATTATTTCATCAACTCCTATTTCCTTACATCATAAGCCTGAATCAGTGATGATAGGATTAAGTACAAATAACAAAAAACTCAACTGACAGGAACTGAAAGCTTAAAGACATTTCTGGTTTTCTCAGTAAAGTCCAGGATCCAGGCAATGTGTCCAGTCAGCAGCTGAGTAAGGTCGGGGCTTGGGGACACCACCAGTATCTTTCTCTTAGGGACACAAAATGGCTGCTGTACCTCCATCTTAAATGCCCACCCTCCTTTGTCTCCAGCAGGAAGGAGGGTGACACAACAGACCTTGGGATAGCTGAACCCAGCCCATCCAGCCTAGCATCTGGGCTCTCTCCCTGAGTGGTTCTCCATGCATGTCCAGCACTGCTCTTGGGAGTCAAGTGAATGCAGAGAGCAGAAGTCAGACCTAGGGTTATGATGTGATTCAAAGCTGTAAAGTCTCCCACAGGTTCATATTTTGAACACTGGCATCCAGGTGATGGCACTGTTTTAGAAGGCTGTGGAACTTAAGATGCTAAGGCCTGGCTAGCAGACATAAGTAATTAGGGACAAGTTGTTGTTTTTTTAATTAGTATATGTTACACTTGAAACCGAAAGGGCACTGAAGAGTTAATAGCTATCCCTAAAGCTTGTAGGCACTAAAGCAGTTTGGCACCCTTCCCTGACTGATGTACTCCACCCCTTAGCCTAGATGGCCTTGAAGGACCAGAGACCATCTGAGTGTCCTCCCTTAGACACTCCTGGCTGAAGAAGCCTATTCTGAACAAGGACACAAACAGCTACAATTTTCTTATCAACTGCACCTGGTACAGTCTGTTTTTCTTAGGATTCTCATTATAAACTTACACCCTAGCCTGGCTCAGTGCTTCAGCCTCCATCCACGGGAAAGCTGAGGCCCCTCACTGTTTCTCTCAATAAACAAGTCTGTAAAGATCAAATCCAGTGTTCTCTTTTGCTTTTCTCTTACACATTCCTTACAACACTTACCTTTGCATTGCTGGGACAAACACTCTACCAGAAGCAGCCTGTGGGAGGAAAGGGTTTATTTCAGGCTTACAGGTTCCAGGAGAAGCTTCATCATGGCAGAAGAAGCTGGCTCACTTCATCACACATGCACAGCACAGAGAGAACTGCCAGCCCCAGCAAGCACAACAGCCAGAGCTCAAGCTGGCTCTCTACCCACCTAGTAGACCTGGATTCAAGATCCAGCCCCAGTGACACACCTCCTCCAGTAGGGCTCTGCATGCTGGAGACTAAGTAGGCTGCTTACTCTTAATCAACATAAATAAGGCTATGGGACATATCTTTACAGTCAAACCAACACAGCACATAAAGAATTGGATTTCATTATGGTATTTTTAAAATTATATTTTATTTATTTATTTGCAAGGGGAGAGAGAGGGGGAAGAAACAGAGAGGGAGAGAGAGAGAGAGAGAGAAAGACAGAATGGGCATCCCAGGGCCTGTTGCTGCTGCAAATGAACTCCAGATGCATGTGTCAGTTTGTGCACACTCCCAGCCCTTTAACATCCGCAGTCCTGGGGATTGGGGGAGATTTAGCAGAGAAGCCTCTAGGAATGTGTGAGTGAGAAAGGAGAGAGACCTGAGAAGCCAGTCTCTCCTGGGAGCATCTGCTTTCCCTGGGGAGACAGATGAGGTATCGCCAATTATGTTGGATCTTAGCAGACTCTGCGCATCCCTGAGAATAATTATTTTAATCTAATGAGCAACTTCCAAAGCTTCCTCCTGCTAATAGCATGGGGAATGTCTCCACCCCCCCAAAAAAAGAATGGCGATTAGCATGGCATTCAAATGCAAATCCCAGTCTTTGTTTCTTACCAATTACCTTTCCTCCTCTTTTAAAGAAATGCTCTGGAGGTGCTGAGAATTTAGCTTGATTGCAAATCTACCTGCTCACCTCATTTTCCCAAAAACCATCAAAAACAATGCTCTTTTGGAGTTTGCCTTAAATTTCAAAGAGATGTCTAGATGTGAACCGACATAGATGCAGGCCTAACACCTCATCTGAGGGAGGGAGCAGGATCTGCAGCAGAGATGACAAGATAAAGGTGTTTAGGTTCTGCTTTTTTTTTTTTTTTTTTTTTTTCATTTTTCGGTTTTTCAAGGTAGGGTCTCACTCTAGCCCAGGCTGACCTGGAATTCACTATGTAATCTCAGGGTGGCCTTGAACTCATGGCGATCCTCCTACCTTTGCCTCCTGAATGCTGGGATTAAAGGTGTGCACCACCACGCCTGGCCAGGTTCTGCTTTGATCCAGCACTGTGGACCTCAGGGCTCACTATCACGGTTACAACTGTCAACTTCATGTGGATGAAGAAACGCCTAGGTTAAGGAAGCACACTTCTGAGTGTCTGTGAGGGCATCTCCAAAGACAAGCAAATCACCAAAGCTACTTAGGGCTGGGGAGATGGCTCAGTCAGTTAAGTGCTTACTGTGCAAGCATCTACCACACCTACATAAAGTCCGGGCAGACGTGATAGCATACCTATACTCCTAGCACTCAGAGGAAGAGACAGGTGGGTACCAGGCAAACTAGCTGAATTGGTGAGTTCTGGGTTCTCAATAAATAAGGTGGAAAAGTGTCAGGAGTAGGGGTTCAATAGAGGCTCTGGGACCCGTATGTAGGTTAATTAAGCATATCTTATTTTTGGCTCTGAGCAATGTAACTTAGGAGGGGGAGGGAAAAGAAAGGGACCCTGTGAGGTGAGGGAGAATGGAGACAGAGGAAAACAGGATGAGAGAAAGAGAGAATGAAAGCGGGAGAGAATAAGGTGCATACCTGAGTGAAGAGTAAGAGGTTGGAGTGGACAAGTAGGAGAGTATATGCACCTGGCCAGCAGCAGAGGGACAGACAGAAAATGAAGGAAATGGCACTTTTCTGTCCGTGCCTTTGGGGTGTGGTGGATTGGCCAATGGGGGAGGGCTGGTCACTGGAGGGGGGCTTGTCGAGGTACTGCGGCCTGTGCTCTGGGGAGGTAGGTGTCCGGACCCTCTGTGGAGCAGGCTCCTTGAAGGAAGACTTCATTTCAGCCAGTTGGGAGGGGAAGGGAACAGACACTGACAGACAGCTATTGAGAAAAACACCTGACACCAACCTCTGACCTCCACTCATGTGCACACACATACACACAAATACACACACGTACACACATACACATGCACACACATGCACATACAAACACATGTACACACATGCACACACACAAAACACACATACATACATGCACACATATACACATGCATATAACTATGCACATGCACACATGCAAACACATATACACACATGCACACACACATATACACATACAAACATGCGTACACACATGCACCCACAAATGCACATGCAAACACACATACACATATACACATGCATACTACACAATAAGCACACACATATACACATGCATACAAACACACATGCATACACACCCCACACATATACACATACAAATTTTGTTTTGTTTTTTGGTTTTTCAAGGTAGGGTGTCACTCTAGCCCAGGCTGACCTGGAATTCACTCTGTATTCTCAGGGTGGCCTCGAACTGACAGCAATCCTACCTTAATGAATTGATAATATGACAGCATCATTATGAGGTGGTGAAGGTAGGAAGTGGAACCTTGTGATCAGAGGTGACTCAAGAAGGATACATTATGAATCTCTGAATTTATTTTAGGAAGAATCATAAATTCTATGGTTTATTTAGGGGAATAAGGGTCTAGGAAGAGGCTGGGGCAGAGTCACAAGCTCATGGAAGACAGGACCTAGGAGCTCATGTAGGGATTTAGACGAAACACGCACTCAAGCACAACATCCGCCCTGAGCCTCCGCATGGGAGAAAGTTGAGAGCAAGCGGTGATGGCTTAAGGAAGAATAGTAGAGAGAAAGTACCAAAGCAGAGAAACTCAGACGAGAAACGGGCAGTAAGGAGAGTCACACCCACGGTTATCCTGAGTTTAGAGACATTACACAGAAGCAGGCTCACTTTAGAGGAGATGCCCTCATGGTGGATCTCGAGTATAAAGCAAAGACACATGTGGTAGACTCAGAGATCAGGATGAAAGCATACATGTAATTAAAGTGAGACGCTACCTCAAAGCATAAAGCAGAGGCAAGCAGAAAACTACCCAGGCTGCGAAACAGTGATCTCTCCTACTCAGACTGGCTGGGTGGGAGAAAGCCACACTTACGTGCATTCAGACAGAGATTACAGGGCAGAGAGAGGGCAGATATCAGCACAGACAAGCCTTTATAGTCAACTAAAAGATGGATTCTGGACTGGAGAGATGGCTTAGCAGTTAATCCACTTGCCTACAAAGCCAAAGGACCCAGGTTCAATTCCCCAGGACCCACATAAGCCAGATGCACAAGGGGGTGCATGTGTCTCAAGTTCATTTGCATTGGCTGAAGGCCCAGGCATGCCCATTCTCTGTATCTCCCCCCCCAAATAAATAAATACATTTAAATTTTTAAAAAATGGATTCTTAGGCTGGAGAGATGGCTTAGTAGTTAAGGCACTTACCTGCAAAGCCTAAGGATTCATGTTCGACTCTCCAGGACCCACATAAGTCAGACAAAGTGACGCAAGCACACAAGGTCACACATGTGCACAAGGGGGCGTACACAACTGGAGTTCAATTGCAGTGGCTGGAGGCCCCAGTGCACCAATTCTCTCTCTCTTACTCTCTTTCTCTCTCTCTCTCTCTCTCTCTCTCTCTCTCTGTCTCATAAATAAAAGGATTCTTTCAGGTATGAAAGGGAAAGACCTGATTGGTTTGCAGAGTCCAGGAGCTGAGCCCAAAGGCAAAGCCTAAGGAACCATGTTTGACTCTCCAGCCGCACAAGGTGACACAAGCATGCAAGGTCACACATGCACACAAGCTGGTGCTGGTATCTGGAGTTCGATTTCAATGGCTAGAGGCCCTGGCTCGCCAATTCTCTCTCTCTCTCATTAAAAAAATTGTTTTAAATACTAGTTCTCAGTGTGCTAAGAAGCCTGGATCCTGCCCAGGACTGGCACTTTGTATCACTGAAACCCTGGCTGTTTCCCATCCACACAGCCCTGTAGGCAGCACCCTTGAGAACCAAGCACTAGAAATGAGCCAAGTGTCCCTCAGCGACAGCACCAGGGCAGGAGTGCAAAAAACAATGGATGTGCAAACACTTCAATAACACACATGCACTTCACAAATAAAACACTCACAAAATTATTTCCTTTACTTATTTATTTTTATTTTATTTTATTTACTTTATTACTTTATTTTTGGAATCCACACAGCCCTGAGGGTGGCCCTTGAACTCTCAGCACTCCAAATGACCAAGTGCCTCCTGAGTGCTGGGATTAAAGGAGTGCAAAAACAATGGAACTTCACAAAATTATTTCTAATAAATCCATCAAGTCCCAAAACAAACCAAGATGAAATTATTTCCTTTAATTTTTATTTTATTTTATTTACAAAGTTACTTTATTTTTGGCGCACGCTATGTAGTCTGAGCACTTGGGAGGCAGAGGTAGGACCTACCTCTGAGTTCAAGGTGCACCCTGAGATTAAAGTCAGCCACCAATTCCAAGTCAAAATTATTTCTAATGAGACCATCAAGTCCCAAAACAAACCAAAATGAAAAAAAAAAGAAATAAAAAGCAAATAGCATAGATGCAGGAGTGTGGAGGGATGGAAAGAAAAAGGGTATGCAGGGGCCCAGGGTTGCTGGTGGTGCTCCATCTCATGACCTGAGGTGTTTGCCTTATAGCAACTCCTCATGCTGGCAACTTACGTTTGAACCTTTTTTTTCCTTTTTTTTTTCTTTTTATTTCTTTTTTTATTTTAGAGAGAGCAAGCAAGAGAGAGAGAATTGGCATGCCAGGGCCTCAGCCATGGTAATCCAACTCCAGATGCTTGTGCCATCTAGTGGGCATGTAAGACCTTGCACTTGCCTCACCTTCGTGCATCTGGCTAACGAGGAATCTGGAGTGTCAAACATGGGTCCTTAGGCCTCACAGACAAGCACCTTAACCACTAAGCCATCTCTCCAGCCCTGAAGCATTTCTCTCTCTCTCTCTCTCTCTCTCTCTCTCTCTCTCTCTCTCTCTCTGTGTTATGGTTTAGTTATGAATATCCCCCGCAAAGCCTCAAGTGTTGAAGATTTGATCCTCAATGCAATATGCAGAGGTGGGACTTTGTGAAGCGATTGGACAGTGAGGATTCTGACCTCATCACTGAGTTTCTCTATTGATGGACTCACAGTCAATTGGCACTTTGGGGAGGTGGTGGAAGCTATGATGTGGGGCCTGGTTGGAGGACATACATACATCATTGAGGATGTGTGTATCCTTGAAGGGTAGGTCATGTCCAAACACACTCTCTCTCTCCCACTCCCTCTCCCCTCCCAGCCACTGTAAGGTGAGCAGGTCTCCTCTGCCACATGCACTCTGCCACAGTGTTCAGCCTCATTTTAGACCTATGAGCCAAACAAGCATGGATAGTAACCTCTGAAACTGTGACCCAAAAGCAGATTTTCTTTCTCAGTACTGGGGACTGAACCTAGGGCCTTGCACATTAAAGGAAAGTGTTCTACTGCTGAGCTACATACCAGCCTGGTTTTTGCTTGTTATGTTGATACAGAGCCTCATTCTGTTTCTCAGGCTGGCCTTGAACTCACTCTGTAGCCCAGTATCGTCTTGAACTTACAATCCTCCTGCCTTAGCCTCATGGGTAGCTGGGATTAACCTATGCAGGGCCCACCAGGCCTGGCTATTTAAGTTGTTTTAATCAGGCATTTTGCTACGGCAATGGAAAGCAGACTAACACAGTGCATTCTATGTCCCATCAATCCCCCCCCCAAAATCATTTTTAAGACTATCCATACAGATAACAAAAGTTCAGACTATCCCGGGGGTCTTGTAGGTAACACATGCTGGGCCATCTTGCTCATGCCTTTCCTCAACACTTCACATCAACCTTCTAGAACCTCCTTTCTCTGCCACTCAAACAGCAATATTCCCATGGCTCTCAATAGAGGCAAGTGAACATGGCTTATGGTGGCAGGTGAAGGGAGGGAGTTTGCCCACTGGCGCCTGCCCGGCCTCCACTTCAGCCGACCGAAATGCTCACCACAGCAGAAATAGGTACAACATTCACATCCAGCTTGGCTAGAACGTGCTTTGTCTTAAGTTGGACTTCCGGTCACCTTTGATTCCCTCCCAGCTCTAACTTGGGATATATTTCAATGGCAGATGTGGGTTTGAAAATCCAGAGAAGGATTTTACTACATGCTGTGATGGTTGTCCTTCATCAGAGCCACACCTTTGGGCATGTCTGTGAGGGTGTTTGGAGAGGGTTAACTGAAGAGGGAAGACCCACCTAGCATACAGGCAGCAGCATCCATAGACGGGGCTCTGGACTGAATAAAAAGGAGAGAGAGAAAGAGAGAGAAAGAGAGAGAGAGAGAGAGAGCAGCATGGGCATGCCTCGTTCTGCTGCCTGCCTGCGGCTGTCATGAGACCAGCTGCTTCACCCCTGCCTTTCCCACCATGGGGAACTGTAGCCCCTCAAACCACAAGCCAAAATCAACCTTTCCTTCTTCTTTCCCTCCCTCCCTTCTTTCTCCCCCTTCCACCATCCTCGTTCCCTCCCTCCCTTCCCTCCTTAAGTTGTTTTTCTCAGATATTGTGTCACAGCAAGAGATAAGTAACAATATACGCATACTCTGTGCTCCATCACCCAAGAGAGATGAGAGCAGAGCCCTATGAAGAATGCCAGCCAGCAGGTGAGGGGCAGGTGGCAGAGGACCTCAGAAGACAGGAGGAAATGCCACCAGAGAGTGGCTGGAGGGGTCCAGCTCCCACGGTGTGACTGGCGTTTAAATCTAGAGTCACATGAGGCACCAATGGAATCAGCCCAATTCCCAGAGATGTGATTCCCTTGATCTACCATTTCTATAAATGATGCGCTTGTGTACTGAGATCCCATTAGTCTAAATTGCATTTTGAAAAATAGTTCTGGAAGGATGAACAGAGAACTACTAACAGCGGCCATCCTGGGGACCGGGACGAGAGCACTGTCGTCTTTTACTTTATATACTTCTGCATTGCTTCAGAGTTTGCCAGAAGCACTGGTGCATTTGCAAATGCTAGGTGACAAAAAAGAAAATAAAACTGAGACAAGTTAACTGATGCTAGAATGATGCTATTGGGAGAAGGGAAAGTGATCTTTGTCCAGGGGGTGTTAATGACATCTGGGATTTTCAGGTGAGGGTGGGACAAAGACTGAGTGTGTGGCAAAGTGACTGTGGTATGAGATGGTTTGGTACAGTGTCTGGGCAGGCAGTGTGATCTTCAAGCTGAGGGACACTTCAGCAGGCTAGGTCTCAGGGAATTAGGAGGCTCCTTCATCCACCAACAGTCATGTAGAGATAGATAAGAAATACAGAGCAGAGGGAGATGTCAGACATGGCAGTGCAGCCTGGAATCCCAGGCCTTGCAAGGGAGAGGCAGAAAGGTAGGAATTTAAAGCCAATCTTGAGGCTGAGGAGATGGCTCAGCAGTTTTAGGTGCTTGCTTGCAAAGCCTGCCGGCCTGGGTTCAATTACCCAGTACCCATGTAAAGTCAGATGCACAAAGTGGTGCAAGTGTCAAAAATGCTCTGGCATGGTAGTCCATGCCTTTAATCCCAGAGGCAGAAGTAGGAAGATTGCCATGAGTTTGAGAGCTCCCTGAGACTATATACTGAATTCCAGGTCAGCTGGGCTAAAAAGAGACCTGACCTCAAAAAACCAAAATAAATCTCTCTCTCCATATATACATATACATGCGTATATGATTTAATGTAGAGTTCTCGGTAACCTCTTGATTTCTGCTTTGATGGAGAGTGAGAGAGAGAAATGTCTAAGAAGAGTGGAACCATAGGACCAGATGGTTTAGGACACTGCAAAACCCGGTGTAAGATAGTTGGCCACTGCCTCTCATCATTTCAAAGGTTCACCCCAGTTTCTTTGTTGATGCTCACTGATCCTTGGTGAGTGAAGTTATACACCCCTGCCATGCTCTAATCTGAGAGGCATCCACTAGAGGGCGTCGGTAGACCTCTGACAGGCCTGAGGTCAGTGAGCCAACTTTGCTTGCTACTGTAGAAAAATAAAGTTTTTGTTTAGGTGACTTCTGCTTGGGTTTATTTTATTTTATTTTACTTCATTTCATTTTATATACATCTATATTATAACAGGCTATACTCTTCTCCCTCTCCTCTGCTCTGGCTTCCCTGGGACTCTCCTCCATGAGGTCATGGTATTCACTGTGGGGTCATGGGGCCTCAGTCAATCTCTATAGGGTAGCAGGGGGAGCTTGCCTCAGGGTATTTCTACACACACTGTGGCTCTTACAATCTTTCCAACCCCTCTTCCATAATGTTCCCTGAGCCATGGCAGGTGTGTTGGCAATCTGATTTAATGTTGAGTTCTCTGTAGCCTCTGGATCTCTGCTTTGATGGTTTTTGAGTAATCACTGTGTCTGCCACCATCACCCTGAAACTAGTTGTCAGGCTAGCAGTAAGAGCAGTATTCATGCTGCTGCTTCCTCTGCAATTTCTTCTGGGCCCCAGGAGATGTGGAAGAGGTGGCACATCTCATGGTGAGCAGTGAACTGTCTTCTTATCTTATCAGTGGATTGCTGAGTAAGAAATTATCCCCCACAGTTAGAAGCTTAAAACAGGACACATTTATTAGTTCACAGAGTTTCTAAGGGTGAGAAATCAGGCAGGAGATTCTAATTCCAAGTCATTTTGGGGATGAGAGTCTGGGTATGGAATCCAAGGCCTTATACATGCTAGGCAAGGGTTCTGCCTAGATCCAAGTCTTTTCAAGAGGTCTGCAGATATTTGAAAGGTTTACACAGGTTCAAAGCTCTGCTCAGTCTCCAGACAGCTCACAAGAACCCTCAAGGGTTTATCGCATGGGCCTCTCCATAAGGCTGAGCCTCACATGGAAAGCTGGCTTTCTCCAGAGTGCTCAATCAGAGAGGGGAATCTAAGACAGTAAGAGTCACCATGACATCTTTTATACTCCAACCTTAGACTCATCCTGCCCTCATTTCTACTCTTCTATTAGTCTACAGAAGGATCGTTGAGACAAGGTAGGAGAGCACTGTTTAGGTTGTGAACACCACATTGCAGGAACTGTAGAGAGCCAGTGTGGAGGCTGCCCACCACACAGCTGTCCCAGTTCCAATAGCAGCAGAAGAATCTTGGTTGTGAAAACTAGATCCCTGACTTTTCTATTCCCATCACTCAGAATTACCAGCATGTGGCTTCTTAAGGAACCATTTACAAGGCAAAAAATAAACAAACAAATAAATAAATAAATAAACTACTCACACACATGTCCAGGCCCTAAAAGACTCTTAGTGTGTGCATAGGAAATCAATATGAAGAGCTTGAAAACAATGTTTCCTACTGCACTAGAGGGTTTACATTCTTGTCTGAGAGACAGAGCCCAGTGTCATCTCCTGAGGGACACAGTCCAGTGTCATCTCCTGAGGGACACAGTGCAGTGTCATCTCCTGAGAGACACATTCCAGTGTCATCTCCTGAGAGACACAGCGCAGTGTCATCTCCTGAGGGACACACTCCAGTGTCCTCTCCTGAGGAACAGAGTCCAGTGTCATCTCCTGAGGAACACAGTCCAAAGTCATCTCCTGAGGGACAGAGTGCAGTGTCATCTCCTGAGAGACACATTCCAGTGTCCTCTCCTGAGGGACAGAGTGCAGTGTCATCTCCTGAGGGACACACTCCAGTGTCCTCTCCTGAGGAACAGAGTGCAGTGTCATCTCCTGAGGGACACAATCCAGTGTCCTCTCCTGAGGGACACAGTCCAGTGTCATCTCCTGAGGGACAGAGTGCAGTGTCATCTCCTGAGGGACAGAGTGCAGTGTCATCTCCTGAGGGACACAGTGCAGTGTCATCTCCTGAGGGACAGAGTCCAGTGTCATCTCCTGAGGGACAGAGCGCAGTGTCATCTCCTGAGGGACACAGTGCAGTGTCATCTCCTGAGGGACACAGTGCAGTGTCATCTCCTGAGGGACACAGTCCAGTGTCATCTCCTGAGGGACAGAGCGCAGTGTCATCTCCTGAGGGACACAGTGCAGTGTCATCTCCTGAGGGACAGAGTCCAGTGTCATCTCCTGAGGGACACAGTCCAGTGTCATCTCCTGAGGGACAGAGTGCAGTGTCCTCTCCTGAGGGACAGAGTGCAGTGTCATCTCCTGAGGGACACAGTGCAGTGTCCTCTCCTGAGGGACAGAGTGCAGTGTCATCTCCTGAGGGACACAGTGCAGTGTCCTCTCCTGAGGGACAGAGTGCAGTGTCATCTCCTGAGGGACACAGTGCAGTGTCCTCTCCTGAGGGACAGAGTGCAGTGTCATCTCCTGAGGGACACAGTGCAGTGTCCTCTCCTGAGGGACAGAGTGCAGTGTCATCTCCTGAGGGACACAGTGCAGTGTCCTCTCCTGAGGGACAGAGTGCAGTGTCATCTCCTGAGGGACACAGTCCAGTGTCATCTCCTGAGGGACACAGTCCAGTGTCATCTCCTGAGGGACACAGTGCAGTGTCCTCTCCTGAGGGACAGAGTGCAGTGTCATCTCCTGAGGGACAGAGTGCAGTGTCATCTCCTGAGGGACACACTCCAGTGTCATCTCCTGAGGGACACAGTGCAGTGTCCTCTCCTGAGGGACAGAGTGCAGTGTCATCTCCTGAGGGACAGAGTGCAGTGTCATCTCCTGAGGGACACAGTGCAGTGTCCTCTCCTGAGGGACAGAGTGCAGTGTCATCTCCTGAGGGACACAGTGCAGTGTCATCTCCTGAGGGACACAGTCCAGTGTCATCTCCTGAGGGACACAGTCCAGTGTCATCTCCTGAGGGACAGAGTGCAGTGTCATCTCCTGAGGGACACAGTCCAGTGTCATCTCCTGAGGGACAGAGCGCAGTGTCATCTCCTGAGGGACACAGTGCAGTGTCATCTCCTGAGGGACAGAGTGCAGTGTCATCTCCTGAGGGACACAGTCCAGTGTCATCTCCTGAGGGACAGAGTGCAGTGTCATCTCCTGAGGGACACAGTCCAGTGTCATCTCCTGAGGGACACAATCCAGTGTCCTCCCCTGAGGGACACAGTGCAGTGTCATCTCCTGAGAGACACAGTCCAGTGTCATCTCCTGAGGGACAGAGCGCAGTGTCATCTCCTGAGGGACACACTCCAGTGTCATCTCCTGAGGGACACAGTCCAGTGTCATCTCCTGAGGGACACAGTGCAGTGTCATCTCCTGAGGGACACAGTGCAGTGTCATCTCCTGAGGGACAGAGTGCAGTGTCATCTCCTGAGGGACAGAGTGCAGTGTCCTCTCCTGAGGGACAGAGTGCAGTGTCATCTCCTGAGGGACACAGTCCAGCGTCGCCTCCTGAGGGACAGAGTGCAGTGTCATCTCCTGAGGGACACAGTCCAGTGTCATCTCCTGAGGGACATAGAGCAGTGTCATCTCCTGAGGGACACAGTGCAGTGTCATCTCCTGAGGGACACAGTCCAGTGTCATCTCCTGAGGGACACAGTCCAGTGTCATCTCCTGAGGGACATAGAGCAGTGTCATCTCCTGAGGGACACAGTGCAGTGTCATCTCCTGAGGGACATAGAGCAGTGTCATCTCCTGAGGGACATAGAGCAGTGTCATCTCCTGAGGGACACAGTGCAGTGTCATCTCCTGAGGGACACAGTCCAGTGTCATCTCCTGAGGGACACAGTCCAGTGTCATCTCCTGAGGGACACAGTCCAGTGTCATCTCCTGAGGGACATAGAGCAGTGTCATCTCCTGAGGGACACAGTGCAGTGTCATCTCCTGAGGGACATAGAGCAGTGTCATCTCCTGAGGGACACAGTGCAGTGTCATCTCCTGAGGGACACAGTGCAGTGTCATCTCCTGAGGGACATAGAGCAGTGTCATCTCCTGAGGGACAGAGTGCAGTGTCATCTCCTGAGGGACAGAGTGCAGTGTCCTCTCCTGAGGGACAGAGTGCAGTGTCATCTCCTGAGGGACACAGTCCAGCGTCACCTCCTGAGGGACAGAGTGCAGTGTCATCTCCTGAGGGACACAGTCCAGTGTCATCTCCTGAGGGACATAGAGCAGTGTCATCTCCTGAGGGACACAGTGCAGTGTCATCTCCTGAGGGACACAGTCCAGTGTCATCTCCTGAGGGACACAGTCCAGTGTCATCTCCTGAGGGACATAGAGCAGTGTCATCTCCTGAGGGACACAGTGCAGTGTCATCTCCTGAGGGACACAGTGCAGTGTCATCTCCTGAGGGACACAGTCCAGTGTCATCTCCTGAGGGACAGAGCGCAGTGTCATCTCCTGAGGGACACACTCCAGTGACATCTCCTGAGGGACAGAGTGCAGTGTCATCTCCTGAGGGACACAGTCCAGTGTCATCTCCTGAGGGACACAGTCCAGTGTCATCTCCTGAGGGACAGAGCGCAGTGTCATCTCCTGAGGGACACACTCCAGTGACATCTCCTGAGGGACAGAGTCCAGTGTCATCTCCTGAGGGACAGAGCGCAGTGTCATCTCCTGAGGGACACACTCCAGTGACATCTCCTGAGGGACACAGTGCAGTGTCATCTCCTGAGGGACACAGTGCAGTGTCATCTCCTGAGGGACACAGTCCAGTGTCATCTCCTGAGGGACAGAGCGCAGTGTCATCTCCTGAGGGACACACTCCAGTGACATCTCCTGAGGGACAGAGTCCAGTGTCATCTCCTGAGGGACATAGAGCAGTGTCATCTCCTGAGGGACAGAGCACAGTGTCATCTCCTGAGGGACACAGTGCAGTGTCCTCTCCTGAGGGACACAGTCCAGTGTCATCTCTTGAGGGACTGTGTCATCTGGAGGGACACAGTCCAGTGTCATCTCCTGAGGGACATAGAGCAGTGTCATCTCCTGAGGGACAGAGCACAGTGTCATCTCCTGAGGGACACAGTGCAGTGTCATCTCCTGAGGGACACAGTCCAGTGTCATCTCCTGAGGGACACAGTCCAGTGTCATCTCCTGAGGGACATAGAGCAGTGTCATCTCCTGAGGGACACAGTGCAGTGTCATCTCCTGAGGGACACAGTGCAGTGTCATCTCCTGAGGGACACAGTGCAGTGTCATCTCCTGAGGGACAGAGCGCAGTGTCATCTCCTGAGGGACACACTAGTGACATCTCCTGAGGGACAGAGTAAAGTGTCATCTCCTGAACAGAAGTGTCATCTCCTGAGGGACACAGTGCAGTGTCATCTCCTGAGGGACACAGTGCAGTGTCATCTCCTGAGGGACACAGTCCAGTGTCATCTCCTGAGGGACATAGAGCAGTGTCATCTCCTGAGGGACACAGTCCAGTGTCATCTCCTGAGGGACATAGAGCAGTGTCATCTCCTGAGGGACACAGTCCAGCATCATCTCCTGAGGCACACAGTCCAGCGTCATCTCCTGAGGCACAGAGCCCAGTGTAATCCCCAGAACTCACAGAACTGCACTCAAGCTGCACGATGTTATTAGCTTTCACTTTGCGCATGGGCATGGAGGAAGCTGCACAAAATCGTGTTATAAATACACATTCTTGAGGCTGCGAACTGGCTCTATGGTTAAATTTGCCTGCTGTACAGTCTGGATTCATTTCCCAAGTCACCCAGGTAAATAGGACAGGTATCTGTTTGCAGTGGTAAGTGACCTTTGCATGCATGCATACACACACATATGCACACAAATAAATTTTAAAAAACTTTTTAGTAACACCTATTCTTATTTTACTTGCTGACATGTGTTGGTTAATGAGAATGTAGCCAAAGCGGTTCAGAAAATTAAATTGAGTGTGCATGTGTGTAGTAGGTGTGATGAGGTGTGTGTTGTGTGTACATAGGTGTGTATGAGCATTATATGCACATGCATGTGCAGATGCAGCCTGTGCATGCACACGGAGACCATAGGAGGTGACTCGTTTCATTGCTCACCAGCCTCTTTCCTTGACACAAAGTCTCTTAACTGATTCTGAAGCCTTGGCATTTTTGTAAGGCCTAGCAATTCTTCAGCCTGTGCTCCTCACAGCACTGCGGTTTTAGACATTGTGGCCATGGCCAGCTGTTTGTACAGGTTCTAGGCAATCAAACTCAGTAGTCTCGGGCCCCCGAGGTCCCCAGCCTGGGGCAGGATATGCTCTTAGCCACAGAGTTATCTCTCCAGCCCCAGAACATATTCTATTTATTTATTTATCTATTTATTTATTCATTCATTTATTTATTCATCCATTCATTTATTTATTGCAAGCAGGGAAACATAGAAACAAGAGACAGAGAGAGAGAGATAATGAATGTACCAGAGCCTCCAGACACTGCCAATGAACTCCAATTGCATGTGCCACTGTGCATCTGGCTTTACGTGGTTACTGGGGAATTGAACCTGGGTCCTTGGGTTTTGCAGGCAAGTACTTTAACTGCTGAGCCATCTCTCTAGCCCAGAACATATTTTTGGGGGAGGGAGTTTTGAGGTAGGGTCTCACTCAAGGTCAGGCTGACCTGGAATTCACTATGTAGTCTCAGGATGACCTGGAACTCGTGGCAATCCACATACCTCTGCCTTCTCAGTGCTGGAATGAAAGGTGTGGGTCACCACGCCCAGCCAGAACTTTTTATTTATTTATTTGATAGAAAGAGAGAGAAGTGGATACAGAGAAAGAGAATGGGTGCACCAGGGCCTCTAGCCACTGCAAACACACTCCAGAGGTATGCTCCACCTTGTACATCTGGCTTATGTGGGGTACTGGGGAATTGAACCTGGGTCCTTAAGCTTTTCAGGCAAGTGCCCTAATTGCTGAGCCATCTCTCCAGCCCCAGAACACACACACACACTGGTTTTTCAAAAGAGAGTCTTGCTCTAGCCCAGGATGACCTGGAATTTACTATGGAGTCACAGGCTGGCCTCAAACTCACAGCCATCCTCCTAACACTGCCTCCGAAGTGCTGAAATTAAAGGTATGCACAACCACACCCAGCCCAGAACATATTTTTAGTGCATTGGCTTTTCATACCCTGAATAAACTATTTCTGGAAGGGGTGGGGTATAGCTCAGGGGGAGATCACTTGCGTAGTGTGCACAAAGCCCCTAGCTTGATCCCCAACATTGCAAAAGAAAAAGAAAATTATTGGGCAGCTTCTCCTCTGCTTGGGAGAGGATGGAGCATCTGGAGCTAGACGTTCCAGGGAAGTGGTTTTACTTTCTAGAAATGGCTGGAAGTGCAACCATTTACGACTAGTTTGCTCTGCTCTAAAGTCTCAAAATGGTTTGGCAGCTCTGCAGTCATATTTGAGGTTCAGGATCCTTCTTTATTCTTGGCATATGACTTCAAAATTCAAGGTTGTTCACATCACCGTGCATCTATGGAGCTCACATTCTAGACAGGCAAAGGGACAGCTGTGAAGGAAATCAAGAAAATGTGGGCTGACACTGAGCA
This sequence comes from Orientallactaga sibirica, assembly GCA_036365145.1. Lineage (NCBI taxonomy): Eukaryota > Metazoa > Chordata > Mammalia > Rodentia > Dipodidae > Orientallactaga > Orientallactaga sibirica. The sequence goes on along the minus strand of JAEOAD010000794.1, from coordinate 219,570 downwards.
CTTTGCCACCCCAAACAAGCCAGCTTTCCACTATTAAAGATAGGAATCAAGGTGCTGGGGTAGGTACCAGAAATTTCTGCAGTGGGTGCTCTTTCCAAAAAAACAGTATGCCAGGAATGGAATACTTTCCAGTGAGTTGTTGGCCAGGGAGGTCCCTGATGCTCCAAGACATTACAGGCCATTACCAGGGCACTTGGTTTCCCACCAGAAATAGATGATAAAACCCTATTGCTGAAAACACCACATGCTTGGGCTGCATGTCACTGAGAAATCAAGCTAAATCTAGCTGGAAACCTCCTTCCTGTTGACTACCTGTCAGAAAGTTGGCAAAAGCTACACTGCATGCAGCCCTATGGGAGAGAGAAGTCCTCATTGGTGATAAACAGCAGTGGACATTGCAAGTTTTAAGACTGGCCAGCCAGGCCAAATGTGCCAGCTGGTGAAATAGTGGCATGTCTGTTATGAAGGAAACCAACTATCCTCTAAACTGGACTGGAGGCCCTCTCCACAGCAGGGAATACATGCCTGGTATTAAAAACCTAGTCAAAAGCCTATAGCAGGAAAGGTTATGAGACCTAGGGGAGTAAAACCTGCTGGTGTCTGGCTAAATGTATATATTATGCTCATCAAACTGCCCTGTAAGCACTTTTCTTAATGTCCACACCCATATATTAAAGCTACTCTCACTTTTGGTTAGAGAAGCTTCTCTTTTCAGATGGCAGTGACCACTGGGATGACTCAAAAGGCACCATGGTGCTGAGAAGAAGTGACAGAGGAGTGTTCAACACTGAAACATCTCTATCACACCTTCCAAAGCTCAGGGTCCATTGCAACAGAGGTGGCAGAAAGAATATAAGAGACAGCCAGGCATGGTGGTGCACACCTTTAATCCCAGCACTCGGGAGGCAGAGGTAGGAGGATTGCTGTGAGTTCGAGGCCACCCTGAGACTACATAGTGAATTCCAGGTCAGCCTGGGCCAGAGTGAGACCCTACCTTGAAAACAAAAAAAACAAAACAACAACAGCAACAAAAACCTTTTTACTGGTAGGTTGACATTATTTCTTGATAGCAGACAAAAATATTTTGGTAGGGCTGGAGAAATGGCTTAGCGGTTAAGACGTATGTCTGCCTGTGAAGCCAAAGGACCCAGGTTCAATTCCTCAGGACCCACATAAGCCTGATCCTCATGTTTCTATTTCCCAAGCACTGGGATCACAAGCACATGCTACCATACCTGGCCAGTACACTGCAGTGGGCATATGTTTTCACGAGTGTGTGCATACATGTGTATATGTGTGCATTCATGCATGTGTGTGTGCATGTATGGTGTGTGTACACTTGCATGTCCTCATGTATGAGTGCAGGCACACACAAGTGGAGGTCAGAGGACAATCTCAGGTGTCAGTCCTCTCCTTCCACCTGTAAAAGGCAGGGTCTTTGGCTGCTCGCTGCATTGAGGCCCACGAATTTCTGAGAGATGCTCCTGTCTCCACCTTCCTTCTTGCTGTAGTACACTGGGATTGCAGACACTCGGCCATAGCACAGGCTTTTCAGTGGGTTCTGGGGATCAAAACTCAAGTACTGGGCTGGAGAGATGGCTTAGTGGTTAAGGCGCCTGCCTCCTAAGCCTAAGAATGCCGGTTCCAATCTCCAGGTCCCACGTTTAGCCAGATGCAAAGTGACGCAAGGGTGCAATGCCACACTTGCCCACAAGGGTGCTCACACATCTGGATTTTGTTCATAGCGGCTGAGAGGCTGCTGGCGTGCCCATCTCTGTCTTCCTCTCCCTATCTCTCTGTGTATCTCTGTGTCTCTCCAAAATAAAAATAAATATTAAAAATTTTTTTAAAAAAACTCAAGTACTCACTCTTGCATGGTAAGCACTTTAGCCACTGAGCTATCGCTCAGCCTGACAGTGCATTTTTTAAAAAATATTTTTATTTATTTATTTATTTATTCATGTATTTATTTATTTATTTAAGAGAGAAAGAAACAGATTGAAGGAGAGAATGGGCACATCAAGGCCTCCAGCCACTGCAAACAAACTCCAAACACATGCATCACCTTGTGTATCTGGCTTATGTGAATACTGGGTAATTGAACCTGGGTCCTTGGCTTCACAGGCAAACACCTTAACTGCTAAGCCATCTCTCCAGGCCCTCTGCCACTGCATTTTAATAAGCCATTGGATTATCCTCCTTCTCTTCTTCTTACTGCTCTCCCTGCATCTTCTTCCTCCCTCCTTCTCCCTCCTTTCTCGTCTTCCTTCCCTTCTTATTACTATTGCTGCTCTAAAGTCACCACATTACAAAGTCTAGGATTCAGTAGCATTATGAATATTCATGGTGTGTGACCATCGCTATTTACTTCCAGGACTTCTCATCACTCCAAGTGGAGACCCCATGTTTATTAAGCAAGCAGTATCCATTCTTCCCATTCCTAGGCACAGATCTGCTCTCTGTTGCTATGGACTGGGTGAAATTTTGAACTTTCCATACAAGTGGAAACATGCAGCATGCAGTCCTTCATGACTGGCTTCTTTCATTTAACATGACGTGAGTGAGGCTCCTCCATGCTCTCCAATAGCAGGCACTCTCAATGCCCACTGTGTGGATGTGCCACACTTTCTTCTCTTCTCGTCTTTAGATAGTTGGGGTGCTCCCGACTTTGGGCTTGTGTGAGTAGTGCTGCTCTGATCACTTGCACAGGTTTTTGGTTGAGCACCTTTTTGTCAGTCCTCTTAAGCTTACATGTAGGAGTGGAGTGGCTGGGTCATATGGCAATTCTATGCTTAACCTCCTGAAAAACTGTGTTTACTCCTGCCTCCTTATCTATTCTCTTCAGAACAGCTAAAATGACTTGTAAAAAAATTTTTTTAATCAAAACTAGAGGCTGGAGAGATGGCTTAGCAATCAAGGCACTTACCTGCAAAGCCAAAGGACTCAGGTTCGATTCCCCATGACCCACGTAAGCCAGATACACAAAGTGGCACATGTGTTTGGAGTGTTTGCAGTGCCTGGAGACACTGGTGCACCCAATCTCTTTCTATCTGCCTCTCTCTTGCTCTTAAATAAATAAAAATAATGATAAAATTAATTTTAAAAAATCAAAGCTGGGAGTCCAGCATGGTGGCACATGCCTTTAATCCCAGCACTCAGGAGACAGAGGTAGGAGGATCACTGTGAGTTCAAGATTACATAGTGAATTCCAGGTCATCCTGGACTAGAGTGAGACCCTACCTCAAAAAACCGAAAATAGGGCTGGAGAGATGGCTTAGTGGTTAAAACACTTGCATGCAAAGCCTAAGGAACCATGGTGGACTCTCCAGATCCCACATATGCCAGACACACAAACGTGAGGCAAGGGCAAGGTCACACATGCCCACTAGGTGGCAAAAGCATCTGGAGTTCAATTGCAGTGGCTGAGGCCCTGGCATGCCTCTCTCTCTCCCTATCTCTCTCTGTAAAATAAAAAAGTAAAATAAAATAAAATAATGAAATTTCAAAACAAACTCTGTTCACCCCCATTTCCTAAGTCCCTAAACCAAAGTTTCTTAAACTGGGCTCACATAACTACATATATGGGTCACAAAAAAAAAAAAATTGACAACAGTAAAAGGTTTCTGAACACCCAGTGAAGAAAGAACAATACAAAATCAAGTGTGCAATGCACCCAGGTGTTTCCTGCAGCTCTCGCTCAGGGATCCCCACGTGACCTCATTGCAGCCTGGATTCTGCACATACAACACATGCACTTGGCACATGCTGTCACCACACAATGCCAACATATACCTCCAGAACCACCTTGGTGCAGTGTCATGAATTACAGTGTTCTTACAAGGGTTTCTGCACACGCCTTTAATCCCAGCACTTGGGAGGCAGAAGTAGGAGAATTACTGTGAATTCAAGGCCAGCCTGAGACTACATAGTGAATTCCAGGTCAGCCTGAGCTAGAGTGAAACCCTACCTCAAAAAAACAAAAAGAAAGAGAGAGAAAGAGAGAGAGAGAGAAGGAAGGAAGGAAGGAAGGAAGGAAGGAAGGAAGGAAGGAAGGAAGGAAGGAAGGAAGGAAAGAAGGAAAGAAGGAAAGAAGGAAAGAAGGAAAGAAGAAAAGAAAGAAAGAAAGAAACATAATAGCATAATTGTGGAAAACAAGGGCTTTCAATCTTTCAATATTTTCTACTGCTGTTCCTCAGCATGTAAAGCATCAAATTACTATCTTTGGATTGTATTGTATTAGAAAAACAAACACATCCATCTCATTAGGATCCAAATTTGCTTTTGTCTTTGATAAATGGGAAAACTCCATGTATTCCAAAGAATTGTTTTAAAAATATGTTTCTTTATGAGTACTTTATAGTAAATGTTTGATTTGTTTACTTCTTTCTCTTTGTTTACTTATTTCACATACCTATATACTCAGAGTCATTATAAAAAATTCTCAGGAAAGGACTGAAGAGATGGCTCCACAGTTAAGGCACTTGCTTGCAGAGCCTAATGACCCAGGTTCGACTCCACAGTACCCACGCAAAGCCAATTGCAGAAAATGGTGCATGCATCTGGAGCTCATTTGCAGTGGCTAGAGGCCCTGGCGCACCCATATTTATTCTCTCTTTCCTTACAAATAAATAAATAAAAATATTTGGGGGCTAGAGAGACGGCTTAGCAGTTAAGGCACTTGCAAAGACAAAGGACCCAGGTTTGATTCCCCAGTACCTACATAAAGCCAGATGCACATGGTGGCCCATGTACCTGGAGTTATTTGCAATGGCTGCAGGCCCTAGTGTTCTCTCTCTCTCTCTCTCTCTCTCTCTCTCTCTCTCTCTCTCTGCCTTTCTTTCTGTGTGTCTCTCAAAGAAATAAATAAAATATTTTAAAATACATTTTTAAAAATTTCTCAGGAGGAGCTGGAGAAATGGCTTAGTGGTTAAGGCATTTGCCTGAAGCCAAAGGATCCTGGTTAGAATCTCCTGGTCCCACGTAAACCAGATGCACATAGCGGCACATGCATCTGGAGTTCGTTCGCAGTGGCTAGAGGCCCTGGTATGCCTATTCCCTCTCTCTCTCTCTCTCATGAATAAATAAATAAAAATAAATCTTTTAAAAAAATTCTTAGGAAAAGGCTGGAGAAATGGCTTAGTGGTTAAAGCATTTGCCTGCAAAGCCAAAGGATACCAGTTCAATTCTCCAGGACCCACATAATCCAGATGCACAAGGGGGCACGTGCATCTGGAGTTCATTTGCAGTGGCTGGAGGCCCTGGCATGCCCATTCTCTCCCTCCCTCTCTTTCAAACAAATAAATGAATAAAATATATTTTTTAAATTCTCAGGAAAAGGGGATTCTAGGACTGAGGAGATGGTTCAGCAGGTAAGAGTGCTTGCTACACAGACATGAGAACCTGAGTTTGATTCTTAGCACCCACATAAAACGTCATACATAGCCATACATGCCTTTGACCCCAGTGCTGGAGAGGGGGTGCAGACAAATGGATCACTGGGGGTCCCTGGTCAGCCAGCTTATGATCCCAGTGCTAGAGAGGGGGTGCAGACAAGAGGATCACTGGGACTCCCCAGTCAGCCAGTCTAATCCAAAAAACAGGGAGCCCTGGGTTCAGTGAGACACTGTCTCAAGGAAGTAAGTTGGAAGAGCGATAGAAGAGGGAGCTCTATCGTCTTCCTCTCAGCAATGCACATGCGCACACAGGGCTCATGCATCTGCACACCCATGTGTACACCACACACATACCACATGCTACATGCATACACCAACAGAGGGGGTTGTGGATGGTAAAAGCACTCCATTTTACTTTACTTTCAGCACTATCAGATTGGGCTTCCTTTTTGTCATATTTGGGGGGGGGTTGTTTTTGTTTTTTGGTTTTTTGAGGTAGGGTCTCACTCTAGCCCAGGCTGACCTGGAATCACTATGTAGTCTCAGGGTGTCCTAGAACTCATGGCAATCCTATGTAAGTCTGCCTCCCGAGTGCTGGGATTAAAGGCGTGTGTCACCATTCCCTGCCTCCTTTTCGGCATATGTGTTCACTGTATTTCCTGCCTATCTCCAAGCAATAGGATTGTCTGTCTTTCTTATTTCCAAAAACTTGCTTTTATCTCAGCACATGGCCAAGCACATGCCAAGGGATTCCTGAATATTAATAATTAATTAATGATTCACTCAAAACTGAGTCTAAAATACTGTTCAGTGTCAGGAAAGGTTGTAGAGTTTCCAGTGAGAAGCTGATAGACTGAATATGAAATTAGACATCTTTTGTGAATTGCTTTTGTGCTAGGAAGTGACACATTTACCTCTTAAATACAAAATTAGTATGCACTAAAGTACAGTTACAAAGATTCAAATACAAAATTGGGAAAACGTTTAATTAAAAAATATGTGCAGCATATATAAGTAGAAGAACTGATTTCAGAGAGGGGAATGTCCTAAGTGAGGCCATGGGAAGAGAATGCATACAAGAAGGGCAGGGAGAGGGTCAATCTAAACTCAAGATATTGTGAATAAGACATATGTAAAATTACTTTTTTGAATAAGGGCACGTCTAGAAGCTGTAGACTGTTACTAGAAAATTTTCAGTACTTGGGATGGACTACCTTCCAGTGAGTTGTTGGCCAAGGAGGTCCCAGTAGCCTCCAAAACATTAAAGGCTCTTGCCAAAGCCCTTGGTTTCCCTAGAGAAACAGATAGTAAGACCCTTTTGCTGAAGACATCTCATGCCTGAGAAGCATGGTCACTGAGAAAGCAACCTGGTGTGGAGCAGAAAATCTTCTCCCTGTAGACCAGCCAACTGAAAGCTGGAAAAAGCTGCATTGCATGCAGCGTATGGGAGACAGAAGTCATCTACAGTGAAAACAGTGGACGCTGAATATTCAAGCGTGGCCAGACAGGCCCAATGACTGAACGGGTGCAATAGTGGCATGTCTACTCTTGGGGTAACCAACTGCTCCATAATTGGACTGAAGGCCCTCTCTACAGGAGGGAATACATACCTGGTACTGAAAAACCTAAGCAAAAGTCTATGGCAGGTGAGGTCATGAGCCTTAGGGGTATAAGCCTGCTCTTGTCTGACTAAATGTATATATTATTCCCACCAAGCTGCCCTGGGGGCACTACACTTAATGTTCATATTCACATATTAATGCTACTCTCACTTCTGGTTAGAGAAACTTCTCTTTTCAGATGGCGATGACCACTGGGATGACCCAAAAAGGCAACATAGTGCTGAGAAGAAGGGATGGAGGAGTGCCCAGCACTGAAACACCTCTGTCACACCCTCCAAGGCTCAGGGACCATTGCCGAAGAGGGGGCGGATAGAATGGAAGAGCCAAAGGAAGGGTATGATCTCTTACAATGCAACTGCCCAGACAGAAATTGGCCTCGATATCCATGACCTTGCAGTGCCTAGCAATACCTTTGCAAAACCCTCAAAATAGAAGAAAAAGATGATGACATCAAATTAAAAGAGAGACTAATGGAGAGAGGGAGGGGATATGATGGAGACTTGAGTTCTAAAGGGGAATGGGGGGAGGGAAGGGAAATATCACGTGGGTTTTTTCTTTGTATGTGAGTATAAAAGTCAATAAAAAACAATAATAAAAAAATAAAAATAAATATGTGCAGGTGTGGTGGCACACGCCTTTAATCCCAGCACTCGAGAGGCTGAGATAGGAGGAGGATCACTGTGAGTTTGAGGCCAGCCTGAGTGCATTATTTAGTCTCTATGGGGGACAATGCCTCAGAGTACACCTGCCAACCCTATGGCTATTGCATTCTTTCTGCCCCGTCTTCTGCTCAGTGTTCCCTGAGACTTGGGAGGTGTGTTGTGTTTCCTTTTCTCTTGTGCTCTTGGCGGGCTCTCATTTTCTGCTTTGATCAGTTTTGAATCTCCTCAATGTCTCCAGCCATCTCCTTGGAGGAGGTTCTTAATTAGCAGTGAGATCAGCACTCATGTTTAATATGGACCTTCCTCGGTAATATTTCCAGGGTTCTGGCAAATGTAATAGAGATGACTCACCTTGTGCTAGGCAGTCGGCTTACTTTTCTTGTCATAGTGATGGGACTTGGGTCTCGGGTCTCGCTCCTATTCACCCACATCTGTAAAATGCAAATTCTATAGGAATGAGTGAGAGCAGCATGGATCAAAAGTGGTAAACATATACATTTAGAAGACTTTTTTATAGGCATAATCTCTCTATTTACAAAAAGAAAAATAATAACAGTGGCATCCCAGCACTTGGAAGGTACAGGTAGGAGGATTGCCATGAATTCGAGGCCACCCTGAGACTATGTAGTGAACTCCAGGTCAGCCTGGGCTAGAGTGAAACCCTACTTAAAAAAAAAAAAAAAAAAAGTGGAGGTTTTCCTCAAGAGTCTCTGACCTTCTGAGCCACAGGCATCTGACGTAATTGATTCCCTTCCACTGAGCAGGCTTCATATTCAATCAGGGAGAAGTTGACTACACTCGTAGTCCATTTCCCACTTTTGCATGGAGATGTAAATCTTGCCTTTCTGGTTCATGTGGTTGCTATAAGGCTCCCAGCTAGCCCTCACAGTGCTAGAAAGTGCTATGAGAGCAGCTGGAGAGCAATTGACTGATTAAACAGGAGACCCTGCCAGTTACAAAATCAACCAGCTGAACAAGAAGTATACATTTGTGTGACAGTGGCACAGCCCCGATGTAGGTAACCAACAGCCCATGGATTGGACATGAGATCTGCTCAGTGGGGGTGGACCATATCTATCTTTGGGAACCAATCTGAGAACCAGATTCCCTAGAACAGGAACCCAGTAGGCTCCAGAGAGAACCTCCACTGCTTTCTTAGAAGAAGGAATATACACAACAATATATCTTTCTAATGACTAGGTTTATCCTCTTTTATTCAGACTGTTCTCACTTTTTGTTAGAGAATCTGTCCTATTTTACAGAGGGAGGAGAATATGGAGAGAACAAGGATACATCAAGAAGAGAGAGCTGACTGTCCACCAGGAGGTGGGTCACCTCCACCTCATCTCCCCAGGCCCAGAAGCCATCCTAGGGGAAGTGAGGACACAATACTGCTCTCGTGGCGAGCCTGAAAACCAGTTCCAGGGACACTCAGACCTCATAAAAACAGAAAAACAGAGTGGACAGAGAAAGCAACAATAAATAAGATCTCTATCTTGCCCAACAAGGCTCAGAGACTATTACAAAGAGGAAACAGAAACGTTCTAAGAACCTCAGGGTGTGGGAATAGCCAGAGACCCCATCCCTGCAGAGACTGACTGAAGCCTCTTGGTCCGCACAGTGAATACCAATAACCCCACCAAAGACCCTCAGCAGAATTGGGGCAGGGGAAAGGGAGCCTTTGTGTGCAACCTTTTTATTTAAAAAAAAATCAATAAATTAAAAATAAATAAATAAAAAGATCCATTGCTTGTTCACACTGTTGGCGAGTTCTCTCCCCCAGCAGCTTACATAGTGTATTCCATCACTGTGAGAGCTAGCCAGCAGGGAGCTGACTTCCATCTCAGCTCCTAGCAGATGTCTCAATGTCCTGCAACCACAGCTTGTGGCACCTTCATATCTGCAAAGTCATGAGAAAGGATCTGACCTCCAAGTACAGGTTCCTGTGGCATAGTGGTGTCAGCATAGTCGTTGAATTCACATGCATGTTCCATTTTAGGTCTGAAAATTAGTAGCTATGAAATCTTGAAAAAGTCATCTATGCTATTATGATATCAGCCACTGTATTATGGCATAAAATTGGTACCAAATCTACTTCCTAGATATGTGGTGATGCAATGTGGTAATAATGGTGACAACAGTTTATAAACTGTAAAATGTGTATGCACATATAAAACTGTGACCTATGTTATATTAACTAACAATAAATATCAAGGAACTTTTAACTGAGAGCAATAAAAAAGAATAAACAGTTTAAAATTATAATCTGTGCCAAGAATATACAAGTACAGTTGAACAGGGCGTACAGATTTTTAATTTGTTTTGTATTTATATATTTTAGACAAGGTCTCATGTATCCCAGGCTAGCCTAGGATTCACTATGCACTTGAAGGTGACTGTGAGCTTGCACTTCTCTGGGCTCCAACTTTGGAGCGTTGGGATAAAATGCCTGGTTATGTGGTTTGCACATTGTAGGCAATCACGGACTGAGCTATGTCCTCAGCCCAGATTTCTTAGTTAGATTATGCTGAGTGTAAGGAAAATTTGACTGGAGATCCCCAGTTTCAACACAGTAGTTTGGTGCGTCAGGACATCTGATGAGATTTGAACTATTGTGACTTTAAATAAATGTCTGTGATTGAGTATCCACTGTGTGTAAGGTAGTAAGACAGTGAATCTGCCAGGTGGTGGGCTGCTTTATAGTGAAGAAACAGAAGACCCAGCGAAGAGGAAGTATTTTAAAGTCACATGCCACAATCTGTCCAGTGGATGTTTAGCATTGGTGAAAAGCTGAATTCAATGACAAGTTCTGCTAAAAAGAAATGCTTTTACTACAAATGTTGATATGTAGAGAAGAAAGCTGTTAAGTTAATAATATTGAGAAAGTAGAAGTTGTCAATAAAAAAAATATTTTAAAAATTAAAAAAATTTTAAAAATATTGAGAAAGGTTGTATTGAAGATTGAGATGGAATTCTTTAGTCACAGAATATTTTTGTGTGACAACTAAGTTGGCAACCTATGGACAAGAAGGGGAGGCAGGTGAGAAGGTACAGTAGGAGAACGTACTACATAGAGAACCGTGCTCACATATGATCATCAGTGTGTTCCGAACGCCCTGGCGTGTGTGGAAAGTAGACAGTAGCATTACCAGCTTCATCAGCATTTTCTTCCTATGACATAGTAAGAAATGCAGGTGAGCGTTTCTGACTAGCTTCAGATTATAAATAATTAATACTATGTCCCTTATTAAGGTTTGCTTTATTCTTTAAATCCTTCATTTGGTAAAACTTTGAAAAGGCTGCTAAATTTAAACATAACATTAAACTTGTCTTAAAAGTTTAGATATGTTTATGTATGCATTAGTCCACCATTATTGATTTTGAACATAAGCAACTTAAATTTACCCTAAGTGCACTTACTAAATTTCAGAAAAGAAATTTAAATGCACAGTCAAATCTTGTTATTTAAATGATGGCAAATGAATCTTTTTCTTTGAGAATGCCCCTTTTTTTAATTAATAGCCTATTTTGTTAAAAGTTTCCAACAATCTCCTGCCATAAATATACAAAACCCATTTGCAGATATGCCAAAACTGCATGCACGAAATATCAGAATGCTTTCTAAAGCTTGAGTTTGCTCTTTGCAGGATATTATTTGTCAGTGTTTCAGAACTGACTACCTAAACAATAATATGTTTACCATGCCTTTGAAACTGTGCAGTACTTTCATCAACATGGGAAACAAAATAAATAGAGTAAAAAGTGTAACAGTTTTGTTTAAATGCAAATGCAATTTGTAAAGCTTTCCAATTCGAGGATTATAAAACTACTATAAAAAGCACTTGTTGGCTTAGCCACTTCCCTTCATGCATTAGAAAATTCCCTTTTAATACTTGTATGACCTAGCACATTTGTGATAAATTTAACAGATACTGCATGAATTTTAGTCAAAACCACAGTGACAAAATTAAGTTTGCTGGTTGATGTCTCTCTATCTGTTTTAAGCAAGTAAGAACATATTAAGAATTTTAAATGTTCCCGTTTATTTCTTTTCTGAATTTTATTTGTCCGTACCTTGTGATATCTTTTTTCCTCCATGGAGAAACATTTCTTCGTTCATACAGTTGACTCTCTGAAACCTGCAAGTTTAGTTCTCTACCACCCAGCTGCTCCTACATCACCAGTATTCACATTTGTTAAGTCTTACACAGAGCTTCTTTCAACTTTGAAATTCAAACAATCCTTTTCACTGCAAGGTCATGGATATCGAGGCCAATTTCTGTCTGGGCGGTTGCATTGTAAGAAACAATACCTTCGTAAGACCCTCAAAAATAGAAGAAAAAGATGATGACATCAAATTAAAAGAGAGACTAATGGAGAAAGGGAGGGGATATGATGGAGACTGGAGTTCTAAAGTGGAATGGAGGAGGGGAGGGAAATATCATGTGTTTTTTTGTATGTAAGTATAGAAGTTGTCAATAAAAAATAATAATTAAAAAAATAAAGAATGCATTACAAAGTAAAAAAAATCCTTTTCAATGTTAAATTTTCATTGTGAATTTAATTAAAAACTTAGTTCAACTTGGTCATGTTTCAGTTGGATTGTACTATTCTCATCCTTCTCCCCAGCCCTCATTCTTCTGAGAGTTCTCAGCGAGCTTGTGGGTGATCAGTGTGATGTCATCAATATACCGGACTCGGCTGGGGAGCAATGCCTCAGAGTACACCTGGCCACCCCGTGGACTGTATGTTATTTAGATCACTCTTCTACAATATTTTCTGAACTAGGAGGGTGTGTTATAAGTTTTCTTTATTTTTATCTTCCTGGTAGCCTCTAATTTTCTGCTTTGAACGGCTTGCCGTCTGCTCTGTGTGTCTACTGCTGTCTCCTCTCAGGAGAATCTTGGTTGTGGTGAGGAAAGCATTCTTATTTAGCTGACCACTTCCTCTGAAAAGTTTCCTGGGTCCTGACAATCTGATAGATATGACTTATCTTTTGCTGGGGTACCCTGGCACACCCATTCTCTCTATCCTTCACTGTTTCTCAAGTAAATAAATAAATAAATAAATAAATAAATAAATAAATAAATAAATAGAAGAAGAGGCAACAGGAGGAGGAAAAGTAGGAAGAGTAAGGAACATTGACCTTAGGGAGTTGTGAAGCAATATGCTAGCCTTTCTGTAGTACTATGAGCCCTGCAATCCTGTTCACAGGACCTGAAACTCCTTGGCTTTCTTTAGGACCAAGCATACCCCACTCCAGAAACACAAGCAAAGCTATACGGATGGGCTTCTCCAGCTCCAGGGGTCTGCAGTCAATGCCTTATGTCCTTTGCTTGGTCTAGACTACCTTAAATTAATGCCTCAAACCAGGAACAACCAAAACATTTCCTAGTAGCCATCACATTAAGGGGAGTCCCCATAACCATTATAAGCCTCTCAAATTAATTCTGCATCTGTGCATCTCTCTCCAGAATCATGTTCCCAAGGAGGAAGCTGGGGTTCCACAAGGGGACACCCAGCCATTCCTGGAGACAGTCCACCACCCACTCCCTGCTCTGCTCCCCTTGATAGAATGGCCCAGGCCTCGGCACTGCAGGAAGGGTCTCCTGGAAGGTCAGCAGGGATGAAGGTTGAGAACATGGACAGTGACATGGGAGAGGATGAGGACATGCAGGGACAGTGGGTATCCCAGAATTTGCCCTTTCTCTGTCCTGCTCCCCCAGCGAGGGCACCCCAGATGCCCTGTACAAAGTCTCCAAGAAGAAGGGCATGAAAACATCCCTAGGCCAACTCTTTGGAAAGAAAGAAGGACCGGATGGGACCTCCAGGCCAGGACAGCTCTTCTTTGGGTGAGAAATCCCTCCTCTGATCCCTCCCTCCCTCCCTCCTCCTTTTTGTTTCCCATATTCATTCTACATTCATCCCTGTTTTCATTCATTTGGCAGAACTTCTTGGGTGGTTTGTTTTGTTGTTTTTTAATGCGCGTATTGATCACCTCCATACATATACACAATATACATGATCATTATCCTGTCCCTTCAACCTCCTTTGTCCCCCACCCCATCCCTCCTCTACTGAATCACTTCTTCTTTCCATTTGTTTTTCAATTTAATATTTTTATTTTTATTTATTTATTTGACAGAGTAAGAGAGAGAGAGAGAATGGGCTCACTAGGGCCTCCAGCTGCTGCAAACGAACTCCAGACACATAGGCCTCCTTATGCATCTGGCTAACATGGGTCCTGGGGAATTGAACCTAGGTCCTTTGGCTTTGCAGGCAAATGCCTTAACTGTCTTAACAGCCCCTGTTGTTTTTTTTTTAATTTTATTTATTTTGCAAGTAGAGAAAGAGACATTGAGAGAGAGAGAGAGAGGAAGTGATCAGAATCATTTTAGCAGTATATTGAATCCTAGTCGCAGAGAAGAGAGACCTAGGAGAGCAGGTCCTGGTGGTGATGTCTGGAGGGACTGAAGTCCTAGTCTAGGGGCAGGAGCTGCGGTTGAGGCCAGTGCGCACCAAAACCCGGGGGAAGCCAGGCCTTGTGGTGCTACCTGTCAGCTACCCCTGGAGGTGGAGGCAGATGGATTGCCAGGTTCTGTGTCTTCCTGAGGTAGAGTGAGTTTCGAGGGAGCCTGGGAAACTTAGTGAGACACTGTGTCAAGATCAAAACAAATCTGTGGAGATGCCTAACCTGTCGAATTCAGATCCCTAGCACTAAAGTAAAATATGGAGGACAAGGCAGCTAGTCTAACCAAATTGGTGAGTTCGGTGAGATCCTGTCTCCAAATATAAGGTGGGGAATCAGAGAGGAAGACACCCTACATTGACCCCTGGTCTCCAGGTGCACATAGCTATACATACATGCATGTACACACACCAGGGCTGGGCATGTTGCTAAGTGGGAGAGCTCCTGCCTAGAATCTAGTGGCAGATGGGGGTGTGGCTCAATGGTAGAATGCTTGCTTGCCAGTAATGAGAGTAAAAATAATATAAAATACAATAATTTAAAATTCCTACTCGGGTGTATTGGCACATGCCTTTAATCCCAGCACTGAGAAGGCAGAGGTAGGAGGGATCGCTGTGAGTCTGAGAGTACATAGTGAATTCCAGACCAGCCTGAACTAGAGTAAGACCCTACCTCAAAAAAAATCCAGGCTGGCCAGGCGTGGTGGCACAAGCCTTTAATCCCAGCACTTGGGAGGCAGAGGTAGGAAGATCGCTGTGAGTTTGAGACCAGCCTGAGACTACATAGTGAATTACAGGTCAGCCTGGACTAGAGAGTGAGACCCTACCTCGAAAAGCCAAAAAAAAAAAAAATCCAGGCTGTAGAGATGGCTCAGCGGTTAAGGTACTTGTCTGCAAAGCCTAAGGACCCATATTCAACTCTTCAGATCCCACATAAGCTAGACCCACAAAGGTGAGGCAAGTGCAAGACTGAACATGCCCACTAGGTGGCATACACGTCTGGAGTTCAATTTCAGTGGCTGAGGCCCTGGTGCACCAATTCTCTCTGTGTGTCTGTCTTTCCCTCACACGCTTGCTCTCTGTAAAATATTTTTTTTTAAATGCCTACAGGAGGGCTGGAGGGATGGCTTAGTGGTTAAGGCGCTTGCCTTCAAAGCCAAAGGACCCAGGTTTGAGTCCCCAGGACCCACGTAAAGCCAGATGCACAGAGTGGCACATGCGTCTGGAGTTTATTTGCAGCAGCTGAAGGCCCTGGCGTGCCCATTCTCTCTCTCTCTCTCTCTCTCTTTAGCCAGGCATGGTGGTGCATGCCTTTAATCCCAGCACTTGGGAAGCAGAGGTAGGAGGATCACTGTGAATAAAAGGCCACCCTGAGACTACATAGTTAATTCCAGGTCAGCCTAGGCTAGAGTGAGACCCTACCTCAAAAAAAAAAAAAAAAAAAAAATTCCTAGGGAGGGCTGGAGAGATGGCTCAGTGATGAAAGCACTTGCCTAAGGACCTGGGTACAATTCCCCAGTGTTCACGTAAAGCCAGATGCACAAAGTGTTGCATGAGTCTGGTGTTGGATTCTAGCAGTTAGAAGCCCTGATATACCCATTCTCTCTCTCTCTCTCTCCCTCTCTCTCTCTCTCTCTCTCTCTCTCTCTCTCTCTCTCTCTCTCTCTCCTCTGTCTCTCTCAGATATGGTGATGCACGCCTTTAAGTCCAACATTTGGGAGGCTGAGGTAGGAGGATTTCTATGAGTTCAAGGCCAGCCTGAAACTACATAGCCTGGACTAGAGCAAGACCCCACCTCAAAAATGGCTAGAGAGATGGCTTAGCAGTTAAGGCATTTGCCTGCAAAGCTTAAGGACCCAGATTCGAGTCCCCAGATGTAGAAGGTGGTGCATGCATCTGGAGTTCGTTTGCCATGGCTAGAGTCCCTGGTGTACCCATCCTTTCTTTATCTCCTCCCCCTCTCTCTCTGTCTTTCAAATAAATAAATAAAAATTTTATTGCAAGAAAGAAAGCTGAGGGGGAAAAAGCCTTGTTGCTCTCTGAGGAGAGAAGGAGGAGCCTAAGGCTGCTGAAGCCTTTCCCATGCAGCCTGGGCTCTGTACAACATCTTCCCACAGCTGGGCTTGTCAACATCTTGGTCTCTGTTCAGGAGCTGTTGATTTCTTCCTTTCTCATTTAGTGTTTCAAGTCCTGATTTTAAAATATTTTATTTATGACCAGAACACTTTAGAAATGGTCAAGGTCACAAAAGAGGACAAGCATACACAGACTACATGTGACAATCCTAGACTGGATTCTGGGAGCAAAAACTGTCAGTGAAAATGAGCATTACAATTGAGTTAATATTGTCACAAAACAAATTCCTGACTCTGGTGGATACATTGTGGTTACAAGGGTAGTTCGGCATAGGGTCCACTCTCCTGTTACTAATAACTTCAAAATGGGGTAAGGAGCTGCTGGGTTCCAAGCAGATCTTGCCTTTCCCACAAGACTGGCCACTGTCCTCCATGTGCAGTGAGGTTCCCTAGGCAGCATCCACCCTCCAGGTGCAACCACAGTGGGTGCTCCTGAGGAAATGCATCTTGGTGGCCTGGCCATCTTGATGTCAGGACAGGCCTTAAGGGACTTGAGAGACAGAAAATTAACAGGTAAAAGTGTGAGATGGGGAGATGGCTTAGCAGTTAAGGAACTTGCCTGAGAAGGCTAAGGACCCAGCTTCGATTCCCCAGTATCATATAAGACAGGTGCACAAGGTGGCACATGTGTCTGGAGTTAGTTTGCAGTGGCTGGAGGCCCCAATGCACCCATTCTCTTTATCTGCCTCCTCCTCCTCTTCCTCCTCCTTTTCCTCCTCCTCCTCCTCTTCTTCTTCTTGCTCTTCTTTTCTCTCTGTAGTAAATAAATAAATAAAATAAATTTAAAAGTGTTTACCAGGGATGGAGAGATGGCTTAATGGTTAAGGTGCTTTTCTACAAAGCCAAAGAACTCAGGTTCGATTCCCCAGGACCCATGTAAACCATATGTACAAAGTACATATGTGCATGCTCCTGAAGTTCATTTGCACCCATTCTCTCCTCTCTGTCTCTCTCTCTCTCTCTCTCCCTCTCTCTCTCTCTCTAAATAAAGAAAAAAATTTTGTTTTGGTTTTTTGAGGTAGGGTCTCGCTCTAGCCCAGGCTGATCTGGAACTCACTATGTAGTCTCAGGGCGGCCTTGAACTCACGGCCATCCTCCTACCTCTGCTCCTAAGTGCTGGGATTAAAGGCGTGCGCCCCCACACCAGGGAAGAAAATATATTTTTTAAAGTGTTTACCAGGGCTGGAGAGATGGCTTAGCGGTTAAAGCACTTGCCTTCAAAGCCAAAGGACCCAGGTTCGACTTCCCAGGACCCATGTAAGCCAGATGCATAAAGGGGCACACGCATCTGGAGTTCGTTTGCAATGGCTGGAGGCCCTAGTGCACCCATTCTCTCTCTCTCACTGCCTGCCTATCTCTGTATCTCTCTCTCTCTCCCTTCTCTCTCTCTCTCTCTCTCAAATAAATTTTTAAAAATTTAAAAGAGTTTATCAGATACTATTCTTCATTAAAATCCCTGATAGCTGGGCATGATAGTGCATATCTTTAATCCCAGCACTTGCGTGGCCATGTGTTCAAGGCCACCCTGAGACTACATAATGAATTCCAGGTCAGCCTGGGCAAGAGCGAGACCCTACATTAAAAAAAAAAAACAAATAACCAAATAAAAATATTTTAAAATGTTTCTTAAAATATCCCTGATATTCAGAAAGATGTTTTCAGTAAGATCATGAAAGAAAAGATAAAATGTTTCCATGTCAATATCAGCACCCTGTTAGAAGGTTACAGGACCCTACCAATAGCATGGGGTATTCTGAGAGTTGATTCTGAGACACATAAGTAGAAAATGGTCCTAAAATTCCAGGAACAAAGAAGCATCTGTTCACTTCCACTTTCTAAGGTGAACTCGCCTACCATCCCTCCCCTGATTTCTCACAGAGAACAAACATGCAAAGGTGTAGTCTCAGCTCAGAAGGAACAGGCAAGACAGCACTTCACCTTAGATCCCTGTCATGGCTGCCGCAAACATGTCCAGAGACAGAGCTTATGCTCCTTCTGTCAAGATCCAGAGTCTAGACACCAACTTTGACCACTCGTCAATTAACTTACCATCACACCTCATCATGAAGGAAATGGGGAGATTTGGGAAACTCACTTTACAGAGAAGACACTAGAACCATCAGCTCAGAATGATGTGTAATGATATGTAAGATACAGCCTTCAAAATATAACATGACTCAAATCTCAGGAAATGTTGATGACTGAGGGCTTCACCACATGGAATATTTAGTTGCTCTCTGAGTGTGAAACTTCAAGGACCTGGCTCCCCTCCCCTAGCTCCTTTCCGGCATCCTCCTCTTCATCATGCTCTGGGCTGACTCAGTGACGGTTGCCCTAGGCCTGCTATCCCATGGAATAAAACAAATTTTCTCCATTTTTTTTTTTTTTTTACCAAATAAGAAGCTGATTTCTCTATATTTATTTCATTGATAAATGAATGCTTATCTTCCAAGACTGGTAATTTTGAATGAATATTTTTAAGATTTTATTTTTATTTGTTTATTTATTAGAGAAAGGGAGAGAGAGAGGGAGAGTGAGAATGGGCACACCAGGGCCTCTAGTCACTACAGAAAAACTCCAGACGCATGCGCCACCATGTGCATCTGGCTTACGTGGGATCTGGAGAATCGAACCAGGGTCCTTAGGTTTTTCAGGTATGCACCTTAACCACTAAGCCATCTCTCCAGCCCTGAATGAGGATTTTTTAACTCTACTATATCTTGAAAGCCACTTACATGGAGGAAAACAGGAAGTAGGGTCAATATAGTTCATCTTAATAACATGAATTAGCAGACAAAACCAGAGACTAAGGCATTTGATGTTTGGCTTGGTTGTTGGGAAATGTTCTGGGAACATTTTTCATCTGAGTCACCTCACAAGATATGAACGTTTGGAGGCACTTTCACACCATGAACCCCTTCTCACAGGACATGGCTGAAATTGGTAAAAACAGAGAGACATGGGCCAGTGCTGGGAATGGTGAAGCTCCTCACTGGAGGTAAGTGCCCATCACAGTGAAGCTGTGCAGATTTAAGGCTAAATCTGGGACCTCATGCTTATTAGACAAGGGTTAATCACTGGTTTGCCCATCCACAGTTCCACATTTAAGATTCTGTTCAAGAAGAAAATTAAGATGCAAACCAACTTGGAATCTATGAATAACATTCACAGTGATCAGAATTATTTTTTAATTTCACAAGCTGCTTGACACATTAACAAATAAAAGTTTATTTGTTTGAAATAATATGCATCTACATCACAAAATAATTCCCATCCTCTTTGCAGATTAATGCATCCATTATCCACATTTACCATTCTCTCTCTCTCTCTCTTTTTGAGGTAGGTTCTTGCTCTAGCCCAGGCTGATCTGGAATTCACTATGTAGCGTCAGTGTGGTTTCAAACTCTTCCTCCCAAATGCTGGGATTAAAGTCATGCACCACCACACCCAGCACAGTTACCAGTCTCTTTGCCCAGTTTTACTTATAGTGAGAACATTTAACATACATGCTCTTGACATATTTCAAGTGAATATAAAATGCTACTGTCTTTAGCACTGCAGGGCTGGGTGAGGAAATGCAGAGGTGCTGTCCACAGGGCAGCTACACAAGGCAGCTACCTAGGAAGATGGAGTTCCAGGCATCAATGCACACCATAATGGCTGTAGTTCACAGAATGCTGATGGAGATGTCGGCAAGTGATGGGATTTATTTGGACCTTGGTTATAGCTATATTTAACCCTGGATCTCACCCCTGCCATGTTAGGGTGAGTAGAAGCTGTGTGGTTAGCAAGAGCAGTATTTGCTAAGTGTCCACTAGGGTGTGGTGACCACATCCTGTTAATTTGGCAAAGTAAGTCAGCTCCTGCCTGTTGTTTTACAGGTGGTCATGACAAGCCCTCCCTGTTTGCCTGGTAGATCTGTTGGTTCCCGTAACAGGTACATGTCTCCATTATACAAATTATGTCTTAAAAGATTTTTTGTTGTGGTTGTTGTTTTTGAGGTAGGGTCTCACTCTGGCCCAGGCTGACCCGGAATTCACTATGTAGTCTCAGGGTGGCCTCGAACTCACGGTGATCCTCCTACCTCTGCCTCCCAAGTGCTGGGATTAAAGGCGTGCACCACCACGCCCGGCTCGAGGCCACTCTGAGACTACATAGTGAATTCCAGGTCAGCCTGGGCCAGAGTGAGACCCTACCTCAAAAAACAAAAGAAAACAAAAAAAGATTTTATGGTCTTACTCCTGAGCCCTAGAGTTGTCCTTACAACAGTTCTTCACAAGCTCTTTAACCACAGCATGGATATTCTGTATCTGATGCCCACAACCTCTTTCTATTATAAGTCATCACTCAGAAAAAAGCTGGAGATTTGGTCACAGGCCCTGCCCAGCCCATGTCCACTCTGCAGCCAACCATCCCTGCCCAGTGGACTAAGAAAGGAGCTTGGCAAAGAAACGGGTAGTAGTGCTGAAAGAGGGAAGGCTGGAGTCATTCTTTGGCCTAACTCAAGCCTCTGTTCTTCTAGCCTCCAAACTCATCAACTTTCTTGACTAGATTGAGAGGCTAACGGTGTCCTCACACATGCACCCTGGGGATAAGCTAAGCTGACAGAGTTGAAAGTCCTGCAGCCCAGAGTGGGTCTTGGTGCAGAAGATGTGCTCAACACGTGGCCCATGCCTTCATGACTCACCTCCTATTTCTTGAATCTCTTCCCTCCCTACTTTTTCCTGTCTTGGGAGGGGGCATCCGTGTACTCTGAAAAGGCTCAAATCTTAGTGGTCTGCTCTAGGAAGGGATCCAGCCTTTGCCCACTTCCCTTTGAGTTATCAAGATGTTTTCTTGTGGTCATTCAGAAGGCTCCAGGGAGATATTGCTCAGATGGGGTGGACACGGGGTTTGATGTTCATGAACACACTACCTTGTCTAAAGGCAGCAGAAGAAGAGCAACTGGAACCTAGAGCAGAACTGGTACACACTGGGCTGGAGAGATGACTTAGCGGTTAAGGCACCTGCCCGCCAAGCCTAAGAACACCAGTTCCAATCTCCAGGTCCCATGTTTAGCCAGATGCAAAGTGATGCAAGGGCGCAATGCTACACTTGACCACAAGGGGCACGTGCATCTGGAGTTCGTTCATAGCGGCTGAGAGGCCACTGTTGTGCCCATTCTCTGTCTCCCTCTCCCTCCCTCTCTCCCCCCCCCGTCTCTCTCTCTCTCTCTCTCTCTCTCTCTCTCTTTCTCTCTGTGTCTCTGTGTGTGTGTGTGTGTGTGTGTGTGTGTGTGTGTCTCTGTGTGTCTCTCAAAAAAAAAAGAAGAAGAAGAACTGGTGCAAACTGTACCAGCCTCTTGCTGACATTTTC
This sequence comes from Orientallactaga sibirica, assembly GCA_036365145.1. NCBI lineage: Eukaryota > Metazoa > Chordata > Mammalia > Rodentia > Dipodidae > Orientallactaga > Orientallactaga sibirica. The sequence continues at coordinate 197,935 of JAEOAD010000794.1, read as the reverse complement.
ATTTGGAAAGCTATGTTCTATTTTAGAACATTTTCAATCCTTGGGAAATAAAGTGTTTGGACAGGTGTAAGGACTTAGGAAAAACCAAGAAAGAGGAAGCAGAAAAAATGTGAGAGCCAGAGGGAGGGAGGGATTGTTCTCTAGCTATTTCCTCTAAGCTGAAGCATTTCCTCCTGGAAGGAAATGGGAAACTCATGACACTCAGCAAGCAAACAGCTCACAGTTCTCAGGAAGCTCTTGAAATTTATAAGCGTTGAAAGGCCTCATCCCAAGATTATACAGGCAGTAAAAGACTGCGGGAGGAATGACCTGACCCAAAGAGCCGCCTGCAAGTCACGCTGTGAGCACCTGGGGTTCAGGGTTCATGATTAGCCACCTGTGCCGCGGTGGGCTTTTCCACGATGCAGCTGCCTTTGAGTCATCCATGCTCTTTTAAGTAACCCCACCACCCATAAGCAATTCCAACAAGCTCACTGATCCACCAAGTTGCACTTAATGTGCACTTGTTCTATTTAGTGTCATTTGTTCGATTGGCTGTGCCCTATCTGGGGTGACTAGCTATCTGTTTGCATTCACACCAGAGTTGTTTCCGGGTGCAGTAGATCATATTGCAAATAACGGAAGGAATTCCACACAGGAGGAAATTCCCACCTAGATCCACGAGGACGGCTGTGCTTCTCCCCTCACCCCTTCATCTCTCCTCTGCACTCATCCCCAGGAGGCAGCTCACAGGAACCGCATAGTCACGTGCTCAGTGAGTCTCTGCTGCTGAGTCTGCCCTGCGCAATCAACTGCATCTTCCCCGAAGCATCTCCAGGGCCCAAGGAATGACTGGACATGGTGGGGACCCCACAGTGCTGTGTGTTGGATGGGCTGAGGGAAGGATGGCGACCCCATGAGGAGGCTAAGAGGGAAGGACGTGACCTCGGCCAGCCTCACCTAGAAGGCCTAGCTAATGAAGGCATCGAGTCTGTTTACCTCCTCCTGGCCCTCAGCTGTGATAAGGACAGATTAGGCAGACATTGATGGTTTGAGGGATATTCCATTTCTGTAGGAAGTACCCTGCAGAGAGCACTGAAGGAAATGAGAACCGGGTGCCTGGGGAGGGCAGTTCCCCTTCCTGCGGAGCTGCTGCTGTGACAACGTGACAGAGAACACTCACTTCCAAAGATGCAAAGATTCTGTGTGTTGGTTCACACAGGCAGACACCGTGGCCCTGTCCACACTCAGTTTCAGCCACTGGAAGGAGATACCAGACCCCTGCTTTGTCTGGTCGGTATGTTAGGAGGTGGCAGGACCCTTCCTCACAGCCAGTTTCATCAGTAATTCCTAAGGACTCCCATGTCCCAGGGAAGGAGGACCAGCTCAGGCGGCAGGGATAAACCTGTCACAGGGAGCTCTCCTCTAGGGCTGAGTCAGGGCCCTAGAATCCTAGTGTCAGCAGATGGGCGCCGTGAGTGACCCCAGCCAGGTTGATACTCCTCACTGTGCATCAGGGGCTGGAACTAAGCAGCGGGTATGGCGAACAGTAAGTGCAGTCGGGAGATATTTGCTGGGTTCCTGGAGCTGTGGGCAGGGATCTAAAATGACCTGTCCTGGGACCCAGATGCTAATTTCTTTGCAGAGACCCTCAAGTCCACTCACAGCGCCAGTCTCCAGGGTGATGCAGGTGATAATTTTGCGCAAGGAGACCACTGGGACCCAGGACTACTATTCCTTCAAACAAACAGTCCCACATCCCTAGAACAGACAGTGCCAACTGGAGCCAAGGAACCCAGGCTGACTTCTACATTTTCTGCACTGCACAGCACCATGCAAGGCGAGATGGCTTTTACTATGAGACCCGTGCAGCCTGGTCAGAGCGCAGTGACACCCTGGAGCTAGTCGTGACTGTTGAGAGGTCACCTAGAGACCTCAGCCTCAGGTTGTGCCCTTAGGAGAGGGGTTTAGCTATCAAGGGTGTCCTCTTGTCACAGCCAACAGCCAAACACTGGGAACAAAGTAGGAGGTGTGGTCCCATGCTGCCTGCTTCCCCCACCCCCAGGAGTCTGCAGCAAATCCAGCCTGTCAGCCCTGGCCAGTCCTGCAATGACCTCTGGAAGAAATGTGACTTTCCTATGTGTTTCACAGCAGGAATATGACAGGCTCATTCTGATGAAGGAAGAACAGAAGTTCTCAAGTTCCCTGGACTCACAATATAACACTGGGCAGACACAGAGAAGCAGCGGAAGGGGCAGAGTCAGAGAAAATAGAGAGCCACCCAGGCCCTCAGTGACAAGCCCTGATGAGGTCTTAGGTCAGAACTTGCTGGGCAGCCCCTTTCACATCCTTTCTCTATCTAGAACAGCCTCCCTCCTGTCACACCTTCTCTTTCAGAGCAGCCAGGCTCCACAGTTTTCAGGGGAGAATGTGACCCTGCTGTGTCAGCCACAGAGTGCCATGGACACTTTCTGTTCAAGGAGGATGCATCTAGTCTCAACGTAGGACTAAGAACAGCAGTACCAGGCTAAATTATGAGGAATTTAATGGGTTAATTCTGCATGTATACATTGAGCATATTTTTAAAACCTTTTAGCCAGGCATGATGGTGTACGTCTTTAATCCCAGCACTTGGGAGGCAGAGGTAGGAGGATTGCCGTGAGTTCGAGGCCACCCTGAGATTACATAGTTAATTCCAGGTCAGCCTGGGCCAGAGTGAGACCCTACCTTGAAAACAAAAAAAAAAACCAAGACAACAACAACAACAAAAACCTTTTTACTGGTAGGTTGACATTATTTCTTGATAGCAGACAAAAATATTTTGGTAGGGCTGGAGAAATGGCTTAGCAGTTAAGATGTATGTCTGCCTGTGAAGCCAAAGGACCCAGGTTCAATTCCCCAGGACCCACATAAGCCAGGTGCACAAGGGGCACATGCATCTGGAGTTAGTTTGCAGTGACAAGAGGCCAGGATGTGTCCATTCTCTCTTTTTCTCTCTCTTCTCTCTCTCTCTCTCCTTGCAAATATATATATATTTATATATTATATATAACACATTTTATATATATATATAGTAACTGGTTTCCAGGTTGGCCTGGACTAGAATGAGACCCTACCTGGAAAAACCAAATGTGTGTGTGTGTGTGTGTGTGTGTGTGTGTGTACATACACACACTGGAGAGATGGCTCAGATATTTAAGGTGCTTGCTTGAGAGCCTGACAACCTGGGTTCAATTCCCCAATCCCCACATAAAGCCAGAAGCACAAAGTGGTACATGCTTCTGGATCTTGATTGCAGGGGCAGGAGACACTGGCATACCCATTCTCATTCTCATTCTCTCTCTCTCTCTCTCTTTCCCTCCTTGCAAATTAATAAAATATTTTTAAACATTTTATTTATTTACATATTTGCAATCAGCAAGAGATAGAAGAGAGCGAAAATGGGCCCACCAGGTTCTCCAGCTACTGCAAACTAACTCCAGACACATGTGCCTCTTTGTGCATCTGGCTTTACTTGAGTACTGGGGAACTGAACTTGGAGTTGTTAGGCTCTGTAGGCAAGCACCTTAACTGTTGAGCCATATCTCTAGCACCAAATAAAATACTAAATATATATATATATATATGGTGATTGATGGGAAACCAGCAATTTACTGAACAGACACTAATGTTTGATGACTTTACCAGTTGTAAAAAGGACATCTGTATCACCTGTCCAAGGCTCAGGGAATATTTTAGAAGAAGCAGTGGAAAGAATGTAAAAGGCAGAGGCTGAGGAAGAGGCTGTGGCCATTGGCCAGTGCACTCAGGAACTCACAGCAGCCCGCACAAGACATGCACTAGACTGGGCCTGTGCACATTCCATCAGGACAGGAAGAGGGACTCATGAGGCTCTGTCCCTTCCTGGGGAGCTATTGGAGTTCATGGTTTCTGAAGGGTTCATAGCTTTCCTTGAAAGCCGGAGGGAACTAAGGAGTTAATAACTATCCCTAAGGCTAGAAGGCCTGGAAGAAACATCGAGGCATTCAGCCCAAACAAGCAGGACAACTCCCCTGACTGATGTACTCCCTTTAGCTCAGATGGCCCTTGAAGGTACAGAAACCATCTGAGGTATCCTCCGTTAGACAATCCTGGCTGAAAAAGCCAATTCTGAACAAGGACACAAGCAGCTATAAGTTCCTTATCTACTGCACCTGGTACAGTCTGGTTTTCTTAGGACTCTCCTTATAAGTTTGAACCCCAGCCAAGCTCAATGCTTTAGCCTTCATCCCGTGGGAAGGCTGCTGCCCCTCGCTGTACCTCTGTAGAGATCAAGTCCCGTGTTCTCTTTCGTTTTCTCTTATACTTTCCCTACAGTTTCTGAGGGAGGGGAGTCCTTCACTCTGGTGGTGTAGCCACTGATGAATGGCCCATGCTCCACGAGCAAACCCCTCACCCATGTAAGCAACCCTAATGAAACTCAGTGAGTCACAAAAATAAAACCCCTGAAAGCAAGAGGGGGACTAATTAAGAGGAAGAAGAGGATCAGTGGAGCCAAGAAGTGGTAAGAGAAGGTAATAGGGGTGAGTATGATCAAAATACATCATATAGGGCCGGGCGTGGTGGCTCATGCCTTTAATCCCAGCACTTGGGAGGCAGAGGTAGGAGGATTGCCATGAGTTCGAGGCCACCCTGAGACTACACAGTAAATTCCAGGTCAGCCTGGGCCAGAGTGAGACTCTACCTCGAAAAAAAAATACATCATATATATGTAAGAAATTGGCAAGTAAATTAAAATTTTAAAAGAGCAAGTACTTCCTCTCAGAGTTGCTGCATGTCTTCACATTCAGAATGTGGAATTAATTTTAAAATACCCAATTCAGGCTGGAGAGATGGCTTAGCAGTTAAGGCATTTGCCTGCAAAGCCAGAGGATCCCTGTTCAACTCTCCAGGACCCACGTAAGCCAGATGCACAAGGGGATACATGCATCTGGAGTTCATTTGCAGTGGCTGGAGACCCTGGAGTGCCCAGTCTCTCTCTCTCTCCCTCTTTCTCTCTCTCAAATAAATAAATATATTCTTTAAATACCCCAGGCTGGAGAGATGGTTAAGCGGTTAAGGCGTTTGCCTGCAAAATCTAATGATCCGAGTTCAGTTCCTCAGTACCCATGTAAAGCCAGACACACAAAATGGTGCATGCATCTAGAGGCCGTGGCACTCCCATTCTCTCTCTCTCTCTCTCTCTCTCTCTATCTATCTATCTATCTATCTGAATATATATATATGTGTGTGTAATTTTTTTCAAAAGTCTATTGCACTTCTACTAACAACAGGTCACCATCAGGCTCAGAAACACAGTTATGGGCTCCAATCTTAAAGAGACCCATTCCATGGTAAAGATAAACAAAAGAGAGAATTTTAATTAGCCGGGCATGGCAGCACACGACTTTAATCCCAGCACTTGGCAGGCAGAGGTAGAAAGATCTAGAGAGTCAAACATGAGTCCTTAGGCTTCACAGGCAAGCACCTTAACCGCTAAGCCATCTCTCCAGCCCTGTGTGAATTTTTTTAAATTATGTTTTAAGTATCTATGAAGCAAAAGGCTCCCAGAGTTTTAACTGGAGAGGGCAATATTTAGGTTTGTTAAGTTGAGATCAGGGCTGGCAATAATGGCTTTGCAGTTAAGACGCTTGCCTACAAAGCCTAAGGACCCAGGTTCAATTCTCCAGTACCCACATAAGCCAGATGCACAAAGTGGTGCATGTGTCTGGAGTTCATGTGCAGTGGCTACAGGTCCTGGCATGCCCATTATCTCTATCTGCCTCTTTCTCTCTGTATCTCCTTCAGATAAATAAATAAATAAATAAAATTTTTTAAGTTGAGACCAGTACTTTATAATAAACATGAAGTCAGGACCATTTGTCAGAACATCAGGGTTTGGGCCAAGTGTGTTGTCAAGGTGACTGGATTGACAAGCACCTAGGAGACAAGCCTCTGGACATGTCGGTGAGGATAGTTCCAGAGGGTTTCAACCGAGGTGGGAAAACCTATCCTGAATGTGAGTGGTCGCCAGTTGTGGTGGCACACGCCGGTAGGAATTTGCTGAATATGAGTGGTGTGTGACAAAGTTGCCAAGTGGTTAAGGAGAGGGGCTGCTGAATGTGAATGGCGCCCTCCGATGGGCTGGGCTCTTGAACTGAATAAAAAGGAGAAAGTGAGCTGAGCATCTGCATCTCGTTTCTCTCTGCTTCCAGACTGATCACAACGCAGCTGTCTCATGCTCCTGCCACCTTGTCTGCCTGCCCTGATGGACAGTACCCTCAAACTATAAGCCAAAATAAACCCTTCCTCCCTTCTGTCAGGTACTTGTCACAGTAGGGAGAAAAGTAATGAATCCAGGTGCCTCCCAGCTAAGGGATGGAAGGCAGCACACAGCACTGAGCATCCATGGCCTGGGGGGGTGGCCAGCAGGACTTTCACATGTAGTACACACTCACCTCCCTGTGTGTTCACTTCATTCCAAGTGACTTTCCACATGGCCACAGGGCATGGGGGAGGGGCGACTTCCTCCTTAGCTCTGGCATCTGTCAAAAGAAGAACAAGGGGCTTTACCTCCTCTCTCCTCCCTCATGGCCAGAGCTCTCTGTACTTCCTCCTCTCTCCTTCTCGTAATCTAATAAAGTCTGTCCCTTAAAAAAAAATGATGAAGCCGGGCATGGTGGTGTACGCCTTTAATCCCAGCACTTGGGAGGCAGAGGTAGGAGGATCACCATGATTTCGAGGCCACCCTGAGAATACATAGTGAATTCCAGATCAGCCTGAGCTAGAGTGAGACCCTACCTCAAAAAAAAAAAAAAAAAAAAAAAGATGGATGGGCTGGAGAGATGGCTTAGTGGTTAAGGCGCCTGCCTCCTAAGCATTAGATTCTCCAGGTCCCACATTTAGCCAGATGCAGTGACACAAGGGCACAATGCCGCACTTGCCCACAAGGGGGCACATGCATCTGGAGTTCGTTCACAGCGGCTGAGAGGCTGTTGGTGTGCCCATTCTCTCTCTCTCTCTCTCTCTCTCTCTCTCTCTCTCTCTCTCTCTCTCAAAAAAACGATGGAGAACAAGGGAAGCTGCCACTTCTTCTTTTTTTTTTTTTTTTTTTGGATTTTTCATTTTTTGGTTTTTCAAGGTAGGGTCTCACTCTAGCACAAGCTGACCTGGAATTCACTCTGTAGTCTCAGGGTGGCCTCGAACTCATGGCGATCCTCCTACCTTTGCCTCCCAAATGCTGGGATTAAAGGCATGCGCCACCACACCTAGCTGCCACTTTTTATAAGTGAAAACTATTAGGGGCCCAGGTTTCAATCCCATCTTGGGGAAGCCTTGGTAACTACTATGGTTGGAATCTGAAATGTCCCCCAAAGCTCATGCTTTGGATACCTGTTCCCCAGCTATTTATTTTTAATGGTGGAGCTATTTATTTTTAATGTTTTATTTTTATTTGTTTATTTGAGAGGGAGAAAGAGGAAGAGGCAGATGAAAGAGAGAGAGAGAGAGAGAATGAATGGGTGTGTCCAGGCCTCTAGCTACTGCAAATGAACTTTAGACGCATGCACCACCATGGGCATCTGGCTTATGTGGGTACTAGGGAATTGAACCTGGGTCATTAGGCTTAACAGGCAAGTGCCTTAACCACTAAGCCATTTCTCCAGCCCTAGTGGAGCTATTTGGGGGGATTGTTGAGCTTTTAGGAGTTGTGGCCTTAAAGGTTATAACCACCCCGAATTTTGGTCTCAGTCTCTCTCTCTGTCTCTCTTTGTGTGTGTATGTGTTTGTTTTCTGGTCATCCATGTGAGGAGCCTCCACTATACATTCCCACTGCCATTTCTTCCCTGTCATGATATACAGAGAGGCTTCTGAGTCCATGAGCCAAAATAAATCTTTCTTCCTTAACTTGATTCAGTCAGGTATTTGGCCACAATGACATGCAAACGTCATCAATACAGTAACCATGTTGTGCTTGGAATCTGCTGTATCCACAACCCAAAGTACAGTTAACAGCTAGAAGTAGAGAGCCACGGGCTTAGAGACTGTGAGAGCCTCTAGTGCCAGGAGAGGTAACCCTCTTTGATGTTCAGATGGTCAGCTGACTGATATGGGCAAGATTTTCTTCACAAACCCTGAGATGACGAGAGGGCAATATTTAGGTTTGTTAAGTTGAGATCAGGGCTGGCAATAATGGCTTTGCAGTTAAGGCGCTTGCCAAAGCCTAAGGACCCAGGTTCAATTCTCCAGTACCCACATAAGCCAGATGCACAAAGTGGTGCATGTGTCTGGAGTTCATGTGCAGTGGCTACAGGTCCTGGCATGCCCATTATCTCTATCTGCCTCTTTCTCTCTGTATCTCCTTCAGATAAATAAATAAATAAATAAATAAAATTTTTTAAGTTGAGACCAGTACTTTATAATAAACATGAAGTCAGGACCATTTGTCAGAACATCAGAGTTTGGGCCAAGTGTGTTGTCAAGGTGACTGGATTGACAAGCACCTAGGAGACAAGCCTCTGGACATGTCGGTGAGGATAGTTCCAGAGGGTTTCAACCGAGGTGGGAAAACCTATCCTGAATGTGAGTGGTCTCCGGTTGTGGTGGCACACGCCGGTAGGAATTTGATGAATATGAGTGGTGTGTGACAAAGTTGTCAAGTGGTTAAGGAGAGGGGCTGCTGAATGTGAATGGCGCCCTCCGATGGGCTGGGCTCTTGAACTGAATAAAAAGGAGAAAGTGAGCTGAGCATCTGCATCTCGTTTCTCTCTGCTTCCAGACTGATCACAACGCAGCTGTCTCATGCTCCTGCCACCTTGTCTGCCTGCCCTGATGGACAGTACCCTCAAACTATAAGCCAAAATAAACCCTTCCTCCCTTCTGTCAGGTACTTGTCACAGTAGGGAGAAAAGTAATGAATCCAGGTGCCTCCCAGCTAAGGGATGGAAGGCAGCACACAGCACTGAGCATCCATGGCCTGGGGGGGTGGCCAGCAGGACTTTCACATGTAGTACACACTCACCTCCCTGTGTGTTCACTTCATTCCAAGTGACTTTCCACATGGCCACAGGGCATGGGGGAGGGGCGACTTCCTCCTTAGCTCTGGCATCTGTCAAAAGAAGAACAAGGGGCTTTACCTCCTCTCTCCTCCCTCATGGCCAGAGCTCTCTGTACTTCCTCCTCTCTCCTTCTCGTAATCTAATAAAGTCTGTCCCTTAAAAAAAAATGATGAAGCCGGGCATGGTGGTGTACGCCTTAATCCCCAGCACTTGGGAGGCAGAGGTAGGAGGATCACCATGATTTGAAGCCACCCTGAGAATACATAGTGAATTCCAGATCAGCCTGAGCTAGAGTGAGACCCTACCTCAAAAAAAAAAAAAAAAAAAAAAAAAAAAAAAAAAGATGGATGGGCTGGAGAGATGGCTTAGTGGTTAAGGCGCCTGCCTCCTAAGCATTAGATTCTCCAGGTCCCACATTTAGCCAGATGCAGTGACACAAGGGCACAATGCACACTTGCCCACAAGGGGCACATGCATCTGGAGTTAGTTCACAGCGGCTGAGAGGCTGTTGGTGTGCCCATTCTCTCTCTCTCTCTCCCTCTCTCTCTCTCTCTCTCTGACTCTCTCAAAAAAAAACGATGGAGAACAAGGGAAGCTGCCACTTCTTTTTTTTTTTTTTTTTTTGATTTTTCATTTTTTGGTTTTTCAAGGTAGGGTCTCACTCTAGCACAAGCTGACCTGGAATTCACTCTGTAGTCTCAGGGTGGCCTCGAACTCATGGCGATCCTCCTACCTTTGCCTCCCAAATGCTGGGATTAAAGGCATGCGCCACCACACCTAGCTGCCACTTTTTATAAGTGAAAACTATTAGGGGCCCAGGTTTCAATCCCATCTTGGGGAAGCCTTGGTAACTACTATGGTTGGAATCTGAAATGTCCCCCACAGCTCATGCTTTGGATACCTGTTCCCCAGCTATTTATTTTTAATGGTGGAGCTATTTATTTTTAATGTTTTATTTTTATTTGTTTATTTGAGAGGGAGAAAGAGGAAGAGGCAGATGAAAGAGAGAGAGAGAGAGAGAATGGGTGTGTCCGGGCCTCTAGCTACTGCAAATGAACTTTAGACGCATGCACCACCATGGGCATCTGGCTTATGTGGGTACTAGGGAATTGAACCTGGGTCATTAGGCTTAACAGGCAAGTGCCTTAACCACTAAGCCATTTCTCCAGCCCTAGTGGAGCTATTTGGGGGGATTGTTGAGCCTTTAGGAGTTGTGGCCTTAAAGGTTATAACCACCCCTGAATTTTGGTCTCAGTCTCTCTCTCTCTCTCTCTTTGTGTGTATGTGTTTGTTTTCTGGTCATCCATGTGAGGAGCCTCCACTATACATTCCCACTGCCATTTCTTCCCTGTCATGATATACAGAGAGGCTTCTGAGTCCATGAGCCAAAATAAATCTTTCTTCCTTAACTTGATTCAGTCAGGTATTTGGCCACAATGACATGCAAACGTCATCAATACAGTAACCATGTTGTGCTTGGAATCTGCTGTATCCACAACCCAAAGTACAGTTAACAGCTAGAAGTAGAGAGCCACGGGCTTAGAGACTGTGAGAGCCTCTAGTGCCAGGAGAGGTAACCCTCATTTGATGGTCAGCTGGGGGCTGACATGGGCAAGATTTTCTTCACAAACCCTGAGATGACTAATTGCCACCATAAGTGATTAAGAAACTCCAGGAGGGCTGCAGGGATAGCTTGGCAGTTAAGGCACTTTTCTGGAAAGCCAAAGGATCCAGGTTCAACTCCCCAGGACCACGTAAGCCAGATGCACAAGGTGGCACAAGCATCTGGAGTTTGTTTGCAGAAGGTGGAGGCCCTGGCGTGCCCATTCTCTCCTCTCTCTCTCTCTCTCTCTTTTTCTCTCTCTCCTTCCCTCTCTAAAATAAATTTAATTTTTTTTTTAAAGAAAGAAACTCCAGGGAGATGAGAAGAGATGGCCAAACCCTCTGAGGAGGGACTTTTAAGACACTAGCAATGCCTGCTGGTTTTAATTTGTGAGTAAACTTGAATATGTTGCTATCAGAATCCAAAAGGTACTAGAAGATATTGTATACTGTGTCCTCGGTGAGCGTGTCCAGTGAGTCTCTCTGAAGAGATGTTGTGAGTACAGCTCATACCTGTGCGCCTGAAGAAGGTACGGAAGGTATGCTGTCTCAAGGTCTTCTCTGCAGACTTTGTGTGCTGACGAAGCTATGGAGGTCCCCTGTGGGTAACCTGGAAAAGGTATATTGTGTCCTTTCTGAGATGAGAGGCTCCGCAATGAGCATGGGGCAGAACATGCCAGATCGTCTTGAAAAACAAAATATTTATCAGGTGATGATTGAATAGACTCGATCATTTTAATAATATGGGGGGCTGAGTTTGGGGTCCTTGATAGATGGGAATACAGCATTAAGGTTATGGCAATGTGTTAAAAGATGCCCTGTATTCTCCCCGGATTTGAGAATTGGTAAAATTGAGCTGTCAGCTGGAGAAGCAATGAGGATAATCATCCCATTACCACTTAAATTTTATATAACATTTAAATGCTCGAGGCCCTGCTCAGTTTATATTGGGCTGATGGCTATTTTAATGGGAGGTTCATAAGGCTTCATTTTATCAAGTCAGTTTTTAAGTGCCAAAGACTTGCTTTAACATTAACTTGAATTTATGATTTGTTCTGTCAGAGTAACTCTGCCCAATGCAGACTACTTCAAGTGAGGAGTATGGCACAGGAAAATTTAGATCGGGCTACAATTAAAGCAAAGCACACTCACATTTCTCTATCTTATATTTATATTTTTGTTTGTTTTTTTTCTTAGAGAGCAAGGGAAAGAGAAAAGGGAATTGGCATGTCAGGGCCTCTGTGACTGCAAATAACTCCAGATGCTTGCGCCACCCAGTGGGCATGTGCAACTTTGCACTAGCATCACCTTTGTGCATCTGGCTTACGTGAGATCAGGAGAGTTCAACATGGGTCCTTAGGCTTTGCAGGCAAGTGCTTTAACCACTAAGCCATCTCTCCAGCCTTCAATTAGCTTTTTTTTTCTGGAGAGAGAGACCGACAGAGAGAGATAGAGAGAGAGGGAGGGAGACAGAGATGGGTGCGCCAGCAGCCTCTCAGCTGCTGCAAACGAAATCCAAATGTGTGCGCCCCCTTGTGGTCAAGTGCGGCATTGTGCCCTTGCGTCACTTTGCATCTGGCTAAACGTGGGACCTGGAGATTGGAACCACTGGAGATTGGAACCAGTGCTCTTAGGCTTAGGAGGCAGGTGCCTTAACCTCTAAGCCATCTCTCCAGCCCTCAATTAGCTTTTTTAAGGTTATAGAGTTAAAGTGTTTAAACTTAGTGTAATCCCCAAGTATAATTGCAATTGGAGCCCTTATATTCATTAGTCCTACTGGAGTTTGGTTTGAAAATGTCCATCCCTGTCTTAAAGACTTGGTCTCCGGCCTGTGGCACTATGGGGGGGGGGGGACATTAGGAGATGGAGTCTACAACAAACATGTTGGATCACTGGGGACTTGACCCAGTAAGAGTACACCCCTCTATCATCTTCCCAATGCAGTATACACTCCCTCAGCTCCCCAGAGAAGAGTGTACCCCTCTGATTATGCTGGGAAGCTTACTGAACTCCTTAGATACTGCTCCCATCCGAGTGGATAGTCAGGATGTAACTCTGTCTCATCCTACTGAACCTCCCCCTAGCCCAACATTCGTTCTCCCTATGGAGAACCACAGAGGAGGCTATGCCTTTCCGCCTCAGTAACAAGCCACTGGGCCAGGCGATGCTTTGAGAATATAGTTGCTCTGAACAGTAGTTCCAGTCAGGAGTGCCCCAGCAGCCTTGCTGAACTCAGTTGTCCCTCTTGCGGTAGTAAGCCTGGCATTCATTTGGTTCCAGAGAACACTTAGCACTTCTAGGACTCACTTTACAGGCAGCAGTAAGAGACAAGACACTGGGCTCAAAAGATGGCTCAGAAGGAAAGATGCTTGCCGCAGCCCCCAACCCAACACTTACACAAAAGCTAGACACAAAGTGACACAGGAGTCTGCAATCCCAACACCCCACGGACTGGGAGGCAGAGCCAGGAGAATCCAGGAGCTCACTAGCAACAGCAGTGAGACCTGCCTTGAGAAGGAAAGAAGACAGCCCCCAGGAGGAGGAGACTGAGGACTTAATTACCCAACAACCCCACTCAGGACAGCCCTCAGGGAAAGTGGGAACCTTTGAGAAGAAGAAGAGGAGGAGGAGGAAGAGGAGAAAAATAGGGCTGAAGAGATGGTTTGGTTAAGGTGCTTGCCTACAAAGCCTAAGGACCTGAGTTCAATTCCCCAGTATTCATGTAACAGCAGATGCACAAGGCTCAGCATACATCTGGGGCTCATTTGTAGGGGCTAGAGGCCCTGGCCCTCCCATTCTCTCTCTTTCTATCTGCATCTTTCCCTTTTTTCTCAAATAAATAAATACATAAAATTCTTTTTTTAAAAAAGTCATCCTCACTATTGAAGCCATCTCTGTCTTCCTTTCCTTTCTCAAATTCTTTCACCCTCCATGTTCCAGCTGGTCATCCCCATTGTCACGGTCATCATCAGCCAGTTAGTTGGTCCTCCCACACTCATCGCCTGGCTGAAGGCCCCATTTTCATATCCATCTCATCTTTCTTCACAGAGCTGCTGCTCTTCCCACTCACCATTCTCATCTCTACTTCTTGAGGGTTTTTTTGGTTTGTTTTTGGTTTGTTTTTTTGCAAGTGTGTGTGTGTGTGTGTGTGTGTGTGTGTGTGTGTGTGCGCGCGCGCGCGCGCACTTGCATGCACGTAGAAGCCAGAGGTCAACATGAATGTCTTTCTCAGTTGTTCTCCACCTTAGTTTTGGGACAGGACCTTTTGCTGAGCCTGGTGTTCACTGATTCAACTAGAAGAGCTGGCCTCAGGATGCCCCTGGCTCTGCTTCCCCTGTGCTGGGATTACAGGGATGTGCCACTTCACCTGGCTTTTCCGTGGGTGTTGAGGATCTGAACTCAGGTCCTCATGTTTACAAGCACTTTGCCCACAGAGCCACCCACTTCCCAGACCCTCTCTTGCTTGTTTTCTCTTGTTCTTTCTCAATTTTTTTCCAGGCATTTCAGTAGAGAATCTACTTTTCCTTTTATCTGAGTCAGCTCCTTCTTAATAGACTGCGTGTCATTTCCTTTCATCTTGGAAGAAGATCCCCACTGTCTACTTTAGAGTTGAAGATACTGCTGTCCCTTCTTGAAATATGTCCCAATACATGCTAGCATTTAGAGGGCACCACAGCCAAGCAATAGGAGGGAGAGGAAGGTCACCAGCTAAATGATTGTGCACTCTGTCATAATAATACTGCGGAAAGTCATAGGCCAGTCAGATGAGATGCTGTGACATTTCCTGTTGCTCATTTTCTGCACACTTTTTCTCAGCTCACTTTTAGCTGTGCAGCCAGATAAATATGTAAAGCCTGGCCCGCCATCACTCTGCCTTCCTCTGATGCTACAGTAAGTAGGCTGGGCGTTTCTCTTATTAACATACTGGATGAAGGCAAATCCTTATGGACAGAGCAGCCCACAGTTTTGTCATACTTTGGGAAGGTTGCTTCCACATAAGACTTCTTTTGTTGTTGTTGTTGTTGTTGTCATTATTTTTTTCTTGAGGTAGTAGGGGCTCACTGTAGCCCAGGCTGACCTGGAATTTACTATGTAGTCTCAGGCTGGCCTCAAACTCACAGCGATCCTCCTATCTTGGTCTCCCAAGTACTAGAAGAAAAGGCATGCACCACCACACCCAGCGCAACATAAGACTTCTTGACTATAACTCTTAAAAATCCCAGGGAATACACAGGAGTTCATGGAGCAAGGGTCAGTCTGTGACATGGATAGCCATTACCTTTTTGAAGTGATTCTTCACCAAACCAAAAAAATGTAGCTGAAGACTAAAAATGAGGAGAGAGAGAGAGATTCTGAATCTCCTACTCCTGGGTGCTTTTGGGAGAAACCAATTGCTGCAGAGGTAGCCAATGCACACACAACCGTCCAGTCTTCATTTCATCTCAGAATGGCCCATCTTCATTATGTAGTCTCAGAGTGAGCTTGAACTCTCGGCAATCCTCCTACCTCTGCCCCCGAGCGCTGGGATTAAAGCCACCATACCCAGCTCCCATCTTGTATCTTAATAACAATAAATACTAGTGTGCAGCATCGTTTTAAGGAACTAAATACCATCTAGTTTTATGAATTTATCATTTGAGGGGAGGGCTTGAAGCAGGGTCTCACTCTATCCCAGGCTGACCTGGGTGGAGCTCACTCATGGTGACCATCCTGAGTGCTGAGATTAAAGGGGTGAGCCACCATGCCTGGCTGAATTGATCATTTTGTTCCTAACCCATCCGTTGTGACCTCTTCATTCTTTTTCAGGTTTTTGGCCAAAAAAAAAAAAAAAAAAAAAAATCTGGTTAGTTGTTTTTGACACAAGAAAAATTACATGATGGGCTGGAGGCAAAAAAAAAGCCAAAGGATCCCGGTTCGATCCCAGGACCCACCCTCTGGTATGGGTTGTTTTTGACACAAGAAAAAAGTAAATAAATAAATAAAATATATTAAAAAAAAAAAGATTTGGCACATGAAAGCAGAGAAGGCATTTTGTTTCTGAAAGAGTGGGCATGGCATTCTCATGGGCTGTGTGGCCATTCGCTGGTTCACCTTGTAGGGATGTGGCCACCTCCTCCCATCCTCTGGTCTCCTTCAGTGTCTCCAAACCCTAGACCAGGTGCAGGTGATGGGCACTAGAGTCCCCTGCAAAAGTCACCTACATTAACAATGGAAGTGGAAACAGATACAAGGTCCAGTCTGTCCTTGTGGTTTCCATGTTGTCCCCGGGGCACCCATGTGATTCTTGTGGGGTCCACATTGTCCTCACGGGTTCCTCTTGATTCTTTCCATGTAATTTTTCTTTCTAATGACTTGAGGCCCTGCCCCATTAATGCCTAAGGTCTAGTTCCTATAGTCAGCCCTCACTACATGTCAGGCACAGTGGTTCTGCCCCTCTGATCAAACACTCTGATGATGTGGATGTGGTTTGAGTCATGTGCCAGAAGTCATGATGGCAGTACCGTTAAGAAGAGGTGGGCCTGGTAGAGGTGGGTTAGTCACAGGAGCCTACCATCTTTGGAAGGGACTAATTTTCTTGTAACCCTGGTTAATTTCCATGAGAACAAGAGAAAGAACAAGGCCCCTGCCCAAACTCAGTCTTCCTATTTCACTATGTGACTTTCTCTCTCTCATTCTCTCTCATTCTCTCTCTCCTGCATGCATCCAATTCCCTTTCTAAGGCTCCACCATGTTATGACATAGTGATGGGGCCAGTGCCATGCTGGTTGGACCCTGTAGCCACCATTATGAGTCAAATAATCTCTTTTTTTTTTTTAAGAATTCTTTTATTTATTTAAGAGCGACAGACACAGAGAGAAAGGCAGAGAGAGAGAGAGAACGGCACACCAGGGCCTCCAGCCACTGCAAATGAACTCCAGATGCATGTGCCACCTTGTGCATCTGGCTTACGTGGGTACTGGGGAATCAAGCCTCAAACTGGGGTCTGTATGCTTCACAAGCAAGTGCTTAACCACTAAGCGATCTCTCCAGCCCCAAATAATCTCTTTTTTAATAAAGAACTCATTCTTGGGCATTTTGTTACAGTAACAGAAAGACAAATACAAACACATGGTGAATGCTGACACACTGTGTTTTAATTGGGTTCTATGGGAAGATGCCACTTCAAGATGACATTAATATCCACATATACTCTTCATCACATGTACATTGCTTTTGCATTTTCTGAAGTTATTTGGTAAGATACTTGGTATCAGGAGTAGAGGAGTATTGGAAGTACTGTCTGTGAAAAGTCCAATAATGAGCAAGGAAGAGCATCCCCTGAGTACCACAGATGGTGATGTGGATCTGGCAGTGTTAGCCAACTAAAAGGAGGGGTCTTGAACTGGAGAGATGTCTCAGTGGTCAAAGATACTTGCTTGTAAAGCCTGACAGCCCATGGTTTGATTCCCCAGGTAAACCAAACACACAAAGTGGTGCATGACTCTGGAGTTCATTTGCATGGCAGGTGGCCCTGGTGTGCCCATATATTCTCTCCCACTCTTGCTCTCTCTCTCTCTCTCTCTCTCTCTCTCTCTTCTCTTCTCTCTCTCTTCCTCTTTCTCTCTGAAGTAAATAAATAAATACATTTTTAAAAGAGGATTCTAGAACAACATCTCCCACTAAAGAAACCCTATGAGGAGGGCTAGAGAGATAAGTCAATCACTACAGTACTTGCCTCGAAGCATGAAGACCTGAGTTTGATCGTCATTTACCACGTAAAAATGCTGAGCATGGTGGCACACACCTGTAATCGCAGATAGGTGATCCCTACCGCTCACTGGCCAGAGAGTCTCGGCTAATTGGTCCAGGGTAATAAGAGACCTTGTCTCAGAGGAGGTGTCTAGTGTTCCTGGGGAGAACACCTAAGGTTGTCCTCTGGACTCCAAACACATGTGCACCTGCACACAAGTGGAAAGACAGAGAAAGAGAGCCCCAATGAGCAGAGTCGCCAGACCCAGCATCCTGCTCAGTTCTTGTCTAGGCTGGGAAGAACACCTCAGCACAATCCATCAGGCAGGTCCTGAAGGGCAGCAGCTGAACTCTGTCGGCTGCCAGCACTATGGAAACTGGAGAACAAGTTCCTTCTTGTAGGGAGTTCCAAGTGGCACACCCAGAGCCACTCCACCCACATTGGCACACAGTCAGCTGACCCCAGTTTCCCATTCTGTTATAAACACACTTAAAGAAGTACCTGGCAGGCCAATCATTTTGTACATCTTTAACTACTTAGGATAATTTCCTAGCAATGAGTGGCAGAGACAAACAGCACACCCATTTCTAGGGGTTTTGATGTATAAAACCAGTGTGATCCTCAAGAGTCATGGTTTTACTTATAATTTAGTCAGCACTGAGATTGAACATTTTATGCTTTATCATAAAATCAGATTTTATCAGGTCTAAGCAAAAAAAACTTGAAGAGCCAGCCTGGAGAGATGGCTCAGCAGCTAAGACATTTGTCTGCAAAGCCTAATTACCAGAGTTCTATTCCCCAGTACCCACATAGAGCCAGAAGCACAAGTTCGCTTGCAGTAGCCAGAGGCCCTGGTATTCCCATTCTCTCCCTCTCCCTCTCTCACTCTTTCTCTCTCTCCCCAGGGAGGTAATGTATGTCTTTAATCCAGCATTCAGGAGGCAAGCAGAGGATCGCCATGAGTTTGAAGCCACCCTGAGACTACATAGTGAATTCCAGGTCAGCCTGGGCTGGAGCAAGACCCTACCAAAAAAAAAAAAAAAAAAAGAACTGTCAGTGTTTCCTTCAGTTTCTGCTCTTTCCCTCTACCACAAGGTGGCCTCTCCCTGCTGGGTCTGCTCCAGAGACAGGGAACCATGCCAAAGCAGAGCTGCACTCCACAATTTACACTACACAGCTTAAGCGACAAATAAACTCTGACTGTTGTAAGCCACTGAGCTTTGGAGGTGGACTTTGCCAGGGCCACACTTAGGGAAAACCTGAATAATATACTACAGAGCTGCTAGTTCCTCTCCTTTCATCATTTTTGGTAAAGCCCATTCCCCATGATATAGTCGGAATGAACCAGAGATTCTCATCTTCCAAGCTTCTCTGTCAGGACAACGGCAGGACTTGAGTTTGTAGTTACTGATGACAGGCAAAGCAAGTGTTCTTCCGAGAAAGGAGTTGTCTTTCATGTCCCTCGTCACTCTCTCTGCTATGTATGCTCTGTATGATTCGGATCTGAAATGCTCCTATGTTTTTTTTAATATTTCATTTATTTATTTATTTATTTATTTATTTATTTATTTATTTATAAGAGTGAGAGAGAGAGAATGGGTGCCCAGGGCCTCCAGCCACTGCAAACGAACTCCAGACACATGTGCCACCTTGTGCATCTGGCTTACGTGGGTCCTGGGGAATCAAACCTGGATCCCTAGGCTTCGCAGGCAAGTGCCTTAACTGCTAAGCCATCTCTTCAGCCCACCCCTGAGCTTTTGAAAAGTGATGGCATCTAGGCAGGTGGTTCAATGAGTAAAATGCTTTGCTGCACAAGCATAAAGACTTGGGGTCAAACTAGTTCCCACATAACTTTATTGCCAGGAATAATGGTAGCACAAGCTTGTAATCCCAGATCTGGAGAGGCTGATGCAGGGAATCTGGGGCTCATCGACTCACTGTCTGGCAGGTCCAGCTAAATCAGTGAGCTCTAGGTCCAGCCACAGACCCTGTCTCATTAAAGGTGGAAAGCAACTGAGGGAGAGCTCTGTCATTGACATCTGGCCTCCACTTTCACCTGCATATGTACACATCCAATCACATGCACACACATCACACATACACACAACACATGTTTGAAAAAGGGGAAAACGGGCTATAGAGATGGACCCAGGTTCAATTCCCCAGGACCCACATAAGCAAGATGCATGGATCTGGAGCTTCTTTGTAGCAGCTGAAGGCCCTGGCATGTCCATTCTCTCTCATTCTCTATATCTGCCCCTCTCTCTCTCGCAAATAAAATAAATAGTTTTTTTTAAAAACAGAGAGAGAGGGCTGGAGAGATGGCTTAGCGGTTAAGGCGCCTGCCTGCTAAGCCTAAGAACCCGGTTCCAATCTCCAGGTCCCATGTTTAGCCAGATGGAAAGTGAAGCAAGGGCACAATGCTGCACTTGCCCACAAGGGGGCGCACACATCTGGATTTCGTTCACAGCAGCTGAGAGACTGCTGGCGCGCCAATTCTCTATCTGTCTCCCTCTCCTTCTCTGTCTGTCTCTCTCTGTGTCTCTCTCCAAAAATAAATAAAACAATTAAAAAATTTTTAAAAAGAGAGAGAAAGAGAATGGAGCTGGAGACATGGCTTAGTGGTTAAGGCACTTGTCTGCAAAGCCTGAGGACCCAGGTTCAATTCCCTAGAACCCACGTAAATAAAGCCAGATGCACAAAGTGGTACATGCATCTGGAGTATGTTTGCAGTGGCTAGAGTCCCTGGCACATCCACTCTCTCTCACTCACTCTTTCTTCCCCCCCCCTCTCCTTACAAATAAATAAATAAATGGGCCAGACATCATGGCACACACCTTTAATCCCAGCACTCGGGAGGCAGAGGTAGGAGGATCACCATGAGTTGTTTTTTTTTAAATAATGGTTTTGTCTTCTTCATTCAATAAAGATTACTTTCATTATTATTATTATCATCATTATTATTATTTGAGACAGAGAGAGAGAGAGAATGGGCACGCCAGGGCTTCTAGACACTGCAAATGAACTCCAGATGCATGTGCCACCATGTGCATCTGGCTTACATGGGTCCTGGAGAATCAAACCAGGGTCCTTATGCTTTGCAGGCATGCACCTTAATTGCTAAGCCATCTCTCCAGCCCCCACCATGAGTTTTGAGGCCACTCTGAGACTACATAGTGAATTCCAGGTCAGCCTGGACTATAGTGAAACCCTATCTCAAAAACTCAAAGCAAAAAAATAATAATAAGTGGTTTTTTAAAATAGAGAAAGACAAATGATTGGGTCTTTGGGGTTCCGACCTAACCAAGGGATAATCCATTGATAAACTCATAGCTCCATGCACTGTTAGGAGGTGGAACCTAGTTGGAAGAAGTAGGTCATGGGGGCGGGGTGGGGGGGGTGTGCCCTTGGAGGATATACCTTGTCCCCACTCTCTTGATGCCTATCCAGCATGTGGCCTCCTTCTCCTGGGAGCAGCCTTCTGTTATTACTGCAGGCGATCCACACATACACACATGCATCACAATCTGTTCAAGTGTGGTCAGTAGAAATCACCAGCTCCAGGAAGAACAGCTGACCAGATCTGGTCACTCAGAATGCTACTGCCTTCGTCTGGCTACTGCGGACAGCCCAGTGAGGTCCAGGCAGAACTTGTGGGAAAGAGAGGGGCTCCACTCACTGGGATCCCTGCTGCAGAGTGGAGCCAACACAGGATCTCAGAGCTGAGAAATGAAAAGACCAATTTCTGATATGTCATGAAACCTTGGGGACACTCCTTCGCCTAGACCTCCTTTGGACTTCACTTTCAGTGATATGAACCATAAATGTCTGTTTTCTTAGACTCATTTACAACTGAAGGACTCCTGACTGGCACAGGCTAGAGTCCACACTTACAGCTGGGACCAAGGGCCTCAGCTGAGATAACACAGGGTAGAAAGAAAGACATTGCAACAGTTCTCCAGGGTAGAGCTGTTATCAGCTCAGTCCTACGTGGCAGAAGCAAAGGCATGCAAGGTAAAGGTGGTACAGCAGGTAGGTAAAGTGGTTCAGATTTAAACCCACACAAAATGGAAGTCCAAAACTTCATCTACTTTTTAATATCACATTTATTTGAAAGAGAGAGAGAGTATGGACACACCAAGGCTTCTAGCCACTGGCTTAAGTGGGTACTGGGAAATTGAACCTGGGTCCTTAGGCTTCACAGTCAAGCACCTTAAGCTGTTAGCTAAGCCATCTCTCCAGCCCAAAGCTCCATATATTTTTAGTAAACCATGCTGACCTGCAGGGATGTCTCTGCCATGGTCAAACCTATATGTTGACTCTTAAGAGAGAGCTTGCTCACTTTTCTGAGTTCTAACTTAAAAGGCATAACCTTTCCTTTTCTCTTTCTCTTTTTTTGGATACTGGCCAAAATCCTAAGAATGCTTAATTTCTCACTATTTTCTCAATAAAATCTCCTTCGCTTTACTTTAAAAGAGTCAAGAAAAAGGCCAAGCACTTAGTGTTGTATGCCTGTGATTCTAGCACTCAAGAGGTTTGAGGCAGGAGGATTGAGAATTTGAAGCCAGACTAGGCTACCTGGGGGACAATGTCTCAAAAAATTAAATTAATAAGAAGCCGGGCGTGGTGGTGCACGCCTTTAATCCCAGCACTTGGGAGGCAGAGGTAGGAGGATCGCTGTGAGTTCAAGGCCACCCTGAGACTTCATAGTTAATTCCAGGTCAGCCTAGACCAGAGTGAGACCCTACCTCGAAAAACCAAAAAAAAAAAAAAATTAATAAGTAAATATAATGAGAAGAAGTTTTATTGGTGTTCTTCAGTGAAACTGAGGACAGGGCAGAGCTGTCTTCTACTTGAGAGTCAAGGTCAAAATTGTTAGATATTAGGAACAGCCCAGGCTAGGGTCTACACGACGCCCCGCCTTTATTTTGTCTTATTTCCCAAGCCTCTGTTTTGGGTTTGGTCTTCTAGGCAATGAATAGGGCTCCCTCTGGAATTTCTCTCTCTTCTTTGGGATATATAAATAGGTTCTTCTAGTAAATTTCAGAACAGTCAAAGCTTCTTCCAGCAGTCCCAGTAGAACACCAGGGACAATTCTAACACCCTCCCATTCCTACCTGGGAAACTCCTGGCCTTCATTTATAGGAGTGAGATGTGAGTCCCTTGTAGACTCAAATATATGCATTTTAAATATATACATTTCAAGTTATAGACAAAGACAGATTCGATATGCATAAGCTATAAATTTGAAATTTGATGTGCCCAGAGATAATGCAAGTAGAAAATTCCACACCGGACCTCATGGTTCAAAGTTAAGGCACTAAAACGTGTAATGAAAGCACCTTTGGCTGGGCATGGTGGCGCACGCCTTTAATGCCAGCACTTAGGAGGCAGAGATAGGAGGATCACTGTGAGTTGGATGCCACCCTGAGACTACATAGTGAATTCCAGGTGAGCCTGGGATAGAGTGAAATCCTACCTCAAAAAAACAAAAAAAAAAAAACCAGTACCTTCAATTTTATGCAAGAGTTGTATAAGAAAATTAATGATTCTCATGTATAGACTCAAGTCCCATTCCCAAGATACCCTTATATAGATGCAAGTATCCCAATATCTTAAAAGAATTTTAATGGGCTAGAGAGAAGGTTTAGTAGTTAAGGCACATGCCTGTGAAGCCTAAGGACCCCAGTTCGATTCTCCAGGTCCCATGTAAGCCAGATGCACAAGGGGTGCACGCATCTGGGGTTCGTTTGCAGTGGCTAGAGACTCTGGCACACCCATTCTGCCTCTCCCTCTCTCTCTTTCCCTCTCTCTGTCTCTAATAAATAAATAAAAAATAAAATCTTTTTGAAAAAAAGAAATTTTTTAAAAACCCAGCACAAGAAATAATGGGTCCCGGCGTCATTCAGTGGCTCCCTTTAAAGGGGAGGATTTTAAGGGAGATGGGGGTCAGGGGAGGGGCGCATTGGGAATGTATTTTTAGTCCGTGGACAGTTAGTTTCGGAGCGAAGGTACCTGGGCTGGGTCTCTGCGCAGAGGACCAGTGAGAAGCCTGGCAGTGGATCTCGGGATCTGCCCCAGGGAAGGCGCAAAGTCACAGTGCGGTGCAGGTAGCAGGAAGGCCCTGCTCTGGGGTAGCTGGTCTCTCCAACCACGGTGTTTGTGGACAAGAGACGCAGAGCATCCTCACGCCCCTCCATCCCCTTCCCAAAGAGAGCCGTTCATATCCCAAAGTGACACTGATTACAAGTTTACTGATGCCCTCACCCTCACAGCAAAAGGTCTCCAACCTCGCCAGCTCCAATGGGCTCATGGGGGCTTCATACTCAGGGAGAGTGTGAAAGTATACACGCTAATCACCAGGACAGAGGAAGAGCATGGAGGTATACACGCTAACCACCAGGGCAGAAGGAGAACGTGGAGGTATACACGCTGTCGCCAGACAGAGGGAGATAGTGGAAGTGTACACGCTAACCACCAGACAGAGGGAGAGAGTGGAAGTGTGCGTGCTACCACACAGAGGCTACCACACGCTAGCTACCAGGGCAGAGGAAAAGAGTGGAAGTATACATGCTACCCACCAGACAGAGGGAGAGTGTGGAAGTGTCTGCACTAACCACCAGGACAGAGGGAGAACCGAACAGAAGAGTGTGGAAGTGTCTGCACTAACCACCAGGACAGAGGGAGAGAGTGGAAGTGTACAGGCTAACCACTGGGATAGTGAATAGAATCTTAGGGATTTCTCAGGCCTTAATTAGGTGCCAGAGCAGTGGTCACTCTCAGTCCTCCTGGATGCTGGAGATCTTTCCAAGGCAGTAGTCACCAGCAACCTGGAAAGCTTTAGATTGGTGTTTTTAAATGGGCCTCTAAAGTCACAATCAGTTATTAACTACAAAGCTTTTAACAGAGTGTAGGGGCTCACATCTATCATCCCAACACTCAGGAGGCTGAGACTGGAGGATTGCAGTTGAATTCAAGGTTAGCCTGGACGATAGTGAGACCCTGCCTCAAAAAAATATAGCATTCAAATAATAGATAAAGAGATGACAGATGGATAGATTTCTCTGGAAACTCAGTAATCACAAATGAAGACAAATGTCCATCACATGAAACTTACCATCAGGAAAATTTAAGGAACCTTATGATGGGAAAAAGACTAGCTATAAAAAAAAAAAAAAAAAAAAAAGTATCTCGAGCCGAGCGTGGTGGCGCACGCCTTTAATCCCAGCACTAGGGAGGCAGAGGTAGGAGGATCGCCATGAGTGTGAGGTTACCCTGAGACTACAGAGTGAATTCCAGGTCAGCCTGGGCTAGAGTGAGACCCTACGTCAAAAAAACAAAAAAAGAAAGAAAGAAAGAAACTCTCTCTCTCTCTCTCTCTCTCTCTCACACACACACACACACACACACACCTTCTCTATAAGCAATTCTTTCCTCACAGTGCCTGGAGAAAAACTGGACACCAAGTTTTATCACATACCCCTCCACCTTTAATTGGGGACAGAGAGTCTTGCTGATAGTTTTTAATAAAGCCACAAATCCTGTAAGGAATCCAATATCCCCCTTGTCACCTCCCCAGTCTCACTGGGAGCTCATCTGTCAGACTCATGCTATAAGCAAAGAATAAAAGTGGAAATGGAGTTTAGAGTTTAATGTATTGCCTCAGATAACCCAGGGGCCCTGGGGTCCCAAAGTTATATGGTCTTCTCATGACCTTGGGCTCCCTACAACCAAACAATGCCAGAGATTGTGCACCTCGTCCCTGTAATGCTTCCTCTGTGTCCTGGGGAGTCCCACAACCGGCAGAGTGTGTGGTTGTCTACAGGAAGGCCCAGGTTATGTTAGGTTAAGTTTGACCAGAAGTGCTTTGAGACAAGGATCTGAGGAGATCCAGGAAGCCCCAGTGGGTGAGGGGAAGTGAGGCAGGAAGTCAGAATCCCCTGGTTGGTGTGGCTACAGGACAGCTCCAGCACCCTGAAAGAGATGGACAGGCACTTAACAGCATCTGCTCCAGGGCCAGTCAGAGTGAGGAGCTATAGACGGATCCTCTGGCTCATGTTGTCAGCAGCAGCAGGGTGTGGGCCAGAGTCACAGCTCCACCCTGCTGCAGGGAGTGTGCTTTTCAGAGACCTCCATGCAGGTGAAACCAACTTTGTGGACGTTAGCAAAGAAAATAAATGTCAGGACAATCCAGTGTGAAGTAGTTAGAGTTTTCGACAAAGAGACTCAGGACACATGGTCATGTGTGTGAGCGCAGACGTGTGGGTGCCACGGCACACATGTGGAGGTCTGAGAATGACTTCAGATGTCAGTCCTTGCCCTCCCCCTGTCGGAGGCCCAGTTTCTCATTGTTCCCTGCTGTGCCCATCGGGCTAGCTGCCTCACAGGCTTCTGGGAGATTCTCCTGTCTCCACCTTTCTCATGGTAGATGACCTTGGGTTGCTGAGGCCAGTCATTGCATCAGACTTTGATATGCGGTCTGGGGAACCACACTCAGGTACTCTATCTTGTATGGCAAGCGTTTCACCCACTAAGCCACCTTCCCAGCCCCAGGGGCATATAGAGAGCGAAAGAGAGGATGGGCACACCAGGGCCTCTAGCAACTGCAAAGGAACTTCAGATGCATGCACCACCTTGTGCATCTGGCTTATGTGGGTGCAGGGGAATAGAACCTTAACCACTAAACCATTTCTCCAGCCACAGGAAGAGATTTTAACATAGTTTTGAGTGTGAGGGTTAACAGAAGGAGAGGACTGGGAGAAAGGATAAGACACCCCCAGGTGTGATGGGGTTCTCCACAGAGAGGTACACTGAATTATCTTTATAACAGTCATATGTTTGATTTCGATGGCTTCTGTTGTAATATCTCAAAGGATTAAATGATATCCTAAGATGATGTATTAGTTACTTTCTCATGGCTGGAGCAAAACACCCAACCACAGTCAGCTTACAAAAGGAAAGGGCTTAATTTGGCATAGAGTTCCAGAGTGTGATGGAGTCTCAGAGCCCTCTATCCATTACCAGCTGGCCATGCTAACCCTGAGACTCTGGGACTGCCTCCTGGGATGGTATTTTACTATACCTCTGGGCCAAGAGGAGGAAATTGCCTGAGGAGATGGCTCAGTAATTAAAGGTGCTTGCTTGCAAAGTTTTTTTCAGTTTTTTTTTTTTAATTAGAGAGAGAAAGAGAATATTGGCACACCAGGTCCTCCAGCTAGTGCAAGCAAACTCCAGACACATGCACCACCTAGTGCACATGTGCGACCTTGCACGCTTGCATCACCTTGTCTGTCTGGCTTACATGGGACCTGGAGAGTCAAACATGGGTCCTTAGGCTTTGAAGGCAAGCATCTTAACTGCTAAGCCATCTCTCCAGTCATGCCTCAAATTTTAATTCCCCAGTACTCACGTAAAGGCAGATGCACAATGTGGGCACATGTGTCTGGAGTTCATTTGCAGTAGCAAGAGATCCTGGTGTACCTATGTTCTTTTTCTCTCTCTGTCTCTCTTCCTATTCTCTCTCTCTTTCTCTCTCTCTCTCTCTCTCACACACACACACACGCACACACACACACAGATAAATTAAAATTAAAATTTTTAAAAGAGGAGGGAAGCTCTTCCTATGATCCTTCCCTTCTCTTCGCCATCTTCCCTGTGCCCGGGGCAGCTCACCCTAGCCATGAAAGTGGAGCCGTGCAGATTCAGCAGGTACAAGATCTACCCCCGGCACGGGCGGCACTACACTGGGACCCACGGGGAGGTTTTCCAGTTTCTTAATGCAAAGTGTGAGTCACCATTCCTTTCCAAGGGGAATCCTCGACAGGTAAACTGGACTGTCCTGTACAGAAGAAAGCACAAAAGCGGACAGTCGGAGGAAATTCAGAAGAAGAGAACCCGGCGTGCAGTCAAGTTCCAGAGGCTATCACAGGGTCATCTCTTGCTGACATCATGGCCAAGAGGAGCCAGAAACCAGAAGTTAGAAAGGCTCAGGGGAGCAGGCTGTCAGGGCTGCCAAGGAAGCAAAAAAGGCCAAGCAGGCCTCAAAGCAGACCGCAATGGCTGGTGCTAAGGCTGCCACAAAGGCAGCACCTAAGCAAAAGATTGTGAAGCCTGGGAAGGTTTCTGCTCCCAGAGTTGATGGAAAACGCTAGTTGGTAGATCAGATTTTTAAATAAATGTCCATCTATAACAAAAAAATAAAATTAAAAAGAGGAGGGAAGGCCACTTTCCTCCCAGCCTGTATCTCTGCACACCACCCAAGCCCTTGTCTCAGAGAAGTTTCTCACTTCTCCCCATAAAAGCCAACCCCTGGCCAGCCCTCACTCCCTTTGTGGCTCTCTACCTCTCAGGTGCATGCAACCCCTATTTTCTCCCCTCTCTCTCCCTCTCCCTCTCTCATGCATGTATTCTCACTCTCCACCCCCCCCTCAGAAGCTGTCCATCTTGGTCCTCTATGTGAACCTCAAAATCTAACATATGATGCCAAAGCCCTGGATTGAAGGTACCCTAAGACTAACTCCTCCTTGGGCTCCACGCCTTCCCTTTTTCCTCCTTGCACCTTTTGCCTGGGATCTTCCTATATTCAACACTAGCTCCATTCTCTGGTGAATTGGGTGGCCGGGACACCTGCCAGGGTAAGTCTCAACACGAAGTCAGGTATTTCCCCCTGGGCAGGGTCTGGGACCCCATTGCTCTGAACCCAATGTAAAGACATTTCTTCTCTAATTTGAGGCTCCTTTCTATGAGATGGATTCATACTTCCAGGAGATTTAATGGAGGTATAAGGACACTCATATCCTTTACTTAGTGGCTCTGATAAGTATCACATTCCTGGGGAGATAGCTCAGTAATTAAGCCCCTCTCTCCTGAAGAGCTGCCTCTTGCCTCTTCAGCCTCATCTGTAACAGATACTAGGAGAAAGTCTCCAAGCCACATGGGACAATAGCCTGCCAGGTGCACAAAGTACAACTGGATGATTGACAAATGGGGAACCAGAATCTGAGACTCCCAGAAGCCGCACCTGTGTTACTGGAAGCACAGTGATGGACTACAGCAACTGTGGAGAGTTCAATGTTATGGGTCCAGAGCCAAAATTATTTTGAGCTATATAAGCTTTTATCTTTTCAGCAGTAAAGAAAAATGAAATTATGAAATTTGCTGGGAAATGGATGGATCTGGAAAGGATTATACTAAGTGAGGTAACCCAGGCCCACAAAGCCAAACATCGCATGTTCTCTCTCATATGTGGATCCTAGCTACAAATGTTTAGACTTGTGTGTGAGCCAGAACCAAAAATTCGGTAGCAGAGGCCAGTAAGCTGGAAAAAAGCTATAAGGGAGGGAGGAAAGGGAAGGACTTTAAGGCATGGTGTTGTGTATATGTAAGTAGAACAGGTCACAGGAGTGGAATGGCCTAAGTGAGGCCAGGGGAAGAGATTGAGTAAAAGAAGGGTCGCCGGGCGTGGTGGTGCACGCCTTTAATCCCAGCACTCGGGAGGCCAGAGGTAGGAGGATCGCCCTGAGACTACAAAGTGAATTCCAGGTCAGCCTGGGCCAGAGTGAGACCCTACCTCAAAAAACTAAAAAAAAAAAAGAGAGAAGGGTGGGGGAAGGGTCAATCAAAATTCAATACATTCTGAATAAGACATATGAACGCCTACTTCTTTGGATAACAACACATCCAGAAGCCATAGATTGCTACTAGAAAATTTTCAGTGCCAGGGGTGGGATACCTACCAGTGAGTTGTTGGCCAGGGAGGTCCCTGCTGCCTCCAAAACATTACAGGCTTTGGCCAAGGCCCTCGGTTTCCCACGAGTAACAGATGGTCAGACCCTCTTACTGAAGATTTCACATGCGTGGGCAGCAAGGTCACTGAAAAATCAAGCTAGTGCTGAGCTAAAACCTTCTCCCTGTGGACCAGCTAACTGTAAGCTGAAAAAAAGCTGCACTGCATGCAGCCATATGGGAGACAGAAGTCATCAGCAGTGAATACAGTGGACACCGGCAGCCTCAAGTTTGGCCAGACAGGCCAAATGACCAAACAGGTACAATAGTGGCATGTCTGCTCTGGGGGAAACTAACTGTTCTCTAATT
Organism: Orientallactaga sibirica; assembly: GCA_036365145.1. Lineage (NCBI taxonomy): Eukaryota > Metazoa > Chordata > Mammalia > Rodentia > Dipodidae > Orientallactaga > Orientallactaga sibirica. Next base: position 168,457 of record JAEOAD010000794.1, on the reverse strand, counting down.
GGACTGGAGGCCCAATCTCAGGGAGGGAATACATGCCTGGTACTGAAAACCTAATCAAACGCCTATGACAGCGGAGGTCATGTGCCTTAGAGGTATAAATCCTGCTGTTGTCTGGCTAAATACATACATTATTCTCACCAAACTGCCCTGAAAACACTCTGCTTGATATTTATACCCATATGTTAATTAATGCTACTCTCACTTTTTGTTAGAGAAGCTTCTCTTTTCAGATGCTGGTGACCTTGGGATGACTCAGAAGGCACCATCGTGCTGAGAAGAGGGGATGGAAGAGTGCTCAGCCCTGAAAGATCTCTATCACACCCTCCACGGCTCAGGGTCCATTGCAGAAGAGAAGGCGGAAAGAATGTAGGAGCCAAAGGAAGGATACGACTCCTTACAATGCAACTGTCCAGACAGAAATTGGCCTCAATATCCATGACCTCGCAGTGCCTAGCAATACCTTCCCAAGACCCTCATAATAGGAGAAAAAGATGATGCCATCAAAATAAAAGAAAGACAAATGGAGGGGGGAGGGGATATGATGGAGAGTGGAGTTCTGAAGGAGAGAATGGGGAGGGGAGGGAAATAACATGGTTTATTGTCTGTAAGTATAGAAGTTGTCAATAATTTTTTAAATTTTTTCTTTATTTATATGCAAGCAAAGATGGAGAGAGGGAGGAGGAAGAGAATAGGTGCACCAGGGCCTCTAGCCATTGGAAATGAACTCCAGATGCATGTACCACTTTTGTGCACCTGGCTTTCTGTGGGCACTGGGGAATCGAACCCAGGTCATTAGGCTTTGCAGGTATGTGTCTTAACTGCTGAGCCATCTCTCCAGTCCTGTATTAGCTTTTTTTAAAAAGCAATTGGGGGGCTGGAGAGATGGCTTAGCGTTTCAGGCACTTGCCTGCAAAGCCAAAGGACCCAGGTTCAATTCTCCAGGACCCACATAAGCCAGATGCACAAGGGGGCACCAGCATCTGGAGTTCGTTCACAGTGGCTAGAGGCCCTTGTATGCCCATTCTCTCCCTCGATCTCTCTCTCTCTCTCTACCTGCCTATTTTTGTTATCTCTCTCAAATAAATAAATAAAAATAAAAAATATTTTTAAAAAATATTTTATTTATTTATTAGAGACAGAGAGAGGGAAAGAAAGAGAGAGTGAGAATGGGTGTGCCAGGGCCTCTAGCCACTACAAACAAACTCCAGATGCAAGCGCCGCCATGTGCATCTGGCTTATGTGGAACCTGGAAAATCGAACCTGGGTCCTTAGGCTTTGCAGGCAAGTGCTTTAACCACTAAGCCATCTCTCCAGCCGCGGTATTGGTTTTTAAAAATAACTAGCTTATTATCTTTTTTCTCTGTATGACTTGATGTCTGTGGTAGTTTAAATGTGGTAATTTGAATGCCTGGCCCCATAGACTCAGCTGTTTCATTAAAATTGAGCTTGCAGGGGTAAGATGGCGGCATAGGAGCCACGCCAAATCGGATCAGGCAGAGAATCAAGAAAAACTACACTCATCTGAGGAAGAGAGCAGAATATTTTCTCCGGGAAATAGCGGAAAAGCAAAAGATAGCCAGAAACCCACTGTGGAGAGTGCGGCCCCGGCAGCTCGCTCCCCCAACGCCCTTGTGACAGACTCCCCAGCCGCGGGCTCCCAGCCGCGGGCTCCCCCCAGCCGCGGGCTCCCCATCCGCGGGCTCCCCATCCGCGGGCTCCCAGCAGGGCTCCCAGCAGCAGCGCTCCACCCCAAGAGCACCCCAGCAACTTCACTTCACTCAGCCGGTTCCCCAACGGATCGGCACCAAGACTCCAACTCTCAATCCAAAACTTCCAACCAGGTCAGCTAAGCCCCGCTGAGCTTCCGCTGCAAACGCCGCCTGAACAAACAAACAAAAAAAAGGGACTTTTCAACCTCATCAGTCTCCTCACAGAGCCCAGAAATCAAAGAAAAATCTGCGGAGCTACTGAAAGAGACACACACCGTGAGTTGCTGCAGGCTTCCTGAATTCGCCCATCCCCATTCATCAGCTCCCCAGGGAATTGGTAGACTCGAACAACAACCAGTGGCAAATTTGAACCACATCGTCAACACCGGCCCCAGCTGACCTGACCCAAGCTCCACAGCCCAGGTAACGAGGTGGGCACCCAGCATTGGTGAGTTTAAAAGCCACACCAAAAGATAACAAAGGCCTGCATTGGAAGTGCTAACCACTCTTTCCAGGTCAAGGCAGGGTATGTATTACATATTTGTGGGTGGCTTTACCATTTTCAAATAAGCTGAATGTGAGGGTTGAATATTGCTATCTGTACTACTTATACATTTAAAGGGCCTTTATCTTTTGCTTCAGTTATTATTGAGGACAGGGTCTGATTCCCAAGCTGACAGGACTAAGGGAGTGGACCATCACATGCCCTTAGGGATTTTAACCCTATAGGACTGGTTGTCTCAATTCTCACACTTGTATACTCTGTGTTCATGTCAATTGAATGTGTATTTTGCTCTGTTGAAGTTTAGATCTTGCATCGAATTGTTCCACCAGTCCACTACAATAATTGCTTAACAAGCAAACTCAACAGCTAGGAGTACTTCTACTTAAGTGCAAGTGCTACACTTGACACCTTAAACCCATATCCTAAAATAATATAAAGGTGGATCACAACACCTAAGAACACTGAAGATAAATAGGAAACCTAAGCATCAAAGCAATCCAGGATGCAAAAGTCACTACATTATAATACAAAAACACAAAGAATCAAGACAATGCAATTCCACCAAAAATTGCAAATCCATCAGATAGGTCCAACAATGAGACTGTTTTAGATGAAATTCTGACAAAGATTTCAAGGGAATGATGATATCTATGCTCAAAGAAATGAAAGAAGAAATGAAAGCAATCCGAGAAGAAAACAAAGGAATTAGAGAAGAAAACAAACTGTTGAAGGAGATTACAGAGAAACAGTTTAATGAAATAAAAAGGTCATTAGAGGACATGAACAAGGAAATAGATCTACTGAAGAAAAACCAGGCTGAAATCTTAACATTGAAGAACACAGTCAGTGAAATAAAAACTCTGTGGAAAGTCTCACTAGTAGAATGGATGAAGGAGAGGACAGAATATCCAAGCTAGAAGACGAGGTGGCAGATCTATCACAGTCCAACAAAGAAAAGACAAGCTAATAGAAAGGTATGAATGGGAACTCCAAGACATGAGGACACTATGAAAAGATCAAACATAAGAATTCAAGGTATAGCAGAAGGGGAAGAATTTCAATCCAGAGGCTTAGTAGGTGTTTTCCATAAAATCATAGAAGAAAATTTTCCCCAAATTGGGAAAGAAATGCCAATGCAGATACAAGAAGCATTTAGAACACCAAACAGACAAAACATAGAAAGAACCTCTTCTCGCCATGTTATAATTAAACTACTAAATACACAAACCAAAGAAAGTATACTGAAAGCAGTTAGAGAGAAAAAGCAAATGACATTTAAGGGGAAACCCATCAGGGTCACAGCAGATTACTCAACACAAACCCTAAAAGCCAGGAGGGCCTGGGTGATGTATTCCAAGTTCTGAAAGATAAAAACTGTCAACCAAGATTACTTTATCCTGCAAAGCTTTCTATCCAAATTGATGGAGAAATAAGGACATTCCACAACAAAGACAGGCTAAAGGAATTTATGACAACTAAGCCAGCTCTACAGAAAATACTTGCAGGAATCATTCATGCTGAAGAAAAAGCAAAACACACACAGCAGGAAATAGGAAAAAGAAATCATATTCAACAGTTAGAACAAGTGAGTAAAAGAAAACCAGGAAGAACTACAAAATAAGAAAAATGGACAGATCAAATACATATCTTTCAATAATAACTCTTAATATCAATGGCCTCAATGCCCCAATCAAAAGACATAGACTTGCAGACTGGATTAAAAAGCAGGATCCTACCATCTGTTGCCTTCAGGAAACTCACATCCGAATAAAAGATAGAAACATTCTTAGGGTGAAAGGCTGGAAAAAGATATATCAAGCAAATGGACCCAGAAAACAAGCAGGGGTTGCCATTCTAATTTCTGACAGGATAGACTTCAAACCAACATTAGTGAGGAGAGATAAAGCAGGTCACTTTATACTGATTAAAGGAACACTCCAACAGGAGGATATCACAATCCTAAACATTTATGCTCCCAATACGGGGGCCCCCAATTACATCAAACAAACACTATCGGACTTAAGGTCAGAAATAACACCTAACACAATAGTAGTGGGTGACTTCAATACCCCACTCTCATCACTTGACAGGTCTACCCAACAAAAAATAAACAGAGAAACAACTGCATTAAATGATATCATGGAACAAATGGACCTAACAGATATATACAGAATATTCCATCCAAATACTGCAGAATATACATTCTTCTCAGCAGCACATGGGTCATTCTCTAAAATAGACCATATGATAGGACACAAATCAAATCTCAACAAATACAGGAAAATTGAAATAATCCCTTGTATGCTATCTGACCACAATGGAATTAAACTGCAAATCAACAACAAGAAAAACTACAGAGCATACAGAAATTCATGGAGACTAAACAGTACATTATTGAATGATGCATGGGTCATTGAAGAAATTAAGAAGGAAATCAAGAAATTCATAGAATCAAATGATGATGAGAATACAACATACCAAAACCTGTGGGACACAATGAAGGCAGTCCTACGAGGGAAATTTATAGCTCTAAGTGCCTATATTAAGAAACTAGAGAGTTCACAACTAAACAATTTAATGCTTCACCTTAAGGCCTTGGAAAGAGAAGAACAAGGCAAACCAAAAATCAGTAGACGGGAAGAAATAATAAAGGTTAGGGCAGAAATTAATGAAATGGAAACCAAAAAAACAATCAAAAAATCAATGAAACAAAGAGTTGGTTCTTTGAAAGGATTAACAATATTGACAAACCCTTAGCAAATCTGACCAAAAGAAAGAGAGAAGAGACAAAAATTGATAAAATTAGAGATGAAAAAGGCAACATCACAACAGATACCAAAGAAATTCAGAAAATCATACGGACATACTTTAAGAATATATATGCCTCTAAGTTTGAAAACCTGAAAGAAATGGATGATTTCCTTGATTTATATGACCTACCAAAATTAAATCAAGATGAGATAAACCATTTAAATAGACCTATAACAACCACAGAGATCCAAGCAGTCATAAAAAGTCTCCCAATTAAAAAAGCCCAGGCCCAGATGGATTCACTACTGAATTTTACCAGACATTCCTGGAAGATCTAACACCAATGCTTCTCAAACTTTTCCATAAAATAGAAGAGGAAGGAATTCTACCAAAATCCTTCTATGAAGCCAGCATCACCCTGATACCCAAACCGGACAAAGACAGATCAAAAAAGAAAACTATACACCAATCTCCCTCATGAACATAGATGCAAAAATTCTCAACAAAATACTGGCAAACAGAATACAAGAATATATCAGAAAGATTATTCACCCTGACCAAGTAGGCTTTATCCCAGAGATGCAGGGATGGTTCAACATACATAAATCCATAAATGTAATACACCATATAAATGGTCTGAAGGACAAAAATCACATGGTCATCTCAATAGATGCAGAAAAGGCATTCGACAAAATCCAACACCCCTTCATGGTGAAAGTACTACAGAAACTTGGAATAGAAGGTACATATCTCAACATAATAAAAGCTATTTATGACAAACCTACAGCCAACATAATACTTAATGGGGAAAAACTTGAAGCTTTTCCTCTAAATTCAGGAACAAGACAAGGGTGTCCACTTTCTCCACTATTATTTAATATAGTATTGGAAGTCTTAGCCATAGCAATAAGGCAAGAGGCACTCATAAAGGGGATACAAATCGGAAAGGAAGAGGTCAAATTATCATTATTTGCAGATGATATGATTCTATACATAACAGATCCTAAGGACTCTACCAGCAAATTATTAGAGCTGATAAACACTTTTAGCAATGTAGCAGGATACAAAATAAACACACAGAAATCAGTAGCTTTTCTATACACTAACAACAAACATGCAGAGGATGAAATCAGGAATCTCTCCCATTCACAATTGCCTCAAAAAAATAAAATACCTTGGAATAAACTTAACCAAGGAAGTGAAGGATCTCTACAATGAGAACTATAAAAACTCGGCGACAAATTGCAGAAGACACAAGGAAATGGAAAGACATTCCTTGCTCCTGGATTGGAAGAATTAATATAGTGAAAATGTCAATCTTACCAAAAGCAATCTACACATTTAATGCGATCCCCATTAAAATCCCAATAGCATTCTTCACAGAAATAGAAAAAACAATACTAAAATTCATCTGGAAACACAAAAAACCTCGAATAGCCAAAACAATTTTGCATAACAAAAATCAGGCAGGTGGTATAACCATACCCGATTTTAAGTTATACTACAAAGCCATAGTAACAAAAACAGCATGGTACTGGCACAAGGACAGACAGGTAGATCAATGGAACAGAATAGAAGACCCAAATATTAATCCAGATAGCTACAGCTACCTGATTTTTGACAAAAACGCCAAAAATACTCATTGGAGAAAAGATAGTCTCTTTAACAAGTGGTGCTGGGAAAATTGGACATCTGTTTGTAAAAGGATAAACATAGATCCTTGTCTCTCTCCTTGCACAAGAATCAAGTCCAAATGGATCAGGGACCTTAATATCAGACCTGAAACTCTGAAAATGCTAGAGGAAAAAGTAGGGAAACTCTTCAACATATTGGAATAGGCAAGGACTTTCTGAATATAACTCCAATTGCTCAGAGAATAAAAGCACTAATCAACCACTGGGACCTTATAAAATTACAAAGCTTTTGTACAGCAAAGGACACTGTGAATAGAGCAAAAAGACAACCTACAGAATGGGAGAAAATCTTTGCCAGTTATTCAACTGACAGAGGATTAATATCCAGAATATACAAAGAACTCAAAAAACAGAATAACAAGAATTCAAACAACCCAGTTAAAAAATGGGCTACGGAACTAAATAGAGAATTCATGGAAGATGAAATACAGATGGCATATAAACATCTAAAAAAATGTTCTACATCCTTAGCCATCAGGGAAATGCAAATTAAAACCACTTTGAGATTCCATATCACTCCTGTCAGAATGGCTGCCATCAAGAAAACAAATGACAATAAGTGTTGGCGTGGATGCGGAAAAACAGGAACACTTCTACACTGTTGGTGGGAATGTAAGCTGGTCCAGCCACTGTGGAAATCAGTGTGGAGGTTCTTGAGACAGCTAGAAATAGATTTACCATATGATCCAGCTATAGCACTCCTAGGCATATATCCAGAGGACTCTTCTCACTTCCTTAGAGATACTTGCAAAACCATGTTTATTGCTGCTCTATTCACAATAGCTAAGAAATGGAAGCAGCCTAGATGTCCGTCCACAGATGAGTGGATAATAAAGTTGTGGTACATTTACACAATGGAGTTCTATTCAGCAGTAAAGAAAAATGAAATTATGAAATTTGCAGGGAAATGGATGGATCTGGAAAGGGTTATACTTAGTGAGGTAACCCAGGCTCAGAAAGCCAAACGTCACATGTTCTCTCTCATATGTGGATCCTAGCTACCAATGTATAGACTTGTGTATGAACTGGAACCAAAAAGAGGTACCAGAAACCAGTAAGCGGGTAAAAGGCTATAAGGGGAGGGAAGAAAGGGAAGGACTTAAGTGTATGGTAATACACATATGTAAGTAGAAGAACTGAGTACAGGGAGGAATGGCCTAAGCGAGGCCATGGGAAGAGAATGCATACAAAAAGGGCAGGGGAGGGACAATCTAAACTCAAGATATTATCAATAAGACATATGTAAAACTACTTTTTGATTAAGGTCACGTCTAGAAGATGTAGACTTTACTAGAAAATTTTCAGTACCTGGGATGGAACTCCTTCCAGTGAGATGTTGGCCAAGGAGGTCCCGGTAGCCTCCAAAACATTAAGGCTTTTGCCAAAGCCCTTGGTTTCCCTAGAGAAATAGATAGTAAGACCCTATTGCTGAAGACATCTCATGCCTGAGAGGCAAGGACACTGAGAAAGCAAGCTGGTGCTGAGCAGAAAACCTTCTCCCTGTAGACCAGCCAACTGAAAGCTGGAAAAAGCTGCACTGCACGCAGCGTATGGGAGACAGAAGCCATCAACAGTGAAAATAGTGGATGCTGAATATTCAAGCTTGGCCAGACAGGCCCAATGACTGAACAGGTGCAATAGTGGCGTGTCTACTCTTGGGGTAACCAACTGCTCCATAATTGGACTGAAGGCCCTCTCTACGGGGGAATACATTCCCGGTACTGAAAAACCTAAGTAAAAGTCTATGGTAGGTGAGGTCATGAGCCTTGGGGGTATAAGCCTGCTCATGTCTGACTAAATGTATATATTATTCCCACCAAGCTGCCCTGGGGACACTACACTAAATGTTCATGTCCACATATTAACGCTATTCTCACTTCTGGCTAGAGAAGCTTCTCTTTTCAGATGGTGATGACCACTGGGATGACACAAAGGCAACATAGTGCTGAGAAGAAGGGATGGAGGAGTGCCCAGCACTGAAACACCTCTGTCACATCCTCCAGTGGCTCAGGGACCATTGCGGAAGAGGGGGCGGATAGAATGGAAGAGCCAAAGGAAGGATATGACCTCTTACTATGCAGCTGCCCAGACAGAAATTGGCCTCGATATCCATGATCTTGCAGTGCCTAGCAATACCTTTGCAAGACCCTCAAAATAGAAGAGAAAGATGATGTCATCAAATTAGGAGAGAGACTAATGGAGAAAGGGAGGGGATATGATGGAGACTGGAGTTCTAAAGTGGAATGGGGGAGGGGAGGGAAATATCAGGTGGGGTTTTTTTTGGTATGTAAGATTAAAAATCAATAAAAATTAAAAAAAAAAAAAAAAATTGAGCTTGCAATGTGAGCCTCTAGAAAGCAGATCCCTGCTATGGGGTAAAGTCCATCATGGTAGGCCAGGGCCAGAGCCAGAAGCCATAATCACCCAGCAGACAGGAAACAGAGAGGGAGAGAACAGCATGTGGAAAGGGCTCTAAAACTTCAAGACCTGCCCACAATGATCACTCTCATCAGCAAGGCTCCACCTCCTGAAGATTCCACAGCCTTCCACCAGCTAAGGACCAAATGTTAACACACGAGTTTATGGGGGGCGCTTTACATCAAGCCATCACAGATGGTCTCTGAGGTGCCCTGGATAAGACCACAGCTCATAGGGTAACACCCTAGGTCACCCAGAAGGGTTAAGGATGCATGGGATTAAGATATTTGTTTTTGCCGGGCGTGGTGGCGCACGCCTTTAATCCCAGCACTCAGGAGGCAGAGGTGGGAGGATCACCATGAGTTCGAGGCCACCTGAGACTACGGAATTAATTCCAGGTCAGCCTGGATCAGAGTGAAACTCTACCTCGAAAAACAAAAAAATAATAATAATAAGATATTTGTTTTTGTTCTTTTGTTGTTGTTGTTTTGTTTTTGTTTGGTTGGTTGGTTTGCGGTAGGGTTTCACTCCAGCCCAGGCTGGCCTGGAATTCCTATGTAAGTAGGGTAGCCTTGAATTCACAGCAATCCTCCTACCTCAGCCTCCAGAGCGCTGGGATTAAAGGCATGTGCCAACACGCCCAGTTTGGGATTAAGATTTTTTTATTGGAAACAAAGGTTCATAGTCTTAGCCAGGCATAGTGGCACACACACCTTTAGTCTTAGCACTAGAGGTTGAGGGAGCTGGACCGCTTTGAGTTGGAAGCCAGTCTGAGCTACAGAGTGAGTTCCATGTCAGCCTGGGCTAAAGTGAGACCTGCTTCAAAACAAAGAGTTCAAGCTGGAGATATGGCTCAGCAGTTAAGGCACTTGCCTTAACCCACATAAAGCCAGATACACAAGATAGAGCATGCACCTGGAGTTTGTTTGCAGTGGCTGGAGGCCATGGCACACCCATTCTCTATCTCTCTCGCTCTCTCTCTCTCTCTCAAATAAATAAATGATCATAATCTTGAGCTGGGGAGATGGCTTAGTGGTTAAGATGCTTGCCTGCAAAGCAAAAGGTCCCAGGTTCAAGTCACCAGATCCCACGTAAGCCAGATGCACATGGTGACACATACATATGGAGTTCGTTTGCAGTGGCTAGAGGCCTTAACATGCTCTCTCTCTCTCTCTCTGTGTGTGTGTCTCAAATAAATGAATGAATAAATAAATAAATAAATAATCTTTAAAAAATGTTCAGCCAGGCATGGTGGCACACGCCTTTCATCGCAGCACTCGAGAGGCAGAGGTAGGAGGATTGCCATGAGTTCGAGGCCACCCTGAGACTACGGAGTGAATTCCAGGTCAGCCTGGGCCAGAATGAGACCCTACTTTGAAAAAAAAAAAAAAGTTCATAATCTTGCTTGTGAGATTCCCTGAAAACATCTGGGAAAAGGATAAAGCCATAAATATGGGAAGGTTACATATGTTCAGTCAAACATAATTCATTGCTTTTTGCATTCTTTTTGTTTGTTTGTTTGTTTGTTTTTTTTTGAGGTAGGGTCTCACTGGTCTCAGGGTGGCCTTGAACTCATGGCCATTTATTTATTTGAGACAGAGAGTGGGAAAGAGAGAGGGGGTGGGAGAATGAGAATGGGCACGCCAGGGCCTCCAGCCACTGCAAACGAATTCCAGACGTATGCGCTCCCTTGTGCATTTGGCTTATGTGGGACCTGGAGAATCAAACTGGGGTCCTTGGGCTTCACAGGCATGCGCCTTAACCACTAAGCCATCTCTCCAGCCCATAAAAATATTTTTTAAAATACCTCCTAATAAAAGGACAACTTGCCCTGTGCCAGCTAACTCCACAGTAAATGTTGTTAGTTGTGCTGGGTCTTGACTTTCAGCTTGGTGAGAGACTTCAATCTGACTCCAAAATGAGGCTCTCCTTTCCCTTCCCATGTCTCTTTAACTTTCCCTTCTTTCTGTCTGTCTCCATGGGACTTTTGTACTCCAGTCTGCAATTCATCAATGTTTGGACATCATACCATGCACAGCAGAATTGCTGGACAAATCTTTGAATGACTACACACCGCAGGAAGGTATGTACTGTTTATTCTTGATACATTTTCTCACATCTGTCCCAGTTCCCACCACACTAGTATACACCCATGGCACCAGTGAAAATCCATTTCAGGGATCAAATTGCAAAGTTCCCTTCTTTTGGTCAAGCAAGCAGTACCAGGCAAGCATACACACACAAATAATAGCACTTCAGTTTCCTTAAAACAACCACTTTTCATCCCATCCTGACTATATGACACAGGCATAACCAATTAGAAAGTTAGAATGGTTCATTCCTCTTGCTTGGAGTTCTTGACATAAGAAAGTCTTCCCCCTGACATAGCACGCTAGAAGGATGTAGCCGGGAGCTACTGGTGGCTATTTGCCACTATTAATTAAAAAATGACTCCAACCTGGAAGACAGCTGAGTAGAGAAATGCAGGTAGCACAACTCAATTCTGATAACATCATGTGTGCCCAGGAACCAGCTGTGCTGGGGTGGGGGTGGGGACATGTATTTTCAGTCTTATTCACAGAGCAGAGATCAAATAAACTAAACTTAGCATACAGCCTTATAGTTTTTGTTCTTGGGCCCTTAAGCAGGGTTCAGTTTTGAAGTAAGAATACAGTTTATGAGGATCTGCCTCCATGTGGCCTGAGAATGGAGCCCAAGCAGGTACTAGTTGGCATGGGTGAACCAAGCCCAGTTGGTCACTCCATGGGGCCTAAGGATGAACTTTAAGCAGGCACTGGTTTGCGTGGCTGAGCCAGGCCCAAGCGGTCACTTCAGGATCCGAATGCTCATTTTTTGCTCGATGTTCATCTTCTCTAAGGACTGGGGGAGATGAGTGTGGCCAACTTAGCAGGCTTGAATCACTACCCTATGCATCCCACCTCCTCCCCCAGGGTCCTCGCCTTACCCAGGGACCCCACCACCCTCAAGGAACCCCTATTTTTGAACTTTATTTCTCATGTCTATCTGTCTCGGGACTTCTGGATCTTAATTGCTCAAGCCTTGAAAACAGCCTGACCTTGGTGAACTCCAGGAAGGACACAGCCCCATCACCATCTTCATCGGCCTCCTGCACCGTGCGGTCTGTAATGCTCTCCAACTGCTCCTCTGTCACCTGAACCCCAACCATCAGCCGGAGAACCTGGGAGAGACAGAAGAGACATTAAAGGCTGCTCCTCCACCCCCTCAACCTTGCACCCCCAATTTCCATCATCCAGTTTGCATCCCATCAAACTCAGTGTCTTAATATCTCCTAGTTAATACGCCTGCTGATTCACCAGCCAACCTTCTTCTGTGCCTACCCCATGTTCCCTTCAACAGAGAAAATACCCAAACCTATTCAACCGTCTGACCCCTTCCTATGTCCCATGCAATACACGCCCAATCATCTGCACCCGCCACCTTCAGGGTGGCTTCTTCATTCAACAAGCCCACCCTTCCCACATCATATCTCATGCATCCACGTTCTTCCAACCTGCAGCATCTCATTCCTGGAGATCTTCCCATCCCTGTCCAAGTCATAGAGCTGGAATGCGACTGGGGAGAAAAGGGATCAGGTGAGAGGGCGATGCATTTTCTCTGCTGCTGTCTTTTTTTTTTTTTTTTTTTTTTTTTTTTTTTTTTCCCAAGGTAGGGTCTTACTCTTGCCCTGGCTGACCTGGAACTCACTATATAGTCTCAGGGTGGCCTGGAACTCATGGCGATCCTCCTACCTCTGCCTCCTGAGTGCTGGGATTAAAGGCATGCGCCACCATGCCCAGCTTTCTGCTGACTTTTTTAATTAATTAATTTATTTACAAGCAGACACAGAGCGAGCAAGAGAGAGGGAGAAAGAGAGAGTATGGGCATGCCAGGACTTCCCACCACCATAAACTCCAGACACATGCACACTTTGTGCACCTGGCTTTACATGGACACTGGGGCCTCGAACCCCAGGCAGCTGGGCATTGCAAGCAATGGTCTTTAATTGCTGAGCCATGTCTCCAGCCCTCCTGCTCTCTTCTAACAGAAGGTGAGCCATGGAAGGACATGATTAGGCTCACAGGAGGATGTGAGACTCCTGGAGTCTCTCCTTTAGAGTGGGTATTTTAAATCTGGGGATGTCGCTTGGGGAGGTCTCCACACACTCACAGCGAAGTTTGTTCATTCTGCTGTTGAGGGGTTCAGGCTGCTTGAGGTCTTGGATTCTTGAGTCCTCCTCATCTACAGGTCGAAAATGAGCCAGGACCCTGGCAAAGCCTGAGAAATCCACTCGCTGACTCCTGGAGAGGAAGCAGAGGTCGTCGGAGCCTGCCACTGTCCAGAGCTGTAACCAATCCTCCCACCCACCTCTACCTTCCCACGCCCAGTGGGACCTCACCCATCTGGGAAGAAGCTGTCTATAATGCGGTCTCCCAGAGGGTTCACGGCCAGCTCCCCGATCTGCTGGAGATCCGTGCGGCTATGGAGACAAAGTTCAAAAGAAATGGGCAAAGGCCGCAGGTGGGGGTGTCAAAAGATGTCAATGGGGTCAGAGATGCAGAAGCCAGAGGTCATCTTATGTGCTCCCCTCACCTCAAGTAGCCCTTCTGGTTCCTGTCCAGCGCTCGGAACCGGTGGTAGAGGCGAAGCAGACTGGCTTGAGAGACTGAAGGAGGGAAGGAGGCAGGGTGATCCTGGCAAGCCAAGGGTGCGGGGACGCCGCTGGTCCTGAGCCCGGCGGAGCGGGCTGCAGAAACCGGCTCTCCGCCGGCGGGCTGGCGGGGGAGATGGGCGGAGGACGCAGAGGGCTGGCTGCTGGCGGAGGGTTCCCTCTGTAACGCCCCCTCCCACCCGCCAACAGACAGGGGTTTCCACCTTTATCCTCCATGGGGAAGAAGCTGATCCAGGGTGGGGGATAAGGAGGGGGGCAGTGGTTAGCCCTGCCCGCTGGGGAGCTGGGCTGCCGGGTGGAAGCCCCCTTGACCCGGTGCAGCGAGGAAACCCGGGATGCTCCCGGGATCCCCCCAGAGGACCAGAGTCAGCCCCCTGCATCCGCGGTCAGCTCTGCCTCCAGCGCCCACGAGAGCTCGGGGACACGGGAGTGTGGTCCCCAAACCCCCAGAATCTGGGTCCTCCTCAACCTTGGACTCCGGGGCGTCTAAGTCCCTGGATCCCGAGCGCTGGAGTCTCACTCTCCCAGCTCCCGGCCCCCCGGGATTTGTAAATCCAGCTGCCAACCGAGCCCTAAACTGGGAACACCGCCCTCCCCCACCCTCCCGCGCATCGCGCCCCTCCTGGGCCGGCAGAGCCAGGGCACTCACAGCCGGTCTCCCGCCGAATGTGATCGGCGTCGGGGATGAGCGCGGCGTGGGAGCTGCGCGAGCCCATGGCGGAGGTGCGGGGTGCGGTCAGCGCGGCCGGGACCCGGGCGTCCTCCCCGCCCGGCCAGAGGCGGAGGCGCGGCCGCCCAGTGCCCGGGGCCCAAGGCCACCGGCCTGGCGCGCAGCCAGGCTCCCGAACCCCGGCGTTCCTCGCCTCCCACCTACCACTAGGGAGAACAGAAAACAATGCCAGGGCAGCGGGTCAGGGGGGAGGCGCGAACAACAGGTCGTTTCAGCCCCGAGATGGAGACATCCACCCTCCTCCTCCATCAGGACCTCCCAAAGCGCGGCTCACCCAGCGGAGCGCAGGGAGACAGCAAGTCCTGCTGGGCAGGGAGGAACTGTTCCAGTCAGGGGACAGGAAGAGGGGACAGGAGGGATCCTGGAGGAGGGGGGAGGTTGCCTACCTCTTTCCCCAAGAGCTCTAACTCCACTTGCTCTTGGGTGGAAATCCTAACTGTTTCTCTTATCCAGAGAAACCCGAGTATCTTGGTCTCATCTTTGTTCTTTGGCCTACAGAACTTTATTGTTGTACAGCTGAGCCAACACTTAAGATCCGCGAAGAGTAGAAGCACTTGGAAGACTAAGGCTGGAGACACCAGTTGGAGGCCAGCCTGGCTTGCACAGCAGCACCTGTCTCCAAAAAAATAAATAAAAAAGGAAAGAAGAAAGAAAGAAAAAAAGAAAAGAAAGAGAGAGAGAGAAAAGGAAAAAGAGAAGAGAAGAAGGAAGGAGAAGAAGAAACCATAAGATTTATCAAAATCCAGATTGCCAGCTTCTCCCAAATACCAGGAAGTTCTGGGGCCGGGTATGCGGGTATGTAGTTCAATGGTATAGCACTTGCCGCATACCCTAGGCTCTGGGTTCCATTCACAGCACTGGGTTGGGGAAATCCCTACCAGTTTTGACACCGTGCTAAGCCTGGGGCTTGGACTCAAATTACTAATGGTAGAGCTGGAGAGATGGCTCAGGCGTACCTGCCCAGGTTCAATTCCCCAGTACCCACATAAAGCCAGATGCATGAAGTGATGAATGTGTCTGCAGTGGCAGAAAACTCTGGCAGGCCCATCTACTCTCTCCCTCTCCTTTCTCTCTCTCTCAAATAAGGAAATATGTCTTTAAATACTGATGATAATAACAAGGTCTTTGGCTTATCACACTGTTCCCAGGACTTTGTTACATATTTAATATGCTCTAGTTCAAAGAACATTGACCTGGTCCATTTTCTGTTGCTGTAATGGAGCACACAGACTAAATACTTATAAAGAATAAAGATTGGCAGAGATAGTGATACACACTTATAACCCCAACTCTTGGGAGGCTGAGGCAGGAGGATCACAAAGAGTTAGAGGTCAGCCTGGGCTATGAGTTCCAGGCCAGGTCAAGCTCCAAGTTGAGATCTGTCTCAAACAGTAACAAAAAAAAAAAAGGCAACAGGAGAAACAGAAGTTAAAGGTCTTCCTCAGCTATGCTGCCAGTTCAAGGCCAGTCTAACATACCTGAGACAACAAATAAAAATAGGGCTGGAGAGATGGCTTAGCAGTTAAGGCGCCTGACTGTCACCTGCTTGTGGCCTGCCTGCTAAGCCTAAGAACATCAGTGCCAATCTCCAGGTCCCACGTTTAGCCAGAGGCTAAGCGATTCAAGGACACAATGCCGCACTTGCCCACAAGGGGGCGCACACATCTGGAGTTCTTTCACAGTGGCTGAGAGGCTGCTGGCGCACCCATTCTCAATCTCTCTCTCTGTGACTCTCAAAAAAAAAAAAAAAAAAAAAAAAAGATAGATAATCGGGCTGGAGAGATGGCTTAGTGGTTAAGCACTTGCCTGTGAAGCCTAAGGACCGGAGTTTGAGGATCCATTCCCCAGTAGCCATGTAAACCAGATGCACAAGGTGGAGCATGTATCTGGAGTTCATTTGCAGTGGCTGGAGACCCTGGTGTGCCCTCTCTCCTCCCTTCCCCCACTCTCTCTGTTGCTCTCAAATAAATATAAACAAAAAGAAAAGTAAAAAAAATAGATAATAAATAAATAACAAATAAAGCTCATGACTGGGTTGCCCAAAGCAGGTGGCTGCATTTGGTGGGTCTTCCTCGTTGGTGAGGTCTCTGCATCCTCTGACACAGTGTTGCTCATCAGGTGGTAAGAACAGCAGAGTATCCCCGCTCAGGTGTGTCTTATTGTTCTTAAACAGCCGCAAACCCAGCCTAATCTGGTGGTGCAGATCTATAATCCCAGACCTGCAGGAGGCTGAGACTAGAAAATTGAAAGTTAAGGCCTGCCAGGTGTCCAGATGGGTTCAAGGCCAACCTGAACAATTTAGTGAGACAGGGTCTCAAGTTAAAAATTAAAGAGTACTGAGGATGTAGCTCAGTGGGAGAGTGCTTGTTAGCACGTGCATGCCCTAGCACTGCCAAAATACAAAAAAAGAGTAAAAGGGGACGAGAGGACAAGCACTTTTTTTAATTTACTTTTATTTGAGACCGAGAGAAAGGGAGAGAGAAAGAAAATGGGCACTCTAGGGCCTCCACCCACTGCAAACGAACTCCAGAGGCATATGCCACCTTGTGCATCTGGCTTATGTGGGAACTGGGGATTCGAACCTGGGTCCTTAAGCTTTGCAGGCAAGCACCTTAACTGCTAAGCCATCTCTCCAGCCCAGGTGGCAAGTTTTGAAATGTTCCCTCCACCATAATCACATATACACGTAAACTTTCTTGGGAATGGGGGAACTGTCTTTGGATGAAGTGCTATTGTTGGTTTGATGCACATATGTTTCTCCTATTTTCTTTCTTTTTTAAAAATTTTGTTTATTTTTATTTATTTATTTGAGAGTGACAGACAGAGAAAGAGGTAGAGAGAGAGAGAATGGATGCACCAGGGCTCCACCCACTGCAAACGAACTCCAGATGCATGTGCCACCTTGTGTATCTGTCTTACATGAATACTGGGGAATTGAGCCTCGAACCAGGGTCCTTAGGCTTCACAAGCAAGTGCTTAACCAGTAAGCCATCTCTCCAGCCCTTCTTTCTTGTTTTTTTTTTATGAGAGAGAGACGGAGGGGGGGGAGGCAGATAGAGAATGGGCGTGCCAGCAGCCTCTCAGCCGCTGTGAACGAACTCCAGATGCATGCGCCCCCTTGTGAGCAAGTGCAGCATTGCACCCTTGTGTCACTTTGCATCTGGCTAAACGTGGGACCTGGAGATTGGAACTGGCATTCTTTAGGCTTAGCAGGCAAGCGCCTTAACTGCTAAGCCATCTCTCCATCCTTCTTTCTTGTTTTAATCGACTAATTGATGGACTTTTTTGCATATGTGTGTGTATGTGTGGTGTGGTGGTGGTAGTGGTGATCTTGGCGGTGGTGGTAGTGGTGTGTGTGTGTGTGTGTGTGTGTGTGTGTGTGTTGTGTTTACATCAGGGTGTCTTGCCACTGCAAATGGATACCCATATGGCTTTATGTGGATGTCTGAGGAATTGAACCCAGGCCAGCAGGCTTTGCAAGCAAGCACCCTGTGGTAGTTTGAATAGATGGCCCCCAATATATTCAGTGTTTTGTTAGTTTGTAGTTTGGATCTGCAGCCACCTGGCTGGAGGAGGTGGATCTTATGGTCCAGCCCTAAGGTGTGGTGGTGAATTTGAGAATCTAATCTAAAGATATGCAAACTGCCTGAGCTCCTCCTGGAGTTCCTGAAGTGTGCTGTGTAGCTTTTGGCTTGGCTTGTGGCTTCTGTCTCCCTGCTTGGACCTGTAAAAAAAGCAGGCCAGCTTCTGCCATTATGGAACTTCCCCTGGATCTCCATAACTGTGCCTGGTCTGGAAATCCATCTCAGTGAACCTGAAGCCGTCTACTATACACCTCTAACCACAAAAGAGAAGATTTATTTTTATTTTTTTATTATTATTTTTATTATTATTATTTTTTTATTGACAACTTCTGTACTTACATACAAAAAGTGCATGATATTTCCCTCCCCTCCCCCATTCCCCTTTAGAACTCCAATCTCCATGATCTCCCCTCCCTCTCTCCATCAGTCTATCTTTTAATTTGATGTCATCATCTTTTACTTCTATTATGAGGGTCTTGCGAAGGTGTTGCTAGGCACTGCAAGGTCATGGATATCAAGGCCAATTTCTGTCTGGACAGTTGCATTGTAAGGAGTCGTACCCTTCCTTTGGCTCTTCCATTCTATCCGCCCCCTCTTCCGCAATGGGCCCTGAGCCTGGGAGGGTGTGACAGAGATGTTTCAGTGCTGGGCACTCCTCCATCCCTTCTTCTCAGCACTATGTTGCCTTTTGGGTCATCCCAATGGTCATCGCCATCTGCAAAGAGAAGCTTCTCTAACCAGAAGTGAGAGTAGCATTAATATGTGAATATGAACATTAAGTGTAGTGCTTTCAGGGCAGCTTGGTGGGAATAAAATATACATTTAGTCAGACAAGAGCAGGCTTTATACCCCTAAGGCTCATGACCTCCCCTGCCATAGTCTTTTGCTTAGGTTTTTTCAGTACCAGGTATGTATTCCCTCCCATAGAGAGGGCCTTCAGTCCAATCATGGAGCAGTTGGTTACCCCAAGAGTAGACATGCCACTATTGCACCCATTCAGTCATTGGGCCTGTCTGGCCAAACTTGAATATTCAGTGTCCACTGTTTTCATGCTGATGACTTCTGGTTCCATATGGCTGCAGCTTTTTCCAGCTTTCAGTTGGCTGGTCTACAGGGAGAAGGTTTTCTGCTCAGCACCAGCTTGCTTTCTCAGTGACCTTGCCTCTCAGGCAAGGAGAAGATTTTTTTTTTAAGAAAGAAAAAAGCAGGGCTGAGGAAATGAACAAGAAAACTAAAAGTTTGCATTGAGGCTGGTTTTGGATGTTATGTTGAGGAAGTCCAGTCATTGTCCTTAAGGGATTTTGAGTCCCCAGACTCTTCTTCTCTTCCATTTCCCCACCACCATGAGCTGCGCAACTATATCTATCACACAGTTCCCACCACGTGGTCAAAAGCAATGGGACCAACCAACCACAGGCTTAAACCTCTGAGACCACTAGCCAAAATAGACCTTTCCCTTTAAGGTGATTCAACTCAGATGTGTGTCACAGTGACAGGTTCTAAACAGGCACTAATTCTTTGCACAGGGTCCCCCCTCATGAACTGGTTACCACACAAAAGCCTGACCGCCTGGCAACATCACACCCAGGATTAGGCTTCAACACTGGAACGGGGTGGGGAACAAATATTCGGTCTGCATTGGTTGCATCCCAGACAGGATGCTGTCAGCCACCCATAATGAGCTTGACATCTTCTTTTGTCTTTTAAATATTTCATTTATTTATGCCAGGCATGGTGGTGCACACCTTTAATCCCAGCACTGGGGAGGCAGAAGTAGGAGGATCACCATGAGTTTGAGGCCACCGTGAGACTACAGAGTGAATTCCAGATCAGCCTGAGCTAGAGTGAGACCTTACCCCAAAAAAAACAAAAAATAAATAAACAATTCATTTATTTATTTGAACGAGAGAAAGTATACATGCCTCAGAGCCTCTTGCCTCTGCAAACAAACTCCTGATGCATGAGCCATATTATGCATCTGGCTTTACATGGGGACTGGGGATTCAAATCTGGGCCGAGAGGCTTTGAAAGCAAGCACCTTTAACCACTAAGCCATCTCCCCAACCACCCACAACACCTTCTAATGCTTCTACCTCCATCTCTCACTCTTACCTCTCCCCACAGCAATCAATCTTTATATGGCAGACCAAGGGCTCTAGAAAAGAAATCAGTGGATCGCGTTAGCCAATGACTCTTAGAAAACTTGGCTTCTAGTGGCAGAAACCAACCTCAGCCTAGACTAGGGAAAAGGCTGACTAGCTGAAGCCTAAGGGAAGTCCAGGCATTGCCACATCATCAGGACACTGGGGTTTTCTCTTGAAAGCTCTCCACATAACTACAAAAATGGCGCCCATCACCTCCACCCATCAAGCAGGAAGTTTCTGCTTGCTCCAAGCATCTGAGCCCATTTTGTGTGGCTGGAACAGGATACCACAGACAGAGTAGTTTATAAACAATAGAAACGTGCTTGACTCCCACTTCTGGAGGTTGGGAAGCCTGGGAGCATGGTCCTGGCATCTGATAGGGCCTTCATACTGTGTCATCCCATGGCAGAGGACAAGAGGGTATGACAAACAGACAGACACAGAGAAAACGCCAACTTTCATAATAACTAACCCACACCCATACTAACAGATCTATTCGTGAGATCAGAGCCTCCCTCTTTAGGCCCCAGCCCCTACACTCCTATACTGAAGGTTAAGTGTTCCACACATGAGCTTTAAGGACACACTCAAATTATCATTCCTGACATCCAAATAACCTGAAAAAAGAACCCATACCCAATGAGGGGTTAGCTGGGGTCTTGCCCACACTCACCTTGCATTGGGGAGAGACAGATAGTCCATGTGATTGATTTACAGGCCTTTAGTGACAGGGAGATTCCGTTCCTGAAAGCAACTTAGTTTTTAAGCAAAGAGGAAAGGATGCTAGGCAGACTAAACAACAGATGTCACTAGAGAGGCCCGTCATAACACCGTGTTTATGCTCATGGCTGCCCGTGTCCAAGCAGAGGAGCACAAGACACTGCGAACCGTGAGATGGATTATGCAAGAAGCACAAGCAGGAGCTCCAGGAAGAACGCAATCTGCCTCAGAGATCCCTCTGGCCAGGGCTAACACCAGCCGACTGTTTACAGCTTCAGTAAGCTTCAGAGAGAGTTAGGGTGCAATCAGGAGCTAAAATAGATTATTTGAAAAAATATATAATAGGCCAGAGAAATGGCTCAGCAGCTAAATGCACTTTATGCACAAGCATGAAGCCTGAAGGGTGTATGAGACCTCCAGAGTTTGGAACCCCAGAACCTGTGTAAACAGCTGAGTGTGGCCTTGCACGCCTGTAATCCCAGTACTGTGGGGAGCAGAGACCAGAGAAATGCTGGGGCTCCCAAACAATAAGCTCAGGAATCAGTAAGAAACTCCATCCAAAACAAGCCAGTGAGTGATGGAGGGGACACCCAATGTTCTCCTCCAGCCACCACAGGCGAGCACACAAGGTATTGCGCCATCACATATACGTACATACGCATGCACCACTTACTACATTGTGCGTGTGCATGTGCGTGCGTGCGTGCGTGCGTGTGTGTGTGTGTGTGTGTGTGTGTGTGACATAGAGCTAGGCATGGTGGCATACATTTGCAATCCCAGCACTGAGGAGGCTAAGGAAGAAGGTTCCCAAGTTCAAGGCCAGACTGGACTACATAGCAAGCCTCTCTCTCAAAACGCGTGCGTGTGTGTGTGTGTGTGTGTGTGTGTGTGTGTGTGTCACATGCACATTGTCTAAGATAATGCACACAATCAAGGGGGATGATGGAAAGTGCTCTTCACATCCTATTCCAAATCCTCATCCTGAGCAACCACTTTGACCTCTTTCTTGCGAGTTTTCCTGAGCTGTTCATGCAAATACAAGAAAAGGAACAAGGGGGCTTTATAAGAGAAATGGCCCTTTTCCAGAAGCCATTCCCTACAGCACTCCTTCACATCTTATTTGCAGTTTACCCCGAGAACTCATGCAAAAACCATCCCAAGCAAGGAAAATATGCAGTTCTGAAATCACCAGGGTTTTGAGGGGGCATCTGTTTCATTGGTTGGTTGGTTTGGCTTTGGTTTTTCTTTTTCTCGTGATTTTTTGAGGTAGGGTCTTACTCTAGCCCATGCTGACCTAGCATTCACTATGTACTCCTAGGCTGGCCTCAAACTCATGGTGATCCTCCTATCTCTGCCTCCCAAGGGTTGGGATGAAAGGCATGTGCCACCATGCCTAGGTCACCTGGCATTTATTTTATTTTTTTAAATTAATTTTATTTTAGTTATTTGAGAGAGAGAGATAGAAAGAGGCAGATGGAGAGAAAGAGAGAATGGGCATGCCAGGGCTTTCAGCCACTCTAAATAAACTCCACATGCATGTGCTACCTTGTGCATCTGACTTATGAGGGTGTTGGGGAACTGAACCTGGGTCCTTTGGCTTTGCAGGCAAGCGCCTTAACCACCAAGTAATCTCTTCAGCCCTCACCTGGTATTTTAAAAAGTACAATAGCCAGGGGCCCCATATAAGCTGGCAAAGGTCTAGGGGCAGATAGTAGACAGCAAATCTAAAATCCAGGACTTGGGGATTTAGTTCAGTAGATGAGTACTTGCCTACTAAGCTCAAGGCCCTTGGTTCTGTCCTCAGCACAAAAAACACACAAACACAAACAAAGAAAGGGGAACTAAAAAATCTAGTGTGGGGTCACCTCCTATAAAGCAATAAAAGCCAGGTATATTGGCACACACCTTTAATCCTGACACTGGGGAGGCTGAGGCAGGAGGATTATCATGAGTTTAAGGCCAGTCTGGGCTACAGAATGAGTTCCAGGTCAGGCTGGGGTAGAGTGAGACCTTGCCAGCGTGGTGGCGCATGCCTTTAATCCCAGCACTTGGGAGGCAGAGGTGCCATGAGTCAAGGCCACCCTGAGAATACATAGTGAATTCCAGGTCAGCCTGAGCACCTGAGCTAGAGACCCTACCTCTGAAAAACAAAAACAAAAAAAAAAAAGAACAATGATGAGGTGGGCATGGTGGCACATGCCCTTAATCCCAGCTCTTGGGAGGCAGAGGTAGGAGGACTGCCATGAGTTCAAGGCCAGCCTGAGACTACATAGTAAATTCCAGGTCAGCCTGGGCTAAAAAAAACCCTAACTTGAAAAACAAAAAAAGATTTCTGGGTAACATGGCAGCACACTAGCCACACCAAAGCAGCCTAGGGAGGGAAATAAGCAGAAACACAGCAAAATAAACTCTTCTACCAAAAAGGGAAGGTGTATAATTATTATCAACCACAGCAGAGAAGCAGGAGAGACCAAGATCTTCCAGAAAGGAGGAAACCAACCAAAATCCCACCAAGGCTCCAGCAGCCCTGATCCACAAGCCGAGTGGACAGCACAAAGCAGCAGGAGCAGAAACAAGGTGAGTGGATTTTTCACTTACATCAGCCTCCTCGAAAAGGCAAGAAACCTGAAAGCAAAGATACCAGAGACCAGCTGAGCATCTGCTGAAGAAGATACAAAAGGGACCAGCTGAGCAGCTCCAGTACGACTCCAGGCAGCCTGCAAAGTCTCCCATCCCCCAACTGTCAGGACCATGAATGTCCTGAGAACTCATTCATCCTTGGTCACCCAGCACCGACAGGGATCAAGGTGGGCACTCAGCATTGGTGAGATTGGAAGCCATCCAGAAAGGAAACAGAGCCTACTTATACAAAGCCAGATACACAGGCTTGCACTGAAAGTGCTATCTCTCTTTCCATGTCAGGAAAGGCTATATATTACATTTGAATGATATATTCTTGGTTGGCTTTGCCCTTCTCAAATAAGCTGTATTTTGGTGTTGAATATTGTTGCCTTTGACATTTCCTGATTTTTAGGGCCTTTGTCTTTTTCTTAAGTCACTATTGGAGGCAGGAACTTATTGGCCCTAGGCAACACACACCCTTAGGGACCTTGGCTTTACTAGATTATCTGTTTGGTTTAATCCCCACACTTGTATAAATACTCTGTGCTGGTTTTGATTGAATGTCTATATTGCTCAGTTGAATTTTAGAATTTACCAGTAATTTGCTTCACCCCATCTACTACAACACTTGAATAGCAGGCAAACTCAACACCTAGGGTCACTTCTGTTATTTCTCTTGAAGAATAAAAGCTATACTTTATACCTTAAACTTATACACTGAAGATATAGAAAGTCAGATTTATATGGCTAAGAAGAGTGCAGATAATTAGGAAACTCAAGCATCAAATTTACTCAAGATGCAAAAATCTCTACATTATAATAAAAGAAACACAAAAAAATCAAGACAATACAATCCCACCAAAAATTATAAATCCATCAGGAATGACTTCCAGTGAGACTGCTTTGGATGAAATGCCTGATAAATTTTTTTTTAAATATTATATCTATACTCAAAGAAATAAAGAAGAAATCAAAGGAAAGAAAGAAGAAAACCAACTCCTGAAGGAATTCCAAGACAACACAGGAAACCAACTTAATGAAATAAGTAGGTCAATGCAAAACATGAATAAGGAAATGGAAACAATGAAAAAACAACAATCAGAAATGAAAAACAGAGTAAGCCAAATAGAAAACTCTATAGAAAGTCTCACCAGTAGAATGGATCAAGGAGGGGACGGAATATCTAAACTAGAAGACCAGGTGGCCGATATAATACAATCCAACAAAGAAAAGAACAAACTAATAGGAAGTCATGAATGGGAATTTCAAGACATTCGGGGCACTATGAAGAAATCAAACATACAAATTCAGGGCATAATAGAAGGAGAAGAAATTCACTTCAAAGGCATAACAAGTATTTTCAACAAAATCATAGAAGAAAACTTCCCCCAAGTAGGGAAAATGATGCCAGTACAGATACAGGAAACCTATAGAATGCCAAACAGACAAAATCAGGAAAGAACCTCTCACCGTCATATTATAATTAAACTACAAAATACACAAAGCAAAGAAACTATATTGAAAGCAGTTGGAGAGAAAAGTCAAGTCACATACAAAGGCAAGCCAATCAGGATAACAGCAGATTACGCAACACAAACTTTAAAAGCAGAAGGGCTTGGAATGATATATTCCAAGTTCTGAAAGATAACAACTGGCAACCAAGATTACCTTATCCTGCAAAGGTATCCATTCAACTAAATGGAGAAATAAGGACATTCCACCAAAAAAAAATCAGGCTAAAGGAATATATAAGACCAAACTAGCTCTACAGAAAATACTTGAAAAGATCCTCCATGTTGAAGAGAAAGAAAAGCACACACATAAGGAACCAGGAAAAAATAAACCATACTCAAACACCAGTTAATACAAGAGAGCAAAGGTAAAGCTGGAAGAACTACAAAACAAGAAAAATGGCAAAAATAAATATATATCTTTCAATAATAACTCAATATCAACAGCCTCAATGCCCCAACCAAAAGACACAGGTTTTCAGACTGGGTTAAAAGGCAGGATTTTTAAATTTATTGCCTCCAAGAAATTCACCTTGCCACAAAAGATGTACACTATCTTAGGGTCAAAGGTTGGAAAATGGTATTTCAAGCAAATGGGCCTAGAAAACAAGCAGGTGTTGCTATCCTAATACCGAACATGGTAGAATTCAAACCAATATTACTTAGGAAAGTTAAGGAAGATCACTTTATATTGATTAAAGGAACACTCCAACAGGAGGACATTACAATCCTAAACATATATAGATCTAACATGGGGGCTCTGTTAGAACTACTCTATTAGAACTAAGGTCACAGATATCACTAAACACAGTGGTAGTGGGTGACTTCAAAACCCACTTGCATCAATTGACAGGCCATCCCAGCAAAAAATAAACAGAGATGCATCTGGATTAAATGAAGTCATAGAACAAATGGACCTAATGGATATGTTCATAACATTTCACACAAATGCTGCAGAGTGCACATTCTTTTCAGAAGCATATGGAACATTCTCTAAAATAGACAATATATTAGGACACAAAGCAAGTCTTAACAAATACAGGAAAATTGAAATAATTCCTTGCACTCTGTCTGATCACAATGGGATTAAACTAAAAATCAACAGCAAGAAAACCTATAGAGCATTCAAAAAATCATGGAAACTAAACAATACATTACTAAATGATGAATGGATCAATAGAGAAATCAAGAAGGAAATCAAAAAATTCATATAATCAAATGATAATGAGAACACAACATACCAAAACCTTTGGGGCACAATGAAGGCAGTCCTCAGAGGGAAATTTATAGCTCTAAGTGCCTATATTAAGAAATTACAAAGGCCTTGGAAAAGAAGAACAAGGTAAACCAAAAATCAACAGATGAGAAGAAATAATAAAGATTAGGGCAGAAATTAATGAAATAGAAACCAAAAAGAAAAAAATCCAAAGAATCAATGAAACAAAGAGTTGATTCTTTGAAAGGACAAACAGGATTGATAAACCTTTAGTAAATCTAACCAAAAGAAGAGATAAGATGCACAAATTAATAAAATTAGAGATGAAAAAGGTACCATCTAAACAGATACCAGAGAAATTTTTAAAAATCATACAGACATACTATAAGAACATATACTCTATTAAGTTTGAAAATCTAGAGGCTGGAGAAATGGCTTAGTGGTTAAGGTGTTTGTCTACAAAGCCAAATGATCCCAGTTCAACTCTCCAGGACCCATGTAAGCCAGATGCACAAGGGGACGCATGCATCTGGAATTTGTTTGCAGTGGCTGGAGGCCCTGGCATGCCCATCCCCCCCCCAAATAAATAAATAAATTTTAAAAATTTGAAAATCTGAAAGAAATGGATGATTTCCTTGATTTACATGACCAACCAAAATTAAATCAAGATGAGATTAATCAGTTTGATAGATCTATAACAAGTATGGGCATTCAAGCAGTTATAAAAAACATCTCCCTGGGCTGGAGAGATAGCTTAGTGGTTAAGGCATTTGCCTACAAAGCCAAAGGATCCCAGTTCAATTCTCCAGGCCTCACATGAGCCAGATGCACAAGGGGGCACATGCATCTGGAGTTCATTTGGATTCATTGGTGAATTTTACCAGACCTTCATGGAAGAACTAACCCCAATGCTTCTTAAATTTTTCCATAAAATAGAAGAGGAATGGCCGGGTGTGGAGGCACACACCTTTAATCCCAGAACTCGGGAGGCAGAGGTAGGAGGATTGTCATGAATTAGAGGCCACTCTGAGACTATATGGTAAATTCCTGGTCAGTCTGATCTAGAAAAAAACCCTGCCTCAAAAAAAAAAAAAAATAGAAGAGGAAAGAATCCTACCAAACTCCTTTTATGAAGCCAGCATCACCCTGATACCAAAACCAGACAAAGACAGAACAAAAAAAGAAAATTACAGACCAATCTCCCTCATGAACACAGATGTAAAAATTCTCAACAAAATATTGGCAAACAGAATACAAGAATGTGTCAGAAAGATAATTTACCCTGACCAAGTAGGCTTTATCACAGAGATGCAGGGATGGTTCAACATACACAAATCAATAAATATAATACACCATATAAAGGAAGGACAAAAATCACATGATCATCTCAATATATACAAAAAAGGCATTTGACAAAATCCAACATCCCTTCATGATAAAAGTCCTCCAAAGACTAGGAATACAGGGAACATATCTCAACATAATAAAGGCTATTTAGGACAAACCCACAGCCAATATAATACTAAATGGAGAAAAACTTGAAGCTGTTCCATTAAAATCAGGAACAAGACAAGGGTGTCCACTGTCCCCATTTTTATTTATATACTACTGGAAGTCTTAGCCACAGCAATAAGGTAAGAAACACATATAAAAGGGATACAAATTGGAAAGGAAGAGATCAAGTTATCATTACTTGCAGATGATATGATTCTATACATAAAGGACCCTAAAGACTCTAATAGCAAACTGTTAGAGCTGATAAACATTAACAGCTATATAGCAGGATACAAAATAAACAAACAGAAATCAGTAGCCTTCCTATATGCTAACAACAAACACACAGAAGATGAAATCAGAGAATCACTCCCATTCACAACTGCATCAAAAATAAATAAATAAATAAATAAATAAATAAATAAATAAATAAATAAATAAAGTACCTTAGAATAAACCTAACCAAGGAAGTGAAGGATCTCTACATTGAAAACTTTAAAACACTCTAGACAGAATACACTAGGAAATGGAAAGACATTCCCTTTTCTTGGATTAGAAGAACCAATATTGTGAAAATGGCAATCTTACCAAAAGCAATCTACACATTTAATGCAATCCCCATTAAAATTCCAATGGCATTCTTCACAGAAATAGAAAAAAAAATCCTAAAATTCATTTGGAAGCACAAAATAAACCCTTGAATAGCCAAAACAATCTTGAGCAACAAAAATAAGGCTGGAGGTATCACCATACCAGATTTTAACCTATATTACAGAGCCATAGTTACAAAAACAGCATGGTACTGGCACAAAGACAGACATGTAGATCAATGGAACAGAATAGAGGCCCCAGATGTAAGTCCAGGTAGCTACAGCCACCTGATCTTCGACAAAAATGCCAACAATACTCATTGGAGAAAAGACAGCCTCTTCAGCAAATGGTGTTGGGAAAACTGGATATGTATCTGCAGGATGAAAATAGGTCCTTATCTCTCTCCATGCACAAGAATCAAATGTATCAAATCCAAATGTATCAAAGACCTTAATATCAGACATGAAACTCTGAAACTGCTATAGGAAAAAGTAGGGGAAACCCTTCAAATGTTGGTCTTGGCAAAGACTTTCTGAATATAACCCCAGTTGCTCAGGAAATAAAACCACAGATCAATAGCTGGGACGTCATGAAATTTCAAAGCTTTTGTACAGCTAAGGATACTGTGAATACAGCAAAGAGGCAACCTACAAAATGGGAGAAAATCTTTACCAGCTATACATCTGACAGAGGATTAATATCCAAAGATATACAAAGAACTCAAAACACTAATAAGAAATCAAACAACCCAATTAAAAAAATGGACTATGGAACTAAAGAGAGAGTTCTCAAATGAAGAAATACAGACGGCATATAAACATCTAAAAAATGTTCTACATCCTTAGCCATCAGGGAAATGCAAATTAAAACTACGTTGAGATTCCATCTCACTCTGTCAGATTGGTTACCATCATGTAAACAAATGACAATAAATTGCTGGCGAGGATGCAGAAAAAGAGGAACCCTTCTACACTGTTAGTGGGAATGCAATCTGGTACGGCCATTGTGGAAATCAGTGTGAAGGCTCCTGAAACAGCTAAAAAGAGATCTACCATATGACCCAGATATGCCACTCCTAGACATATATCCTAAGGATTCATCTCACTCCCTTAGAGATACTTGCTCAACCATGTTTACTGCCACTCTATTCACAATAGCTAGGAAATGGACCAGCCTAGATGTCCCTCAGCTGATGAGTGGATAATGAAGATGTGGCACATTTATACAATGGACTTCTACTCAGCTGTAAGGAAAAATTAAATTATGAAGCCTGGTGTGGTGGCGCATGCCTTTAATCCCAGCACTCTGGAGGCAGAGGTAGGAGGATCACCAAGAGTTCAAGGCCACCCTGAGAATACATAGTGAATTCCAGGATAGCCTGAGCTAAAGTGAGACCCTACCTCAAAAACAAAAAATAAAAACAAACAAAAAATGAAATTATGGAAATTGCAAGAAAATGGATGGATCTGGAAAGGATTATACATAGTTAGGTAACCCAGGCACAGAAAGCCAAACGTCACATGTTCTCTCTCATATGTGTGTCCTAGCTACAAATGATTAGATTTCTATGTGAGTTGGAGTAAAACTCAGTAACAGTCCAATAAGCTCGAAAGGGGATATAAAGGGAATAGAAAGGGAGGGGGGGACTTAATAGCCTGGTATTGTATATATGTAAGTAGAAGAACAGATTAATGGAGGTGGAAAGGCCTAGGTAAGGTCAGGGGAAGATATTGAGTAAAGGAAGGGTGGGAGAAGGCTAATAAAAATCTAAGAGGACATGAATAAGTCATATGGAAACCTACTTTTTTGGGCAATGGAACATCAGAAGCCATAAATTGTTACTAGGAAATTTTCAGTGCCAGGTGCCAGGGATCAGATACCTTTCAGTAAGTTATTGGCCAGGGAGGTCCCTGATGCCCCCAAAACATTACAGGCCATTGCCAAGGCTCTTGGTTTCCCACCAGTAATAGATGGTAAGACCCTATTGCTGAAGAATCTATATACTTGGGCTGCAAAGACACTGAGAAATCCTGCTGGACTGAGCTGAATGCCTCCTTCATGTGGACCAGCTGACAGAAAGCTGGAAAAGGCTACACTGAATGCAGTTCAATGGGAGAGAGAAAACACCAGTGGAGATACTCAACAGTGGACCCTGCAAGCCTTAAATTTGGCCAGCCATGCTAAATGAGCCAATGGGTGCAATAGTGGATGTTTGTTATGGGGGAAACCAACCACTCTGTAATTGGACTGGAAGCCTGCTCCATGGGAGGGAATACATCCCTGATACTGAAAACATACATCAGGGGTAGTCATGAGCCCTAGAGGTGTAATGTCTTCTGCTGTCTGGCTAAATGTATATACTATGGTCACCCAACTGCCGGGAAGCACTTCTCTTAATGTCCACACCCATATATTAATGCTACTCTCACTTTTGGTTAGAGAAGCTTCTCTTTTCAGATGGCAGTGACCTTGGGACAACTCAGAAAGCACCATGGTGCTGAGAAGGGACAGAGCAGTGCTCAGCACTGAAACATCTTAAACAAACCTTTCAAGGCTCAGGGTCCATTGTAGGAGAGCGGGCGGAAAGAATGTAAGAGCCAAAGGAAGAATAGGACTCCTTACAACGTGCTCCTCCAGACACAAAATGGCCTGGATATCCATGACCTCACAGTGCCTGACATTACCTACACAAAACCATCATAATAGGAGGAAAAGATCATGACATCAAAATAAAAGAGAGATTGATTGAGAGGGGGAAGGGATATGATGGAGAGTGGAGTTGCCAAGGGGAAAGTGGGGGGAAGGAGGGAATTACCATGGGATATTGTCTACAATTATGGAAGTTGTCAGTAAAAAAGTAAATTTAGGGGCTGGAGAAATGGCTTAGCAGTTAAGGTGTTTGCCTGCAAAGCCAAAGGATCCCAGTTCCATTCTCCAGGACCCATGTAAGCCAGATGCACAAAGGGCACATGCATCTGGAGTTTGTTTGCAGTGGCTGGAAGCCCTGTTGTGCCCATTCTCTCTCTGTCTTCCTCTCTTCTATCTCTCTCTCTCTCTGCTTGCATATAAATAAATAAAATTTTTAAAGGTAAATTTATTTTTTTAAATGTCCCCCAAAAAAGCAGTAAGGGGGCCTTTAATCCCAGCACTTGGGAGGCAGAGGTAGGAGGATTGCCATGAGTTCAAGGCTACCATGAGACTACATAGTGAATTCCAGGTCAGCCTGGTCTAGAACAAGACCCTACCTCAAAAAAACAAAACAAAAAAAAAAGCAATAAAGGGGAAAGAGATATAGCTCAGCAGTTAAGGCATTTGCCTGCAAAGCCTAATGACCAGGGTTCAATTCTCCAGTACCCACATAAAGCCAGATGCACAAAGTGGCACATGTATCTAGAGTTTGCAATGGCTGGAGGCCCTGGTGTACCCATATTTTCTCCCTCTCTCTCTCTCTTTCTCTCTCTCCTTGAAAAATAAATAAATAAATAAATTTTGAAAAGCAATATGGGAGCTGGAGAGATTGCTTAGTGGTTAAGGCACTTGCCTGCAAAGCCTAAGGACCCATGTTTGACTCTCCAGATCCCATGTAAGCCAGACACACAAAGGTGAGGCAAAAACAAGGTCACACATGCTCACTAAGTGGCACAAGCTTCTGGAGTTCAATTGCAATGTCTGAGATCCTGGTATGCCAATTCTCTCTGTCTCTCTTTCTCTAAAAAAATAAAAATAAAAAACTAATAAAATGTGCTGTTTTAATATGCTGCACACTTTTTTAAAAAGCAATTAGGTGCTAGAGAGATAGCTTAGCAATTAAGGCACTTGCCTGTGAAGCCTAAGGACCCAGGTTCGATTCTCCAGGTCCCACATAAGCCAGATGCACATGGTGGTGCATGCATCTGGAGTTTGTTTGCAGTGGCTAGAGGCCCTTGCATGCCCATTCTCTCCCTCCCTCCTCCTCCTCCTCCTCCTCCTCCTCCTCCTCCTTCTTCTTCTTCTTCTTCTTCTTTTCTCTCTCTCTCTCTCTCTCTCTCTCTTTTCCTTTCCCTCTGTCTCTAATAAATAAACAAATAAGAGAAAAATAAAGAAAAAAATTTAAAAAGCAATAAGAAAACATAGGGAAAGAATAGGAGGGAAGAACAAAACTAGTGGAGGAAAGCAGATCCATGGGGCCACGGGAAAAAGAGTAAGTGTGTCAGGAGCCTCTGGTGGAGTCAAATGGCAGGTGTCCAACTCTATTCCTGACAGTTCCGCACTTGAGAAACATGCACTGAGCGGATGTGTGTGGAGAGTGGGATTACAGACGAGAACAGCAGACACAGTCTCAGGGAGCCCAGAGGAGGAGGAACTAGTGCTGGACATGTGCACAAAATCTCCCTGAGCACTCACTCAGGCACTGTGTCAGGAGCTGGGGGTGCGAGCATGAACAGGGACACAGCAATCTCCCCTTACGAAGCTTACATTTGGAAGCGGGGACACTGCCAACACACACACACACACACACACACACGAATAGTTGGACAGTTCATTCGATTATTGTGAAAGGAAAACAAAACAAGCAAAGAGAAGAGCTGGGGAAGTGTGTGACTATCTTGTCTTAATTTGGCCCTGACTTTATATCATGCCTACTCAGGTGTTTTTCAGCCTATAACTCCCCTGGCCAGCCACATCCACATTGGCAGCACATTCAGGGCTTTCCATGACCCTGACCATGGCCCCAATGTAGAACCAAAATAACACCAGGATGTAGAGCCCAAATAACTGCAGATGGATAATCAAAATAAGGACTGTTCAAGGTTAGCCTGACCTACATCTGGCACTGAGGTTATTATGGATTTTGTGGGATTTGCCTTTATAAATGCTATACCCCTGAGCTTCGAGGCTGAGAGTTCTTTCTGGTGTGAGCCCCTCTCAGTCACCAGCTTAATAAAAAGAACTCTCAATTGGCTTAAGAAGCGTGGTGGTCTGTAATTCCCTTGTGTGGACTATAACATTTGTGATTTTGGTAGAGTAGTCAGGACAGACCACAATGAGGTAATAATTGAGCAGGTTCGGATATCAAGTGACATGGAGGTGGCTTAGTTGGGAAAGTGCTTGCAGCACAAGCATGAGATCTTGAGTTCAGACTTCCAGCACTCAGGTAAAAAGCCAGGCACAGCTTCATACGTGTGTACTCCCAGAGCTGGGGAGGTGGAGACAGGAGGATCCCTGGGACTTGTTAAACATCTAGTCTAGTCCAGTTGGAGAGCTCTAGGTACAGTGAGAGACTGTCTCAGAAAACAATGTGGAGGCCAATCAAGTAAGACACCTGACATTGACTTCTGGTCTTCACATGTATGCTCACACGCATGCACATGCACACACATGAGCACGTACACACACATACACCCACAAAGGAAAATGAAAATGTCAAGAATCTAGCCGGGCATGGTAGCGCACGCCTTTAATCCCAGCACTTGGAGGCAGAGGTAGGAGGGTCGCCATGAGTTCAAGGCCATCCTGAGACTACATAGTGAATTCCAGGTCAGACTGGGCTAGAGTGAGACCCTCCCTCGAAAAACCAAAAATAAAAATAAAAAAAGAATCTAGACCTACAATTATCTAAATGCATTGCAGGCAGAAAGAAAACCACAGCATGTGCAGTGGTCCTGGGGTCCACATGCAAAAGCCTACCTGGCTTGTAGTGAGTGAGGGACATGTAGAAAGTAATGAATGAAGGGGGTGTGTGACGAGACGAGCTTAAAGAGCTCATCTGTGTGACAAGAGCTTGTGGGTCTGTGTGAGGAGTCTTGCTTTTACTGAGTAAGACAGAAAGTCATGGGAGGTTTGAGACAAAAGAAGAATCAAATTTACAAGTAATCATTTTTACAGAAGGAACTCATTTCCAATGACTTCTATAGCTAATTACCACAAATTTAATACCTGAGTTTTTTTTTCATTTTTTTTTTTTTTTTTTATTATTTTATTTATTTTTGGAGAGAGACACAGAGAGAGGGAGAGGGAGACAGATAGAGATGGGCGCGCCAGCAGCCTCTCAGCTGCTGTGAACAAAATCCAGATGCACGCGCCCCCTTGTGGTCAAGTGCGGCATTGCGCCCTTGCATCACTTTGCATCTGGCTAAACGTGGGACCTGGAGATTGGAACCGGGTTCTTCGGCTTAGCAGGCAGGCGCCTTAACCACTAAGCCATCTCTGCAGCCCATTTTTTTCATTTTTTGATATTTATTTATTTACAAGCAGAGAGAGGGAGAATAGGTGAATCAGGGACTAAACTCCAGATCCATGCACTACTTGTGCATCTGGTTTTACATGAGTACTGGGGAATCTAATCCCTGCCACCACGATTCACAAGAAAACATTTTTAACCACCTTTAACTGCTGAGCCATCTCTCTAGCCTAATGACTGTTCTTTTAAACTTTATATTGACAATTTCCATACATATAAGCAATATATGATCATAATCCATGATCATAATCCCCTCCCACCATCCTCCCTTGTCCCCCTCCAAAATCTCCAGTTCCCTTCCACTGAATCCCTTCATCATTTTTCCCACCTATACGCAGGTCTTATGCAGGTAACCATCAGTTGCTGTAAGGCCATGAATACCATGGCCACTTGTGTCTGGGAGACAGAACCTCAAAGCACTCCTCCCCTTCCTTTGGCTCTGCCACCTCCTCCTCAATGATCTTGATCCTTGGAAGGTGTGGTAGAGGCGTCTCACTTAATACTGAACACACCACTGTCACTTGTGCTCAGCACTTTGGTGAGTTTTGAGTCTTCCCAGTGGCCCATACCATCTGAAAAGAGAAGTTTCTCTAACCAAACATAAGTATTTAGAGGGCAGTTTGGTGGGCATAATATATTCACTTAGCCAGACAGACATGCCCTAGGGCTCATGACCTCCCCAACCATATGTAGATTTTTAACTAGGTTTTCAGTACCAGGCATGAATTCCCTCCCATGGAGCAGGCCTCCAGTCCAGAGAGCAGCTGGTTTCTCCCATAACAGACATGCCACTATAGCACCAGTTGGTACATTTGGACTAGCTGTCCAGTCATAGATTTTGCAGGGTCCACTGCTGGTTAAAACCATTGAAGACTTTTCTCCCCCAACAGTTTGCATAGCTCTTTCCAGCATCATAACAGCTAGTCACCAGGGAGGAGGCTTCCAGCTCAGGTCCAGCTTGATTTCTCAGTGACCTGTAGCTCAAGATGGTGGAGTCTTCAGCAACAGGGTCTTACCATCTAGTTCTGGTGGGCAACAGTGGCTGGTTTTAACCATGCAAATTTATCAGTGGCCTAAAATCAAGGGCTGTTTTCCTTCTGGCCGATCTCCGAAGGATCTACTAGGAGCTCTTTCTCAGCTCACATCCCTTAGCCTGTGGCCCCTTCTTTCTTCCTCCAAGCCAGCACCATGTCACCCCATCTCCCACTGACCACTGTGCATTCCCCCTTTACCTACAAAGATCTCTATGATTCCACTGGGCTCGTGGGAAAATGCTAACCTCCACATCTCAAAATCTTCAGCCCATTTGGAATGTCCCTTTGGCCATGTGAAGTACCCCACATACTCCAAGTTCCTGGGACTACAACATATTTGTGGAGTCATTTTCTCTCTACCATGTCATTATAATACAAGGGAGAACCAAAGACTAGGAGAGTGCGTATGTAGGAAATCTGACCAACCCACAGAATAAGGTGTCTAGGGAAGGAGAATGTGGAGCAGAGGGCAGAAATGTGTCCCTAAGCCAGGTGTGGTAGCACACATCTGAAATCCCAGCAGTTGGGAGGAAGAGGTAGGAGGATCATGAGTTCAAGGCCAGCCTGAGTTACATACTGAGGCTCTGTCTCAAATGACAAAAACATCCCCAAGGAGAGACCGGCTTTCTTCAAACAACTTTGAGTAAGGTCACCAAGTCCCTTCTGATCACCGTGGTGACTGCTGCTGAGTCCTGGTGCCTCCACAAAGCGGAGCTCCTGGGATATCTCACCCCACCTCAGTCCACTCCTATTCAAAGGAAGCCTGGACACAACCTTCTCCCTTGGCCATCACAAAGCCAGACCAAGGCTCCAGCAGAATTCTCTGCCTGGTAAACACAGAGAACAAGCACCAAGAGTGTCTCCTGGCTGCCCTGAGGAGACTCTCCCTTGGAGTCCACAGACACCAGCACGCAGGGGCCTTGGTTAGCTTCTCACAGGTACCATCCTTCCAGTGCTTGGCTCCAAGGATTCAAGAGTCAGTCCATTTTTGCTCTAGTCACTCTGTGTGACCCTCTACCCCCACTTCCTGCCTACCATCCCAACCAGACTTTACAGGTAACTTGACCCCAGCCACAGAAGCTCCCAACAAGCCAGACCCAAGTCAGCAAAAAATTTCTTAAGGGTGTGACGGTTAAGTTTGTGTCAACTTGATTTGTTTAGGAAGCCACAGACATTCCTCATAAATGTGTCTCTGAGGTTGCCTCTAGGAAGAATCCTTCCCCCAGGGTGAGCCCTTCCCCCAGAGTGGGCGGTCCCTCTTGGAGGAGGGGGCTGGTTGAGAAAAAGAAGCTCTGGGAAGAAAGGCTCTCTCTCTCTCCCCTCCCACCTGGCTGCCGGTGCTGCTCTGCTGCTCGCTGTTCTCTGCTTGGTGCTTGCTGCTTTCCAGAGTGGACTGAAGAGCAGCATCTCTCCAAGATGCCTTCAGGCCTTCAGTGCCAGGTTGGGACTGCTGAGGCTCCATCCTCGTGGACTGAGCAGCTACCAGGTTCCTTGACTCTCGGGACTACAACCTGCTATTGCTGGATTGTTGTAAGCTAATCCAATAAATTCCCTTTTAATACAATTCATTCTATCCGTTCTGTTCCTCTAGAGAACCCTGACTAAGGGGAATGTGGCAACTTAAACCTGGAGTGAAATTTTAGGAAAGCATTTCTCCAATTCTCTCAATCATTAGATCACCAGTTTGCATTGGGTCACAAGATAGCCTACCCATGTGCCTCAATATTATAGTGACTGCACAGTTTTCATGGGTGCATATTTGCTAAACTTGAAGGTGAAAGGGGCTCACCCAGGTATCTATTCCAAAAAAAGAAAGTGTCTTTAAGTCTAACATAAACCAAATGTTAGTTATTTCTAAAACATATATGTATGTATATATGTGCTAAAGTTTGAATTATTTTTCACCAGCATACCTATAAACCCATCATTCAGGAGTCCGAGGCAGGAGGGTCACCCTGGGTTATGTACTGAAGGGGGGTAGGGAGGAAAAAAATTAAAGGAAAAGAGACAAGAGAAAAAAAGAGGGGAAGGGAGGACAGGAGAGAAGTGGAGAAGAAAAAGGGAAGGAAGGGAAGGGAAGGAAAGGGAAGGAAGAGAAGAAAAGGAAAGGAAAGGAAAGGAAAGGAAAGGAAAGGAAAGGAAAGGAAAGGAAAGGAAAGGAAATTCATCCATTCTCAAGAGCAATATACTTGTTGTGAATTCACTGCTGTAAGACATGAACCCACTAACGTCTTCTGGGAAGGAGATATAGCACTCTTCAGTGTTGCAGGCTGGGCATCTGCATTGCACTTCCTCAACTCCACCACTGTTGCATGACAGGAGCAGTAGACAATATGTAATAAAATGGGCATTCCAATGAAACTTTAACTTTCCAAGGGAAATGGCCCCCTTTTTCCAGGACAATGGGCTGTGCTTTGACAGGAAATCAAGTTCCTAAGTCAACATGTACTGTTTTGTTTTTAAGTATAGTCAAAATTACCCATTGCCATATTTGAGCAAAGACCAATGTGTGTGTATAAGCCAATGTGGTTTGAGGTCCATAATCTTGTATACTAGCCTGTCTATCTAACTGAATATCTTTCTTCTATTCTTGCTATTTTTATTAGCATATATGACATTTTGATAAAGTGTAGGTAGATAGATAGATAGATAAATGTAGATAAAGTTTTTTGTTGTTATTATTATGTTTTTGAGGTAGGGTCTCCCCTCTAGCCCTGGCTGACTTGGAATTCACTATGTAGTCTCAGGGTGGCCTCAAACTCACAGTGATCCTCCTACCTTGGCCTCCTGAGTGCTGGGATTAAAGGTGTGTGTCGCCACGCCCCAGTGCTAGGTAAAGTATTTTAATCCTATTCCCCTCCTCCAGTACCTTTTCTTATTTCCACTCCCACTGGTCGCCTTTCCACTTCTCAAATAGTCCACCTTCTGTTTTCATCTATTTTTATTTTTAAATCTAGATTCCACATATGAGAGTAACAATGTAATGTTTTTCTTTCTAGGTCTGACTTCCCTTCCATCCATTTTCCTTCAAATGATATAATTTCATTCTTCTTTGTGGCTGAGGAAAATTGCATTATGTCTATTATAGTTTGAATTTAAAATGTCCCCCCAGGCTTTGGAAGGTTGTGGGACCCTTGACACCTGTGACCTAGCTGGTAGAAGTGGATCACTGGGGATGGGTCCTGATGGTTTTATCTGCTTCTGGTTCTGACCTAAGTGTTCTGCTTCCTAATGTGCCTAGATGTGGACAACCCACACCTCATGCTCCTGCCACCACTGATTGGGCACTTCATCCATCACGCTCTCTCACCAAGATGAGCTGAGAGCACCTGAAACTATGGAGAGATGGCTTAGCAATTAAGGTGCTTGCCTGCCAAGCCTAAGGACCCAGGTTCAATTCCCCAGTACCCACATAAGCCAGATGCACAAGAAGACACATGCATCTGAATTTCATTTGCAGTGGCTGGGGGTCCTGGTGCACCCATATTCATTCATTCTCTCTCTCTCTCTCAAATAAATAAATAAACAATTTTTTGAAAACTTTTTAAAACAATACATCCTTCCTCCTTTCAGTGGCTTCTGTCAGGTATCCTGTCACAGCAAAGACTAAGTAACAACTTGTGTCTGTGCCACATTTTCTCTATGCACTCATCTCTGGATGAGCAGCTGCCTGACTCCATAACTTGGCTATTATAAATCTAACTGAATAATTTATATCATTTCCTATTTTTTAGGATTGGATAAGAATTAGATTTAGCTGGGCATGGTGGCGCATGCCTTTAATCCCAGCACTCGGGAGGCAGAGGTAGGAGGATCACCGTGAGTTCGAGGCCACCCTGAGACTACATAGTGAATTCCAGGTCAGCCTGGACCAGAGTGAAACCCTACCTCCAAAAACAAACAAAAAAAATTGGATTTAAATAAGTTAAATAAACATGTGCTTGGCATACCATCAGTCGATCAGAATCTAGACATGTAGATCACCTCCATTCCAGAAGACCACATCTGCTACACATTTCGTGTGTTTCCTGTCTTGAGATAAGAGGTAATGATTGACAAAGCATCACAATCACCAAGACACTTAAAAATGAAGCAAAGCACACAATCAACTTCAGTCTTATTAAGAGAAATGCATATTAAAACCACACTGAGGTGCCGATTTTCATTTCTGAACTTGGTAGAACTCCAGGAGTCGGGTAAACACTATTGGTGAGATTCTAGGGAAACAGACCATCTCCTGGGCTGCAGGAAGGCGCTCCTTTGCATCACCCTGTGGAGTCACCTGGGTAATGTCTAATAAAACCATGGCCATGTATTCTTGGATCCAGCAATGCCACTCTTAAGAATTTGCCCTAAGGCTATCCTTACCCACTTGTAAAATAACATGTGCACAAGGTTACTTAATGCAACATTGTTTTTTTCCAGTAGAAAGTTGGAAACTACCCAAGTGTCCATTAGGTTAATGAAATATGAAGAAGCCGGGAAAAAAAAAAAACTGCTTTCTACAACTACATATGGACAGATCTCTAGGACACAGCAAGTGAGAAAAGCCAGCTGCAGAGCAGAGCTTGCCCGTCTGAATAAATAAATCTGAAAGATAGTGTGGCCGTTTGATTCAGGTGTCCCCCATAAACTTAGGTGTTCTGAATGCTAGGTTCCCAGCTGATGGAGATTTGGGAATTAACACCTCCTGGAGGCTGTGTATTGTTGTGGGTGGGCTTATGGGTATTATAGCCAGTGTGCCCTTGTCAGTGTTTGGCACACTCTCCTGTTACTATTAACCAGCCTTGTGTTGGTCAGGGGGTGGTGTCCACCCTCTGTTCATGCCATTGTTTTCCCTGCCATCGTGGAGCTTCCCCTCAAGCCTGTAAGCCAAAATAAATCTCTTTTTTTTTTTTTTGCCACAGGCTGCTCGTTGGGTGATATCTACCAGCAATGCGAACCTTACTCCAACAGATATCTAAGTGGTTATATGGAAGATAGGAGGGTATGGTGCAGCTTAGGTGGGTATGGGATAGCTGTTGAGAGGAGTCTGACCATTTTACACCTTTTCATCTGAGTGATGAATGTGTTACCTGTTCAAAACATAATTTTTTAAATTTCATTTCATTAATTTAATCTTCAAGTAAAACTGAGATAAGATTTTATATTCATAGCATCCTCAACGAACAGGTTTTTATTGTTGTTGTTTTGGTTTTTCATGGGGTCTCACTCTAGCTCAGGCTGACCTGGAATTCACTATGCAGTCTCAGGGTGGCCTCAAACTCACATCCATTCTCCTTCCTCTGCCTCCTAGTGCTGGGATAAAAGGCGTGTACCACCATGCCCGGCCTCCAATGAACAGCTTTTTTTTTTTTTTTTTTTTTTTTTTTTTTTTTGAGGTAGGGTCTCATTCTGGCCCAGGCTGACCTGGAATTAACTATGTATTCTCAGGGTGGCCTTGAACTCACAGCGACCCTCCTACCTCTGCCTCCAAGTGCTGGGATTAAAGGTGTGCACTACCATGCCCAGCCAATGAACAGTTTTAAGGAAGGGCAGGACCTTTGAGAGTAGGTGAGAGAAATTTAGTAGGTCTCATAATGACTAAAGGACACATGTGAACTAGAATTCCCAGAAAAGAAGTGCATATGCTGCACCTACTTCATTCTCTTTTTTTACTGTGATTTTTTTAAAGACAGGTGTGGTGGCACATGACTATAATCCCAGCACTTAGGAGACAGAGGAGAAAGATTTTGGGTTCAAAGCCAGTCTGGGTTACACAGTGAGACTTTATCCTAAAATAAAAAGAAGAAGAAAAGAAAAGAAAAGAGAAAAGAAAAGAAACAAATTTTATAAAATTAGATTCAATTTGAAAGAAAACAAAATTGAAATATAAACCTATTAGTATTATTAAACAAAATAAAATTTACATTATTTTTCATCCTCAGTTTCATCCATAAATATATTGAAGCTCAGAATAGTTGTCTGAGTGAAGAAAAACAGAGCAAAATGAATCTGTGCCATATGATGCCATGTATAGAAAACTCACAATGCAAATTCACCCAGAGGGACAGAAAGCAGACCAGTGGTGGCTTGGGGATAGGACAGCAGGCAGATTGCAAAGGGAGAGGGTAAGAAAACCTTTGGGTCTGACAGATGTGTTCACTATCATAACTGGCATGGCTTCATGACTATCAAAGCGTATCAAGAAGTATATTTATATGTGTGGTCTGTTGAGTGCATGTGTTGTACGTGCACATGTGCGTGCAGATGCATGTACCCTGTGTGCACATGCAGAGGCCAGACGAGAACACAGGCTGTCGTCCTCTGTTGCTCCTCTGTGCTCTTCCTTGAGACAAAGTTTCTCATTGAACCAGAACCGCCATTTTCAGTCAAACCAGCTGACTGGAAAGCCTTAGCAACTCTCTGGTGACCTGTCTACACGGGACTGGGGTTACATGAGTGTGTGGCCACACTCAGCTGTTTACATGGATGCTGGGAATCAAACTCAAGGCAGATCAGTCTGTCATACTTGCATGACAAGGGCTCTTACCCGCTGAGTCATCTCTCCCCAGTCCCCAAGTAGTGTATTTTTAATATGTGCTACTGATTGTCCATTATATCTCAATAAAGTTTGTTAAAGTGAATTCCTTTTTTTAAATTTTGATTTCAATTTTGTTGTTTTTAATGTACATATATAATGATATATAATGATATACATATACATATACATATATATAATGATATGTATTCAATTTGTGAATAACTAAAGATGTATTTGAGGGTGCATATTCAAACAATGTCTGAGAAGCATATAATCACAAACGCAGAGGAACCCACTTATACTGCCTCAGCCACATAACTGCTACACTCTACTGCCCCCTGCTGTACGGAAGTTTTGTTACACCCTGAACCTTCTCCAGACTACCACACACGATTTTAGTTAATAAGCAAAAATGAATCTCACAACAAAGCATTTTTCCAAAAAAAAAAACTATTGTTAGAATCAAAACCTAAACAACACACACACGTGCATACACAGAGCCCAGAGTAGGCCAAACTCTGAACGTGAAACCTCTCCCAG
Organism: Orientallactaga sibirica; assembly: GCA_036365145.1. NCBI lineage: Eukaryota > Metazoa > Chordata > Mammalia > Rodentia > Dipodidae > Orientallactaga > Orientallactaga sibirica. Next base: position 125,761 of record JAEOAD010000794.1, on the reverse strand, counting down.
TTACCTTGAAGGCAGTACCAGGGAGGGTCTGGGTGGAACTCATCCAACCCTCCATCCTTTCTTCAAGTAACTCAGAGCTTTAAACCTAGGTTCACGTCTGCCGGGTTTGTAAGGAAAACTTACTGTAAGAACTGCCCTGGGGAAAGCAAGCTGGTGTGGAGCAGAAAACCTTCTCCCTGTAGACCAGCCAACTGAAAGCTGGAAAAAGCTGCACTGCACGCAGCATATGGGAGACAGAAGTCATCAGCAGTGAAAACAGTGGACGCTGAATATTCAAGCTTGGGCAGACAGGCCCAATGACTGAACAGGTGCAATAGTGGCATGTCTACTCTTGGGGTAACCAACTGCTCCATAACTGGACTGAAGGCCCTCTCTACGGAAGGGAATACGTGCCTGGTACTGAAAAACCTAAGCAAAAGTCTATGGCAGGTGAGGTCATGAGCCTTAGGGGTATAAGCCTGCTCTTGTCTGACTAAATGTATATATTATTCCCGCCAAGCTACCCTGAAAGCACTACACTTAATGTTCATATTCACACATTAACGCTACTCTCACTTCTGGCTAGAGAAGCTTCTCTTTTCAGATGGTGATGACCACTGGGATGACCCAAAAAGGCAACATAGTGCTGAGAACAAGGGATGGAGGGGTGCCCAGCACTGAAACACCTCTGTCACACCCTCCAAGGCTCAGGGACCATTGAGGAAGAGGGGGCGGATAGAATGGAAGAGCCAAAGGAAGGGTATGACCTCTTACAATGCAACTGCCCAGACAGAAATTGGCCTCGATATCCATGATCTTGCAGTGCCTAGCAATACCTCCGCAAGACCCTCAAAATAGAAGAAAAAGATGATGACATCAAATTAAAAGAGGGACTAATGGAGAGAGGGAGGGGATATGATGGAGACTGGAGTTCTAAAGTGGAATGGGGGAGGGGAGGGAAATATCAGGTGGGTTTTTTTGTATGTAAGTATAAAAGTTGTCAATAAAAAATAATTATTATTAAAAAAAAAAAAAGAACTGCTCTGGGGCTTGGAAGATGACTCAGCGTTTAAAGGCATTTGCTTGCAAAGTCAGCCTGCCGGGGTTCAATTCCCTAGTACCCACAGAGAGCCAGATGCACAAAATGGTGCAATTATCTGGATTTCATTTGCAGCAGCAAGAGGCCTGGTGTGCCCATCCATATTCATTTATTCATTCTCCTCTCTTCCTCTGTCTCTCCTCTCAAATAAATACAATTTTAAAAACTGCTCTGGGACAGGAGAGGTGGTTCAACAGTTAAAAGCACTTCCCATGCAATCATGAAGACCTGAAAGGCCTGAGGCTGTCTGAGTTTGATTCCCTAGGACCCACACCATTAGGCGTGACCACACAGGCTTGTGACCCTGGTCCGGTGGGGATGGAGATCAGAGAATCACTGGGGCAGGAAAAACTGCAGCAGCTCCAGGTTCAGAGTGAGACTCCATCTCAAGGAAATACACATGCACTCAGGGTGAGTGCGTCTGCATACACATGTGCATACACCATACACACATATACCACATGTGGTGGTTTGAATCAGCTGTCCCTCATAAACTAATGTGTCCTGAAAACTTGGTCCCCATATAGTGGCAATTTGAGAGGGGGGGTCTTGCTGGAGGAGGTGTGTTGCTGGGGGCAGGCTTGGGGGTGTTATAGCCAGCTCCCTCTTCCTCTCTTGCTGATGTTTTCTACCAGCTGTGGCAGAGGTGATATCCAGCCCCTGCTCATGCCATGTTTCCCCTGCCACATAAAGTTTCCCCTCTAAACTGTAAATCTTCCCTCCTATCAGCTGCTTTTGGTCAGGGGCTTTGTCCCAGCAACAAGAGGAACTGTAACACCACACATAATACACATGTACATGAAAAAAATAAAAAACTGCTCTGGTTGAAGACCAGAGAGCTACAGAAATCCTGGACTCTGAGAGACCCCACAAGCAGACTTTTAGGGACCTTGCAGGTATCTCCTGACTGTTGTGCCCAAGCACTTCTCAGTTGAGTATTAGTATGACACACAGTCAAGAACTCATTCTAATGTCATAGCATGTCAAATAATGCTCTAAGATGGAACCCAGCAAAAATGGAAGCCACCATTGCTGAAGACTCCACATACTGGGGCTGCAAGGTCACTGAGAAATCCTGCTGGAGCTGAGCTGAAAGCCTCCTCCATGTGGACCAGCTGACAGAAAACTGGGAAATGCTATACCGCACGAAGCTCTATGGAAGAGAGAGAAATCAGCAGTGGAGATACTCAACAGTGGACACTTCAAGCCTTAAATTTGGTCAGCCAGGCCAAGTGAGCCAATGGGTACAATAGTAGCATGTCTGTTATGGGGGAAACCAACTGCTCTCTAATTGGAATGGAGGCCTTCTCAATGGGAGGGAATACATGCTTGATAAGAAAAACCTACAATAGTGATAGTCATAGGGGTGTAAAGTCTGCTGGTGTCTGGCTAAATGTATACACTATGCTCACCAAACTGCCCAGTAAGCACTTCTCTTAATGTTCATACCCATATATTAATGCTACTCTCACTTTTGGTTAGAAAAACTTCTCTTTTCAGATGGTGGTGACCTTGGGATGACTCAGAAGGCACCATGGCGCTGAGAAGAAGGGACAGAGGAGTGCTCAGCACTGAAACATCTCTATCACACCTTCCAAGGCTCAGGGTCCATTGCGGAAGAGGTGGCAGAAAGAATGTAAGAGCCAAAGGAAGGGTAGGACTCCTTACAACGTGCTCCTCCAGACACAAAATGGCCTGGATATCCATGACCTCACAGTGCCTGACACTACCTACACAAGACCATCCTAATAGGAGGAAAAGATGATGACATCAAAATAAAAAGAGACTGATGGAGAGGGGGAAACACATGATGGAGAGTGGAGTTGCAAAGGGGAAAGTGGAGCCAGGCATGGTGGTATATGCCTTTAATCCCAGCACTTGGGAGGCACAGGTAGTAGGATTTACCATGAGTTCAAGGCCACTCTGAGACTACATAGTGAATTATTATTCCAGGTCAGTGTTGGCTAGAGCAAGACCCTACCTGGAAAATAAATAAATAAATAAATAAATAAAGGGGAAAGTGGAGGGAGGGAATTACCATGGGTTATTGTCTATTATTATGTAAGTTGTCAATAAAAAATCTGCAAGCATTGGCCAGCACCAATGGGCCTATTAAATGCAGCCCAACCCACATTTTGTTAAGCAACAAATTGGCTAATTACCTATAGTTCTACTTTTGATAACAGCCAGTATAAGAAATTCAAAGATGAGAAATTCATTGTCTTCAAGCATATTCCTCAAATTTTGAGCAGAACTGAACCTAAATATGGAAAATTTGCTCATCTCTCTAGCCTGGGAAAAAAATAAAAGTGGAAGTATATGTCATTGGGAAAAAAAAAAAAAAAGGAAGCCAAGCCCACAGGGAAGTGTGCTCAGCACAACCCCAGAGCCTAAGTAAGGCCAGTCTATCATGATGCCCCCCCCAAAAAAAAAACCAGCACCTAAGCCGGGCGTGGTGGCGCACGCCTTTAATCCCAGCACTCGGGAGGCAGAGGTAGGAGGATCGCCGAGAGTTCGAGGCCACCCTGAGAATACAGAGTGAATTCCAGGTCAGCCTGAACTAGAGTAAGACCCTACCTCGAAAAACCAAAAAAAAAGAAACCAGCACCTATAAACACTACCCCATAATCATTCTTTTCCTGCTTCCCAGACAATATAAAACTCAAAGCAATATTATTTTGTCCTAGACAAGGAAGAAAGGAAGGAAGGAAGGAAGGGAGGGAGGAAGGGGAAGGAAAGGAGGAAGGGAGGAGGGGAGGGAGGGAAGAAGAGGAGGAGGAGGAGAGGGAGGAGAGGGAGGAGAGGGAGGGGAGGGAGGGAGGGAAGAAGGGAAGGAGGGAAGGAAGGAAGCTACCTAGCCTGGCTCTGTAATTTTGCTTACACCGTTGGGTCTGGGGAAAGTTAATTCTAAACTCTGTGACTCAGTTTAGCCATCTGCAAAGTGAGGACAGTGGTAATGACTTTTCCTGTAGGATTGTGAGAATGTTTGCAAGTGCCTAGCACATGTCAGCCATGAGGTGCTCCTGTTATCATCCTTGTTATTGTTTACCTATTTTTTTGCTGCTTTGTGACAGTGCTTGAGGCCCATGCTGGCCTCGAACTCCTAATCCTCCAACCTCAACCCCTCACTCTCCCCCCCACCCCCCCAGTGCTGAGATAACAACTATGTGCCATCACACCCTGACAGCAGTGATTAACCAACAGCTCACAGAATTCCTGAAAATGCAACCCTTGGCTCTAGGGCACAGACTCTGAAATACATACAGAAAAGGTTCCCAGGCATTCACTTCAAGAAACACAGGACAGCCGGGCGTGGTGGTGCACGCCTTTAATCCCAGCACTCGGGAGGCAGAGGTAGGAGGATCGCCAAGAGTTCGAGGTCACCCTGAGACTACATAGTTAATTCCAGGTCAGCCTGGACCAGAGTGAGACCCTACCTTGCAAAACCAAAAAAAAAAAAAAAAAAAAAAGAAACACAGGACAATCGGACCTCCATAACCTTCCCTCGTGCCCCTCGCCCACACTCCCCCTCACTCCCGGGATAACCTGCAGTTTGAAATGTCACCGCTAGTGAAGACAGCAGGCTCCTGCTGGACTTTGTTGCCTAGCTCAGCCTGTAGGGGTGACAGGCTGGGTATTTCTGGCCCAGGTGGCAGGACTTTGTGTGTGGCTAAGTCCGCAGAACTTTCAGAGCCACAATATTCCCAGGGATGCAAAGGGGACCAAGGCTGGACAAAGGAACCCAGTGTGAAACCCTGGCGGGTCTGCCCCATGAATTAGCCCCAGGGAGGAAGGCGGGTTGCTTTTGCAGGTAACAGCTACCTCCATGGCTCATAACCTTGCTATCTGCTCGTGAGGTCTAGAGGAGGCGAATCCATGAAAAACACTTCAAGGGAAGATTTGGGGTTAGGACAAGGCCAAGTTCAAAGACTCAGCGACCAACAGAGCTAGGCTTGAATCCCTACTGCCTCATCAATTTGAAAACTTGAGCAAATTTAATGTCTCTGAAACTTAGTTTGTCTGTAAACTGAGGACAATGAAACTTCCCTTTCAACATCAGTTAAAAGGTTAACACTTGTGTGAAACAAGAAGAGGGCCTTAAATGTCCTTTTAAAGTTTTTTTTATTATTATTTTATTTATTTTTGGAGAGAGACACAGAGAGAGACAGACACAAATAGAGGGAGAGAGATTGAGAATGGGCAAGCCAGCAGTCTCTCAGCTGCTGTGAACGAAATCCAGATGTGTGCGCCCCCTTGTGGGCAAGTGCGGCATTGCGCCCTTGCGTCACTTTACATCTGACTAAACGTGGGACCTGTAGATTGGAACTGGGTTCTTACGCTTAGCAGGCAGGAGCCTTAACCGCTAAGCCATTTCTCCAGCCCCTTAAATGTCCTTTTAACAATGACTTTTTAAACTCAGCATGAAAGGCAACTTTTGTTTCCAAAGGCACCGGAGAGTATATTATGTGCAGAATTGGCAGGGGATACAAACATGGATGCATTGCTCCATTTCTGATTACTATTGCAAAATACCTAAGACTCGCTGGGTCTATAAACAAAAGAGGTTCATTGAGCTCACAGTTTGGGATCTGGAAGGCCAAAGAGTACGAAGCAACCCTACGACAGATAGTGGGGTGCATCCAAGAGGAAAAGATCACCATCTCAAAGCAGGAAGCCAGAGCCTGTAGTCTCCAGTTTCCTTCCTGGGCCACCTCTGCCTCAACTGACCTAAGGGCTTCTCACTTGCCCCCACCTCTTTAAAGGCCTTACCGCCTCCCAATACCACCCTCCTGGGCACAGAGCCTGTCAAATAATAAACCTCTTTTTTTATATTTATTTATTTGACAGAGAGAGAGAGAGAGAGAGAGAGAGAGAGAGAGCACGCCATAGCCTCCAGCCACCGCAAACAAACTCCAGACACATGTGCCACCATGGGCATCTGGCTCTACATGGGTACTGGGGAATCAAACCTGGGACCTTAAGCTTCACAGGCAAGCACCTTAACTGCTAAGCCATCTCTCCAGCTCTTTTTTTCCCTTTTTTATTTGTCTGTGTGGTTGAATGATGAGTTGGTTTTTAATACAGGGTCTCACTGTGTTGCCCAGGTAGGCCTACAATTAACTCATAATTCTCCTGCCTCAGCCTCTCAGGTGCTGGGATTATAGGCATGTGTCACTACACCCAGCTTTACCTTCTATTTTTGAGTAACTATGTGAGGCATGGGTTGCTTGTTTTACTCCGTGATTATAATAGTCTTCCTCTAGCCTATCACAAAACCCTCACTAACAAATCAGTATATTACATTTTGTATTTTTCTCCAAGTTCATATGAAAACGATTTACATAGCTACATGGCCACAGTTTTACAAAACTCAGTTCCTGCAAGTCTGTTTTCTGCATATTGCTTCTCAATATAACTCGTCAAATGTGTTCCAAGTTAGTGAGTGTATTTTAATTTATTACTTTTAGTTGCTACATAATACTTCCAAGGGCAGGTGGTCTGTAATTCAGTCAACTATTTCTCACTGATAGAGGACTTGTTTCACGTGTGATTATCTGCCACAGACCAGTGTGGCCAAAAGCACTCCTCTGCCATTATGAACCTGGTGTGGTGATTATTCTGGGAAGGTCTCCAAGAGTGAGACCTCCAGGTCAAAGAGTTGCACATTGTCTTTGTTTCTGATATTTGTTCAAGATAACATTCCAACAAATTTCTAATGATTTATGCTCCCACTAGAGCTATATGAGAATGAACCATACCCCAAGGTCGAAGTAGCAATGGGCTTAGCATGCTTTTTTGCTTTTGCTTGAGATTTCTCTTTTTCTTTTTTATATTTTATTTATTTATAAGAGAGAGAGAGAGAGAGTGGGTGTGCCAGGGCCTCTAGCCTCTGTAAACGAACTCCAGATATATGCACCATTTTGTGCATCTGGCTTTATGTGGATAGTGAAGAATTGAACCTGGGTCCTTAGGCTTTGTAGGCAAGTGCCTTAATTGCTGAGCCATCTCTCCAGCCCTCTCTTTTTCACGTAGACATTTTTAAAACATGTTAAAGGCAAATAGAATAGTATGATGAATCTCCAAATTCTCATAGCTAAACCTTAGCAATTACCAATATTCTGCCATTTTTAATAGAACTCTTTATTTTTTTATTTTTTGCAAATTCATGGTCAAAAAGTGATATAGTTGCCAATCCTTTTTTTAACCATGTTTTTGCATTTCTCCGCCTGCTACTGGCTTTGAGCACATTGTCACATGTTTGGAGTTTGTCTTATGTAAGTGTCTATTCATAGACATTGTATATTTTTTAGTTGTCTTGACAACTTATGCCATTTTGTGTATCATAGATGTTAATCCTTTATCATCAGTGTGACCAATATTTTTCTTTTTATGTGTATTAGGAGATATTGTCCTGTTTTGCTAGAGATTAAACATAGGGTCTTATACATGGTAACATACAATCTACTGCTGAGCTACAGCCCCAGCCCACTATATTTTCTGGTCTTGTATTTGTTTACAGTCTTTTTTGTTTGTGTATTTGTTTTTTTGAGGTAGAGTCTCACTCTAGCCCAGGCTGACCTGGAATTTGCTTTGTAATCTCGGAGTGGCCTCAAACTCATAGCAATCCTACTACCTCTGCCTCCTGAGTGCTGGGATTAAAGATGTGTGCCATCACACCCAGCTTTTTAAAAATATTTTTATTTTAATTTTTTATTTTGTTTATTTGAGAGTGACAGACAGAGAGAGAAACAGGCAGATAGATAAAAAGAGAATGGGCGCACCAGGGCCTCCAGCCACACTGCAAATGAACTCCAGATGCATATGGCACCTTGTGCATCTGGTTTACATGGGTCCTGGGGAATCGAGCCTCGAACTGGGGTCCTTAGGCTTCACAGGCAAGCACTTAACCACTAAGCCATCTCTCCAGGCCCACACCCAGCTTTTTTTAAAGATAATTTTTTACAGTGTCTTTTACCATTCTGAAATATTTAAAGCATTTTTATTTATTTATTTGCAAGCAGAAAGAGAAAGAAAGTACAGGTATACCAGGGCCTTCTGCCGCTGTGTACAAACTCCAGATGCATGTGCCACTTTGTGCAACTGGATTTAGGTGGGTACTGGGGAATCAAACCCACGGCCAACAGGCTTGGCAAGCAAGAGCCTTTAACTACTGAGCAATTTCCTCATACTGCATTCTAAAGGTTTTAATAATATATATCCCTAATAGATATGCACAGATATGCTCAGCAAAAGACATGTTCTAGGACATTTACATAAAAGCCAAAAACAAGCTAAGTGTGATGACACATGCCTGTAATCCCAGTGCTCAGGAGATGGAGGTAGGAGGATCCGAAGTTTGAAGTCATCCTCAGTTACATAGTGAGATTGTGACCAGCCTACACTGCATGAGACCTTGTCTCAAAAAAAAAAAAAAAAAAAGCCAAAAGTTTCTGGGTATGGTGGTGCATGCCTTTAATCCCAACACTAGGGAAACTGAGGTAAGAGGACCTCTGTGAGTTCAAAGCCAGTCTGTGCTAGAGTGAAACCCTGCCTCAAAACAAAAAAAAAAAAAAAAAAAAAAAAAGCCAAAAACTGATGGGAGAAAAACACACCCTAAAGTCCTTCAACACTAGAATGGAGAAGTGAGCTATGGTGCACGCCTTTAATCCCAGCACTCGGGAGGCAGAGGTAGGAGGACTGCCATGAGTTCAAGGCCACCCTAAGACTACATAGTTAATTCCATGTCAGCCTGGGCCAGAGTGAGACCCTACCTCAAAACAACAACAACAAAAAAAAAAAAAGGCTAGGGAGATGGCTTAGCAGTTAAGGCACTTGCCTGCAAAGCCAAAGGACCCACCCCCCAGGTTCAACTCCCCAGGGCCCACATAAGCCAGCTGCACAAGGAGGCACATGCATCTGGAGTTCATTTGCAATGGCTGGAGGCCCTGGTATGCCCATTCTCTGTCTCTCTCTGTCTCTCTCTCTCTCTCTCCCCCCACCCCATTTCTTTATCTCTCTCAAATAAATAAATTAAATTAAATATTTTTTAAAAACAAACAAAACCTAAAAAGCCAGACATAGAAGAGTGCACTGATATAAAGTTCCACTTATATAAAGACTAAAACCAGGGAACTGGGCAGACAGCTAAGCAATTAAAGGCACCTGCTTATAAAGCCTAATTCCCTAGCACCCACATAAAGCCAGATGCAAAGTGGCACATATATGTGCTATTTGTTTGCAGTGGCAAGAGACCCTGGCCCACCTATACATAAACACTCACATGCAAATATGTAAAGTGTGTGTGTGTGTGTGTGTGTGTGTGTGTGTGTGTGTGTAGAGAGAGAGAGAGAGAGAGAGATGGCTCAAAGGTTAAGGAGCTTAACCGCAAAAACCTGGGTTCGATTCCCCAGTACTCATGTAAAGCCAGATGTATGGAGTGGTGCATGTATCTGCAGTTTGTTTGCAGTGGAAGGAAACCCTGGTGTACCCATTCTCATTCTCATTCTCTCTCTCTCCCCTCTCTCTCTCTCTCTCTCTCTCTCTCTCTCCTTGCAAATAAATAAATAAAAACATTTCCCCAGGAGTGGCAGCACTTGACTTTAATTCTAGCACTCAGGGGGCAGAGGTAGGAGGATTGCTATGAGTTCAAGGCCAGCCTGGGACTACAGAGTGAGTTCCAGGTCAGCCTGGGCTGGAGTGAGACCCTGCCTCAAAAAAAAGAAAGAAAGAAAGAAAGAAAGAAAGAAAGAAAGAAAGAAAGAAAGAAAGAAAGAAAGAAAGAAAGAAAGAAAAAGAAAAGAAAAAGAAAGAAGGAAGGAAGGAAGGAAGAAAAGAAAGGAAAGAAAGGAGGGAGGGAGGGAAGGAGAAAGGAAGGAAAGAAATCAGGGCATGAGGGCTGGGGACATGGATCTGTCAGTAAAGAACTTGCAATTCAAGCATGAGGACCTGAGTTCAGATCCCCAGCTCCCATGTGAAGACCAAGCCTGATGGCATGTGCCTTTAATCACTGAGAAGGCAGTGACAGGAGGACCCATAGAACTTGCAGGCTAGCTTGTCTAGCTGAGTGAGCAAGTTCTAGGTTTAGTGAGTGTACCACTTACCTTCTCATTGCTTGGACAAAACAGCCAACCAAAAGCAGCTTGCAGAAGGAAAGGGTTCATTTCAGCTTATAGTTTTGAGAAGTTTTATCATGGCAGGGAAAGTATGGCACGAACAGATGGCAGGGCATTACATCTTGTCACATCAGCTTGGAGGAAGCAGTCTGAGGAGGACAGCTCTGACCACCCCATGGGCCGAACTAATAAACCCCAAGACCCGCCCTCAGTGACACACCTCCTCAAGAGAGGCTCCACTTCCCAACATCTCCACAACTTTCACAGATTGCCCTAGCTGGGAACCAAGTATTCAAAACACATGAGCCTGTGGAAGACATTTCATTCAAACCAACACTGTAAGAGACTCTGTCTCAAAAACTAAGGTGCCAACTTCTGGCCTCCAGATATACCTGCATACATGCATGCTCACCCACACACATGCATGTTCTCACGCACATATGAACATGCATACACAGGCATATGGCACACCTATACACATGTAAAAAATAGAAATCATGCTGGGCATAGTGACACGCCTTTAATCCCAGCACTTGGGAGGCAGAGGTAGGAGGATCACCGTGAGTTCAAGACCACTCTAAGACTACATAGTGTATTCCATGTCAACCTGGGCTAGAGTGAGACCTTACCTCAAAAAAACAAAATAATCATAATAATAGAAATCATGGCATGGAATGGAGCCCAGGAACCTTCCAGGGAAGCTGGTCATGTTCTGTTTCTTGACCTGTATACAGGTTAAACAGATGTGTTCACTAAGATCTGTGATTTATATACCTTCTATAGGTATTATATACATCAATAAGTAGATGCTGGATTTCTAGTTAAGTAGATTTCTAGGAATAACTAGAAATTAACAAATAAATCTTTCCATCTCCCAATACCTAGATGGTTCACATAATATTAAAGGAGGATAGGAGAAAGCTGGCTTCTTTTAGGCAGTTTCAGTTACAGATTGAGGCCCAGAGAGAACCTCACATGCCATCTCGCCCCGACCCAAGAACAGAACTCTTGGCAGAAATGGAACTAGTGTCTGATCAAGACTGATCTACAGTGTCCCCTGCTGCCCACAGTCTAGCATGCTACCTAGAAAGACAACCCAAGGTAGGCTGGCTCTGGGATCCATCCTCCAAATTTGCCAACCAATTGGGTCTTCCCTTGCCTATAAAAGCTCCTGTCACGGACTCTGCCCGCTCTGCTGTTCAGCACAGCTCAGTTTTGCTTTTCTGGTTCTGCTCAGCTCTGCCTGCCTCTCTGAGTTTGGGCCACAAGGATACATGGGAGTCTGGCTGTGTGGGGAGGAGAGGAGCACAAAACTGTTTTTTGCTCTGGGGGGAACTTTTCTGCATGATTCTCCTCTGGTTTCTGAATCTACCATGTGCGTATTTCCATTACACTCCAGGTCTACCACGTGGGTTCTCTCACCAACCCTAAACTTGCTACTTGTGTAATTTCTTTAAACTCGGGCTAACCATGAGTGTGATTCTCTTCACTACTCATTTCTCCTCGGAATCTCTTGGTCTCTGCTTTAACATCTGCCCTCTCATTTTTTCCTTGAGCCTCACCATTTGTCCCCTCCTCAAAAACCACATGGCAGAGATGCAAAGTGAGGTAAGGGCGCAATGCCGCACTTGCCCACAAGGGGGCGCACGCATCTAGATTTCGTTCATAGCAGCTGAGAGACTGCTGGCGCGCCCATTTCTGTCTCCCTATCCCTCTCTGTCTATCTCTGTTTCTCTCTCCAAAAATAAATAAAATATAATAATTAAAAATTTTTAAAAAAAATTTTAAAAACCCACATGGCAGATGCCCTGCAGATTGTCTCCCTGCACAAGCTTCTAGATTCTACTTTCCATCTGCCAGCAGCTTTACTCCAATTTCTCTTTAAAAGCCTCAGTTTCTCTAGCTCCCAATCTCCCTTAACTAAACCCCACAATTTGTGATTTCCCCCTAAATAAACTTAATAATTCATAATGTTTCCTTCTTGAGTCCATCTTTATTAAGTGTTTATTAAAGGTAGAACAGAACCCAAAACGTGGAGTTCATAAATTCTGAGGAATTCCTTCTGAACCCAAAAATCCTGCATCAGGATCACAGCTCATTCTCTGAGAATCATTTCTTTGAGACAGTCTCATGTACCCCAGTTTGGCCTTGACCTCTCTCTATGTAGCCAAGGATGACCTTGGATTTCTCATCCTCCTACTTCCACCTCCTGAGTGCTGGGACTGGTAGGGCACATCACCACACTGAGTTCATGCCAGTGCCAGGAATTGAACCTAGGTCTTTATGCATGCTAGGAAAGCACTCTACCACATGAGCTATATCCCCAACCCCCTCCCCAAGAATCTTGCTGTTTACACTAGTTTATAATTTATCAGAATGCCTTTTGTATAAGCTGGCGATATAGTTCAGTGGCAGAGCACTTGCTTAACATCCACAAGGTCCTGGGTTCAAGCCTCAATACCACCAAAAAGGATGAGGGGTATATGAGAAGACAGGCTTTGTACATTGTGCTAGACAGGCTTCTAAGGTGTCCCCAGTGATTCCCACCTGCCTGTACCCAGAACTTATGTGATCTGCGCCCCACGAGTGGATGCTGGGACTGACCCACTGCTGACAAATAAAGCATGCCAAAGTTGGTGGTGCCATTCAAGACTGTGAGTTCCATCTTGACAGCTTCGATTTTTCTGTCTCAGGCTTTCTCATCTCTTTTCCTTTCCCATTCATTTATTTCACCCCCTCCCTACCACTTCTTCTCTTTTCTCTCTTCCTTCCCACCTTCTATGCGCATGCCAGTGTGTATAATGAATTAAATTTCCATGTTATAAACCACCCTATGGAGAACCCTATCCAGCAAGGAACAAACAGTGGCCTCGAACCAACAGCTCTTAAAGAACTTAGGTCTTTAGTTCAACAGCCCATGAGGACCTGAATCTGCCCACAACCACCAGAGGGAGCGTGGAGGTGGTTCTTCCCCTGGCTCATACTTTCAAACACAACAGCCCTGTTGAACAGCAAGTGTGCAGCCCTGTGAGGCCTGTGAACAAAAGATCCACCTGAGCCAAGCTCGGCCTCTTGATTCCAAGATAATAACTCTTGTCATTTTGTTTTAGTTACCGTTGAGTCAGCGTCTCACTGTGTTGCCCACTGTGTGTGATAAGGCATTAGTCCACTATCCTGATGAAATAAAATATCGCCTTTGTCATTTATTGAATTCTCACATATAGAGATGGATACTTCAAGATTCTGTATCCAACTAATACACGTATGTGTTACTCTTTCATGGCTGTGACAAGAATATCGAGATAAGCAACTCAAGACCAAAAGGATTTTTTTGGTGGGGAGGCTCATAGTTTAAGAGGCTGATGGCTCCATGGTTGTGAAAGACAGAAACACTCCAGTGGGCAGGGCATGATGGAAATAAGGAAGAGACACTCGGGAGGGAGGACATGGTGGGGACAAGGGAAAGACACTCTGGAGGGAGGACATGGTGGGTTCAAGGGAGAAACACCTGGAGGAGTGGTGGTGCAGGAAAACAGACGTGAAATTGGGAGAGATGGGGAGGTCCCGGGGACAAGGCAGACCTCTCAATGACATATTTTCAGTCACATACTACCTCCTACTTGGCCCTATCTCCTAGTTTCCACCACCTCCCAACAACCCATCCCATCTTGAATTCATGAGTGTTGATTCAGTTAGTCCAAGTCCTTGGGACCTGACCTTCAATAGCACCACCAGCTGTGACCACAACTTCTAAGTGACCCTAATTTTAGGAGATATCTCATAACCAAACTATAATATTTTACCTAGTTGTCAGCTCTGGTGCTAAAATCATATTAATATTGTGCCCTTACAGTATGTTCTACTTTCTGATAAGACCAGTTCCCTTTCCCAGAATTCTTCATTTTCACACTTTTCTGGACTAATATCAAACACTTATTATTCTCTCTCTCTCTCTCTCTCTCTCTCTCTCTCTCTCTCTCTCTCTCTCTCCAGGGTGTGGTGGTGCATACCTTTAATCCCAGCACTCAGGAAGTAGAGGTCAGTGGATTGTCATGAGTTTGAGGCCACCCTGAGACTACATATTGAATTCCAGGTTAGCCTGAGCTATAGTGAGACGCTACCTCAAAACAATAAAAATTCCAGGGCAGGAGAGATTGCTTAGCGGTTAAGGTGTTTGTCTGCCAAATCTAAGGACTCATGTTTGACTCTCTAGGTCCCACGTAAGCCATATGCACAGTAACACAAGCGTGCAATGTCACATATGTGCACCAGGGAGCACACGTATCTGGAGTTCAAGTTCAGTGGCTGAGGCCCTAGTGCGCCCTCTCTCTCATAAAAAAAGGCCAGCCTAGCCAGGCGTGGTGGTGCTCGCCTTTAATCCTAGCAAACAGGAGGCAGAGGTAGGAGGATCACCATAAGTTCAAGGCCACCCTAGGACTACGTATTGAATTCCAGGTCAGCCTGGACTAGAGACCCTACCTCTAAAAACCAAAAAAAAAAAAAAAAAAAAAAAAAATTGGCCAGCCTGTTGGGCTTGCCTCAAAAAAAAAAAAATCTTGATTTCATAAGAATTTCAATTTGGAGAGAATTGGCATTTTAACTGTATTACATCTCCCTCAGGGACATACCTTTCTATTTGTTCACATTTGTTTTATGTCCTTCATTAAATTTTATAATTTTCTTTATGTGGAGCCTGTTCCTTTCTAGTTAAATTGATTGCTGAGCATTTTCTTTTTATGGTTCTGATGATTGGGATATCATACCCATTTCTATTTCTAGCTTAAAAGCTATTGATGTATGTACAACAGCCCCCCCACATTCACAGGATAAGATCCAGGATCCTCAAGGACATCAAAACTCATGGCTGTTTGGGCTGGAGAGGTGGCTCAGCGGTTAAAGGTACTTGCTTACAAAGCCTGATGGCCTGCGTTTGATTCTCCAGTACCCATCTAAAGCCAGATGAACTGTGTCACACACTTCTGGAGCTTATTGCAGCAGCACAAGGCCCTGGCATGCCTATTCATTCTCTCTCTCTCTCTTCCTCCCAAATAAATATTTACAAAACAAAATAGGGCTGGAGAGATGGCTTAGCGGCTAAGGCGCCTGCCTCCTAAGCCTAAGAACCCTGGTTCCAATCTCCAGGTCCCACGCTTAGCCAGATGCAAAGTGAGGCAAAGGCACAATGCTGCACTTGCCCACAAGGGGGCGCACACATCTGGATTTCGTTCACAGCAGCTGAGAGACTGCTGGAGCGCCCATTTCTGTCTCCACCACGAATAGATGATGAGACCCTATTGCTGAAGACTCCATATGCTTGGGCTGCAAGGTCACTGAGAAATCTTGCTGGAGCTGAGCTGAAAACCTCCTCCCTGAGGACTAGCTGACTGAAAGCTGGAAAAAAAACTACACTAGATGCAGCCCTATGGGAGAGAGAGAAGTCATCACTGGAGATAAACAACAGTGAACACTGCAAGCCTTAAGTTTGGCCAGCAAGGCCAAATGAGTCAATGGGTGCAATAGTGGCCTGTCTGTTATGGGCGAAGCCAACCGCTCCCTAATTAGACTAGAGGCCTATGACTGGGGAGGTCAGGAGCCCTAGGGATGTAAGGCCTGCTGGTGTCTGGCTAAATGCATATATTATGCTCACTCAAACTGTCCGGTAAGCTCTTTTCCTAATGTTCCTACCCATATATTAATGCTACTATCATTTTTGGTTAGAGAAGCTTCTCTTTTCAGATAGCAGTGACCTCTGGGATGACTCAAAGGCACCATAGTGCTGAGAAGTGACAGTGGAATGTTCCAAACTGAGACATCTCTGTCACACCTTCCAAGGCTCAGGGTCTATTGTGAAAGAGGAAGCAGATAGAATGTAAGAGCCAGAGGGAGGGCGGGACTGCTTACAGCCCAATCTTCCAGACCCAAAATGGCTTGGATATCTATGACCTCGCAGTGCCTGATATTACCTATACAAGATCCTCATAATTAGAGGAAGTGATGATGACATCAAAATAAAAAGAGACTAATCGAGGGGGAGGAATATGATGGAGGGTGGATTTATGAAGGGAAAGTGGAGGAGAAAATGGAATTATCATGGTTTATTGTCTATAATGATGGAAGTTGTCAATTAAAAAAAGTTTTAGGGGGAGGGGATATGATGGAGAGTGAAGTTTCAAAGGGGAAAGTGGGGTGAGGGAGGGAAATAACATGGGATATTGTCTACAACTAAAGAAGTTGTGAATAAAAATAATAATTAGGGCTGGAGAAATGGCTTAGTGGTTAAGGCACTTGCCTTTGAAGCCAAAGGATGCAGGTTCGATTCCCCAGAACCCACGTAAGCCAGATGCACAAGGGGTGCACACATCTGGAGTTCATTTGCAACGGCTGGAGGCCCTGGCATGCCCATTCTCTCTCTCTCTCTCCTGCCTATTTCTCTCTCTCAAATAAATAAAGAAAAATAAACTATTTTTAATAATAATAATTAAAAATTCCGATTTTAAAAAAAGTTTTAAAAAATTATAGCTGTTCAAGTCCCTTACAGAAAATGGCTCATATCAGTATAGAACCTGCATATATCCTGTATACTCTAAATAATCACTAGATTGCCTCAAATAGCAAAGCAATGAAAATTCTATGTAAATATTTGTTATACTATATTAGTCAGGGAATAAAGACAAAAATTCCTGTGCAGGTTCAGAGCAAATGCAATATATTTTTGTTTCATGATTAGTTGAGTTCATGAATGCAGAGCCTTCCATATAGACTATATATGCACCTGGGAGTGCTTTAGAGCACAAACAGAAGATGGAGGGACATGCAACCTCATTTGTTTGTTTTTGCCATGCTAGGCATGGAACCCAGGGCCTCACACATGCTGGGCAAGGTTCTGTCACTGAGTTCTATCCTTAGCTCTTACCTTTATTTTTTTTAATATTTTATTTATTTATTTACAAGTAGAGTGATATAGACAAAGAGAGAGAATGGGCTACCAGGACCTCTCACCACTGCAAATGAACTCCAGATGCATATGTCACTTTGTGCATCTGGCTTACGTGGGTCCTGGGGAATTGAACTGGGGTCATTTGGCTCTGGAGACAAGTGCCATAATTGCTGAGTCGTCTCTCCAGCCCTTAATTTTATTCCTTTATGACTTTATAAAAATGTATAGGGGGCTGAAGAGATGGCTTAGCAGTTAAGGCACTTGCCTGCAAAGCCTAATGACCCTGGTTCGATTCCCCAGGACCCACATAAGCCAGATGTACAAGGTGGTGCATGCATCTGGAGTTCCTTTGAAGTAGATGAAGGCCCTGATGTGCCCATTCTCTCTCTCTCTCTAATAAATAATAAATAAAAATAAAATAATTTTTACAATGTATAGGGCTGGAGAGATGGCTTATCAGTTAAAGCACTTGCCTGTGAAGCCTAAGGACCCATGTTCGATTCTCCAGGTCCATTGTAAGCCAATCGCACAAGGTAATGTAAGCACGCAAGGTCACACATGCTCACAAGGTGGTGCAAGCGTCTGGAGTTCAATTACAATGACAGGCGGTCTTAGCGTGCAAATTCTCTCTCTCTCTCTCTCTCTCTCTCTCATACACTCTCACTCTCACTCTTGCTCCCTCACATTTAAAAAGAAGGCCACTCTGTTGGGCTTGCCTCATAAATAAAATGTATATACTTTATAAAATTTAACTTTTGTTTTAAGCCTTTGTTGTGCCAGGTGAAAAAAAAATGAGTCCAATAGCTTATCCCAGGCTTTCTTCAGAGTGGATCAAAGTTGCACAGAGCTTACTTACATCATGCCAGGAACATCCTCTATCCCAGCTGGTGTTCTCTAAGGCACCCATGGGATCTCTGGGTCTCATATCTTGTTCTCACCATTTCTGCTAAATCTCCCCTTGTTGCAGTTACCTTCTTATTGCTGAAACAAATACCTGACCAGAAGCAACTTATGGAAGGAAAGGTTTATTTCAGGCTTACAGATTACAGGGGAAGCTTCATCATGGCGGAAGAAGCTAGCTCACTTCATCATACATCCACAGCAGACAGAGAAAGAGAATAGCTAGGGCTCAAGCTGGCTCAGAACATACCTTAGTGTTGGCTCAGTGATTAAAGGCACGTGCCTGCAAAGACTGAAGGCCTGAGTTTGATTCCCCAGTACCCATGTAAAACCAAATGCACAAAGTGGTACATTTGTCTGGAATTCATTTGCAGTGGCACTAGGCCTTGGCACACCCATTCTCATTTTCTCACTATCTCTCTACAAAGAAAAAGAAAAAGAAAGAAAGAAAGAAAGAAAGAAAGAAAGAAAGAAAGAAAGAAAGAAAGAAAGAAAGAAAGAAAGAAAGAAAGAAGAAAGGAGGGAGGGATAGAGGGAAGGGAGGGAGGGAGGAGAGAGAAAAAAAGATGAAGGAAAGAAGGAAGGAAGAAGAAGGAAGAAGAAGGAAGGAAGGAAGGAAGGAAGGAAGGAAGGAAGGAAGGAAGGAAGGAGAGAGAAAAAAGATGAATGAAAGAAGGAAGGAAGAAGAAGGAAGGAAGGAAGGAAGGAAGGAAGGAAGGAAGGAAGGAAGGAAGGAAGGAAGGAAGGAAGGAAGGAAAGGAGGGAGGAAAAACAGAACATAGGGCATAGTGGCACACACCCAGCAGTCAAGAGACTGAGGTAGTGAAATGTCAGGCAAACAAGTCCACTCTGCTGAACCTGATACTTACTTAGAGAACAACAAAGAATTTTCATCTCCAAGCCAAGCCAAGACCATCAAAAGGCCAGTAGGAGGGGCTGGAAAGATGGTTCAGTGTTTAAGGTGCTTGCCTGTGAAGCCTAAGGAGCTGGGTTCAATTCTCCAGTTTGAGGTAAAGTCAGGTGCACAATGTGGGGAATGCTTCTGGAGTATCTGCAATGGCTAGAGGCCCTGGCATGCCCAGTCTTTCTCTCTCTCTCTCTCTCTCTCTCTCTCTTTCTCTCTCTCTCTGCAAAATAAACAAAATTTAAAAAATTTAAAGGCCAGTAGGAGAGAATGAGTGGATGTAGTATGATTTATTAAACAGAATTCAGAGATACAGTACAGGCAGGGACATCAGACAAGCAAAAAAGCATGGACTGACATGGAAGGAAGTCCCTGAAAATGGGAAACTCAACTGAGGGCTGAATTGGGAGGGGGGTTACGTATGTTAGGGCTGTCTCTACCCATAATTGAGAGTGTCTCCCAGCTGAATAATTATCTATTGAGAATTAAGTAGTAACCTGGAGATCTTTCTAATTGGACTGTTGAATTGGGAAAGAACAAGTGAGCCTGCAAGCTGACTTAGAGAAGCATTTGCAGCAGCCAGCCTCAACTGGGCCTCCCTGGCAACAATGTTTTGGGATGAACTCTCAGAGCCTTGGTGGACGCCTAGAGCCCCAGCCATCCACAGCCAACTGTGTAGCTTCTCAGTCTCCACACCAATCATAAGCATATAATTCCCAGAAGTGCATTTCTCCCTCAGCAGGAGGATCACTGTAAGATGGAGACCAGCCTGGGCTAGAGTGAGACTCTGCTTAAAAAAAAAAAAAAAAAAAGAGGAAGGTAGCCGGGCGTGGTGGCGCACGCCTTTAATCCCAGCACTCGGGAGGCAGACTTAGGAGGATCGCCGAGAGTTCGAGGCCACCCTGAGACTACATAGTTAATTCCAAGTCAGCCTGGACCAGAGTGAGACCCTACCTTGCAAAACCAAAAAAAAAAAAGGAAGGGAGGGAGGGAGGGAGGGAGGGAGGAGGGAGGGAGGGAGGGAGGGAGGGAGGGAAGGAAAAGATTTATTTTTGGCTTACATTTTCCAAATCTGATATGTGTGGGGAGTATGTGTGGCAGGAGTAGAAAGACAGTATTACATCATCATGTCAACAGAGAGGAAGTAAAGGGGGTGGGGTGAATGCTCAATACTCAGCTAGCTTTCTTTTTTCATTTTGTTTTATTTGTTTTGTTTTTCAAGGTAGTGTCTTGCTGTAGTCCAGGCTGATCTGGAATTCACTATGTAGTCTCAAGGGTGTCCTTGAACTCACGGCAATCCCAAGTGCTGGGATTAAAGGCATGCACCACCATGTCCAGCTCCTTTTTAAATATATATATTTATTTATTTATTTATGAGAGAGAAAGAGGAAATGGCAGACAGCAAGAGAGAGAATGGGTGGGCCAGGTCCTCCTCCCACTGCAAACGAACTCCAGATGCATGCACCACCTTGTGCATCTAGCTTATATGGATACTGGGGAATCAAACCTGGGTCCTTAAACTTCGCAGGCAAGCACCTTATCTGCTAAGCCATCTCCCCATCTCCTGGCTCCTTTTTTTATTCGTTTTTCATTTTTATTTTTTGAGCTAATTTATTTTATTTTTAACTATTTATTGACAACTTCCATACATATAGACAATATAACATGATCATAATTCCCTCCTACTACCTTCCCTTTTCCTCCTCCAAAATCCCTCCTCCACTGAATCCCTTCTTTCCAACTAATATTTCTTCTATTTTGATGTCATTGTTTCTCCCTCCTATTGTGCAGGTCTTATGTATGTAGTGTCAGCCACTGTGAGGTCATGAATGTCAAGGCCACTTTGTGTAAGGACAGCAGCATTGTGAGCACTCCTTGCCTTCCTTTGGCTCTCACATTCTTTCCACCACCTCTTCCACAGTGGTCCCTGAGCCTTGGAAGGTGTGATAGAGATGTTTCAGTGCTGAACACTCCACTGTCACTTTTTTTCAGCACTTTGATGAGTTTTGTGTCTCCCCAGTGATCACTACCACTTGAAAGAGAAGCTTCTCTAACCAAAAGTGACAGAGGCATTAATATATGGGCATAAATATAAGTATTCAGAGGGAAGTTTGGTGAGTCTAACATATCCATTTAGCCAGACAACAGTAGTAGCTTTCTCCTTTTTTATACAGTCCAGGAACCAAACCTATAGGATGGTACCACCCACAGTTAGAATGAATCCTCCTACTCAGCTAATCTAAGCTAGAAAATCCCGGGGCTGGAGAGGTGGCTTAGCCATTAAGCGCTTGTCTGTAAAGCCTAAGGATCCCAATTCAAGGCTCAATTTCCCAGGACCCACGTAAGCCAGATACACAAGGTGGTACATGCAGTGGCTGGAGGCCACTGGTACACCCATTCTCTCCCTGTCTCTCTCTCTCTCTGTCTTTTGCTCTCAAATAAATAAATAAAGAAAAAGAAAAAGAAAATCCCTCCCAGACATGGCCAGAAGTTTGTTTCCAAGGTGACTCTAAATCCTGTCAAGTTAACAAACAGAAATTAATCACCATCCCTCCCCTCCCCTTCCCTTCCCTTCTCTTCTCTTTTCTTTTCTCTTCTAAGTCACCCAGGCATGTGGTAGAATCTACCCACTTCTTTTTTTTTTAAATTTATTTTTATTTATTTATTAGAGACAGAGAGAGAGAGAGAATGGGCATGCCAGGGCCTCTAGCTACTGCAAACAAACTCCAGATATATGTGCCACCATGTGCATCTGGCTTACATGGGACCTGGAGAATTGAACTTGGGTCCTTAGGCTTCAACAGCTAGTGCCGTAACCACTGAGCCATCTCTCCAGCCCTGCCCATTTCTATATAGCACCAGACATTGTGGTCCTCCCAACAATCCCCTTCTTAGCCTGCAGCCTTTCCTCTGATCTCCTGCTCCTTGCCCAAGCTCTCTCCAGGAAGCCAGACACAGATCTCCCTGCTCTTTGTATCTGATCTCATAAACCTTCATGGGCCCTATCCTTGGGTGAGAGACCTGCAACATTTTCTCCTTATTCCTCCTTGGCCTCCTTCCTCTTCAAGTCTGGGGAATCGTTTTGGTCCCATCATGTATTCTTTCAAATCTGAGTTCTTTGACCACTCAAAAGCTAGAGTATTTTCTCTTTCAGTCTTTTTAAAAACATTCTTATTGGCCAGGCATGATGGTTCATGCCATTAATCCCAGCACTTGGGAGGCAGAGGTAGGAGGATCACTGTGAGTTCAAGGCCACCCTGAGACTACAGATTAAATTCCAGGTCAGCATGGGTTAGAGTGAAACCCTATCTCGAAAAACCAAATATATATATATACATATATTTGCAAGCAGAGAGCGATAGAGAGGAAACAGTCAGACAGACACAGAGAAAGAATGGGCATGCCAGGGCCTCCAGCTGTTGCAAATGAACCCCAGGTGCATGTGCCACTGCATCTGGTTTTATGTGGATCCTGGGGAATCGAACCTGAGTTGTTAGACTTTGCAGGCATGCACCTTAACCGCTAAGTCATCTCTCCAGCCCTCTTTCTGTTTTTTATCCCTTCCATGTGGCAGTAAAGATAGAGCAGCCCTTGCTTGGATAGAAGAAAGGCTTTTTCCCTGTAGAAGCAAGAAAGTCCCTGTGGAAGGAGCATGGGGTCTCACCAGATGCACAGGCATAGAGGAAACAGAGAAGAAACCGAATTCAGGCGCTTTGCATCCAGGACATGGAACCATGAGTGGATTTTGCTCTCTTATTACTTTTCCTAAATGTTACAAAGTTTCTAGAACGTGTTTTACTTTATCATCACACAGAGCTAATTTATTGCAGTTTATTTGTAGTTTCTATCCTATGCAAGTGATATTTATTGCCTGAGAAATGACTGTGAGTGCAAGCACAGCTAACAGATGAAATATGCATTCTGAAACAAATGTGCAGTGGAGGAAATATAAAGCCTGAGGGAAAGTTCAGCCACACTTGAGTTGACAGGGTTACTTTCTAATGTGGCAAGAAATGGCTTTTGTTGTGAAGTTTAGGCTACTAGGAGAATGGGGGGAGGTATTGGAGCAGCTCAGCATGAGCTGAAAAACAAGTGAACCCAAGGTTTCTCTTCGTAGGTTTTTTTGTTTGTTTTTTAATTTTTTTGTTTATTTTTATTTATTTATTTGAGAGCGACAGACAGAGAAAGAGGCAGACAGATAGAGAATGGGCATGCCAGGGCCTCCAGCCACTGCAAACAAACTCCAGATGCATGCGCCCCTCCTGCATCTGGCTTATGTGGGTCCTGGGGAATCGAGCCTCGAACCAGGGTCTTTAGGCTTCAGAGGCAAGCGTTTACCACTAAGCCATCTCTCCAGCCCTCTTCATAGGTTTTTAACTTTATTTTTTCTTTTTAATCAATTCATATTAATTATGCATATTTTGGGGTATACCATGTATTTCTTTTTATTAAGAATTGTTTAAAATTTATTTTTTATTTATTTATTTGCAAGAGAGAGAATATGTGTGTGCCAAGGCCTCCAGCCTCTACAAATGAACTCTAGATGTATGCACCACTTTTTGCATATGGATTTACATGGGTACTGGGGAATCAAACCTGAATCGTTAGGCTTTGCAGGCAAGTGCCTTAACTGCTAAGCCATTTCCAGCCCTATTGAGAATTTTGAAACATGAATTTACTGTAATTTTGCCTTATGCCTCTCCTATTACCCTCTTTAGTGGCCCCTCTCCACTCCTAGTCCACTGAATCCCCTCCTTTTTCCAAACAGCCCTTCTGTTTTGAGGTCTCATTTTCTTTGTCTTCTCTATTACCTATGTCAAAGTGTTGGTGCAGTATTGTGCAGTGCTCACAAGGGTAAAGATAACACTGTGAGGTCACGAATGCACCGGACAGTTTGTGTCTAGAGGACAGTGCTCCAAAATGCTCCTTCCCACCCTGTGGCTCTCACATTCTTCCCACTCCCCTTCTGCAATGTTCCCTGAGCCTTAGAAGATGTGATAGAGATGGCTCATTAGTTTCGAGCTCTCAACAGCCTCTTATTTTTAGCTTTGATGAGTTTTGAGTCTCCTTGGTTTCGACTGCCATGTCCATAGTGAAGCTTCTCTGGCGGGCACTTTCCACCACCTCTTCCACAATGTTCCCTGAGCCCTGGAGAGTGTGACGGAGATGGCTCATCCCATGCTAAGCACTGGTCTTTCTCTTCTCATCTCTGTGATGAGCCTTGAGCCTCCCCATTATTCACCACCATCTGAAAAATGTTTCTCTAACCAGAAGTCAAACAGCATTAGTCAATGGGTATAAACACGTACATTTAGAAGGTAATTTGATGGGCTCGGTGTATCCATTTAGTGGAAGAAGAGTGGTAACTTCCCCCAAGGTCCTCTAATCTTTCAAGCAATAGGCTTTACACTCAGTTTTCAGTTCCAGGCATGAATTCCCTTCCACTGAATGGGCCTCAAATCCAACCAGAGAGAAACTGGGATTACCTACATAATTTATGTGCCACTATTGCACCATTGGGCACATGTTGCCTGGCTGGTGGTTGCGTAGCTTGTAGGATCCACTGCTTGTTAAGACTATTGATGGCTTTTCTCCCCCAGAAGCCTGCATGGCACTTTCCAGCACTATATACCATTTGTTTCAATTCATAGATACAATATGTACCAATCAAATCAATATAATTATTATTTCCACTTCTCCATTTCTGGTTTTACCTTTGAGCTCCTTCCTTCTGTTTCTTCATAAAATATGCATTAGGAGGCTAGAGAGATGGCTTAGCAGTTAAAACACTTGCCTGTGAAGCTTAAAGACCTAGGTTCAATTCTCCAGGTCCCATGTAAGCCAGATGCACAAGGTGATGCATGCATCTGGAGTTTGTTTGCAGTGGCTAGAGACTCTAACATGCGAATTCTCTCTGTGTGTGTGTCTCTCTCCCTCTCTTTCCCTCTCCCTCTCTGTCTCAAATAAAAATAAGGGCTGTAGAGATAGCAGTTAAGGCATTTGCCTGCAAAGGCAAAGGATCCCAGTTTGAATCTCTAGTACCCAGGTAAGCCAGATGCATAAGGGGGCGCGTGCATGCATCTGGAGTTCGTTTGCAGTGGCTGGAGGCCCTGGCTTGCCCATTCTCTCTCTCTCTCTCTCTCTTTCTACCTCTTTCTCTCAAATAAATAAATAAAATATATTCAAATTAAAAAATTTAAAAATTAATATGCAGTAGGTTATTATGACCTATAGTTATATTTTATGTTATAGAACCATATATATCTTTCTTTTATAATTTTAATTTTATTGTTATTTTTATTGTGGTTTTTCGAGATAGGGTTTCACTCTAGCCCAGGCTGACCTGGAATTCACTATGTAGTCTCAGGGTGGCCTCGAACTTTCCGCGATCCTCCTACCTCTGCCTCCCGAGTGCTGGGATTAAAGGCGTGCACCACCATGCCTGACTTAACTTTTATTTTTTCATTGACAACTTCTATAATTGGTTTTTTTTTTTTTTTTGGTTTTGCAAGGTAGGGTCTCATTCTGGTCCAGGCTGACCTGGAATTAACTATGTAGTCTCAGGGTGGCCTCGAACTCTCGGCAATCCTCCTACCTCTGCCTCCCGAGTGCGCCACCACACCCGGCTTGACAACTTCTATAATTGTAGACAATATCCCATGGTAATTCCCTCCCTCCCCCCACTTTCCCCTTTGAAACTCCACTCTCCATCATATCCCCTCCCCCTCTCTATCAGTCTCTCTCTTATTTTGATGTCATCATCTTTCTTTCTTTCTTTCTTTTTTTTTGGGGGGGGTGCTTTTTTTTGTTTGTTTGTTTCAAGGTAGGGTCTCTCTCTAGCCCAGGCTAACTGGAATTCACTATGTAGTCTCAGGCTGGCCTTGAACTCAGTGCTGGAATTAAAAGTGTGTGCCACCATGCCCTGCCCATGTGTATCTTTCTAAAGTAACTTTGTATCTTGGGCCAGTTGGGCTATCCACAGTTCCATGGAAATGTGATCAGAGGGTATCAGAGATCAGATTTGAAAAAGCAGAGGCTGCTTTAATTCCAGCACTCGGGAGGCAGAGGTAGGAGGATCACCATGAGTTCGAGGCCACCCTGAGAATACAGAGTGAATTCCAGGTCAGCCTGGGCTAGAGTGAGACCCTACCTCAAAAAAAAAAAAAAAAGAAAGAAAGAAAGAAAGAAAGAAAGAAAGAAAGAAAGAAAGAAAGAAAGAAGAGAGAGAAAGGGCAGAGGCTGGGACCAGGATTTTTGTTTCAGTGATGTATGGGGCAGAACTCTCCAGAAGGGAAGTGAAAGGACCAGGCTGGGGCAGGAGGAAGCCAAGGAAACGAAGGCCTTCTGCTGAGGCTACCACAGCATAGCCCACAGCACACAGTGACAATTTCCATTGACTATAGACAATAAGCTATGATCATTCCCTCCCCTCCCCCACTTTCCCCCTCACAAATCCACTGTCCATCATATCCCTTTCCTCTCTCAGTATTTCTTTTATTTGTTTGTTTGTTTGTTTGTTTGTTTGGTGTTTTGGGGGTTGTGTTTTTTGTTGCTTGTTTGTTTGTTTTTTGGGTTTTTTTGTTTGTTTTGTTTTTGTTTTTGTTTTTCGAGGTAGGGTCTCGCTCTAGCTCAGGCTGACCTGGAATTCACTATGTAGTCTCAGGGTGGCCTCGAACTCACAGTGATCCTCCTACCTCTGCCTCCTGAGTGCTGGGATTAAAGGCATGTGGCACCATGCCTGACTCTCTTTTATTTTGATGTAATCATCTTTTCTTCCTATTATGAGGGTCTTGTGAGGTAGTGCTGGGCACTGGTGAGGTCATGGATATCAAGACAAATTCCTGTCTGAAGGATTGCATTGTAAGCAGTCCTACCCTTCTTTTGGAGAAAGAGTCAGATTTTGAACACAGAATGGAGCCTACCTTGAATGACTTCCACAGGCCCTCCCTGAACCAACATGAGGAAGTCTACATGAAGGATAGTCATAGACATAGCAAGATGTCCTTCCATTCTGAATGGTCTTCTTTTTTAAAAAAAATTATTTATTTATTTGAGAGACAGAGAGAGAGAAAGAGGCAGATGAGAGACAAAGAGAGAATGGGCATGGCAAGGCATCCAGCCACTGCAAACGAACTCCAGACACGTGCGCCACACGGGTACTGGGGAATCAAACCTGGATCCTCAGGCTTTGCAGACAAGTGCCTTAATCACTAAATCATGTCTCCAGCCCGTGTATGGTCTTCTTATTGTTATTGTTGTTGTTATTGTTATTGTTTTGTGAGGCAGGGTCTAGTGCAATTGGTTACCTAAGATGTCCTCGAACTCACGATGCAGCCGAGAATGACCTTGAACTCCTGACATGCCCCGCTTTGTCTGATGTCTTGGAGTTGTGAATCTATAAGCTCTACAAAGACAGAGAGCTGCCTTTTGAAAACTTGATGGACAACCTCCATACATATACACAATGTGTCCTGATCCCCTCCCACCATTCTCCTGTGTCCCCTTGCTTTACTAAATCCTTTCTTTCCAACTAGTCCCTGGTCTATTTTGATGTCATCATTTTTTCCCTCCTGTTTTGCAGGTCTTGTGTCGGTAATGTCAGCAATGTGAGGTTATGAATGCCAAAGCCCCTTTGTGTTTGGAAGACAGTGTTACAAAGCACTCCTCTTTTTCGTTTGGCTTTTACACTCTCCATCACCTCTTCTGCCATGATCCTTGAGCCTTGGAAGGCGTGGTAGAGATGTCTCCACTGTCTCTTTGCCACACTTTGATGAGTTCTGAGTTCCCCCAGGTCCCCATACCAAGTGATTACCACCATCTGAAAAGTGAGAGTATGGCTGGAGTGATGGCTTAGCAGTTAAGGCACTTGCCTGTGAAGCCTAAGAACCCAGGATCAATTCCCCAGTACCTACATAAGCCAGATGCACAAAGTGGCGCATATGTCTGGAGTTTGTGTACAATGGCTGAAGGCCCTGGCACACCCATTCTCTCCCTCTCTCTCTCTTTCTCTCTCTCTCCCCCTATTTATCTACCTATCTGCTTCTTTCTCTCTCTGAGAGTAGAGCTGGAGAGATGGCTTAGCAGTTAAGGTGCTTTCCTGTGAAGCCTAGGGACTCAGGTTCAATTCCCCAGGACCCATGTAAAACAAATGCAAAAGGTGGCACATGTGTCTGGAGTTTCTTTGCAGTGGCTAGAGGCCCTGGCATGACCATTCTTTCTTCTGTATGCCTCTTTCTCTCTCTTTCTCAAATAAATAAATAAATATAAAAAATAAATAGGGGCTGGAGAGATGGCTTAGTGGTTAAGGCACTTGCCTGTGAAGCCTAAGGACCCAGGTTTGATTCCCAAATAACCACATAAGCCAAAGGCACATGGTGGCACAGGCTTCTGAGTTCGTTCGCAGTGGCTAGAGGCCCTGGCACACCCATTCTTTGTCTCTCTCTCTCTCATAAATAAATAAATAAAAGTAAAATATTTTAAAGCATTGGGGTTAAAAGGATAACAAATATGTTTTAAAGTGAGGAACATTAATATATGGGCATAAATAAACATAAGTGTTTACAGAGCAGTTTGTCGGGCATAATATATCCATTTGGCCAGACAACAGTAGTGGTTTTCGCCCTAGGGCTAATAACCTCCCCAGCCATAGGCTTTTGATTAGGTTTTGCAATACCAAGCAGGAATTTCCTCGTGGAGTGGTCCTCCCGTCCAATCAGAGAGCATTGGGTTTCCCCCATGACAGACATGCCATCATTGCACCAGTTGGTACTGTTAGCCTGGCTGGTCAGCCCTAAAACTTGCAGGGCCCACTGCTGCTTAAGACCCTTGATGACTTTTCTTCCCCAACAGGCTGCATACGGAGCTGCTTTTTTTTTTTATTCCTCTCACCAGGCTACCATATAATAAATAGATCATAATGCATACGTAAATACCTATTGAATGAATTAGTGCAGCCATCAATATGTTTCATAATAAACAGCTCAGTGGAGATCATTTAATGTGATAATAAAAAGCTCTGAGGTCCAACCTAATCTGCATTTCGATTCCAGTCCTGAGTCTAAGCCTGGCCTCGGGGAGTACTGTGAGGCGAAAGGAGGAGATGATGAATCGGCACAGTTCTCCCGGAACCAGCCCCACTTAGGAAAACCTCTCCCTCGGCCAGAGGCAGGGTGGAAGAGACCTCGGGAGGGATGCGGGTATGAGCGCGATAGGAAGGGCGAGGACGGCTGTGGGCTGAGGTTGTGCCCAAGCCTCTAGCCCAGCCCCGGGCGGAGTCTCCTCCGGGTGGAACGGGAGCCTCGCGGGCTCCAGACTGTGCGGAGGGACCGCCGACGCTGCGGCTGCCCTCGCCCCGGCGCGATGGCGAGTGTGGCCCGGAGATCCAGGCTGAGGCTCCAGCTCGTGCTGCAGCTGGCGGCGCTGTCTGGGATGCTCTGGCCACAGGTGAGAGCGGGCCGGGCGGACGACTGACGCCGGTGGTGTGCAAGGGCAAGGGCGCAGCGGGTGGGGGTGCTTCTCCCTCCTTACCTCGAGTCCCGGTCACCCCAAGACGGTCCCTAGAGAGTGAACCCCTCCTAAAGTTGGGGAATCGCTTCTTGTCCCTACTATCACGTAGCTAGACAGGGGCGGGTAGGTATTCCAGGAAGGGGAGCGGGGCTTGTCTGGACGCGGGGAGAGGGCAGTGTGACCCTCGAGGCTGGTGGGAGCCCCTCTTCCAGCTGGGGCTCCATCTATAGTTGCTAATAACGGGAGCCCTTCCGTGTGGCAAGATCTAGTGGTTCTGGAAACATTACAAATGACAACGCTTGGAAAATCTGGATTTAAAAACAAAATGGACTCTCCCAGTAATAATAGTAATAATAATAAAGTTAATTAAAAGCAAATTTTCAGCTGGGCGTAGTGGCGCATGCCTTTAATCCCAGCACTCGGGAGGCAGAGGTAGGAGGATCGCGGAGAGTTCGAGGCCACCCTGAGACTACATAGTGAATTCCAGGTTAGCCTGGGCTAGAGAAAGACTCTACCTCGAAAAACAAAAAAGAAGGAGGAGGAGGGGAAGGAAGGAAGGAAGGAGGGAGGGAGGGAGGGAGGGAGGGAGGGAGGGAGGGAGGGAGGGAGGGAGGGAGGGGAGGGAAAGAAGGAAGGAAGGGAGGGAAGGAAGGAAGGAGGGAAGGGAGGGAGGGAGGGAGGGAGGAGAAGAGAAAGAAAAGAAAGAAGGAAGAAAAGGAAGAAAGGAAGGAAGGAAGGAAGAAAGAAAGAAAGAAAGAAAGAAAGAAAGAAAGAAAGAAAGAAAGAAAGAAAGAAAGAAAGAAATAGGGGCTGAACTCTTCCCGCTCCCCAGCACTCCTGGCTGGGTCCCAAGGCTTAGGGTCCGAAACAGGATGTGGCCCTTGCTGGGGTGGCTGGGCCACCCGGATGTCGGGGTTCCTGCTGTGAGCTCAGCCTCACCCTGTTTACTTAAGGAGGGACAGAGCTGGCAAGCTGGCCCAGCAGGGGCCAGATGTCTGGGCGCTCAGGCAGTCACCTCCAGCTGTGGTTCAAAGGGACTAGGTGAAGCTTGGCACCAAAAGCAGCTGGGCAGGTTTGGGAAGGCAGAAAGAGGGTCTTCCGAAAAGAGGTAGATAGTGGCTAAGGAGAGAGAAACTAAGTCTTGGAGTCACAGAGATGTAGCTTCAAATCCCAATTGTACCATTTATTATCCGTGTTGCTTTCTGTCATAGAAAGACTCCTAGCGCCCGTCCCATAAGAAGTCTGTGAGGGCTGGCGAAGGCCTTTTGAAAAGACCTTTGCTCTCTACTGGACAACAAAAGGACCTGGGAGGGGGAGAGAAAGTGAGAAGCAAAGCCCCCAAATACCTCCTAGTTCCCCCCGTAACACCCCCAGAGTGTCAAGTAGATGATGAGGAAGGCCAGTGTCCTTCTTCCCCTCTCAGTCTCCTGGAAAAGAGGAGACACTGGGGCACAAGCAAGCTGATCCCAGGACCTTCAGAGGACCTGACTAATTCCCATGCCAGGTTCAGACTTTCACACCAGAGAGCCTCCTGCTCGTTTCTACCTTGGATGGAAGTCTCCATGCACTGAACAAACGGACGGGGGACTTGAAGTGGACACTGAAGGATGGTGAGGAAGGAACAGTCATTTCTCTATCCATGGGCCCCTAGTCCAATGGTGGTGGGGGCAGGGCATAGAGGATAAGAACCTGGGCACTAGAATCCAACCAGCCAGTTTGCGTAGGCAGCTTCACCATGTACCAGCTATGTGGCCTTGGGAAAGTCACTTCACTTCTCCATTATCTCACCTGCAAATGGGACTGGGCAGAACAGAGCACTGCATTCCTATCGGGTATTCTGGGCTTGGTGTCTGGCACCCAGTAAACTCTCCATGCATATGATCTATGCTTCTCAGTAAGAATCTAGATGGGACCCACATTCCATGCCTTTTCCTTGCAGATCCCATCATCCAAGGACCAATGTATGTCACAGAGTAAGTGAAGCTGGGGCCTTTTAAGGAAAGGGTACCTGGGAGATGGAGGAGCCATAGTTGTCTAGAGGGGTTGGGGAAAAGTATGTTGGAAGTAAGGGAAGAGAATTGAGTCTGGATGTAACAAAATGTCTCCTAGATGGGCCCTGCTAGCTGAGAAAGTGGAGGGAATGGGGGCCTTTATGGAACCAGGGCCATGCTCCCAGCCATCTACATGTTCCTCTCTGCTCCACAGAATGGCTTTTCTCTCTGACCCCACTGACGGCAGCTTATACATCTTGGGGACCCAGAAACAACAGGGGTTGATGGTATGTGTTCATATACTGCTGGGATGGGGGGAACCAAGCCTCTATCAGCGAGAGCACTGACTGGTAGAGGAACAATGTGTCAGATCCCGGTGTCTTGCAAAGATGTGAGGGCTCTGAGCATCATGGAAGGCTGCCTGCTAAAGTGGGGGAGAATCAAAGTGGTCTGACAGGCCTCTGAGGGTATCATGGGAACATTTGCAAGATTTGGAGCATCAGCTTTTCCAAATAACAAATTACCTCATAAATAAATGGCTTAAACCCAAAAAACTCAAAATTAGGCTGGGCTTAGCTGGATGGATCTTCTGCTGGCCTACATTGAGCTTGTTCATGTACCTGTGATCAGCTGGACACCTCTGTTTCTGATAGTTGGTTGATGGCTGGCTGGCATTAGGGTTTACATACCCTCCCTCACCCTGTCCTTATTACTCAAATCCAAAAGGAAGCCAGAGTCCAGGGCACCCACTCAAGATAATCCAAGCAAATCTGACTTCAGAGAAAAAGGGACAGAGAAGAGGGTAAATCTGCACTGATAGTCAACTCTGAATCAGGATCCCTTTATCCTGGAACAGTCCCTCAACCTCTCTGAGTCTTTCATAGCCATTAACATTTTTGAAGTCCCTCTGAAGTTATCAGGTGGGGGTCAGGTGGGTTGTGAGGCCTCTTTTCCCTGAGTGTGGGATTGTTTGCAGTCCTTTGAGAAGGTGTATAGCAAAGTGGTTAAGTATGTGGCTCTAAAGCTTTGTCTGGCTCAGTGACATTAGCTGAGTTACCTAGCCTCTCTGGTCGCCAATCATCTGTTCTGGGAAGTGGAAGTAATAATTACAGTGTCTAATGAAAAGGCTGTTATGGGTCAACCTTAGAAAGTGTTTGGCACAGTGAGTGCCATGTGTGCACTTCTGCTCTTACTCCTTCTTGGACCTTTTCCCTCTTCTTAGAAACTGCCATTCTCTATCCCAGAGCTGGTTCATTCCTCTCCCTGCCGCAGCTCAGATGGGGTCTTCTACACAGGTGAGTATCTTCCCTGCCTGTGGGGTCCAGGTCCAGTCAGTGAAGATGGGGACCTAGGTCATGACAACACAGGAACATAACAAAAGGATGCATACACTCTTGCTCACACCATCTTGAAAGCTGGTAGACTTTCCACTTCTGCAGGCCGGAAGCAGGATGCCTGGTTTGTGGTGGACCCTGAGTCAGGGGAGACTCAGATGACACTGAGCACAGAGGGTTTTTCTACCCCCCGCCTCTACATTGGCCGCACACGTGAGTCATGTGCTCCTCAAGTTCTGGGCACCCCCACCCTGTTTCTCTATCCAGGCCTGATGATTGCTTTCCAGGTTAAAGGGAGACCATTCATTAATCTTTCGGTCATCAACAAACATTTTACTGAATCACCTTACTGAACAAGGAGCTATGGATATAGTAATAAAAAACATAGGCTTATCTAGGCCATCATGAAGGTCATCAGGCCTCCAGGCTGGGTGTTTGAGAAGTCCCCAGTCCAACAAAATGGACAGCCACTGGGGTGGGAAGCATCACATAGGCATTCCTGGTAACCTTACTTCTGGGGACCCTTCAGAGTACACAGTCACCATGCATGACCCAAGGGCCCCCACCCTACGCTGGAACACCACCTACCGTCGCTACTCAGCACCGCTCATGGATGGTTCACCTGGGAAATGTGAGTGGTACCTTTCTTTGACCCCTACTTTGGAACAAAGTGGCATCATGACCAAATCCCATACATATGCTGGCCCACTTGACCCTCACATGCTGAATGACACACCCTGACAGATGACCCTCGGTGACCCCTCAGCCCCTGGGCTGACAGTCACTTACCCTAAGAAATACCTTAACATCCAAATTCTTCCATACTCCTAATGACCAACCCTGTAGCCTGAAATGACTCCCTGTATCCTAAGTGACCCCAAGAAACCCCTGAGCTATCCCCATAAGTCCTAACTGACCGCTACATGGTGAGATGAGGCTGATGCTAAGTGAACCCCCAAAGTAATTCTTATTGCCTTGTTGACATCCTACCTGCCTTCCCCAACCTCCTGAGAGACCTCACATGTGCTCCCAAGTAGCCCCCTCAAATCCTGACTCCATCATTCTACATGAGATAGCATGCAGGTAACCCTGACACATCATGTGTGACCCTTCTGGCCCTCTAGCTAACCTTTTCACACTCCATGCACCTCCCAAGAGTCCCACATGTCTCTGAGCCATGCTGATGACCCACCTGAGTGAACATCGATCCAACCAGAACCAAGATTTTTCTCTCAAATGATCTAGACTGATTCTTAATTCTCTCCCTCCCTCTCCTCTCCTTAGTCAACTTTGGTTAATCCTTACCAATCCCCTCCTGCTTAAACTCCAGCTGACCTATGTCCCAGTAACCTTCCATGTGACCTCTCTCATCCTCCACACACCTCAATGACCCTTCACCTTGGATGCCT
The DNA here is from genome assembly GCA_036365145.1 of Orientallactaga sibirica. Classification (NCBI taxonomy): domain Eukaryota; kingdom Metazoa; phylum Chordata; class Mammalia; order Rodentia; family Dipodidae; genus Orientallactaga; species Orientallactaga sibirica. The sequence goes on along the minus strand of JAEOAD010000794.1, from coordinate 91,589 downwards.
TTATGTGCATCCCATGACAGCACTGACATCTCCCCAGCCATCTCTCTTGACAGACATGAGCCACCTGGCATCCTGTGGGATGGGTCTTCTGCTCACTGTGGACCCTGGAAGTGGGACAGTGCTGTGGACACAGGACCTGGGCGTGCCTGTGATGGGTGTTTACATCTGGCACCAGGATGGCCTGCGCCAACTACCCCATCTCACACTGGCTCGGGACACCCTGCATTTCCTCGCCCTCCGCTGGGGCCACATCCGACTGCCTGCCTCGGACCCCCGGGACACAGCCACCCACTTCTCTGCCTTGGACATCCAGCTTCTGTAGGTGTCCACACCTGGAGCCCAAGGAGGGAGTTTCTGAAGGTGTCACAGTCCTGGTCCAATGGCCAGGCATGATGTTCAGCCATGACCCACCAATGTAGCTGACCCAGGTGGCAAACTATACCCTCAAGTATTCCTAGGACCCCCTGTATACCCACTGTCCAGTAACTGGCTGGGTGAAGTCTGTTCTCGGAGGCCCTCCAGGCCTCAACCTGTTCAGATTAGAAGATGTGGTGCCATGCTGATTGTTAAATGCTTTAAGTACCAACTGCCCTTCACCATTACTTTAGTCTCCCCAACTTGCAGTACCCAGAAAAATCAGGGGATGCCTATTCATTCAATCTGTTCCACAAATGCTAATCAAGCTCTTACTGTGTGCCACTCACTTGCTAGGCTCTGCGATTGCAACAGGGAACAATAGAGCCAATGGTCCTGCCTACAGGAAGTTTAGAGAGGAACAGATGTATGAAAAGAGGCAATTATAACACAGTATGATAAAGGAGAGGATATATATACAGGCTGTGACAGCAATGCATAGGAAAGAAACCCAAAATGAAAAGGGATAGGAGGTAGTCATGGAAAGCTTCCCAGAGGAAGGGACCTCTAAGTCAAAGCCTAAAGGATAGGTAGGCAATAGGAGAAAGCGTGGTATGCAGGAAACAGGAAGAAAGAAAGTAAGGCTGAGGGCTGGAGAGATGGCTCAGCGGTTAAGGCACTGCAAAGCCTAATGATCCAAGTTCGAATCTCCAGTACCTATATAAAGCCAGATGCACAAAGTGGCACGTGCATCTGGAGTTCATTTGCAGTTGCTGGAGGTCCTGGCACACCCATTCTACCTGTCTGTCTCTCGTGCACGTGCAAATAAATAAGGAAAATATTTATTTAAAAAAATAGAAAGAGGGCTGGAAAGATGGGTTAGCAGTTAAGGCACTTGCCTGCAAAGCCTAAGAACTCATGTTTGAATTCCCAGGTCACACATAGCCAGACTCAGTGATGCAAGCATGCAAGGTCATACATGCACACAAAGGAGGCACATGCATCTGGAGTTCATTCGCAGCAGCTGAAAACCCTGGTGCACTCATGCTCTCTCTCTCTCCCAAAATAAATTTTAAAAATAGAAAGAAAAGAATGAAGGCTGAGTCACAGATCTGAGCAGAGAGTCATGTCTGAGGCTGGAAGTAAAGCTAGACTCTCATAGTCATTTGAAGAGATTGGGCATTTTCTTCCAAGGCTAAGCAACTGTCACTGGAGTATTAGAGAGATGCCATTCATTTCAGAAAGAGCATTCTGATTGCAGAAGGAACAATATCTCACAGTGATGTAGAAGAAGATATGGACACTTGCAGGAGATTGCATTAGTTCAGGCCAAAGAAAATACTGTGGACTACAGCAATAAAACTAGCCGAGGGTGAGAGGCAGTAATGTGAGAAATCAGTAAGAACTGGGTGATAAGAGAGAGTGTAGCACTTGTGAGCAAGGAGTCAGAGGCCACACACTCAGCTTTCTGCATGCTCCTGGCACTGTAATCTTCAGAGGTTAATAACTAGAAGAGAAGGGAGAAAAAAACCAAAGATAGGAAAGAATGAAGCGATGAGTTCAGGTTTTTCTTTTTTTTCCTTATTCTTTTTTTTTTTAATTTATCAGAGACAGAAAAGGAGAATGGGTGTGCTAGGGCCTCTAACCACTGCAAACAAATTCCAGACACATGCATCACTATGTGCATCTGGCTTGCATGGGTTCTGGGGAATTGAATCTGAATCCTTAGACTTTACAGGCAAGTGCCTTAATCACTAAGCCATCTCTCCAGCCAGAGCTCAACTTTTAAGAAATGAACTCTTATAAGGCATGGAGGTACACAACTATAACCCCAGCACTCAGGAAACTGAGGAAGGAGGATCATGAGTTCAAGGCCAGGATGACTACATAGCAAGTTGGAAGCCAGCCTGGCCTACGTAGTAAGACCTTGTGTCAAAAAAAAAAAAAAAAAAAAAAAAAAAGCAAGAAAAGGGTCTTGGCTTCTTGGCTAGATGTACATTTAGAAATTGTGATTATAAACTTTGTACCAGTCAGTTTTGCTATGTAACAAACCACTCCAGAACTTGGAGCCTAAAAACCACAAACATTTGCTGTTTTAAAGATTCTGTGGGTCCGCTTATGATTTTCCTGATCTCTGAAATCAGCCAGTAAGTTGGCAGAGCCAGTAACTGAGATAGCACCATTTCCCTACCTAGTGGACTGCTTGGCCTGGGAGGTGTTAGTTTGAAGGGTTCATCCATACATATGGATGTGTCTCATATGTCATGAAAAGTGAGGCTTCTGCACACAGCAGTGTCAAGGTTCTGAAGAGCTGCATCAGAGGGCCGGCCTGAATGCACAGGCACTGTTAAGGTCCTGCCATGTCAGTTTGCTGTTGTCTCATTGGTTAAAGCAAGTCACTTGGTCAATCCCAGACTCCATGTGGAAGAAAACTAGAAATGGACATGGGCACAGTAATGCTAAAGCTATGCATGGCTATCACTTACCTTGTTTATTTTTTTCCTCCTGAATCAGGATGACGTTGTATGTGGGAAAAGATGAAGCTGGCTTCTATGTCACGAAAGCACTGGTCCACACAGGGGTGGCCCTCGTGGTGAGAGGGGGGTCATGTCTCTGAGTGGGTTGGAACAAGAGGGATGGAACTAGAGAGGACTTCACTCATGGCTCCGTCTTCTGCTGCAGCCTCGTGGACTGGCCCTGGCCCCCATGGACGGCCCCACAACAGATGAGGTGACGTTGCAAGTCTCAGGGGAACGTGAGGGCTCCCCCAGCACTGCTGTGAGATACCCCTCAGGCAGCGTGACCCTCCCTAGCCAATGGCTACTCATTGGTGAGATCCCTGGCTCACACTGGGAGTAGATGAAGATAAAGCCCAGTTTCTGAGTTGGAAGGTGGAAGTTATCTTCTGCCCTATGACCTTTGTCCTTACCACTCAGGACACCATGAACCACCCCCAGTCCTGCATACCACCATGCTCAGGGTGCATCCCACCCCAGGAAGAGAGTCTGCTGAGACAAGGCACTCAGAGAATGCCCATGCTCCAATTCTCTTCTCAGAGGTCAGTGCTAAAAAGGCAGAGGGCACAGTGGACCCAGAAGACGGGAAGGCCACTGTTGGGCTTTTTCTCAGTTGCTATGTGGTGGATCAATTGCTCTTTTGCAAGTTTCCAGAAACCAAGCATTTTTTTTATTGTTATTGTCGCTGTTACTGCTACACATGTTAGAAGGATTAAAAAATATATTGGGTATCTAATAGTGAAGCATAGTTCATATATTTTCCCTTATTCTTCCCTTATTCTTCAGTGTAAACATTGTAAAACATTCATCAAGTGAGAGATTGGAAACAGAAAACCTGTAAAAGCATGCTCTCCTGGGAGAAGGCTGGATAAGAAGCAATAGATAGTTCTAGGTTAGAATAAATCACTGTACTTTGAGACAGGAATTTTCAAATCTAGTTGCTCATGAGAATCCTGGGAGCTCAATCTCTAGAGGTGAATATTTGTATTTTTAATGATACCTCATGAATGTCTGTATTTTTTTTTACAAGAGAGTGGGAGAGAATTGGCTTGTGCGGCTTGTGCCAGGGCCTCTAGCCACTGCAATCAAACTCCAGACATGTAAGCCGCCTTGTGCACATGCATCACATGTTTAGCTTACATGGGTTCTGGGGAGTTAAACCTGAGTCCTTAGACTTCGCAGGCAAGTGCCTTAACCATTAAGCCATCTCTCCAGCCAGAGTATCTGTTTGTTTGTTTGTTTGTTTGTTTGTTTGTTTGTTTGTTTGTTTGTTTTTTCTGTTTTTTGAGGTAGGGTCTCACCCATTGTGCTAGGTTTGGCAAGCCACTCTCCTGGGTGCCATGATATTTCAGCACCATTGATTGCCACATCCTGCCCTGAACAGTGGTAAGAAAGAGTTAGAGGTTTCACAGTAGGAATCACCAAGAGTAAAAGCCTCTTTTATCCCCAGCTCCTGAGCCTGAGCAAGGAGGAATCTTGGAACCCAGAGCTGCATCCTGAAGAGAAAACTCCAGACTCCTATCCAAGGCTGGGATCCCAAGACGTGCTGGCAGGTAGCCTCGCTGCCCTCCTCCTGGGAGTCTGGATTCTCTTCCTGATGAGGCAGGTTAGCCCATCCTCCTGAACTTACTCATCTTTGGGTCTTCCCAGAGGGAATACCACTTCTCCTCTCTCGGTCCCTCACCCAGCCTGCACTGCCCACTGCATCCCTCCCAGGAGCTCCAGCAGACCCTGGTTCAAACTCCAGTGCGAGACTGCGTCAGGCACACATGTGGGGCTTCCTGTGGTGCAAACCTGGCTGGGGCTGAGCTTTCTAAAGCCCATGTCTTTCAGCAACAGCAGCAGCTGGAAGAGAAGCAGCAACAGATCCCTTCAGCACCTGCAAGCCCTCCTGACATCTCTCAGGGTACTCAGGTTCAAGCTGCAAGGGCCTTCTCACAGAGCCAGAAGAGACTTCAAAGCCCCTCAGAGCAAACCCAGACACCCTGTGACCCAGAAGGTGAGTCTGAGTGAACCATAAAAAGGAGAGTCTGGGATAGAGAAGGGAGGGATGGATGTAATTTGACTTGGGTTTCTTAGAAGCCACAATAGTGGGTGGTTATGCCTAAATAAGGTAATAAAAGGGTGTTTTATTTTATTGACAACTTCTTTAATTGTAGACAATATCCCATGTTATTTCCCTCTTTGCCCCCACTTTCCCCTTTGAAACTTCACTCTCCCTCATATCCCCTCCCCCTCTCAATCAGTCTCTCTTTTCAGTGTGATGTCATGATCTTTTCCTCCTATTATGATGGTCTTATGTAGGTAGTGTCAGGCACTGTGAGGTCATGGATATCCAGGCCATTTTGCATCTGGAGGAGCACGTTGTAAGGAGTCCTACTCTTCCTTTGGCTCTTACATTCTTTCTGCCCCTCTTCTGCAATGGACCCTGAGCCTTGGAAGGTTGGTTTGGATGTTTCAGTGCTGAGCACTCCTCTGTCACTTCTTCTCAGCTCCATGATGCCTTCTGAGTTATCCCAAGGTCGCCACCATCTGAAAAGGGACGCTTCTCTAACCAAAAGTGAGAGTAGCATTAATATATGGGTGTGGACATTAAGAGAAGTGCTTACTGGGCAGTTTGGTGAGCATAGTATATACATTTAGTCAGACACCAGCAGACATTACACCCTTAGGGCTCATGACTACCCCTGTCATACGTTTTCAGTATCAGGGATGTTTTCCCTCCCATTGAGAGAGCCTCCAGTCCAATTAGAGAACAGTTGGTTTCCCCCATACCAGACATGCCACTATTGCACCTATTGGCTCATTTGGTCTGGCTGGCCAAATTTAAAGCTTGCAAGTGTTCACTGTTGAGTACCTTCTCTGGTGTTTTTGCTCTCCCATTGACCTGCATGCAGCATAGCTTTTTCCAACTTTCTGTCAGCTGGACCACATGGAGGAGGCTTTCAGCTGAGCTTCAGCAGGTTCTCTCAGTGAACTTGCCACCCAAGTATGTGGAGTCTTCAGCAACAGGGTCTTACCATCTATTCCTGGTGGGAAACCAAGGACCTCAGCAATGGCCTATAATGTTTTGGGATATCTGTGACCTCCCTGGCCATCAACTCACTGGACGGTATCCCATCCCTGGTGTTTTAATGGTGTTGAGTAGTTGAGCACTCTTGAGTGTCTCCCATCATGACTTTAGTGCTGTTTTCAAGGCCTCTGGATGTACAAAGAATTGGGAGTTACATCAACTTCTAAACTCTAATTGACTTTGAAGAGTTGCTTAATGCCTTTGAGCCTCAGCTTTCTCATCTGTCAATATGGGAATAATAGCACCCACCTCATTACATTGATGCGTGTTACGAGAGGTTAACAACAACGATATTATTAAGGAGCTAGAGAGGTGGCTCAGTGGTTAAAGGTGCTTGCTTGCAAAGCCTGCAGGCCCATGCTCAATACCCCACTATCCACATAAAGCCAGATGCACAAAGTGGCATCTGAAGTTCATTTGCAGAGGCAAGAAACTCTGATACACCCATTCCCCCTTCTCTCTCTCTATCTGTCAAATAAATAAATAAAATATTTTAAGACATTATTATTGGGATGGAGAGATGGCTTAGCAGTTAAAGAACTTGCTTGCAAAACCTAAGGACCCAGGTTCGGTTTCCCAATACCCATGTAAGCCAGATGCATAAAGTGGCACATGTGTCTGGAGTTCGTTTCTAGTGGCTGGAGGCCCTGATGTACCCATTCTTTCTCTCTCTCTCTAATAAGTAAATAAATAAATAAAAAATTTAAAACATATATTATTAAATCAGGGCTAGAGATATAGAGTTGTAGAGTTGGTGAGTGTTTGACTAGTGTACACAGAGCTCTAAGCTCAATCTCCAGCACACCATGGAGCATGTCTGTAATCCCAGCACTCAAGTGGTAAAGGCAGAAGGATTATAAATTCAAAGTCATCCTTGCTACATAGCATGTTTGAGGCCAAGCTGGTTACATGAGACCCTAGCTGAAAAAAAAAAAATCATACCTGGGTGATATTACTATTTGTGGTAAAATAGTATACTTGGGACTGGAGAGATGGCTCAGCAGTTTAAGGTACTTGCTTGCAAAGCCTGCCATCTCAGGTCCAATTCCCCAGTACCCATGTAAAGCTAGATGCACAAAGTGGTGCATGCATCTGGAGGTTTTTCTTATAGCCACAGGAAGCCCTGGCACACCCATACATTCTCCCCCTCCCCCTCCCCCTCCCTCTTTGCAAATGAATAAAAAATATTTTTTAAATTTATAATATATTGGATAATGACAGCATTGAATTAGCTAGGTATGGTTTAAATTTTGTTTCAACATTCTTTCCATTGCCTTTTTATTTTATTTATTTATTTATTTATTTATTTATTTATTTATTTATTTATTTTGGTTTTTCCACTCTAACCCAAGCTGACCTGGAATTCATGCTGTAGTCTCAGGGTGGACTCAAACTCACAGTGATCCTTCTACCTTTGCCTTTCAAGTGCTAGGATTAAAGGCATATTCTTTTCATTCCTTCTTAGTTTAATCCTGTCAAGAAGCCTGGTCAAGGACCCAGTGGTGTCTGCAGGAGGCTCAGGGGTTGATAGGTGTACTTACTGCTCAGTCCAGATGTCTTAGTCACCTTCATGTTACTGGGACAAACCACCAACCAAAAGCAGCTGATGGGAGGAAAGGGTTTATTTTGGCTTCCAGTCTGAAGGGGAAGCTTCATGATGGCAGGGGAAGCATGGCATGAACAGAGACTGGACATCACTTCTTGCCACAGCAGCTGGTAGAAAGCTGCAATAGTGAGCAACACACCTCCTCCAGCAAGACTCCACCTCCCAAAGCGCCATCAGCTAGAGAGCAAGCATTCAAAACACATGAGTTTATGGGGAAATCTGATTTGAAGAGCTACTCTAAGCTTCTCTGTTCTCTGGCTCTTGGCTGGGCTGGTGCCTTCAGTCTCCTTGTGACCTGACACTGGTACCTCCTCATTGCTGGTCAACCCACTTCCTCATGTCCACTTCCTGCTTGCTGTCAACTTCTTCAGGCTGAAGTCTGCCTGCACTTGGTACCTCCAGTGTTCACCTGTGGGCGCCTCTGTCTCAGCCTCCACCCCACCGCTGACTCAGCTCAAGGTTTAGGAAAGCATGCCCTCTATCACTGAGCTACACCGCCAGCCCTAGGGGCAGCTTCTTTATGGGGCCCCATAGCAGCCTAAGTGTTATAGTTCTTGTCATTTATTTTATTTTATTTTATTTTATTTTATTTTATTTTATTTTATTTATTGGTTTTTTGAGGCAGGGTTTCCCTTTAGCCCAGGCTGCCTGGAATTCACTATGTAGTCTCAAACTCACAGTGATCCTCCTACCTCTGCCTCTCAAGTGCTGGGATTAAAGGTGTGCACCAACACGCCTGGCCTTTTCTTCTCATTTATTGACTCAGGTGAAGTAAATACTTATTTCATTACACCTCAAAACTGATCTCCCCAGACCTGACCCTGGAGTGGAGTCTTCTCCCCCCCCCAAGTCAAATTGTATCAAGCTTTATTAAAGATGCTTTCCACAAACAATCATGATATTTCAGCAGGATGTGCACAGGCCGTCATTAGCAGGACACAAGAACTTTCATACTTCCTTTTGTATAAACTACCAGAATCAGAAAGCCACTGTAGCCAGGTGTGGTGATGCACACTTTTAATCCCAGCACTCAAGAGGTAGAGGTAGGAGGATTGCTGTGAGTTCAAGGCCATAGTAAATTTACATAGTAAATTCCAGGTCAACCTAGGATAGAGTGAGACCCTACTTCATAAAACCAAAAAAAAAAAAAAAAAAAAAAAAAAAGCAAGCAAGAAATCCACTGTAAAACCCAGTGAAGTCCTCGTGTGATGCTCTGAATAGGGAGAGTTTAGAGTGCAAGTTGACCTTCACATTAAGCCTGGCGCTGACCCTGAATTTCAGGAAATGTAGTGAAAAATGACAGAATTATCAATCTAAACCCCACAATCTTTTAGAAAAGGCCCCACAGCTTTTGTGAGGAATACCATCTCAACAATGTCACTGCAGTCCGGATCATCTGACACACTGGCAAAACCAATTTCAAGTGTTCAGGTCCCAACAGGTCTCTGGTGTTAAGGGAGTTAAGTCTATGCTGATGGTGGATGGCAAGAACGTGGAAAAGAAGTTTGAGTTTTCTCATGCCACAAGGCTTTTGTGCCAAGTGGCTATTGTGTCAACATCAGGGACTCCTCCAGGGAGTCAAGAGGACTCTTTCAAAACTAGCAGGAAAAAGAATTTCCCTCATCACTCTAGCTTGGGAGACATTCTGTTAATGACACATTCTCCTTCCTCCAAAAAAACAATGTTTTGCTCTGTGTGTGCTCAACATAGCTTTAAAAGAAAGTAAAACAGAGCTGGGCATTGGTGGCGCACACCTTTAATCCCAGAACTCTGGAGGCAGAGGTAGGAGAATCACTGTGACTTGAAGGCCAGCCTGTAACGACAGAGTGAGTTACAGATCAGCCTGGGCAAGAGTGAGACCCTACTTCCTAAAATCAAAACAAGCAAAAGAAAGTAAAACAAAATTCTCTATTTTTTTTTTGACATGCCAAACCGACTGCCCCCTTTTTTTTAATGCAAGAAAGAGAAAGAGAGAGGGAGGGAGAGAAAGACAGAATTGGCATGCCAGACCTCCAGCCACTGTAATTGAACTCCAGACACTTGTGCCACCTTGTGCACATGTGCAACATTGCACACTTGTGTCACCTTGTGTGTTAGGCTTATGTGGGACTTGGAGAGTCAAATATGGGTGCTTAGGCTTCACCAGCAAATACCTTAACCACTAAGCCATCTCTCCAGCCCCAAATTCTGCATTTTTATAAAACTTGATTAAGAATATTTTTTCAAACTACAGTCACCAGAAATCCAGTTACCCAAAATGCACATGCTCCACCCAGCATCTATAGCACCTCCAGCTTCCTGCAGCTGGTCTGTCTTGGCAGCGCCATGTTCTTCAGGTTTCCCCTTTCTCCCTTTGGGGATCTTCTCTCCCTTCTTTTCAGGCTTTTGAGGGTTGGGCTCTGACTGTAGAGGAGCAGGCTGAGCAGACCACCTGTGGGTCTCCACCTTGGCTTCCTCTGGCATCCCCTTCAGGCTTTCTTTTGACATGGTGGTGGCAGGGGTGTGGTGGTTTGGCTTTGGTGTTCCCCAAAAACTCATGTATTCTTAATGTTTGGTCCCCAGCTGATAGCAATTGGGGAGGTGGAACCTTGCTGGAGGTGTGTGGCCGGAGGTGGACCTTGATGGTTTATGAGCCCCTGGCTTGCCAGTGTTAGTTCAGCTTATTCCCCTGCTGCTGTTTCCACCTGTTGTGGTAGAGGTGATGTCCAGCCTCTGCTCATGCCATGTTTCCCCCTGCCATCATGGAGTTTCCCCAAGGGACTATAGGCCAAAATAAACAACTTTCCTCCCATCAGCTGCTTTTGGTCAGGTGCTTTGAGCCAGCAATGAGAAGGTAACTGCCACAGTGGGGATGCAGGCACTGAACATGGGGATGCTGTGGCTGTGGCTCTGGGTGTCATCCCCATTTCTGTGAAGTGGAGTGTACTTGACTTTCTGAAGATGACCCAAGCTCTCTTTCTCCCCCCCCCCCTCCATGGCAGTTCTTGTCAAAGGGCTCTGTAATTCTTCACTGCTCCCATTCACTAGATCCACAACCAATGATGGGATAGGAATTTCTCCTCACAAAGTCTTCTCAGTTCCTACCTAAGTCAGTAGCTGTATCCTCTGGAGAAGGGAATGAAGGAGGAAAAGAGGAGGCTTTGGGCTAGGAATATAGTTCAGTGGCTCACTTACCTAGTATGTATAAGGCCTCAGGTTTAATTCCCAACATCAAAAGTGGGTGAGGAAGAGCTGGAGAGATGGCTTAGTGGTTAAGGTGCCTGCCTGCCAAGCCTAAGAATGCCCATTCAATTCTCCAGGTCCCACTTTTAGCTAGATGCAAAGTGATGCAAGGGAGCAATGCCGCACTTGCCCACAAGGGGGCGCACGCATCTGGAGTTCATTCACAGTAGCTCAGTAGCTGAGAGGCCACTGGTGTACCCATTCTCTATCTGTCTCTCTCTCGCTCTCTCTCTCTCTCTCTCGCTCTCTGACTCTCTCCAAAAAAAAAGGGGGTGAGAAAGCTGGAGAGATTGTTCTGTGGTTAAGGTGCTTGTCTGCAAAGCTTAACAACCTGGGTTCAATTCCCCAGTACCCACATAAGCCAGATGCACAAAGTGGTGCATGCATCAGGAGTTTGTTTTCGGTGGCTGGAGGACCTAGTGTGCCCACTCATCTTCTCTCTCTCTCTCTCTCTCTCTCTCTCTCTCTCTCTCCTTGAAATAAATTTTAAAAATATTTAAAATAGCTGGGCGTGATGGCACATACCTTTAATCCCAGCACTCGGGAGGCAGAAGTAGGAAGATCACCATGAGTTTGAGGCCACCCTGAGACTACATAGTGAATTCCAGGTCAACCTGAACTAGAGTGAGACCCTACCTCGAAAAACCAAATATATATATATGAGGTGGGTGATACCAGGCATGGTGGCACATGCCTTTAATTCTGGTACTCCGGAGGTAGAGGTAGGAGAATCACTGTGAGATCATGGCCACATAGTGAATTCCAGGTTAGCCTGAGCTAGAGCGAGACCCTACCTCAAAAAAAAAAAAACAAAGGAAAAACATTGGGTGAGGAGACCTTAAGTCTTAGGGAGACTTGTTACCGGTATTGACAGCAAAGGAACCTCCCAAGCCAGGGCCTCTGAGTTTGTCTCTTGTGACTCACAAAGAAATGACCATTGCAAACACAGCAGAAGGGCAAGTTAAGAAAGATTTACTTTAGGGAAGAAAGTAAAGCAGAAAGTTCCCAAGTTGGGAGGGGTTCCAAGCAGCTAGTCTCATGGAGACTTGGATTGGATTTCCAATGGCATTGGAAGTAGAAATTATGCATCCAGTTTGGATACGCTTGACTGGTCAAGTTTAAATGGACATGAAGGTCCTTGACTGGTGGGTGGATCCAGGAGAAGAACACAGACTAAGGATGGGGCCATCAGTGGGAGAAAGCCACAAAAAATTCCTAGAAGGAGGAAGAACCAGGAAGCTGTCCCCAACTGCCATCCTGATGAGTCACACTGGTCTCTCAGGGACAGGTTAGCATCTATGTTCTTTTGGGCCTGTGACCCCAACTATCTATAGAAGAAGCCTATCTTGTTCCTAATCTCTATCAATCTTAACATGTAAAATAACAAAAACTGCCGGGCATGGTGGCGCACACCTTTAATCCCAGCCTTCAGGAGGCAGAGGTAGGAGGATCGCCATGAGTTCAAGGCCACGCTGAGACTACAGAGTGAATTCCAGGTCAGCCTGAGCTAGAATAAGACCCTACCTCGAAAAACAAAAACAAAAAAACAAACAAAAAACTGACCAGAATAGGGGGAAAAAATGATATCAATGCTTTGAGATAAGAGATCAAGAAACTAAAATATTAGTCTACATAGAGCCTGATACTTTTTATTAATTTTATTATTATCTAAATAATATTGGATTCCCCTGTCATTTAGAAAATCCCTATATTTGTTTTGCATGTGTGTGTGGCAGGCATGGTGTATGTGTAGCGTATGCACATGTGTGTATGGTATGCGTGCATCCCATGCACAGGCAGATGCCGGGAAGGACATCCAATGTCCTCTTCCATTGCTCCTATGCTTATTTCCTTGAGACAGTCTCACACGGAACCTGCAGCTGCTGTTTTTGGTCAGACTGCCCCAATACTTTTCTAGTTTCTGCATCTCATGGGACTGGGGTTTCAAGCACATGTGGCCAGAACCAGTTCTTAACATGGGTGCTGGGGAATCGAACTCAGGGGCAATCTGGCCCTCAGGCTCTTAACCATTAAACTATCTCCCCAGTCCTCTTTCACTTTCTTTGCTTAAACTCCTCCTGAACTCATTGCTTCGGCATCTTCTTAATCTCTGGACAAAACCTAGAGAGAGCAATTATCATGGAGCGTGACTAAGACCAGATGGTGGGTGGGGTCCTGTGAGGATCTGTGAGAGCAGAGAAGGGACATATAACCCTGACTGAGGGAAATGGGAAGTGTCCTTCCTGGGTCATGTCTGAGCTGACAACTCAAGGAACAGAAGGACTCTCCCAGTGAACAGAGACGGGTGATGCACACAGCACAGACAGAAGTTCAGATGCAAGATACTGTCCTGAAACTGCACGTGGGGTCGCAAACTCCTGAGCAAGGCTCAGCCAGGGGGGTGAGGTGGATGATGGGGGAGGTGGATGGTGAAGTAGCCATATAGGAGAGCCAGTGAGAAGTGGGGGGGGGGGTGAGACTGTAGCAAACAGGGGACAGTCGTCTTGCTGGTTTACCACACTGTCTGTGCTTGTCTTGCTTACTGCTATGATACATTGGCCCAGGGCAGAGCTCGGAGACTATCCGTTGAATCAGCAACTAACATATGGTACTGGAGTGACAGTAAACTAAAATAGCACTTCTCATAAGTAGATCTGGAATGAATATGTGATCAGAAGATGTGAGGGAGAATGAGACTCACAGTTACACTGAGATTGGCTCGTGTGTGTGCCACCTCTCTGGAGCTGTGTATCAAAATCTGGACCCCCAGCTCGGGGACTCTGGTCTTGGCAATCCTGGTCCTCCTATGTTGGCAGGGGAGAGAACATTCCTCATGGACAGCCCTCTGCTTCACAAGAGCCACAGAACAGTCCTATGCTACTCTTATTCAGCTTCCTTGGGCTTGGCTGGGCATCCAGAACTGCTAACTGGGCCACATAGGCAACAGCAAGTGCACAAAACCAAGCCTGAACCACAGTGGTACTTATAGGGTGATTAGTGTATGTCAGGCACTGTCTTGCGTTATTCATTTGTTCATTCATTCTTTTTTTTTTTGAGAGAGAGACACAGAGAGAGACAGACAGCGAGAGAGGGAGAGGAAGACAGATAGAGATGGGCGCGCCAGCAGTTTCTCAGCTGCTGCAAACGAAATCCAGATGTGTGCACCCCCTTGTGGTCAAGTGCAGCATTGCGCCCTTGTGTCACTTTGCATCTGGCTAAATGTGGGACCTGGAGATTGGAACCAGCGTTCTTAGGCTTAGGAGACAGGCATCTTAACCACTAAGCCATCTCTCCAGCCCTTGTTCATTCATTTTTTAAAAACTATTCATTTATTTGCATATAGAGAAGAGAGAGAAAAAAACAGAGAGAGAATAATGGGCAGGACCTCCAACCACTGCAAACAAATTCCAGATGCGTGCACCCTTTTGTGCATCTGGCTTTATGTGGGCACTGGGGAATTGAACCAGGTCATTAGACTTTGCAGGCAAGCGCCTTAACTGCTGAGCCAACTCTCTAGCACTCATTCATTCATTCATTCATTCATTATTTATTTATTTATTTTGTTTGTTTTGTTTTTTGAGGTAGGGTCTCACTCTAGACCAGGCTGACCTGGAACTCACTATGTAGTCTCAGGGTGGCCTCAAACGTATGGCGATCCTCCTACCTCTGCCTCCCAAGTGCTAGGATTAAAGGCGCGAGCCACCACGCCTGGCCATATATTCATTTTTGAGACAGGGTCTCACCATGCAACCTAGGTTGGCCTTGAACTCATGAGCCTGCTTCAGCCTCCTAGGTACAGGTACTACAGGTGTGCACAACCACACCCAGCCACTGTTCTAAACACTTCTGCACATATGCATGCATATTGTATTCACAACAGTGGTGTGACATAGGTACGGTTATAACAGCTATTCTAAGGAAGAAGACATGAAGGCAGAAAGACTTAGTAACTCCCAAACCCCAGACTCATGAAACTACTCAGTAGAACTCAGGGTTCCAGTGAAGGCAAGCTGGCTCCAGCATGTGCTCTTAGGGGGCTGCTGCGGGATACCGCCCTTGTTTATATGCTGGCCGACAAATGTAATGACTCAAGAGTTTCCGTCCTGTGTAAAGAAACAGAAAAGGTGTTCTGCACCCTTGGGACTTCCAGGGGTATTGTGATACACACCATTTCCCCTGGCATAACACTTCTGATTGCTTTATCAACTCTTGCCTTTTCCCTCTCTCTGTTAGAGTGATGCAGGAGGCTGAAAAGTGTCTGTGTTTGCAGACCGAGCCTCCCCCAGATCATTATTTCTGCATGCAAGTCCTTTGTTGATCACATGACTGACCTCTGTCTAGCCAATTAAGGGTGCAACTGAACATCTGACTCAGCCAGTGTTTGTCCCACACCAAGGGCACTGAGAATGAAAAAGGCACAGGTACTCACAGAATGGAATCCTAACAGAACCGACAAAGAGACAAATGACAAAAGACATGCGACAAAGAGACGCTGGAAAAGAGAGGATAGAAGGGTGACCCTCCCCCGGAGCCAGATGAGCAGGCATCCTTAGGCTTTCGAACAACTCTGTCCCTGCTTTCTGCGCTGGTGAAGACCATGGGGCGGAGGGGGGGGGGGTGAAGTGCTTCCAGCACCATCTTGGGGGATCCACCCATGCACTCCCCAGAGTGTAGAGTATGCCAGTTATGATCTCTCCTGCCTTTTGCAGTCTGACTGAATGCTTAGGCAAAACACACAGGGTGTTGCTGAGGCATAGCAGGACAAGGGGCCTTTTCCTCACGGATCCCTCAGGTGATTTCCACAGGCTTTTCTGCTTCTCTGAAAGATGGTTAGAGACTGAAGCCAGTAGCTTTTCCTGAGCAGAATATTCTCAGCGCTGCTGAGAGCTTGGGGCGCCATCTACAGTTAGCTGTATGAACCACAACTCTTGGACCTGAGCAGGGCACAGTCTGCCCAGACAAGTCTGGGTCAGGGAGAGAAGTTTCTCACAGGACGCTCAGAAGGAGAAACAGTAACTTTCCACCCCTGAAGACCTTTGTTCACCTGAGCCAACTCCCCACCCTGGTCTTTTTAAGAAAAATATAATTTATTTATTTGCGAGCAGAGAGAGAAAGAGAATGGGTGTGCTAGGGCCTATTGCCAATGTAAACAAGCTCCAGACACATGCACCACTTTGTGCATCTGGCTTTACGTGGGTACTGAGGAATCGAACCTGGGCCACAGGCTTTGCAAGCAAGTGCCCTAACTGCTGAGCCATCTCCCCAGCCCCTCACACCTTCATAGCAAACCAAGGACTTCTCAGGGCTCCCTGCTGCCCTGGAACTAACAACCCCTGGGTATGTAGCTATTCAATGCTCACTGCTTTCCCTCTCTCTGTCTCTCTCTTTCTCTCTCTCTCTCTCACACACACACACACAATTTTTTTTTTTTTTTTGAGGTAGGGTTTCACTCTAGCTCAAGCTGACCTGGAATTCAGTCTGTAATCTCAGGGTGGCTTCGAACTCATGGTGATCCTCCTATCCCTGCCTCCCAAGTGCTGGGATTAAAGGCGTGTGCCCCCACACCCAGCTGACACAATTTTTTGAGACAAGGTCTAGCTGTATAGCCCAGGCTGGCTTCCAAATCACAGTTCTCCTGCTTCCATCTCCCTAGTGCTGAGATCACATGATCACCATGCCCAGCTCAGCCAGTTGTCCCTATGACCATACTCACTTATCATTGCCTAACTGCCAAATTCACCTGATTTAACTTCAATTAAAAGAATGGAACAGGGGCTGGAAAAATGGCTTAGAGGTTAAGGTGGTTGCCTGCCAAGCCAAAGGACCCAGGTTCAATTCCCCAGGACCCACGTAAGCCAGATGCACAAGGTGGCGCAAGCCTCTGGAGTTCATTTGCAGTGTCTGAAGGCCCTGGTGTACCCATTTCTCTCTCTCTTTATCTCTATCTGCCTCTTTCTCTCTCTCAAATAAATAAATTAATTTAATTTAATTAAAAGATTTTTAAAAAAGAATGGTACAAAGCGTGGTGGCACATGACTTTAATCCCAGCATTCGGGAAGCAGAGGTAGAGGTAGGAGGGTCACTGTGAGTTCGAGGCCAGCCTGAGAGTACATAGTGAATTCCAGATCAGCCTGGGATAGAATCCCTACCTCAAAAAACCAAACCAGCCAAACAAAAAAGAATCAAGTTACAACTGATAGAGGTGGAATGACAGCAGAAAGAAAGGAAAGAAAGCAGGACAGAAGATGCCAACCAACAAAGAGGACCACATAGCAAACACAACCTTATATCTACTTAATCCTCACATGACTATGGTGTGACATTAGCCCCGCATTGCAGAAAACGAAGGGCACAGTGGCGAAGTAACTTGTCTAAGTACACCTGGGTCCTTGTGCTCTCGCTCACTCACCAGGCTGAGCATGGAAGACAAGATGGGGTGAATCTGGGCTGTGGCTGGCAGAGGCGAGCAGGGGAGGATGGCTGTGGGCAGCGAGTGGAGACAACACTGACATCTTTCTCTCTCACAGTGGAGCAGCTCACTGTGGTGGGGAAGATTTCCTTCAACCCCAAGGACGTGCTGGGCCATGGAGCAGGAGGGACTTTTGTTTTCCGGTGAGTGGCTGTTGGAGCCCAGGCAGCGGTCATGACATTTCCAGCCCTTTTGACAATGAATGATCAAAGAATTGTCATTCTTCCTCACTCTCACAGGCCAGGGTAGACTGACTGGCCTTTCTGCACACCAGTTCTGACCCTAGACTTTATCTGTTCTCTCTGAACCTCACCTCTGCCCCCCCCTCCACCTCCCAGGGGACAATTTGAGGGGCGGGCTGTGGCTGTTAAGCGGCTCCTCCGAGAATGCTTCAGCCTGGTCCAGCGGGAGGTACAGCTGCTGCAAGAGTCTGACAGGCATCCTAACGTGCTCCGCTACTTCTGCACTGAGCGGGGTCCCCAGTTCCACTATATTGCCCTGGAGCTCTGCCAGGCCTCCTTGCAGGAGGTGAGTTGGGAGCTCAGGGAGGCAGGGAGGTCATCAGCTGAAGACTGACATTTTGCCCCTCTTTGCTGTTCAGTATGTGGAGAACCCTAACTTGGACCGCTGGGGCTTAGAGCCCATAATGGTGCTACAGCAGATGATGTCTGGCTTGGCCCACCTGCATTCCTTACACATAGGTACCAGCTAGCCCCTGCTGATCCCTAGTCTTCATCCCCTTATATTCCCTATCCATCGACTTGCTCTCTACTCCCTTCTTGTAGTGCACCGTGACCTGAAGCCTGGCAACATTCTCATCCTGGGGCCTGACAGCCAGGGTCAAGGCAGGGTGGTCCTCTCTGACTTTGGCCTCTGCAAGAAGCTGCCCGCTGGCCGCTGCAGCTTTAGCCTCCGCTCAGGCATCCCAGGCACGGAAGGCTGGATGGCACCTGAGCTCTTACAACGCCTGCCCCCAGACAGTCCTGTGAGTCGGCTTGCCAGCCCTGGGCCACAGGGCTTCCTCCCTGCCCCAGTTCCCTGTATGATTGTGGGCTGCTCCCCTAAGCCTGCTCCTTCATCTACTCCCAGGGGATCATCTGTCCCTTCTCTCCTAAAGTAGTCTCCATCAGGGAGTATTGTGCAGCTCAGGGGACGCTAGGCAATGTCTGGGCATCTGGTGGGTGGCCAGGAATGCTGCTAAACGGTAGGCTGTGAACTTTTTTTTTTTTTCAATTATTTATTTGCAAGGAGAGAGATCAAGAGAGAGAGAATGGGCACACCTGGGCCTCTAGCCACTGCAAATGAACTCCAGATGCATGCACTTGGTGCATCTGGCTTTACGTAGGTACTGGGGAATTGAACCTGGGTTGTTAGGCTGTAGCTTAGTTGCTTAAAGCACCTGTCTAGTAGAAAATTACTCAGTTTTCATCATATTTCATAATCATTGATGAACTCAAAACACCCAAAAGCTGGGCATGGTGGCACATGACTGTCATCTCAGCTCTCAGGAAGCTGAGGCAGGAGGATGCTGACTTTAAGCTACATAGTAGACCCTGTCTCAAAACACAAGCCAGGGGCTGGAGAGATGGCTTAGCAGTTAAAGGCACGTGCTTGCAAAGCCCTACGGCCCATATTTGATTCACCAGTGCCCATATTAAGCCAGATGCACAAAGATGCGCATGTGTCTGGATTTCATTTGCAGTGACAGGAGGCCCTGGGGCACCCATTCTCTTTCTCTACTATTAAAAAAAAAAATCAGGCCAAACATAGTGGCGCACGCCTTTAATCCCAGCACTTGGGAGGCAGAGGTAGGAGGATTACCGTGAGCTTGAGGCCACCCTGAGACTACATATTGAATTCCAGGTCAGCCTGAGGTAGAGTGAGACCCTACCTCGAAAAACCAAAAAAAAAAAAAAAAGGAAAAAGAATCAGGGCTGGAGAGATGGCTTAGCAGTTAAGGCGTTTGCCTACAAAGCCAGAGGATCCCGGTTAGACTTTCCAGGACCCACATAAGACAGTCGCACAAAGGGGCACATGCATCTGGAGTTCGTTTGCAGTGGCTGGCGGCCCTGGTGTCCCCATTCTCTCTGCCTCTTTCTCTCTCTCAAATAAATAAATAATATACATTTTTAAACAACACTGACATCTTTCTCTCTCACAGTGGAGCAGCTCACTGTGGTGGGGAAGATTTCCTTCAACCCCAAGGACGTGCTGGGCCATGGAGCAGGAGGGACTTTTGTTTTCCGGTGAGTGGCTGTTGGAGCCCAGGCAGCGGTCATGACATTTCCAGCCCTTTTGACAATTAATGATCAAAGAATTGTCATTCTTCCTCACTCTCACAGGCCAGGGTAGACTGACTGGCCTTTCTGCACACCAGTTCTGACCCTAGACTTTATCTGTTCTCTCTGAACCTCACCTCTGTCCCCCTCCTCCACCTCCCAGGGGACAATTTGAGGGGCGGGCTGTGGCCGTTAAGCGGCTCCTCCGAGAATGCTTCAGCCTGGTCCAGCGGGAGGTACAGCTGCTGCAAGAGTCTGACAGGCATCCTAACGTGCTCCGCTACTTCTGCACTGAGCGGGGTCCCCAGTTCCACTATATTGCCCTGGAGCTCTGCCAGGCCTCCTTGCAGGAGGTGAGTTGGGAGCTCAGGGAGGCAGGGAGGTCATCAGCTGAAGACTGACATTTTGCCCCTCTTTGCTGTTCAGTATGTGGAGAACCCTAACTTGGACCGCTGGGGCTTAGAGCCCATAATGGTGCTACAGCAGATGATGTCTGGCTTGGCCCACCTGCATTCCTTACACATAGGTACCAGCTAGCCCCTGCTGATCCCTAGTCTTCATCCCCTTATATTCCCTATCCATCGACTTGCTCTCTACTCCCTTCTTGTAGTGCACCGTGACCTGAAGCCTGGCAACATTCTCATCCTGGGGCCTGACAGCCAGGGTCAAGGCAGGGTGGTCCTCTCTGACTTTGGCCTCTGCAAGAAGCTGCCCGCTGGCCGCTGCAGCTTTAGCCTCCGCTCAGGCATCCCAGGCACGGAAGGCTGGATGGCACCTGAGCTCTTACAACGCCTGCCCCCAGACAGTCCTGTGAGTCGGCTTGCCAGCCCTGGGCCACAGGGCTTCCTCCCCCGCCCCAGTTCCCTGTATGATTGTGGGCTGCTCCCCTAAGCCTGCTCCTTCATCTACTCCCAGGGGATCATCTGTCCCTTCTCTCCTAAAGTAGTCTCCATCAGGGAGTATTGTGCAGCTCAGGGGACGCTAGGCAATGTCTGGGCATCTGGTGGGTGGCCAGGAATGCTGCTAAACGGTAGGCTGTGAACTTTTTTTTTTTTTCAATTATTTATTTGCAAGGAGAGAGATCAAGAGAGAGAATGGGCACACCTGGGCCTCTAGCCACTGCAAATGAACTCCAGATGCATGCACTTGGTGCATCTGGCTTTACGTAGGTACTGGGGAATTGAACCTGGGTTGTTAGGCTGTAGCTTAGTTGCTTAAAGCACCTGTCTAGTAGAAAATTACTCAGTTTTCATCATATTTCATAATCATTGATGAACTCAAAACACCCAAAAGCTGGGCATGGTGGCACATGACTGTCATCTCAGCTCTCAGGAAGCTGAGGCAGGAGGATGCTGACTTTAAGCTACATAGTAGACCCTGTCTCAAAACACAAGCCAGGGGCTGGAGAGATGGCTTAGCAGTTAAAGGCACGTGCTTGCAAAGCCCTACGGCCCATATTTGATTCACCAGTGCCCATATTAAGCCAGATGCACAAAGATGCGCATGTGTCTGGATTTCATTTGCAGTGACAGGAGGCCCTGGGGCACCCATTCTCTTTCTCTACTAAAAAAAAAAAAATCAGGCCAAACATAGTGGCGCACGCCTTTAATCCCAGCACTTGGGAGGCAGAGGTAGGAGGATTACCGTGAGCTTGAGGCCACCCTGAGACTACATATTGAATTCCAGGTCAGCCTGAGGTAGAGTGAGACCCTACCTCGAAAAACCAAAAAAAAAAAAAAAAAAGGAAAAAGAATCAGGGCTGGAGAGATGGCTTAGCAGTTAAGGCGTTTGCCTACAAAGCCAGAGGATCCCGGTTAGACTTTCCAGGACCCACATAAGCCAGTCGCACAAGGGGGCACATGCATCTGGAGTTCGTTTGCAGTGGCTGGCGGCCCTGGTGTCCCCATTCTCTCTGCCTCTTTCTCTCTCTCAAATAAATAAATAATATACATTTTTAAAAAATCAAAGCCGGGCGTGGTGGCGCACGCCTTTAATCCCAGCAACCAGGAGGCAGAGGTAAGAGAATCATCATGAGTTCAAGGCCACCCTGAGACTACATAGTGAATTCCAGGTCAGCCTGAGATAGAGTGAGACCCTACCTCAAAAAAAAAAAAAAAATCTAACAATAAAAATCAGACAAGGCCCCTCCCTCGCCCTACTGGACTCATCTGATCTAATTAACTGAGGTAGGGCCCAGATGATTTTAATGTGGACCTGGAGTCAATAATCACCCAAAATGAGCTATGTAGTGGGAAGCACAGGGAACCCCAGGACTACAGATGTGGAGTCACAGCACATGGGTGGAAGGGGAAGTCATGGGATAAAAGACTAACCCCTTAGGACAACCACTCCCACTCCTAAAGACAAGAGGAAGCTCCAAGTGGGAGTTTAGAAACACGCCTTTAATCCCAGCACTGGGGAGGCAGAGGTAGGAGGATCACTGTGAGTTCGAGGCCACCCTGAGACTACATAGTGAGTTCCAGGTCAGCCTGGGCTAGAGTGAAACCCTACTTCGAAAAACCAAAAAATCTTTAGAAAAGAAAAAAAAAAAAAAAAAAAAAAACCTAAGGACCCAGGCCCTCAACTGATGTTATGAGCCAATTCAGTGCATTTTCCCAAGTTAGTAGCTAGCAGTTTAACATGGCAAAATCCCACATAAAAACATCAATTTCTGAATTCATTTGAAAAAAACTCAACCCTGCCACCCTGACCTATTGCCATTGCACAGCCAACCTCACCAGTTCTACTACCTTTCGTACACCCTGCAGGAAGGCAGGTGGGGAACAGAAGCTCAAATGGTAGGCAAAGAGAGATGGAAATCGTGGCCTTTGATGAGTCCAGATGCTGCCAGGACGCTTCCTAGAGTCCTGGTCTCACCACACTTAGCCAGACTCACTTTCCCTTCTTCACGCCCATCTTTTGGGCCCACAGACCAGCGCTGTGGATATCTTCTCTGCGGGCTGTGTGTTCTACTACGTGCTCTCTAATGGCAGCCATCCCTTCGGAAAAAGTCTCTTTCGTCAGGCTAACATCCTAGCAGGGGCTCCCTGTCTGGCTCACCTGGAGGAAGAAGACCATGGTGAGTGTGTCGCCTTTGAGTTGCTGGAACAAAACACCTGACCACAAGCAGTGGATGGGAGGAAAGGTTTTTATTTTGGCTTACAGTCTCGAGGGGAAACTTCATGATGGCAGAGGAAAGCGTGGCCATCACCTCTGCCCACAGCAAGAAAGCAAGTCAGTCTCTGGCAAGGGGGAGCTGGCTCTAACACCCCAAAGCCCACCCTCAACAACACTCCTCCTCCAGCAAGGCTCCACCTCTCCAGTCACCACGAGCATGGGAACAAGCATTCAGAACACATCAGTTTATGGGGAACATCTGATCCAAACCACCAGCGAGGGTGAACTGGCCCAGCAGAGACAGGAGGAAGGAGGTGTGACGATGCGCAGATATGGACTGTCATCCTTTCCCTTTTGCCCTCCAGACAAAGTTGTGGCCCGGGACCTGGTAGAAGCCATGCTGAGCCTGCTGCCCCCAGCACGCCCCTCGGCCAGGTGTGTGCTAGCCCACCCCCTCTTTTGGAGCAAAGCCAAGCAGCTGCAGTTCTTTCAGGTCAGTCTGCAGTCTTGGGAAGCCTTTGCCCCTCTCCCCAAGCTCTAAGCTTGGGTCCTAATAATAGAAAGTCAGTGACTAGGAGAAAACTGAGTAGCCACTGGGCAACCTGCAACTTTGCCACCTTAGCACTCTGGGGTCCATGCCTTTGGGCCCTTCCCAGCTTCAGCGGCCCTTGTGTGGGAACACAGCCCGCTCCTTTCCATCTGCATTGTCACTCCTGCTGGCAGTAACCCTCTGTGACCTTGAAGCCAGGACCCATGCCTGAGCTGCAGGGTGCTCACTGGAAATGGAAGTGGCAGTGCTACCTTCCAGGTGGCTGGGGTCCTGGAGGTGGGACACAGAGAAGCCACTCAGGAACAGTGGTCCTCATCATCATCCTGAGGCTGTTGTGGCTTAAAATACTAGAGCCACAGTAGACAGCACTGGCCTTGGGGCCTCTGGGACTGGTCACAAGGCTCAGGAGCTCTGTGGGGTCCTAGGATGTCAGTGACTGGCTGGAAAAGGAGACAGAGCAGGGGCCCCTGGTGATGGCCCTGGAGGCGAGAGGCACCAAGGTTGTCCGGGACAACTGGCACAAGCACATCTCAGCACCACTGCAGGCAGGTAGAGGTTAGACTCAGGGTGAGCCCAAAGGGTTACGGGGACCCATTGGGGACGCCTCTGCAGCAGATTTCTCTGGCCACAGATCTGAGGAAGTTCCGGTCTTATAAGGGGACATCAGTACGGGACCTGCTCCGTGCCATGAGGAACAAGGTGAGTTCTAGAGCCTGGGTGAGACCTGGATCAGAGAAGGCCTGCCTCAGCTGAGCCAGGTGCCCTGCTCTGCCCATTCCCAGAAGCACCACTACAGAGAGCTCCCGGCTGAGGTGCGCCAGACACTAGGCCAAGTCCCTAATGGCTTCGTCCAGTACTTTACACACCGCTTCCCACGGCTGCTGCTCCACACTCACCACGCCATGAGAAGCTGTGCTTCTGAGAGCCTCTTCCTGCCCTACTATGCACCAGCCTCAGATGCCAGAGGCCACAAGGAGCTGAGGTAGCCAGGGCTTCAGAGGTGGGCCAAGGAGCTGGGCATGAGGCCTTGGGAAGCATCTGAAAGGACCAGCAATGGCTTGACAGCCAGAGACCGCTGGAACAGAGAAACACTGGAGCCTGGCACCCTCAGGGAATCAGAACAAAAAGGATCTGTATATGTTTAATGTATATAAAGCTAAAGAAAGGGCAATCCCAAATTCAATAGAAATATCTGTACAATTCATACAGTGGGTGGAGGGCAGGGAAGAGGCTGTAGAACCCACTCCCGAACATGTACAAAAATAACTTACATGGCAACCCCACCTGCAAGGACAGCCCAGCTCCCTGCCCAGCCCCCAGGGCCAGAGGTTGCCTAGCAACAGCAGCCCCAGGAGTCCACCAGTGCAGACCCAGGGCTTGCGGAGTGAAGGAGCACCAGTCCAGAGGGAAGTGAGGCCTAGGAGGAGGCCTTGAGGCGGTTGCAGGCAGAGCGTGTGTTCAGTAGCTTGTCCACCATGGTGCGGGCATAACGCAGCCTGCTGGCCAGCTCTTTGCAGCAGCCATGTTCCTCAAGGAGGCTCAGGCGGTAGGTGCGGAAGTCCCTTTTTTCATCAATGTAGGTTACAGCGGCCATCAGCGGGCACAGGATGAGTTTGGTGTGGTCCTAGAAGGGAAGAGAGAGTGTGAAGACCCCAGTGGGTGGAAGGCACCTCAGCTGCTAGTGTCTGGAGCTGGAGGGGACAGAGGGTGAAAGGCGTTCCAGCTGGTGAAGTCCATCTCACTGCCTTCCTACTGCCTACAGCCAAGGTCAGGAAGCAGGCCCTCACAACTCACATGGCCATCCCAAGCACGTCCCACCCCATGTCTCCCTCCTACCCATGCACACCTGGAAGAAGTTAATCTGGACAGTGCCATTGCTGAGGTGCAGGATGATGGCACTGCGTGTGCGGAACCAGGTCCGTAGGTAGGGCAGCCGGGCCAGCTCATCGCCTTCCCTTGGGGTGATGTTGGCGCCTGCCTTCAGCAGGTGTTCACTCATGTAATTGCGGAAGTACTTGAGGAGAGTGATCTGGTGGGAAAAAGCAGGGGAGGGATTCCAGAATAAGGGTCTCAATCCGCTGCAGCCCCCATGCCCACCACACCTACAGCAACCAGTAGGCACCTTCTTCATCAAGGAGTTGGGGTGGGAATTCACAGTGAGGTAGGACTCGGTTCCATCCCGCTCTATGTACTGCAGGCTGTCCCCATCATTGTAGAGAATGAGGCGTGTTGAGTCATTGAAGAGCACACCTACGCTGTTGTCACACAGCTGATACCCTAGTGGCAGGTAGAGGAAGATCTCAGAAGGGGTGGAGGGAGGATACTGGAGAATAGGAAGCCTGGGATGTAGCACAGTGAGAGAGTGCTTGCCTAGCATGCCCAAGGCCTTAAATTCAAAGTTCAATCCTCAGTACCACAAAAAAAGAAATCTCTTGGAAGCACCTGCACCCTGCCTCCCACCCCCACCATTCTGGAAGAAACCTACCGAGGCCATACTTGTCCGAATAGTCCACCCACTTGCTGACCCAGAAGATGGGGATGCAGGCAGGGTCCTCAGCCTCCTCTGAGACAAAACAGAACACCAATCAGACAGGCTAGCCTTTTCCCGCAAGTCTACTCTGGCAGTCAGCCCACTCCAAGGGGGTATACTGGGGCATCAAGAGGACCAGGGCAGAGCATGGCAGGCTCTCTGCCATGGACAAGCCCAGACAACCAAGTGGAGAGTTACAGCCCAGCACATCAAGACCCATGCACTCGTTCATTCAAGAGACACTAACTGAAGGCCTACTATATGACAGACACTAGGAGGGCAGTGAGCAAAGGCAAAACCTAGGCCACTAGCTATGGCCCAGCTGCAGAGACAAGGAGTAATTAGGATATGCATGGACAAATCTCTAAGTCATTCTGTCATGGTGAGAGGTCAGTGGCTCATGATCATCTGGTGCTCCAGTTTGCAGTGCTGAAGAAACTGACAGGTGAAAATTCCAGACACAGGGCTGGAGAAATGGCTTAGCTGTTAAGGCGTTTGCCTGCAAAGCCAAAGGACCTCAGTTCAATTCCCCAGGATCCATGTAAGCCAGATAAACAAGGTGGCACAAGCATCTGGAGTTCGTTTGCAGTGGCTAGAGGCCCTGGGACGCCTATTCTGTTTCCCTCTCTCTCTTCCTCTTTCTCTCTCGCTCTCTCAAATATATTTTTAAAAAAATAAAACATTTAGAAAAAGAAAATTCCAGATACAAACCCTACATTCAGTGTATGTAACAAATCTCTATTACAACTACACTAACAAGGACAATTCACTATGTGCAGTTAACAAATGTTACAGACTACTGTAAATCAGGCAAGGGGTGGGGAAATTACCAGCAGAGGGCGTCAGGAGCAAACACCGGAGGCAAAACCATGAGGCAGCAGAGTAAGGGCATTGGGAGTGGCAGGTAATAGGACCAAAAGCCCTGAGGCTGGAGCTGGTCTGGGTCTCTCAAGGACTGACAGGAATTCATTGGATAGAAAACAGCCACAGGGGTGGCCCACTGACCACCTAGACAATGCAGAGCAAGAAGACACAGAATAGAAAAGGGAGGAGTCACACCAAGGATGGTCTCAGATGGCAGGCTAACCTACTTGGATTTTAATCCACAGGAAATGAGGAAACAAAGGCATTATGGAGACAAGAGCATAGAAAACCACCAATACTGTGTTGGCAGAGATACCCCCTACCTTCTCCAGATGCCAGGCCCCACAGTACTCACCTTGTCGCACCAGCCCCCGCTCTGAGGGCTTGGAGGCGTTGACACAGTTCAGCTGCTGTAGCATGTCAGTAAGGTGGCACTCCACCGTCTCACTCGCCTCGCGAACCACTGGTTCCTCCTTGTCTCGGGGACGATCAGACAGAGGGTTCTCCATGCCTAGGAAAATAATGTGGTCATTGGCTAGGCCACAGCTAGCATTCTTCCAGAAAAATGATCAGGCATCAGTGCTTTGTGGAAACTAGTATACTAACCACCATGCACATGAGACAGGTATGTGGTGCTCACCAAAAGGCCAGAGCTGCTTGGACTCAACAGCATGGCCTTGCAGGACACCAGCCTCTCAGAGCTGCCCAGTTTCAAGCAAAGAATCAAAGGCGGGGCTGGAGAGATGGCTCGGCTGTTAAGGCACCTGCTTGCAGAGCCTAACAACCTGGGTTCGATTCCCCAGAACCCTTGTAAAGCCAGATGGCACACGCACCTGAAGTTGGTTTGCAGCAGCTAGAGGCTCTGGTGTGCCTTTACCCTCCTGCCTCACCTTCCTCTCTACTTACAAATAAATAAAAATATGTTTTTAGGTCTGGAGAGATGGCTTAGCAGTTAAGGTGCTTGCCTGCAAAACCTAAGGATTCAGGTTCAATTCCCCAGTACCCACGTAAGCCAGATACACAAGGTGGCACATGCATCTGGAGTTTGTTTGCAGTGGCTAGAGGCCCTGGTACACCCATTCTCTCTATCTGCCTCTTTCTCACTCTCTCAAATAAATAAATAAAATATTTTTTAAAAAAGAACCCAGGTGTGATGGTGCATGCTTTTAATCCCAGCACTTGGAAGGCAGAGGTAGGAGGATCACCATAAATTCCAGGCCACCCTGTGACTAGTGAATTCCAGGTCAGCCTGGGCCAGAACAAGACCCTACCTGAAACCTGCCTCCCCTACCCCCGCCCCAAAAAAAAAAAAAAAAAAAAAAAAAACACTGAAGACAGTCTGTTGGGCTTACCTCAAAAAATTTTTTTTTGTTTTTGTTTTTGAAGGTAGGTTCTCCCTCTAGCTCAGGCTGACCTGGAAGTCACTATGTAGTCTCAAGATGGCCTTGAACTCACAGCGATCCTCCTACCTCTGCCTCCCCAGTGCTGGGAATAAAGGTGTGTGCCACCACACCCAGCTAAAAAAAACTCTTTAAAAGAATCTTTAAAAAAAAAAATGGGGGAGCTGGAGAAATGGCTTAATGGTTAAGGCACTTACTGCAAAGCCTAAGAACACTTGTTAGAATCTCCAGGTCCCACATATAGCCAGAAACAAAAGTGACACAAGGGTGTAATGTCGCACATGTGCACAAGGGAGTGCACACATTTGGAGTTCGTTCCCAGTGGCTAAAAGGCCCAGGCACACCCATTCTTTCTCTCTGCCTCTTTCTCCCTCTCTTTAAAAAAAAAAAAAATACACACACACACGCACACACACACACATATTGTTTGTTTGCAAGAAGAGAGAAAACGGACACACCAGAGCCTCTAGCCAATTCAAATGAACTCCACTTTGAGAATCTGGCATTATGTGAATACTGGGGAATTGAACTTGGATTGTGAAGCACTGCAGACAAGTGCCTTAACCAATGAGCAATCTCTCTAGCCCCTAATAAAAATCTTTCAGTTGTTTACTTGTGCCACTTTCACATTTGGCTTTGCATGAGTTACTGAAGAATCGAACCCAGACAGGAAGGTTTTGCATGCAAGTGCCTTTAAATACTGAGCCATTTTCCCAGCCTCAAAATAAGTTTTGAGTTTTTAAAATATATTTTTAAAATCTTTATATGTGTATGTGTATGGAAAAACTAGGGTTTCTTGCTGCTGCAAACACTCACTCACTGGCCTTTATATGGGTGGCTTGGGATATAGAACTAGGGCTGACAGGCTTTACAAGCAAGCATCTTTAATCACTGAGCCAACTCCCCAGCCCCCAGTATAAATTTTCAATAAAAACACTACTATGCTGTGGAAAGTAAGATATTTGAATATATATATATACATACACACACACACACACACACACACACACACACATACATTTTTTTTTTTCAGAGAGAGACAGAGACAGAGAGGGAGAGGAAGACAGATAAAGAATGGGTGTCCCAGGAGTCTCTCAGCCCCTGTGAACGAACGCCAGATGCATGCGCCCCCTTGTGGTCAAATGCAGTGTTGCGCCCTTGCCTCACTTTGCATCTGGCTAAACGTGGGACCTGGAGATTGGAACCAGCGTTCTTTAGGCTTAGGAGGCAGGCGCCTTAACCGCTAAGCCATCTCTCCAGCCCTGAAATCTGATTTTAAAACTCTAGCAACAAATGCAGAGATGTCTTTGGGCCTATCCTTGCAGTCTCCACTTCGCTAGATCAGAGAAGAATCCAGCTTCTCCTTATCGCTTGCCTACAGGAGTTCCCTAGACCTGCTCCCTAGAAAGGAGCATTCTGGGAAGGTTTAAATCTGATCCTGACACTGTTAATGGTTAAGCTCAGCCCCAAAACTTGTCCGTGGCTGGTTAGTTCAACCCCCATTTAGAATCTATAACCCCAATTTGGGTCACAGAGTGGGCTTTACCCCTTCTTGCCTCCCTCATGGTGGTAGCTCTCTACTTCTTCCTCTTTCTCTTTAATAAAGTATCTCTAAACCCTTAAAAAAAAAAAACTAGCAAAAAAAGATAGTATACTAAGATATAAAAATGAGCCTGGGCTGGAGAGATGGCTTAGCGGTTAAGGTGCATGCCTGAGAAGCCTAAGGACTCCAGTTCAATTCAGGTCCCATGTAAGCCAGATGCACAAGGTGGCGTATGCATCTGGAGTTCGTTTGCAGTGGCTAGAGGCCCTGGCATGCCTCTCACTCACTCTCTCTTTCCCCCTCTGTCTCTCCCTCTCTCTCCTTCACTCTGTCTCTAATAAATAAATAAAAATAAAAGATTTTTAAAAAGAGGGAGGAAAAAAAATTTTAAATGAGCCTGGGCTGGAGAGATGGTTTAGCAGTTAAAGCGCCTGCCTCCTAAGCCTAAGAACGCCGTTTCCAATCTCCAGGTCCCACATTTAGCCAGATGCAAAGTGATGCAAGGGTGCAATGCCGCACTTGACCACGAGGCGGCGCACACAACTGGATTTCGTTCACAGCAGCTGAGAGGCTGCTGGCGCACCCATCTTTATCTGTCTTTCTCTTTCCTCTCCCCCCCCCCCCCCGTGTCTCTCTACATAAAAGAAAAAAAATGAGCCTGGGCTGGTGAGAGATGGCTTAGTGGTTAAGGCGTTTGCCTGCAAAGCCAAAGGATCCAGGTTGAATTCCCCAGGACCTACATCAGCCAGATGCACAAGGGGGTACATGCACCTGGAGTTCATTTGCAGTGGCTGAAGGCCCTGGTATACCCATTCTATATCTGCCTCTTTCTTTCTCTCTCAAATAAGATAAATAAAAATAAATTTAAAAATTAAAAAAAAAAAAAAAAGGCCTGTCCAAATGCTAATCATTACTAGAATACATGGGGATTCATCACATAATTCTACCTTTGGGTAAGCTTAAAAACTAAGCCAGCCAGGCGTGGTGACACATGCCTTTAATTCCTGCACTTGGGAAGCAGAGGTAGGTGGATGCTGGGAGTTCCAGGCCAGCCTGGACTAGAGTAAGACCCTACCTTGAAAAACCACAACAAAACAAACAAAAAACCTATAGGCCAGAGAGATGGCTTAGCAGTTAAAGCCCTTTCCAGCAAAGCCAAAGGCCCCATTTTCAAGTCCCCAGTACCCACATAAAGTCAAATGCACAAAATGGTGCATGAGTCTGGAGTTTGTTTGCGGTGGCTAGAGGCCCTGGCATGCCCATTCTCTATCTGCCTCTTTATCTCTCTAGTAAATTAATTAAATATAGAAAAAGAAAAAAAAATTTTTTTTTGGTTTTTCGAGGTTTTCACTCTAGCCTAGGCTGACCTGAAATTCACTATGTAGTCTCAGGGTGGCCTCGAACTCATGGCCATCCTACTACCTCTGCCTCCCAAGTACTGGGATTAAAAGCCTGCGCTACCACATTCGGCCAAAACTAATTCTTAAAATAGTATTAGGGGCTTGAGAGATGGCTTATCTGTTAAGGCACTTGCCTGCAAAGCCTATGGACCCAAGTTCAACTCCCCAGAATCCACATAAGCCAGATGCACAAGGTGGTACATGAATCTAGAATTCAACTGAAGTGGTTAGAGGCCCTGGCATGCCCATTCTCTCTCTCTTTCTAAAATAAATAAGTAAAATATTAAAACAGGGCTGGAGAGATGGCTTAGCGGTTAAGGCGCCTGCCTGCTAAGCCGAAGAACCTGTTTCCAATCTCCAGGTTCCACATTTAGCCACACACAAAGTGACACAAGGGTGCAATGCCGCACTTGACCACAAGGGGGCGCACACATCTGGATTTCGTTCACAGCAGCTGAGAGACTGCTGGCACGCCCATCTCTATCTGTCTCCCTTTCCCTGTCTGTCTCTCTCTGTGTCTCTCTCCAAAAATAAATAAAATAAAATAAAATATTAAAACAATAGTATGAATGATAAAAATCCAAGAGCCCATTACTAATATGATTAACAAAATAAATAAATGGGAAAGAAATGGTAGCTCTTCATTATTGAAGAATCCCAATTAATAAGATATAGGAGCCAGAAAAGGAGAAAAAAAAAATCACCTCAGTATTAGTGTGTCCTGGGCATGACCTGCACCACATGACAGAAGCTGGAGGTGGTGGTGCACACCTTTAATCCCAGCACTGAGAGACAGAGGTAGGAAGATTGCTGTGAGTTTGAGGCCACCCTGAGACTACATAGTGAATTTCAGCTATGAGTTCCAGGCCAGCCTGAGACTACATAGTGAATTCCAGGTCAGCATGGGCTAAAGTGAGACCTTACCTAGAAAAAAAAAAAAAAAAGAGCGTGAGAAAGAAGAGAGAAAAAAAGAATTAGAGAGAGAGAGAAAGAGGAGAGAAAAAAAAGAATTTAAAAAAGAGAGAGAAAGAGAGAGACTAGCTAACAAAAAGCCCTGGGTTAAATCCCAACATGGCATTCACCAGGCACGGTAGTGCACACCTATAATCCTATTATTTGGGAGGTGGAGGCAGGAGGATCAGAAGCTCCAGTCTCCTTGGCTAAAATGGATACATGAGACTCTATTTCAAAAGTGGGGGGGGGTGGGGGAGGCATAGTACTCATGCCTTTAATCCCCAGCACTTGAGCAAAGGTAGGATCATTGTGAATTTGAGGTCAGCCTGGGACTAAAGAGTGAGTTCTAGGTCACTCTGGGCAAGAGTGAGACCCTACCTTGAAAAATCAAAAAGAAATACATGAAGGAGGGGAACAGTGCATTATGGGCTGTGTATTTGAAAGTTTTCATAGGTTTTCAATATACCCTGCAAGAGGGATGTCAAGTACTTTTTATAGTGATCAAAAAGAAATTTCTAGGTTTGGCATATTCTCCTGGGCGTAGTGGGTTGAATCAACCATGATAAGGTCTGTCTTTCTTGACAGGGCCAAACAACACTCAAGAAGAGGGGCCTGTCCCACATGCTCCCCTCAAGCCTGGCTCTTTGTGGTCTGCAGCACCATCCTTTACCTTTATTGAGGATGGTGAGAGGCTTCCTGCTGCTGGAGTCCAGGCTGCTGGGAGCGATTGAAAACCGTGGGGCTATGGTGAGGCAGGTGATGGGGAGCCTGGCAGGGATGTAGCCGGAAGTGAAGAACTCATCATTAAGCAGTTCGTGAATGGTGGGGCGGGCATTGGGGTCGGTCTGCAGCATCTTCTGGATGAGGGAGGCGGCCACCGGGTTGACATGCTGGAGCACAGAGGGAGAGGCTTGAGCATGACAGGAACAGGACCCACACAACATGCAGCTAAGAGGACAAGTATCACCAAAGTGGCAAGAACAACCAGTTTTCCTTCCACTTGGCACTAAGTAACAGGGGGCTATTTTTCCCCAGACTTTGTCCTTGTACATTTTTCACTACAGCACTGAGAACACAGGCCTAAGATACTAAGCCCTGTATTTAAATCCTATTTTTAACCCTAGATATTACTGGACTTTCTTTCTAAGGCCTTTGATTACATATCATTAAATGGGGTTGGGGGAGGCATCACCAAGTTTGCAGGCCCAAGATGAATTCATGGAATATAACCTACCACAGGCTAGTTAGTCAGTGACAGCCCAGCAGTAACTCTGCACCAGTAAATGTCAAGAACACATTTTAAGTATTTCCTGTACATTAACTCCTCTGGCCCTCACAAAAACACATAAGAGGTAAGGATCACTTTTGCTTTATTTACGTACATATTTATTTTGTTCATTCAATTTAAAACAGGCTCTTTATAGCTGAGGCTGGCCTAGAACTTGCAATCCTCCTGCCCCGGCCTCCCAAGTGTGGACTATTGGGTTTCTTTCCTTGCAGATGAGACTGAGACATGGAGGAGGGAAGTACCTCATCTCAGAATACACATCAGTGAGTGATAAAGCCAGTACCCATCCAAGGCAGTGGAGTCCACTTGAACCATTCCCTGCCTGTAACAGTGAACTGACTCTTCATGACATGTCTTCTCCATCTGTTATGGCACACTGGGCTCTTTGCCTCATACAAGTCAAGGACACCAAAGTAGAAAGTGGCCACATGTCAGGTTTTCCCAGAAACAAGCTATTCCTTTAAATGCACGGACACCATTTTGTCACTGCTACTGAACTTGGAGCATGGATGGGAAGCTCGGTTCAGGCCATCTGCTCCATATGCACCAGTCCACTTGTATGAAGATGGCCCATTTCTGAAGGCCTACTCCTTCCTCCTTTCTCCCTGCTCTTTACATGTTACCAATTGACCCTTAGTAAGAGTCTAAACACTCTCTGTCCCTAGGAAAAAAATGCTTCCACATTCATGTTCTGTACACAATTTCACACGGTCACCCTACCCCAGCCTTCTGACTACACTAAGGGTAGGACCAAGGATGTACCTGGGCTTAGTAAACAGCTTTGGGGCGGAAAATAAAATAAATTTAAACATTAAATGCTGCTAGTCACCTTGGGAATACTGTATTCATTCTTCTTGATGCGGAGATAGGTCTCTTTTAGGCAAGATGTCTCAAAAGGTGGCTTGCCCACTAGCAAGGTATACCTGTAAGCACAAAGTGGGATTTGCCTCAAAGCCCCTGGCAGATCAGATGCAGGAGTCATAGCCTCCAGGCCAAAGGGAGGGCAGGTGTCCTTTGGATACACATGAACTGGTGAAGGATCTGGGGAGGGGGGAACGTGATAGACAATCTCCAAGTCTACTTAGCAGCCTCAGGACCCAATGGCTGGCACACACCCTATGTAGAATCCCAAGGGGCCAGGGATTGCCCGGGCCTGGCCTGCAGTGACAGAGGATTCTACAAGAGCCCCAGAGGCCACTGCTGTCCAAAAGAAACCAAAATGGGTATGTACCTGCTCCTACAGAAGCAGCTCTGTGTTTAGAACTTCTATGCTTAAAGCATATATACAGCTTTTACGGGGGGGGTTGCAGGTTGCAGGGAACCTGTGGAAAGAAGTATGAAAGCCATTGCTGCAGCTCTCTCTCTGGTGCTCGGGCCCATGCGCTGTCCACCACCAGCCTCCTCCGTTAGACCCAATGTTCAGGCTTCTCTCCTTCCTGGCAACCTAACTCCTGGGAAAAGTCCTTCCACCCAGTGCTCATCACTGTTTCCAAAGTATTACTGTGTGAAGGGAATCAATCACCCAGAGGTCACATTAAAAATCCAGATGGGTGGGGGTATAAGCCTGCTCATGTCTGACTAAATATATATATTATTCCCACCAAGCTGCCCTGGGGACACTACACTAAATGTTCATGTCCACATATTAACGCTATTCTCACTTCTGGCTAGAGAAGCTTCTCTTTTCAGATGGTGATGACCACTGGGATGACACAAAAGGCAACATAGTGCTGAGAAGAAGGGATGGAGGAGTGCCTAGCACTGAAACACCTCTGTCACATCCTCCAGTGGCTCAGGGACCATTGCGGAAGAGGGGGCGGAGAGAATGGAAGAGCCAAAGGAAGGATATGACCTCTTACTATGCAGCTGCCCAGACAGAAATTGGCCTCGATATCCATGATCTTGCAGTGCCTAGCAATACCTTTGCAAGACCCTCAAAATAGAAGAGAAAGATGATGTCATCAAATTAGGAGAGAGACTAATGGAGAGAGGGAGGGGATATGATGGAGACTGGAATTCTAAAGTGGAATGGGGGAGGGGAGGGAAATATCAGGTGGGGTTTTTTTGGTATGTAAGATTAAAAGTCAATAAAAATAAAATAAAAAAGAAAAAAAAAATCCAGATGAGGCCGGGCGTGGTGGCGCACGCCTTTAATCCCAGCACTCGGGAGGCAGAGGTAGGAGGATCGCCGAGAGTTCAAGGCCACCCTGAGACTACATAGTGAATTCCAGGTCAGCCTGGGCCAGAGTGAGACCCTACCTCGAAAAACAAAAACAAAAAAATCCAGATTGTAGTCGGACGTGGTGGTGCACACCTTTAATCCAGCAGTTGGGAGGCAGAGGTAGGAGGATCACTGTGAGCTCGAGGCTTCCCTGAGACCACATTGTGAATTCCAGGTCAGCCTGAGCTGAAGCAAGACCCTACCTTGAAAAAAAAAAAAAAAAAAAAAAAAAAAAAACAAGCCGGGCGTGGTGGCGCACGTCTTTAATCCCAGCACTCGGGAGGCAGAGGTAGGAGGATAGTGGAGAGTTCGAGGCCACCCTGAGACTACATAGTGAATTCCAGGTCAGCCTGGACCAGAGTGAGACCCTACCTTGCAAAACCAAAAATTAAAAAAAAAAAAAAAAAAACAAAAATCCAGATTGTGGGCTGGATTTTTTGGCTCAGCAGTTAAAGGCACTGGCTTGCAAAGTCTGATGACCTGGGTTCAATTCCCCAGTACCCATGTAAAGCCAGATGAACAAAGTGGTGCATAAATCTACAGTTTGTTTGCAGAGGCAAGAAGCCCTGGCTGGTGTGCCCATTCTCATTCTCTCTCTCTGCCTGCAAATAAATAAATTTTTTTTTTTTTAAATCCAGATTGTGACCCAGCAAGGACTCTGGGTCCTGAGAGTCTTCATTCATAACAAGGGCCCAGGTGTTGATGTTTTCAGTAGCAGAGGTTACAGCATGGTTGTAAAGGCCTTCTGGCTCCTTCCTTGTGCCCCACAACCCAGGCTGCAGGAATCCTGCAGGTTATATTAAAGTAAAAAGAAAACATGAGCCGGGCGTATAATCCCAGCACTAGGCAGAGGTAGGAGGATAGTTCAAAGCCACCCTGAGACTACATAGTGAATTCCAGGTCAGCCTGGGCCAGAGTGAGACCCTACCTTGGAAAGTTTTGTTTAGGAGCAAGCCGTCCCCTGAAATAGCTTTTCTGGTAAGACACAGATGCACAGGGTAAGGTCATGCAGCAAGATGTCTCAAAGAGCCCCTGCTGAGCCCCCCCACACCCCCCTTAGCTCTTGAAAGAGTTCCCAACTTACATGATGCATCCAATGGACCACACGTCCACCTCGAAACTGTGCCCCTTCTTGCTCAGCACCTCGGGAGCTATGTAATTGGGAGTCCCACACAGAGTCTTCTTCCGCTCCCCATCATATTCCAATTTGGTTGCCAGTCCAAAATCCCCTGGGACAGAGGGAGGAAGATGGGATGTTCAGAGTCATCTGTCTGCAGACAGCTGGCTCAGGCTTGAGCATTCAGCACCAGCATCATTTTATCTCACAAGCCTCTGTTCCTAGAACCTTCTTGCTGCCAGAAACCCTTGGCCCTGCTTCCCACTGAGCTCCATACTGCCATTCCCCAATTTCCCCTTAGGAAGCAAGACTATGCTTCTAAAAAGGGAATTACAAGGAAACTGGCTGCAGGCTGGACTTGGGGCACCCTTCTACACACACAAACTCACTCAAATTCTGTTTTAAAATACTGTGTGAAGCTGGGCATGGTGGCAAAGGCCTTTAATCCCAACACTTGGGAGGTAGAGGTGGGAGGGTCACCATGAGTTCAAGGCCTACATAGTTAATTCCAGGCCAACCTCGAAGACCCTACCTTGAAGAACCTAAATAAATAGAAACGTTCTGTGAAACCTCTTGTGAGCTCTATTTTACAGGGCCTTCTAGAGGAAAGCCCTAGCATCTCGCCATCTCCCACCCTTCTTCTAATTCTCTGGTTCCCTTGCTCCCACCTTCCTTCTCATTGCCACCAAGTCCCCGGAAGGCCGAGCACCTCACCTATTTTCACTTCCAGATCCTCATTTAGGAAGAGGTTGCCCAGTTTGAGGTCCCTGTGTATAACCCGGTTCTGGTGCAAGTACTGACAGCCCTGGACGATTTGTCGCAGGTAGTAGCGGGCCTCGGGGTCGGTCAGCGCTTTCCTCCTCTTGTGCAGCTCCAGGAGAGACTGGGGATCAAAGCAGGTGAGTAAAGGAGGTACTGAGGCCCAAGGAGTGGATTAAAGTACAGGCAGCCCCCAGGACTGGACCCTCAGATACAGAGATGGCATGTTTTGGTCCTTCCCTGAAGCCCTCCCCTCATTCCTTTTCCAGACCTTTCCCCCCCACACACAGGTCTTCATTATTCACAGAAACTTCTATCAGCTCCCAGCCTTACTAGGGCTCTATTTCAGACCCTCTCGGGCTGGATTCCTTCCTGTGGCTTCCTCCCAGCAAAAGATCCCTCCCCTCCCGGAAGCTCAGAGATGTGGCTCCAAACATCCCCTTGAGAACACAGCCCCACGCCGGAAGCTCTGGGTCCACGGTAACCCTAACTCAGGCCCCTGCAGCAGCTCTTGGACTAGGACCTCCGTCACTTGGTCCCACCCACAGACGTCGCGTCCTGGAGCCACCTTCCCAGCAGCAACCGGCCCCGGCTCCCCTGACCCCGAGGCCCTCCCCGGCAGCTCCGAGTGCCAACCACCCCTCACCCAAGCCGTAACATTCTAGTTGGGGTTCCCAGCAGCCCTCCTCTCCAGCAGCTCTAAGCGCAAGGCACCTCTTTCGGGCGAAGTCCCTCCCAGCAGTTCGGGGTGCGGGTGCCTCCACTCGACGCCCCGGGCAGCTACTGCAAGCCCCGAGCGGCGACGCTCCGCTTACCCTCCGGCGGCACAGCTCCAAAACGACGAACACGAAGTCGCTGTCCTCGAAAAAGCCGTGGAAGCCTACTACGTGCTGGTGGGAGAGGCTGCGGTGGATGGAAATCTCCATGGCCATCTTCTCCTTCTGGTGCGGCTTGAGCAGCAGAGACTTGGGCACGATCTTGCCCGCGAACACCTCCTTGGTGTCTGCGTCCGAAATCTCAAAGCACTTGGCGAAGCCGCCCTTGCCCAGGAAGCGGCCGCGCACGTAGCGCCGCCGGCTGCGCGGATCCACCAGGATCTCGGGGATCTCCTTGGAGGCCAGCGGGGCGGCCGCCGGGGCTCCGGGCGCCGGCACGCCTGCGACCCCGGCTTTCCCAGGGTCGGCTGGGGCCCGGGCCAGCTTTCCTGCAGTCGCCGCGGTATTCATGCTTGCTACAGCTGCTGCGTGGACGTGGCGAGCTCGGTGCGGAGGCTCTGCGCCGCTCGGCTGCGCTCAGCTCCGCTCCGCTCCTCCCGGAATTCAAACGCGGCGCTGGGAACGTTACAAGAACCTGCGCGCCGCTGATTGGCCGCGGGGATTTAAAATCCAAACCCGCCCGCCGCGCGGCACCATGGGAGCGCTGGGCACCCAGCCGCCTTTAAACCCTATCCCAGCTGGCGAGAAAACTTGATTGACTTGCGGACCGTAGGCACGTGAGATACCCTGGGAAACCAGACTCGGCGTGGGGATGTCCAGGACGCCCCCACCCCCATCCCAGAGAAGCGGATTGGTCCTGGTTTCACTTGCGCCTCTGCCAGCTTTTCCTAACCCCTTCCTCCACCCCCCACCTCGCTTTCTAGAACATAAACTCTGGGCTTTAGAGACCTGTCAGCACCCACTAAAGGTAGCTTGGTAGAGCACCGCCTCTGCCTAAGCAAAAAATAGCACGCCTGTCTGGCTGAAGCACCGCCTCCAGGGCCTCGTTTTCAAACAAAAGCTGCTCGGAGCCTTTGTGTATTACAGCACAAACCATAATGATCCCCGGGGCTGGCAGCAGCATCACCTGGGATCTTATTTAAAAGGCAAAGGATCCGGACCTGGTGGTGTGGGAGGCTGAAGCAAGGAGGATCATGAGTTCAAGGTTAGCCCAGATCGCATACCAAGTTCTAGACCAACCTGGGCTGCATATCAAAACCGTGTCCAAGGGCTGGAGAGATGGCTTAGCAGTTAAGGCGCTTTCCTGTGAAGCCAAAGAACATTGGTTCTACTCCCCTGGACCCACTTAAGCCAGATGCACAAGGTGGCGCATGCATCTGGTGTTCATTTGCAGTGGCTGGAAGCCCTAGCTCACCCATTCTCTCTTTCTCTCTCAAATCCCAGCACTCGGTAGTTCCAGCACTCGGGAGGCAGAGGTAGGAGGATCGCCATGAGTTCGAGGCCACCCTGAGACTACATAGTGAATTCCAGGTCAGCCTGGGCTAGAGCTAGACCCTACCTTGAAAAACCAAAAAACAAATATATATATATGAAACAAGAATTTCTCAGGCAGCATTGCAGACCTTCCAGTTAAGACTGCGGCTATTCCTACACCCAGTGACCAGTTAAGACTGGATATTCCTGCACCCAGTGAGATCTGAGAAGCACAGAGATCCCCCACCCACCCCTGGATGCAAGACATTTGCCTGGTTTGCCTGCTGCCTAAAATAGTGGGCATTATAGTTTTTACTCAGCTGGAGGGATGCATGGCTGGCTGGCTGGCAGAGTGGCTGGCTGGCTGGCAGAGTGCCTAGCAAACTGGCAGTCGTGGCCAAAATTTGTCCTGGAGGGCTGTTTTGTTTGGCCTCCCATTACAAAACTGAGTGCATTTACAACATTTGAAGAGAGTGCCCATAAAATCTAAGATTTTCCTGAAAATATCAGCTCCAGAAACCCAAGGTCTACATTTCCTGTTGGCTCATGTGGGCATTTAGTGGCCACTTCGGTAGTACAGCACCCAAGTTAGAAGCTTTCTTCATGCTCCCTTAGCACCCTGTGAGATTCTTGACAGCAAAAACTGACCTTTTTATAACATATCTTTACCTTCTCCCAATAAGCTGAGAGACCTAGAAATGCTGCTTTTGTTTCCACCTATGTCCTAAGGTCACAGAGCAATGCTTGGAGAAATTGGGTCTCATTAAATGTTTGCTAAATAAGAGGAAGTTTTGAGCCGGGTGAGGCAGCACAAGCCTTTAATCTCAGCACTTGTGAGGCAGAGGTAGGAGGATCGTGGTGAGTTCGAGGCCTTGCATGTACAGGAGCTCAAGGCCCTGGCTTCAGTTCTTTTTGTTTGTTTTGAGAGAGAGAAAGAGAGAATGGGTGTACCAGGGCCTCTAGAAGCTGCAAACAAACTCCAGATGCATGCACCCCCTTTGTGCATCCAGTATATGTGGGTCCTGGGGAATCAAACCTTGATCCTTTGGCTTTGAGGCAAGCACCTTAACTGCTAAGCCATCTCTCCAGGCCCCATTTTCTGGATTTTGAAGCTGACCTGGAACTCACTCTGTAGCCCAGACTTGCCTCAAACTCAGCAATCGTCCTACTTCAGCCTCCCAAGTGTTGGGATTAAAGGCATGAGCTTCCATGCCTGGCTGTGATCTTTTATTTGGACTTTTTTTTTTTCAGTGCTCTAACACTGAGAAATATCCTCAGACCTAGTAGGCTTTGAATTTACAATCTCCTCTCTCATCTTTGAACACTGATATTAGAACTACAGGTCATGCCAATATGTTGATAATTTTTATAGACTTTTTTTTTTTTTTTTTACTGGGATGATCGCTCTAGCATTGATGAATTATAAACATTTAGCCAGGAATGGTGGCACATGCATGTAATCCCATTACTTAGGAGGTTGAAGTAGGAGGATCATGAGTTCCAGGCCAACTTGGGCTACACAATGAAACCCTGTCCCCCAAAACACAAACCAAAAAATAAATTTATAAACTAACATTTTAAATTAACTTTATTATATATATCCAGATATAATAGTCATAAAACACAAAGCCATTTTTTAATGTCCTTGGGGGCTGAGGAGATGGTTCAGTGACTAAAAGTACTTGCTGCAAAGCCTGCCAGCCTGGGTTCAAATCCCCAGTACCTATGTAAATCCAGATGCACAAAGTAGCATATTTGTCAGTTTGTTTCCAGCAGCAAGAGGCCATGACACATCCCAAACTCAGTCTCTCTCTCTCTGTCTCTCTCTTTCATAAAATAAAAATAAACAAGGCTGGACGGATGGCTTAGCAGTCAAGGCACATGCCTGCAAAGCCTAATGACTGTGGTTCAATATCCCATTACCCATTTAAAGCCAGCTGCACAAAAGTGGTGCATGCATCTGGAGTTTATCTGCAATAGCTAGAAGCCCTAGCACGCCCATTCTCTCTCTCTCCCTCTCTCTAACCCCCCCCCTTGCAAGTAAGTAAGTAAATAAATAAATAAATAAATAAATAAATAAATGCTTCCTTTTGTCTCACTGCAAATTGACTCAAACCCCTAGCAGTAAAGTCAGCAGTATAGGGTTAATGCTGCAACATTACAGGTTCTAAACCTGTTTTGCCAACTCTCCTGCATGGGCTCCCTTCTAGTACACACACACACAAACACACACACGGTGTAAGCTCTTAAGCAGTAGAAACAACCAATAAAAACAAGTTAGTTTTTCACTCATACATTCAAAGCTCTATTAAGAATTTTTTTTAGCCGGGCGTGGTGGTGCACGCCTTTAATCCCAGCACTCGGAAGACAGAGTAGGAGGATTGCTGTGAGTTCAAGACCACCCTGCAACTACATAGTTAATTCCAGGTCAGCCATTGGAGTGAAACCCTACCTCAAAAAAAAAAAAAAAAAAAAAAAAAAAAAAAGAAGAAATTTTTAAAAAAATGTTTGTGTGTTTGTGTACACCAGGGTTTCTTACTGCTGCAAATGAAAGTTCATCCTACTTTATGTGAGTCACTGAAGAATTGGATCCAGGCCAGCAAGCTTTGCAAGTAAACACCTCAGAGGCCTATTGAATAATCATTGCAAGTTTTTATTTTGTTTTTGTTTCTGGTTATTTTTGTTTTGGTTTTTTTTTTTTTTTTTTTTTTTTTTTTTTTTGAGGTAAAGTATCACACTAGTTCAGGCTGACCTGCAACCCAGTCTGTATTGCAGGCTGGCCTTGAACCATCACCAATCCTCCTACCTCAGCCTGGGATTAAAAGTGTGTCATAGAAGTTTCTCCTGACACCTTCCTCTGGCTTCTGAGTACATGGGCACAGGGTGTACACATCAGCATACATACACACGCACACACACACACACCAAAAAAAGGTACGTTAATATAATCTCTCTGCCTAGGATCAAACATGAACAGTGAACCCTCTTGTGCCGGGCACAGGCTAAGAGCTTGGCACAGATGATTTTATTTAATCTCTAAAATGAGCTGAGGAGAAAGGAATTGTTTCAAATATTCAGTTTGTTTTTTTTATCTATGTGGGTGTACACTCCAGATTCTCGTGCTAATGCAAATGAACATATGTCCAGCTTTACATGAGTGACTAGGGAATTGAACCTGGGGCAGACTTTGTACGCTAACACCTTTAACCACTGAGCCATCTCCCCAGCCTTGAGAAAAAAATTCTTACTCCCACTTTCCTGAAGAGAAAAAGAACGCTTCTACATTAGACTACTTGCCAAAGCTACTTGGTCAGGGGTTGGTAGATCTGGAATATCAACCCAATTGTTGACTCCCAATACACACACCTGCATTCTGTCTCCCAGCACACCGTCTCTGAGGGCCTTCATCTGGTAAAGTCCTGAATCCCAAGCTCTTTTGTTCACTAGCTCGCTCTCAGCAGTATAACCTAAGAGTTAAACTCATGAACAGAAGACCCTGGGTTCTAATGCCAACCACTTCTGTTCTGGGCAAGCTACTTAACTTCTCTGTAACTCAATTTCTATGTCTAGAAAGGGCCAATCTTGTAGGAGTCATCTAGGAGATAAAGTGCTTATCAGAATGCTGGTTGTGTAGCTCAGGGGTAGAGCACTTACTGAACATGCACAGAGCTCTAGGTTGAAACCCCAACACCACACACACACACATACACACACACACACACACATCCACCTTAAGCTATGTGTGGTGCTGTGTGACTATTCCTAACACTTGGGAGGCTGATGCAAGAGGATGAGAGTTCAAGAAAGAGAGAGAGTGGACTGAAGAAATACTTAACAGTTAAGGCATTTCCCTACGAAGCTAAGGATCCAGATTCAATTCCCCAGTACCCATGTAAACCAGATGCACAAGGTGTTGCATGCGTCTGGAGTTCATTTGCAGTGGCTAGACACCAACATGCACCCATTCCTAAAAAGAATTTTTTAAGCCGGGCGTGGTGGCACACGCCTTTAATCCCAGCACTCGGGAGGCAGGGGTAGGAAGATCGCCGAGAGTTCGAGGCCACCCTGAGACTACATAGTTAATTCCAAGTCAGCCTGAACTAGAGTGAGACCCTACCTTGCAAATCCAAAAAAAAAAAAAAATTTTTTTAAAGAGAGAGAAGAGTAGAATTTGAGGAGGAAAGGAGGAAGGAAGAAAGGAAGGAAAGCTGGCTGGGATATAGCTCATCAGTAAGGTGCTTGCCTAGCATGTACAAGGCCGGGATTTCATCTCTAGCACTGACAAGTGCCTATTGAAGGTCCCT
This sequence comes from Orientallactaga sibirica, assembly GCA_036365145.1. Taxonomy (NCBI): domain Eukaryota; kingdom Metazoa; phylum Chordata; class Mammalia; order Rodentia; family Dipodidae; genus Orientallactaga; species Orientallactaga sibirica. The sequence continues at coordinate 47,834 of JAEOAD010000794.1, read as the reverse complement.
GTGAAGAGGGTCTATCAAGACATACAGCTGGTTGTATCAGCTGTTGTTATTGAAATAAAAAGACCCATGGGGCTGAGAAGATGGCTCAGTAATTAAAGGTACTTGCTTGCAAAGTCTGATGGCCTGGATTCAATTCCCAAGCCACCCATGTAAAGACAGATACAAAAAAAAAAATGGCACATGTCTGGTATTTGCAGCAACAAGAGGCCCTGTCACCACCCCCATATACACACACAAACAAATACATTTTTAAAACTTAAATTTAAGAAAAAGACCCTGTGCCAAACCTTAGGGATCTTAGTGTCTCTGAAAGGAATTTCCATTCCAGGACCTTTCATATTCTTTTTTTGTTTTTGTTTTTCAAGATGGGGGGTCTCACTCTAGCCCGGCTGACCTGGAATTCACTATGTAGTCTCAGGGTAGCCTAGAATTCATTCCTACCTCTGCCTCCTGAGTGCTGGGATTAAAGGTATGGGCCAACATGCCCAGCTCCCATTTTGACCTTTGTAATCATTCCACCACAAAGCATAGTAAGAGAAAAAAAAATCTCTCTTATTTCTTTTGCATCTACAGCATGCCAGGCACTTCTTAGAAAATGTTTAATCCAGCGGTGGACAAAGTAGAATTTTCACAGCCCGTTTTACAGAGCTTGAAAATCATAGAGGTTGAATAAATTTGCCCAGTACCACACAGCAAACAAATGGCTGAGTGAAATCAAAGGCAACTCTTCTCTGAGCACAAAGTCCATGCTGCTGCTTCTGTATCTTGTGCTCCAAAGCAGTAGGTTCCTTGAAGAGGTGGCTCAGTGGTAAAGCACTTGCCAGGCTCTGACTATGGAACCCAGTAGGGCAGGTGGAAGAAACAACCCAAGTACTTGTTGTCCCTTCAGTTAATTCTTTGCTCTCCTGAAGCCTTCTGGTGAGTTGGCCCACCTACTTTCATTATGATCTCTGGCTCAGGCTGTGAAGTGAAAAGAGCTGGCACAGGACAGCTTGCTTCTTTAGACAGTAAGTGGACTCAATTAATTTTTTTTTTTTTTTTTTTTTTTTTTTTTTTTTGGTTTTCAAGGTAGGGTCTTACTCTAGCCCAGGCTGACCTGGAATTCACCCTGTATCCTCAGGGTGACCTCAAACTCACAGTGATCCTCCTACCTCTGCCTCCCGAGTGCTGGGATTAAAGGTATGCGCCACCATGCCTAGCTTGCATTTTTTTTTTTTGAGGTAGGGTCTCACTCATCTAGACTGGCCAACATGCCCAGCTCCCATTTTGACCTTTGTAATCATTCCACCACAAAGCATAGTAAGAGAAAAAAAATCTCTCTTATTTCTTTTGCATCTACAGCATGCCAGGCACTTCTTAGAAAATGTTTAATCCAGCGGTGGACAAAGTAGAATTTTCACAGCCCGTTTTACAGAGCTTGAAAATCATAGAGGTTGAATAAATTTGCCCAGTACCACACAGCAAACAAATGGCTGAGTGAAATCAAAGGCAACTCTTCTCTGAGCACAAAGTCCATGCTGCTGCTTCTGTATCTTGTGCTCCAAAGCAGTAGGTTCCTTGAAGAGGTGGCTCAGTGGTAAAGCACTTGCCAGGCTCTGACTATGGAACCCAGTAGGGCAGGAAGAAACAACCCGAAGTACTTGTTGTCCCTTCAGTTAATTCTTTGCTCTCCTGAAGCCTTCTGGTGAGTTGGCCCACCTACTTTCATTATGATCTCTGGCTCAGGCTGTGAAGTGAAAAGAGCTGGCACAGGACGGCTTGCTTCTTTAGACAGTAAGTGGACTCAATTAATTTTTTTTTTTTTTTTTTGGTTTTTCAAGGTAGGGTCTTACTCTAGCCCAGGCTGACCTGGAATTCACCCTGTATCCTCAGGGTGACCTCAAACTCACAGTGATCCTCCTACCTCTGCCTCCCGAGTGCTGGGATTAAAGGTATGCGCCACCATGCCTAGCTTGCATTTTTTCTTTTTTTGAGGTAGGGTCTCACTCATCTAGACTGCCCTGGAATTCACTATGTAGTCTCAGGGTGGCCTTGAACTCATGGTGATCCTCCTACCTCTGCCTCCCAAGTGCTGGGATTAAAGATGTGTGCCACCACTCCCAGCTTCAATTGCATTTTTTTTTGCATTAAACAAATATTTTAGAGCTGGAGAAATGGCTTAGCAGTTAAGGCACCTGCCTGCAAAGTCTAAGAATGCCTGTTGAATCTCGGTCCCATGTTTAGCCAGATGCAAAAGTGATGCAAGCGCACAGGGGCGCACACGTCTAGGGTTTATTCACAGTGACTAAGAGGCCCTGGCATGCCCATTCTGTATCTGTCTCTGTCTCTCTCTCTCTCAAATTAAAAAAAAAATTAAGGCAGAGGTAGGAGGATCGCTGTGAGTTCAAGACCACCCTGAGACTACATAGTGAATTCCAGGACAGCCTGGGCTAGAATGAAACCCTACCTTGAAAAAACAAAAATAAACAAAAATAATTAATATTTTACTGAGCTGGAGTGAGTCTTAGTGGTTAAGGTGCTTGCCTTTGAAGCCTAAGGACCCATGTTCAACTCTCCAGGTCTCACATAAGCCAGACACATAAGGTGATGCAAGCACACAAGGTCGCACATGTGCACAAGGTAGTACATGCATCTAGGAGTTTGATTGCAGTGGCTGGAGGCCCTAGCACACCAATTCTCTCTCTCTTGCTTGCTCTCTTGCATAAGCTAGAAAGGGGATATAAAGGGAATAGAAAGGGAGGGAGGGGGCCTTAATAGGATGGTATTGTATATATGTAAGTTGAAGAACAAATTAATGGGGGTGAAAAGGCCTAAGTGATGTCAGGGGAAGAGATTGAGTAAAGGAATGGTGATGGGAGGGCTAATCAAAATCTAAGAGGATATAAATAAGTCATATGGAAATGACAAGAACTATAACACTTAGGCTGAGGTAACTCTGCTATGGGGCCCCATAAAGAAGCTGCCCCTAAGGCTGGCGGTGTAGCTCAGTGATAGAGGGCATGCTTTCCTAAGCCCTGAGCTGAGTCAGTGGTGGGGTGGAGGCTGCGACAGAGGCACCCACAGGTGAACACTGGAGGTACCAAGTACAGGCAGACTTCAGCCTGAAGTTGACAGCAAGCAGGAAGTGGACATGAGGAAGTGGGTTGACTAGCAATGAGGAGGTACCAGTGTCAGGTCACAAGGAGACTGAAGGCACCAGCCCAGCCAGAGCCAGAGAACAGAGAAGCTTAGAGTAGCGCTTCAAATCAGATTTCCCCATAAACTCATGTGTTTTGAGTGCTTGCTCTCTAGCTGATGGCATTTTGGGAGGTGGAGTCTTGCTGGAGGAGGTGAGTTGCTCACTATTGCAGCTTTCTACCAGCTGCTGTGGCAAGAAGTGATGTCCAGTCTCTGTTCATGCCATGCTTCCCCTGCCATCATGAAGCTTCCCCTTCAGACTGGAAGCCAAAATAAACCCTTTCCTCCCATCAGCTGCTTTTGGTTGGTGGTTTGTCCCAGTAACATGAAGGTGACTAAGACATCTGGACTGAGCAATAAGTACACCTATCAACCCCTGAGCCTCCTGCAGACACCACTGGGTCCTTGACCAGGCTTCTTGACAGGATTAAACTAAGAAGGAATGAAAAGAATATGCCTTTAATTCTAGCACTTGAAAGGCAAAGGTAGAAGGATCACTGTGAGTTTGAGTCCACCCTGAGACTACAGCATGAATTCCAGGTCAGCTTGGGTTAGAGTAGAAAAACCAAACTAACTAACTAACTAACTAACTAAATAAATAAATAAATAAATAAATAAAATTTTTTAAAAAGGCAATGGAAAGAATGTTGAAACAAAATTTAAACCATACCTAGCTAATTCAATGCTATCATTATCTAATATATTATAAATTTAAAAAATATTTTTTATTCATTTGCAAAGGGGGATGGGGAGAATGTATGGGTGTGCCAGGGCTTCCTGTGGCTATAAAAAAACCTCCAGATGCATGCACCACTTTGTGCATCTGGCTTTACATGGGTACTGGGGAATTGGACCTGAGATGGCAGGCTTTGCAAGCAAGTACCTTAAACTGCTCAGCCATCTCTCCAGTCCCAAGTATACTATTTTACCACAAATAGTAATATCACCCAGGTATGATTTTTTTTTTTCAGCTAGGGTCTCATGTAACCAGCTTGGCCTCAAACATGCTATGTAGCAAGAATGACTTTGAATTTATAATCCTTCTGCCTTTACCACTTGAGTGCTGGGAATACAGACATGCTCCATGGTGTGCTGGAGATTGAGCCTAGAGCTCTGTGTACACTAGTCAAACACTCACCAACTCTACAACTCTATATCTCTAGCCCTGATTTAATAATATATGTTTTAAATTTTTTATTTATTTATTTACTTATTAGAGAGAGAGAGAGAGAGAAAGAATGGGTACATCAGGGCCTCCAGCCACTAGAAACGAACTCCAGACACATGTGCCACTTTATGCATCTGGCTTACATGGGTATTGGGAAACCGAACCTGGGTCCTTAGGTTTTGCAAGCAAGTTCTTTAACTGCTAAGCCATCTCTCCATCCCAATAATAATGTCTTAAAATATTTTATTTATTTATTTGACAGAAAGAGAGAGAGAGAGAGAAAAGGGGGAATGGGTGTATCAGAGTTTCTTGCCTCTGCAAACGAACTTCAGATGCCACTTTGTGTATCTGGCTTTACGTGGATAGTGGGGTATTGAGCATGGGCCTGCAGGCTTTGCAAGCAAGCACCTTTAACCACTGAGCCACCTCTCTAGCTCCTTAATAATATCGTTGTTGTTAACCTCTCGCAACACGCATCAATGTAATGAGGTGGGTGCTATTATTCCCATATTGACAGATGAGAAAGCTGAGGCTCAAAGGCATTAAGCAACTCTTCAAAGTCATTAGAGTTTAGAACTTGATGTAACTCCCAATTCTTTGTACATCCAGAGGCCTTGAAAACAGCACTAAAGTCATGATGGGAGACACTCAAGAGTGCTCAACTACTTAACGCCATTAAAACACCTTCCAGTGAGTTGTTGGCCAGGGAGGTCACAGATATCCCAAAACATTATAGGCCATTGCCGAGGCCCTTGGTTTCCCACCAGGAATAGATGGTAAGACCCTATTGCTGAAGACTCCACATACTTGGGTGGCAAGTTCACTGAGAAAACCTGCTGGAGCTCAGCTGAAAGCCTCCTCCATGTGGACCAGCTGACAGAAAGTTGGAAAAAGCTATGCTGCATGCAGGTCAATGGGAGAGCGAAAACACCAGTGAAGGTACTCAACAGTGAACACTACAAGCTTTAAATTTGGCCAGCCAGGCCAAATGAGCCAATGGGTGCAATAATGGCATGTCTGTTATGGGGGAAACCAACTGCTCTCTAATTGGACTAGAGGCCTGCTCCATGGGAGGGAATATATCCCTGATACTGAAAACCTATGACAGGGGTAGTCATGAGCCCTAAGGGTGTAATGTCTGGTGGTGTCTCGCTAAATGTATATACTATGCTCACCAAACTGCCCAGTAAGCACTTCTCTTAATGTCCACACCCATATATTAATGCTACTCTCACTTTTGGTTAGAGAAGCGTCTCTTTTCAGATGGTGGCAACCTTGGGATGATTCAGAAGGCACCATGGTGCTGAGAAGAAGGGACAGAGGAGTGCTCAGCACTGAAACATCTCAAACCCACCTTCCAAGGCTCAGGGTCCATTGTGGAAGAGGGGGCAGAAAGAATGTAAGAGCCAAAGGAAGAGTAGGACTCCTTACAACGTGCTCCTCCAGACACAAAATGGCCTGGATATCCATGACCTCACAGTGCCTGACCCTACCTACACAAGACCATCATAATAGGAGGAAAAGATCATGACATTACAATGAAAAGAGAGACTGATTGAGAGGGGGAGGGGGTATGATGGAGAGTGAAGTTTCAAAAGGGAATGTGGGGGGAGGGGGAGAAGTACCATGGGATATTGTCTACAATTAAAGACGTTGTCAATAAAAATAATTAGTTAATTAATTAATTAATTAAGTAAAAATGAAAGAGGCCAGTCTGGGGCTGGGGAAATGGTTAAAGTGTTTGCCTGTAAAGACAAAGGACCCCTGGTTCAATTCCCCAGGACCCATGTAAGCAAGCCAGATGCACAAGGGGTCACATGCATCTGGAGTTTGTTTGCAGTGGCTAGAGGCCCTGGCACGCCCATTCTCTTTCCCTCTATCTGCCTTTTCCTCTTTCTTTCAAGCAAATAAATAAATAAATAAATAAAATATTTTTTAAAGGCCAGTCTGTTGGGCTTGCCTCAAAAGAAATATATAGGGCTGGAGAGATGGCTTAGTGGTTAAGGCGCCTGCCTCCTAAGCCCAAGAACGCTGGTTCCAATCTCCAGCGGTTCCAATCTCCAGGTCCCACGTTTAGCCAGATGCAAAGTGACACAAGGGCACAATGCTGCACTTGCCCACAAGGGGGCGCACACATCTGGATTTTGTTCACAGCAGCTGACAGACTGCTGGTGCACCCATTCTCTATCTGTCTCCCTCTCCCTCTCTCTGTCTCTCTCTCTCTCTCTAAAAATAAAAATTAAAAAAAAATAAAAATACATATATAATTTATTTCTCTGAGAGAGACAGAGGCAGGTAGAGAGAGAGAATGGGAGAACCAGGACCTCTAGCCACTACAAATTCCAGATGCATGCACCACCTTGTGCATCTGGCTTATGTGGGTACTGGAGAATGGAACCGGGGTCCTTAGGCTTCTCAGGCAAGTACCTTTACCACTAAGCCATCTCTCCAGCCCTCAATTTCATTTTCTTTTCTTTTAACTTTATTTTACTTATTTGAGAGAGAGAATAGCATGCACTGCAAACGAACTCCAGATGCATGTGCCACCTTGTGCGTCTGGCTTACATGGGTCCTGGGGAATTGAACATGGATCCAAAGGACCTCAGTTCAATTACCCAGTACCCAAGTAAGCCAGACGCACAAGGTGATGCATGCTTCTGCAATTTGTTTGCAGTGGCTGAAGGCCCTGGTGCACCCATTCTCTATCTGAGCCTCCCTCTCTCCCTCTCTCTCAAATAATAATTTTTTTTAAAAAAAGCATATGTGGGCTGGAGAGATGGCTTATCAGTTAAGGTGCACAAAGTGGCACATGTGTCTGGAGTTCATTTGCAGTCATGAGCCTTAGAGGTATAAAGCCTGCACTTGTCTGGCTAAATGTATATATTATTCCCACCAAGCTGCCCAGAAAGCACTACATGTAATGTTCATATTCACATATTAATGCTACTCTCACTTCTGGTTAGAGAAGCTTCTCTTTTCAGATGGTGATGACTACTGGGATGACCCAAAAGGCAACATAGTGCTGAGAAGAAGAGATGGAGGAGTGCCCAGCACTGAAACACCTCTGTCACACCATCCAAGGCTCAGGGACTATTGCAGAAGAGGGGGCGGATAGAATGGAAGAGCCAAGGAAGGGTATGACTTCTCACAATGCAACTGCCCAGACAGAAATTTGCCTTGATATCCATGACCTTGCAGTGCCTAGCAATACCTCTGCAAGACCCTCAAAATAGAAGAAAAAGATGATGACATCAAATTAAGAGAGAGACTAATGGAGAGAGGGAGGGGATATGATGGAGATTGGACTTCTAAAGTGGAATGGGGGGAGGGGAGGGAAATATCAGGTGGGGTTTTTTTGTATGTAAGTATAAAAATTGTCAATAAAAAATAATAATTAAAAAAAAGAAAGAAAGAAAATGACCAAATAAATAAAAAGATTTAGCTGAGAAAAAAAATTAAAAAAAAAAAAAAAAAACAGCAGGAGGACTGGGCGTGGTGGCACAGGCCTTGGGAGGCAGAGGTAGGAGGATCGTTCAAGGCCACCCTGAAACTACATAGTGAATTCCAGGTCAGCATGGGCTAGAGTGAGAACCTGCCTCAAAAAAAAAAAAAAAAAAAATAGAACCAAGCATGATGGCACATGTCTTTAATCCCAGCACTTGGGAGGCAGAGGTAGGAGGATTGCTATGAGTTTGAGGTCACCCTGAGACTACATAGTTAATTCCAGGTCACCCTGGACCAGAGTGAGACCCTACCTTGAAAAGCCAAAAAAAAAAAAAAAAAAAAAAAAAAAAGAAAAAGAAAAAAGAAAAACCAAAATAAATAAATAAAACAGCAGGGGGCTAGAGAAATGGCATAGTGGTAAGGTGCTTGCCTATGAAGCCCAAGGACACAGGTTTGATTCCCCAGTATCCAAGTAAACCAGCTGCACAAGGTGGTACATGCATCTGGAGTTCGTTTGCAGTGGCTGGAGGCCCTGGCATACCCATTTTCTATCTGCCTCTTCCACTGTCTCTCTCTTCCTCTCTCACATAAATAAATAAAATATTTAAGAAAACAATAACAGCAGGCTGGAAAGATGACTCAGTGGTTAAAGGTGCTAGCTTGCAAAGCCTGATGGCCCTGGTTTGGTTCTCTCATACTTATGTAAAGCCAGATGCATGCATCTGGAGTTCACTTGCAGTGGCAGGATGCCCTGGTATACCCATAGTTTTGCTCTCTCTCGCTGTGTGTGTCTGTTTTTCACTCAAATAAATAAATAAACAAATGGAATTCTACTTAGTGACAGGGGCCCTTCCTTAAGTGCTATGGCGACTAGAAGGACGTAGTTTGAGATCCCCCCAAAAAAGGCTCTTCGTTAAACACCCTGCTTTGTTTAAGCAACTTCCTTCTTCTGCTCCCTAATCCAAGCCAGGTACCACTTCAGGGTGTAGAAAGGCTCATTGGAGGGAGGCTCACTATGAATGTCCAGATTGAGATAGAGGCTCCTTTAAGATCCAGGAAGTACTGGGTGCGGTGGCGCACACCTTTAATTCCTGCACTTGAGAGGCAGAGGCAGGGGGCATCACCCTGAGTTCGAGGCTGGCCTGAGATTACATAGTGAATTCCGCATCAGCATGGGCTAGAGAAAGAACCTATCTCGAAAACCACAAAGAAACAAACAAACAAAAAGAATCAGGAAGCAAACAAGGCTGAGGACCTAGCAACTCCTGGAAGATTCCTGAAACTTATAAGCTTCACAAGGCCCCTCTGCAATGTTATGTAGGGAATAAGAAGTGCTTTGGAGAAGACTTTGCAACCTGCCCAGCTGCCTGTAAGTCATGCAGTGCGCTCCGGAGAGCTGCAGCTTCCATGACCTATGCTGGGGTGGGCTTTTCCGTGATGCAGCTGCCTTGAAGTTGTCCAGGCTCACCCTTCCTCCTGTATGTAAACTCACTGCTTTGTCAAGTTGGATTTTGATGGAATTATCACTTTGGTCTGTTGTTGGTGCCCTGTCTGGGGTGAATGGGCATCTGTTTGCATGTCCTCAAGGAAGGTATAATGCAATAAATGGTGCACAAACAGGGTAGACAAAACCGGAGATGAGTGGGGCAAGAGTGGTTGCATAGGTCTTGCTATGGGTACTGAGACATGCAGCTGAAGCTAATCCATGTGAGGGGGAGTGTCGCGTGTAGTGTGGGATGTGCCTTCTTGCTGTTGTGGTGGCCAGGTGCTCCCTAGGATGGGTGACGCATATGTCACCAAGGCCAAACAGTCTCTGAGTGGAGTGCTTGATGAGTGGGGTCCACCACATGAGTACAGAGATGTCCTGAAAATGCTTGAAGATGTAGAGCAAATATTGAGGTTCCCCAAGTGTAGCATGCAAGGGCTGAGGGCACCACTAAACACAAGGCCATTGGCAAGCTTCCCCAGAGGTGACATGGCCATTGTTGTGGGCAGTAAGCTGTGTCTGAGTCCTAGGTGGCTGCTCAGAGGGAACATGTCTGTGGAAGGCAGGAATGAGAAAGGGAAAAGGACAGCTGTTAGCATCCTCCAAGTCAGCCTATGATTTGGCAGGTAAACTGGGTAAGAAAGGAAGAGATGGAGGGATTGGCTTGCCATTTCTTCTTCTTCTTCTTCTTTTTTTTTTTTTTTTTTGTTGTTGTTGTTTTGGTTTTTCGAGGTAGGGTCTCACTCTTGTCCAGGCTGACCTGGAATTCACTATGTAGTCTCAGGGTGGCCTCGTACTCTCAGTGATCCTCCTACCTCTGCATCCCGAGTGCTAGGATTAAAGATGTGCACCACCATGCTGGGCTCACCTTGGCATTTCTTATGGCTAGGGGGCCAAAAGGGAAAGCAGGGTTCAATTAAGATCTGTTAGAAGTCTTTCTGGGACCCCAAAACTTGAAATCAATGGGAAGAGCTGGATGTTGAACAGGAAGAAAATGAGATAAAATTGACAATGAAAGAGGTGAGCATGAGAGTGGTCGTCTGTGGTGCTCAGTTCATGGGCCAGATCAGACTGTGTTGGCCACAGAGCTGAGAAGGAGGTTAACTCAGGAAAGACCTCAGGATTGGTTTTGCTGAGCCTCATGATGGAAAGGAGGTACCAAGGACACAGAGTGCAGCTAGGATATATGCTCACATCTGTTAGCACTTTCAAACAGTATCAGTACACAATTATAGACTTGCTACCATTTGTAGTGGACACTGCTTTTGTCTTCCAGCACCATGACGTGGTCATGAACCTTTTGTTTTTTCTCCTTGTGGCAATGGAGGTTAATAATAGAGCCAAACACCATGAGCCACAGTGATTGATCCAAGAGGTGCACAGAACTCACCAAAAACCATTGAGCACCTCCTTAGGACTTGTCCAAATTAAGTGGAGCATCATTGGGGTGAGAAAGCACACTTGCAATAGGAGCAAAGAGGGCTGGAAAGATGGCTTAGGGGTTAAGGCGCCTGCCTCCTAAGCCTAAGAACACTGGTTCCAATGTCCAGCGGTTCCAATCTCCAGCTCCCATGGTTAGCCAGATACAAAGTGATGCAAGGGTGCAATGCTGCACTTGACCACAAGGGGGTGCACACATCTGGATTTCATTCACAGCAGCTGAGACACTGCTGGCGCGCCCATCTCTGTCTTCCTCTCCTCTGTCTCTGTCTGTCTGTCTGTCTGTCTGTCTGTCTGTCTCTCTCTCTCTCTCTGTGTCTCTCTGTCTCTCTCCAAAAAAATAATAAAAAATAAAAAGTTTAAAAAAAAATAGGAGCAAAGAAAGCTAATGTAGATATCTACTCGAAATGTATTGCCTCTCCACACCCACTCTCCTTTAAAAAAAAAGTATTGTGTGTTTACGTATGGGCACATACAGGTGGAGGTCAAAGGACAACCTTAGGATGTCGGTTCTTACCTTCCATCTTGTTTTGAGAAAGGGTCTTCTCTTGTTTGCCTCTGCAAATGCCAGACTAGCAGGCCTGCAAGTTTAGTGACACTCCTGACTCCACCTCCCACACTTGGGATTACAGACATGTGTGCTAAGGCATCTGGTGGATTCTGGAGACCCAAACTCCAGTTGTCAGGCTTACATAGCTAGCAAGAACTGAGACTGCAAGCAAGGTAGCCTCCTTTGCAGGTAGTTAGTTAGGGCCATAGGACCAAAAGAACACAGACAGAAGGCTACTCCAGTCTGAACTAATACTAGAATCAAGATGTGTATGGCAGCCAGGCGTGGTGGCGCACACCTTTAATCCCAGCACTTGGGAGGCAGAGGTAGGAGGATTGCCGTGAGTTCGAGGCCACCCTGAGACTACACAGTTAATTCCAGGTCAGCCTGAGCTAGAGTGAAACCCTACCTCGAAAAAAAAAAAAAAAGATGTGTATGGCACAATGCAGGTCTGGCCCTAGCCAGGCCACATGTCAGAAGAAACCAGGAAGTAGCTTCTGTGAACATGACGTTCTGTGCAGGCCTGGCGTGACAACAGCTACAGTCCCATGCTCACAAGAAACCTGCTACGAGATGATCTGTCTGGATCTGTTTGGTCACAAAAAGGGGACCACCCCATACAATGATTGGCCAGCCAAGCCCCTTAAAACCCCCTACACTTCCTTGAATAAATGAGTTTGCTGCAGCTTGCCCTCTGCCAGCTTTCACCCAACTCCCAGAGGCTGTGTCATGATTCTGCGCTTCTCACCTTCCAACTCGGCAGAGACCCTGCAGTCCCTCCTGGGCTGGCCCTAGGGGGGACCCCAACAAAGATGGAGATCAGGAACAGCTTCCTGGTTCTTCCTCCTTCTAGGACATTTCCCACCCTGTGTTCTCCTCCCTGACCCACCAACCAATCAAATTCCTCCATATACACTGAAAGTTAACCAATGAAGCTTATCCCAAATTGATGCCTAATTCACTTCTCCAAGGTCCTAAGAACCCTGCCCCCAAGTCACCATGCTGCCTACTCTCAGCTTGAGAGCTTTTCTGCTTTACTTTCAGTTTTTTATTTATTTCCTTAAAATAAATCTTTCTAAACTTGCCCGTCTGTGTGTTTGCCATTTCCAATTCTTTGCAAGTCATAAGACAAAATGCTCAAGAGCCACTGGCCTCGAGGAATCACAGTGACTTTTGAGTGTCCAGCATTCTAACCTCTACGCTCTACTCGTCCAGAGCCCAGAGGGGCTCTGTTGCTCTCAAAAACCAGTACCCCATGCCCTACTCTTTGTTTTTTGCTCTCAGAACCTCCTTCTAGCTGGGCACAGTGCTTATAATTCCAGAACTCAGAGGTTAAGGCAAGAGAATTGCTTTGACTTTGAAGCCAGCCTGGGCTACATAGTGAATTCAAGGCCTGCTTTGGCTACAGTGGGACAAACTCTATCTCAAAAAACAAACCTCCCTCCTCAAAGTTTGGCCACTTGATTAGAGACTAAGTTTACAGCCTCTTTGGGGACAAAATGTGGCAGAGACAAGACAGTGGGAAGCAGGGTGCCTGATGACACCACAGAGCCTAGCCACATACTAGCTTATCTCTGCAGTACATTGCCAGACAGAGGTGCAGCATTTCAAGTCTCTGTTACAGTGATGCGGTCTGTCCCTTTACTAATGAGCAGGTGAAGATACAGAAAGCACTGACTGCATATGCACATCTTTGGCTATAGGTATCTTTATGGTAAGTTACTTACACAGGGCTACCTAAGCACCAAAAACTGTCTTTAATGTTTACACAGTCCCTCATTTAATCCCCTCAGGTGCTGCTGTGACTCTTGCTCAGTTGAGGACAGCAGGACAGAGGGATGAGGCCCTTGCCCCAGTTCACAGGCCACTGCTGCTCAGGGTTGCCTGTCCTCGGGCTTTCATTCTGTAGGGAAATGACCCTGCTCCCTTTCATTTTGAGATGAGTGACCTCAAATGGCAGCAAGTGCTCACACTTTCTGTGTAATGTCAGTTGTTTAACAACAAGATCCAATCAGTTGCAAAAAACAGGCAAGAAGGTATTCAAATACAGCTGGATGGAAGCCTATTAGATATGTCTGGAAAATTTTCTTTAGGTAGCCTCAGAGCATGTAATTGCTAATTCCAGGATTCACATTTTTGTTGACACATAGACAAAAGACCTGGAGGAGATGCTAGGGTGAGACCAAGAACCACCACAGATTGCTGGTGCCAGACAAGACACAGCAGATGCACTTCAAGGGCAGGCTTGTCATGTCTTTCCAAGGCAGAGCCCAAGAGCCCAGGCTGTGGCCATGTGGCCTCCTGAGTCCACAGCTCTTCAGTGCATGGGCTACACTGTGTTGACATATGTCTGAGGCTTTATCTCGTTGGTAAAATGGAATAGCCACCACCTTACTGTGTTAGTGTGAGAAACAAGCAAACAGTGAAGAGAAAGCTTGTGCATGGCACCTGATGCATGGTGAGGCACCCAAGGAAAGCAGCCACCATCACTGCAGGTAGAGTGATCACCTCAAATAACATGTTTGTGTGTCAGCCTTTTAGTGCACAAAGTGACACACCAGAAGTTACATTGAACCAGTGATGATCTCAGCTGTCCGTGAAATCCCCATGTCAGCTCTGGAATGGAAATGCCCTGCTGGGGTTAGGTTAGATCTAGATACCCCATGTCAGTGGTGGAGTGGAGATGCCCTGCTGGGGTCAGACCTGCAAGGTTGAATTGTTCTGGCCTACTCAGTTGGAACAGATCGGAGCACAAAGTTGACCCAGCTTTTAAGCCACTCTGTTCTAGCCAAACAGTCAGGAGAACCAAGAAGGGTGCCAACCACTGGACATGTATGACGGCACTGACAACATCATTTATGCCTCAGGCTTTGCCCCAAGATGACTTCTAAGAACCCCTCATGAACTAAAAAGCTATTGAGCAGCTAAGTAAATTATCAACATCATCAACAGACAACCTACAGAATGGAAGAAAACCTTTGCCAGCTATACCTCCAACAGAAGTCTAATAACCTAGAATTTACAAAGAACTCAAACTATTAGGCATTTCCAAAATGAAGCAACCTTAGCCAGGCATACTGGCACACACCTTTAATCCCAGCACTTGGGAGGCAGAGATAGGAGGATGGCTTTGAGTTTGAGGCTCACCCTAAGACTACATAGTGAATTCCAGGTCAGCCAGGGCTAGAGTGAAACCCTACCTCAAAAAACCAAAAACAAGCCGGGCGAGGTGGCGCACACCTTTAATCCCAGCACTCGGGAGGCAGAGGTAGGAGGATCGCCATGAGTTCAAGGCCACCCTGAGACTACATAGTTAATTCCAGGTCAGCCTGGGCCAGAGTGAGACCCTACCTCAAAAACCAAAAAAAAAAAAAAAAAAAAAAAAACCAGGGGGCATTATGCACAGAGACTTGGCCTACCCCCCAGAACTCTTGACTACCCCCACAATGCATGACCCACATTCCCCATTGATGAGGGTCCCTTTGGAAGAGGGAGGACAGGGAGGAGGATAATAGAGCCAACGCTATGAATGTAAAATCAGAATAATATAAATAAAAAATAAATTATTTTAAAAACCCAAAAACAGGGCTGGAGGGATGGCTTAGCAGTTAAGGTGTTTGCCTGCAAAGCCAAAGGACCCAGGTTCGATTCCCCAGGACCCACATTAGCCAGCAGCACAAGGTGTTACATGCATCTGGAGTTCGTTTGTAGTGGCTGGAGGTCCTGGTGTGCCATTCTCTCTCTTTCTCTCTCCTTCTTTTTCTCTGTCAAATACATAAATAAAAATAAAATATTTTTAAAATCCAAAAGTAAATAAATAAATATAAAAATAAATTTTAAAAAATCAAGCAACAGAGAATTTTGGGGGGGGGGTTCCTGAGGTAGGGTCTCACTCTAGTCTAGGCTGACCTGGAATTCACTATGTAATCTCAGGGTAGCCTCAAACGCAAGGTGATCCTCCTACCTCTGCCTCCCAAGTGCTGGGATTAAAGGCATGCCCCACCATGCCCCGCTTGCAACAGAGAATTTAACAGTTCTCCAATAAATGTCCAATAAACAGTGCTGAAAGAGATGTTCACCATCTTTACTCATCAGGGAAATGCAAATTAAAACAACTTTGAGATTTCACCTCATTCTAGTCAGGATGGCAATCATGAAAAAAATCAATTCTGGGGCTGGAGAAATGCCTTAGCAGTTAAGGCATTTGCCTGTGAAGCCAAAGGACCCAGGTTTGATTCCCCAGGACCCACGTAAGCCAGATGCACAAGGGGCACATGCACCTGGAGTTTGTTTACAGTGGCTGGAGGCTCTGGTATGCCCATTCTTTCTCTGTCTCTCTTCTCTCTCTCTGCTTGCAAATAAATAAATAAAAATTTTTAAAAATCAAATAGATTATTTCAGGTGAGTGCGGTGGTGTATGCTTTTAATCCCAACACTTGGGAAGGTAAAGTATGAAGATCTCTGTGAGGTGAAGGCCAGCCTGGGACTACAGGGTGAGTTCCAGGTCAGCCTGGGCTAAAGTGAAACTGCCTCAAAAAACACACACACACACACACACACACACACACATACACACACACACACACAGAAAAAAAATCAAATGACAACAAATGCTGGCTCGGGTTTGGGGAAAGAGGAACCCTCATCTACTGGTATTGGAAATGCAAACTTGTACAACTCTTATGGAAATCAATATGGAGACTACTTAAAAAGATTAAAATAAATCTACCATCTGATCTAGTTATTCTGCTCCTGGACATATAACCTAAAAACTCCACTCTTTTCTACAGAGATAGTTGTTTAGCCATGCTGTGGCTGCTCTATTCACAATAGCTAGGAATTTACATCAGCCCAGATGCCCATCAATGGATGAAGGTTAATGAAGATGTGGTACATACACACAGTAGAATTCTACTCAGAGGTAAGGAAAAATGAAATAATGAAATTCAGGGGAGGAAATGAATGGACTTGAAAATAATCATTCTAAGCAAGTTTACAGTTTTCTCTCATATGTAGTTCCTAACTTGGATCAGCTTGAGTTGAATGTAAAGCGTGGTAAGCATCAGAAGTATTGGCACAGAACTAGAATGAGCCTAGGAGGGGATACTCGACAGGCCAGGTGAGGGACAGACTACAAGGGGTGAAAGGGTCTTAGGGAGGGAGGATAGGAGGGAATTACACAAAATGAATGACAACATGAACCAGTGCCATAGAAACTTCCCTCCTGGAAAGCATTCTACAAGATACAATCCTTAATAACAGAAGTGGAGGTAGGAGGACCAGACAAAAGTGCCTGTAGAAGATAAAGAGTGTTTAATCCTAAAACCATGGAATCTGGCTGATAAATCCCAGGGCCAGAATTGGGTTACCCACCCCCACAGTGGGAGATCCATAAGACCCCCAAAACAATGTAGGCCAATGCACTTCCAGATCTAAAAGGTTAAGATCCTATTGCTGAAGAGACCACAGACTGCAGTCACAGGACATTGAGAGATTATTCTGGAACTAAGAAGGAAGCCAGTTCCCTCCTGCCACTGGAAAATGCTGTGAGAGATGCTGAGGTCACCAACAGTATGAATATGCAGGAGATCATGAAAGCTATGAAATGAACCAGCCAGGCAAGAAGTACACAACTTTGTAATAGTGACACAGCCTAAGCAGGTAACCAACTATTCTCAGATTGGATTTGAGGCCTGCTCAGTGGGGAGAACTTAGACCTGGTACTAGGAACAAGTCGGAATCCTATGGATCAGAAACGCAACTCCAGAGAGAAGCCCTCACTGCTCTTTGGTTAAGAAGAGTGGGCACTGGGCTGGAGGATGGTTTAGTGGTTATGGCATTTGCCTGAAAAGCCAAAGAATCCAGGTTTGATTCCCCAGGACCCACATAAGCCAGATGCACAAGGGGCACATGCATCTGGAGTTTGTTTACAGTGGCTGGATGCCCTGGTGTGCCCTTTCTCCCTCTCCCTCTCTGCCTCTTTCTCTCTCAAATAAATAAAACTTTAAAAACATAGGGCTGGAGAGATGGTTTAGTGGTTAAGGAGCTTGTCTACAAAGCTTAAGGACCCAGGCTCAATTCCCCAGAACCCATGTAAACCAAGTGCATATGGTGGTGCATGTATCTGAAGTTTGTTTGCAGTGGTTAGAGGCCCTGGTGTGCCCATTCTCTCTCGTTCTCTCTTGCTTTCTCAAATAAATAAATATAAAATAATTTCAAAAGTCTCTTCATCTCTATCACACACTCCAAGGCTGAGGGAGGGTCCATTGTGAAAGAGGTGGCAGAAAGAACCAAAGGAAAGCCGGGTGTGGTGGCGCACGCCTTTAATCCCAGAACTCGGGAGGTAGAAGTAGGAGGATCACCGAGAGTTCAGGCCACCCTGAGACTACATAGTTAATTCCAGGTCAGCCTGGACCAGAGTGAAACCCTACCTCGAAAAACAAAAAAAAAAAAAAAAAAAAAAAAAAAGAAAGAACCAAAGGAAAGGCAGGACACAATGCTGTGTTCCAGACACAAAATGGCCTGGATATCCATGACCTCACAGTGCCTGGCACTAAAACGATGACATCAAAACAGAAGAGAACCTAATTGGGAAGAAGAAGGGATTCACTGGCGGTAGAGTGAGGAGAGGGACAATGGGAGTAGTGGGAGGTAATTACCATGGTTTATTGTCTATACTTACAGAAATTGTCAATAAAAAGTGTTTTTTTTTTAAAGTCTCTCAAATAACTATGCTTATCCCCTGTAATCCAAGTTCCTCTCACTTTTGGCTGGAGAATCTGTTTTAGTTTATAGATGGCAGTGAATACTGGGGAGATTGAAGATCCATTAATACAAAAGAAAAGGCTGCCTACTACCTCCATCACATCTATTGGGGCCTAGAACACATTGCAGAGGAAGCAGCAATTTTAACACTGCTAGCCTGCAACCAGCTCCAGGGAGACAATGACAGACATTGTGGTCACCTAAAACTCATCAAAGCAGAAATCTAGAGGCTACTGAGAGCACAATACTAAATCAGACTTCTAACATGCGACCAAGGCTCAGGGAGCAATGCAGACGAGGGGGCAGAAAGACTGTAAGAGCAAAAGGGTGGATAGGAATATCCGGAGGCATGCCCCCCCCCACACCCACAGATTGACTGACTAAGGCTTTCATGACCACACAATGAAACCAATAATGCCACTGAGGAGGACTCACATTGCAATGAAGGCAGGGCAGAGGGGATATAAGAGTATAACCTTAAAAAAAATAGAGTCCCTTTTGCACATGTGTTGGGCTCAAATACAGATATTTTGATTTGGGGTTTTTGGCAAATACAGGTGAACCAAATTCAGTGAAATAAGGCAAATACTGAGGCACACAGCAACTATGTGACTAATCTACCTATGGGAGACACAAACCTGGAACTTTGCAAAAGCAAAATCTGGGGTGTGGGTATCCGATCTTAGTGAAAGCTAGAGGCCCCCAAATAGAGTGCTACAAAGTCTTTATTAACCATTTTGGGACAGCCATCATTTGAGGACTGAAAAAAAAAATAGTAACTGCCCTACCCCTCACATTTTGTTACTGTTTTTTGAGACAGGGTCTCATGTAGCCCACCAGACTGACCAAATTATGTAGCTGAGACTAGCCTTGAACTCCTGATCTTCCTGCTTCTATTTCCCAGGTGCTGGGATTACAGGCACATGCCACTATGCCTGGCTTTTCCCTCCCCCACATTTTAATAGGCAATAGGATTCTGGACTCTGAAGTTACAAACACTTTGTCACAACTTCAAGCAACTGTGGCCACTGTCCACATGTCAGCAGCAGGAAAGCTGGGTGTTATCTATGTGATGGTGTGAGTAGTACGTGGCTGTGAGCAGCATCCCAGCTACAGGACCCCCAGCTGGGAGTGTATGGCTGCTCTGCAAGCTTCAGCCAGGGGTCTGGTCCTCTGCAGGCCCTTAGGGCTGGAATGGTGAGAACAGATGTTTCTGCAGTCCACAGATAATGTTATGAAGTGACTGCTGACAGATAAGCTATAAGTACAGCCTGTGAAGACAATTCCTCCAGATGGTCTCTTAGTAAATTCTAAATGCTCAGAACCCTGAGGGAATAAAAACTTCTAAATTAAAAAAAACAAGGAGGGTAGAAGGTATCAAAGACACAATTGCTCTTGTAGACACTTGACTGCTCATGTTGTCCCCAAGTTCATCTTAGAGCTCAAGAGAATTCAAGCTATGAGGCAGAGACTCTAGACTTGTGTCAGGGGCAGAAACTTCTGGTAGTAGCTCTTGGTGACGTCAGTCATCAGCTCCTGTGTGCACTCCGGAAGCTCCCCTGAGAAGAGTCCTGGGGAGAGAGAGAATGGGTCAAGCGAGAGGAGCATGGAGGCCTGCTCTAATTCATATCTTCCACATGACTTGAATTTGTGTGTGGGAACAAATACTACAATTCTCCAAATGAAGAAACATTCCAGGTAGAAGTGGTCAGGACCTTATTACAAGATCCAAAGAGTTGTGGTATCTCTGACTACTCTTGAGGTTGTTTGAAGCACTTGTTCCCCTCCCAAAGGACTCTGGTATGAGCCCCACTGAGCTCCTTGAGGTAAGAAGCTGTCCTGCTGTTCATACGTGAAGCTAAACTGGCCAGCACACTGAAACTAAAGCTACACTATATATAGGTCAAAATGGAGGATACCAGAAGGAGGCAGAGGTAGGAGGATTACCATGAGTTTGAGGACAGCCTAAGACTACATAGTGAATTCCAGGTCACCCTGGGCTAGAGCAAGTCCTTACCTTGAAGAAACAGGGGGTAGGGGAGGGAGGGAGAGAGAGAAATGGCTAGTACAGCTCTCTTAATTTCATACCCTGTGGCCTGACAATCTAACTTCTAAGAATGTACACGAGAGATAACTGTCCAGCTGCACAGTAAGGTGCTGAGGCAACAAAGCTTCCAGCAGTGGAAATCCATGTGAGATATCTAGTTGTGCCTACCTTACACTAGGGGCAGATTGTAGATACACTGTGGCAAAATCTATCTATGCAGCACAAACCTGTAACTCTTTTTTTTTTTTTTGTTTTGCGAGGTAGGGTCTCACTCTGTTCCAGGCTGCCCTGGAATTCGCTATGTAGTCTCGGGGTGGCCACAAACTCTTGGCGATCCTCCTACCTCTGCCTCCCGAGTGCTGGGATTAAAGGTGTGCGCCACCACGCCCGGCTTACAAACCTGTAACCCTTAAAAGGAATGAGGCAGGTCTCTACAAACTTACAAGAAAAGCTGCCCGAGGTATACTGTTAAATAAAGGTCAGTTTCAAAACAGCAGAAAATAACAGTGTGATTTCATGTAAGTACGCAGAATTTCCTATACCCATATTATGTGTATATAGACATATGCACACAATACATAACAAAATATAGCATATAAAACACAAAAACATTATAGAAAACATTATAGAAAAATAAGTCTAAAAACATAAAATTCAGCTGAGCATAGTGGTGCATGCTTTTAGCCCAGCACTCAAGAGGCACAGGAAAGAGGATCACCATAAATTCAAGGCTATCCTGAGACTACATAGTGAATTCCAGGTCAGCCTGAGCTAGAGCAAGACCCTACGTTTAAAAATCAAATTAACTAAATAAGCAGGTTAGACAGATAAATAATAAAATAAAACAAAACATAAAATTGTCACAGGTATTCTGTAAATATTAGAAGTCCATGTTAGACTTAAAAACACGTTTGAGAGCTGCAAAGATGGCTTAGCAGTTAAGGTGCTTGCCTGGAAGCCTAAGGAACCATGGTCGATCTGTCTCCAGATCCTACATAAGCCACATGCACAAAGGTGAGACAGAGGCAAGTGCAAGGTTGCACATCCTCACTAGGTGGTGCAGGCATCTGTTTGATTGAAGTGCCTGAGGCTATGGAGTGCCAATTCCCCTCCCCCCCATCTCTTGCTCTGTCTAAAAAAAACATGTTTGAGCTGGGCATGGTGGCACACACCTTTAACCCCAGCACTTGGGAGGCAGATAGGAGGAACTTGAGCAAGATCCTACCTAAAAAAAAAAAAAAAAAAAAAAAAAAAAAAAAGTTTGATCTTTATAGTTTTTTTTTTTTTTTTTTTTTTTTTTAAGATAGAGTCTCATTCTAATAACTAGCTGACCCTGACCTCACTTTGTAACCTGAGACTTGACTTGATCCTCCCATCTCAGGCTCCTGAATGCTAGAATTACAAGTGTGAGCTATCATGCCTGGTTAATCTTTTTAAAATAATTAGACAGCTCAAAACAATTCACAGATAATTCTATACATCTCTGAAACTTGTTCCCATTGATGTGAGTTATGAAATGCTTTAAGCTGGAAAAGGAGTGACACCACCCAATAATAGATACCATATGCTATCAAACCTGTGATGTGCTTCTGCATATGCAACATGATTTTGGCAACATGCAGAAAAAGATACTGTATTGAGGAGGAGTGGAGAAATGTGATGCTCTCTTCTTCCTTCTGCTGGAATGAGCATGTATTACCTTGTTTGTTTGTTTTGTTTTTTTGTTTTTTGTTTTTGTTTTTCAAGGTAGGATCTTGCTCTAGCCCAGGCTGACCTGGAATTCACTCTGCAGTCTCAGAGTGGCCTCAAACTCATGGCGATCATCCTACCTCTGCCTCCCAAGTGCTGGGATTAAAGGCATGTGCCATCATGCCCAGCATGTATTACTTTTGATTCCTCACATATTTGAGGTTTGTGCAGTGGCAGTATCATAGCCAATAAAGTTTATCTGAGGTGCAATTATTACTAATTGAAAACTTTCCCCAATACACCTCGCATACTTGGAATTTGGAATTCAGCTCCCAAGGGGCTCTACCTGTGAGTGAAAGGTCATGTATTTGTTCCTCTTCAGCATCCCAACAGTACTACTGGGCTTGATCATGTTTCATGCTAACTTTTCAGTTTGGGGAATTCTGCTCATTCTGGAAATATAAATTGGAATCCCCAACCAATTTGAGGGTAAGAGTATAGCAGAACCTCTCTACAGAGACTTTTCTTTTTCTACCTAGAGCCCACACAAAGAGACGTGGGGAGGGAGGGAAAGAGATGCTTTCCTTTCTTGTACTGATGACAGATTTGTTCTACACCAACCTTCTCTTGAGGGAAAGTCTTTCAAGAGGTGAGATCTCTCTGTCATATCACATATGAATACTACATTGCAGTCAGCATCCAATCCCTATGCTCTTACAGCTTGGATTTCATTTCTTCTTTGTTTCTGACCCCTGATAATTTCTTTATCATCTTGTCAACCCAATTACTCATTTAAAAAAGGAACTCAGGCTGGAGAGATGGCTTAATGGTTAAGGTGCTTGCCTGCAAAGCCAAAGGACCCAGGTTTGATTCCCCAGGACCCACATAAGCCAGATGCACAAAGCAGCACATGCACCTGGAGTTTGTTTGCAGTGCCTGGTGGCCCTGATATGCCCATTCTCTCTCTCTTTACTCTTTTTCTTTTTCTCTCTCTCTCAAATAAATAAATAAAAAGAAAAAGCTTAAAAGTTAAAAAAAAAAAAAGAAAGAAAGATCCTGCCTCAAAACAAAGAAAAAGAAACCTGCCATATTTCACATAGCATTTCTATGTACTTTGTTTCAGGAGGATTTTTAATCAACATATCAAAGACAAATTATGTACATTACTTTCATGATAGAAAATTAAATTGAGGTCTAAGAAAGTTAAAATAAAATGAATCAACATCAATGTTACCTGGGCAGCCTGAGAAGACGGTGAATGGAGGGACCACAGTTTCTGGAGGTAATACTGTATTGTCAAGAATTTTGCAGCAGTCTTTCAATACACACCGTCGCCCCTGAAATCAATCAAGACATGAGAGTAAAGTTTGTCTAGTATGCTATGTGGAAGGCTATTGAGTATTTTCTGTTTTTTTTCAAGGTGGGGGTCTCACTCTAGCCCAGGCCGACCTGGAACTCACTCTGTAGTCCCAAACTAGCCTCAAACTCGTAGCAATCCTCCTACCTCAGCCTCTCGAGTGCTGGCATTAAAGGCATATGCCACCATGTCTGGTGCTATTGTGTATTTTCTACATTCATGATGTCATATAATAGCCAGGGACCATCACAAAGCATGATTGCAATTATATTATTATTATTATTTTTTTTGTTTTTGTTTTTTTTGTTTTTCGAGGTAGGGTCTCACTCTGGTCCAGGCTGACCTGGAATAATTAACTATGTAGTCTCAGGGTGGCCTCGAACTCTTGGCGATCCTCCTACCTCTACCTCCCAAGTGCTGGGATTAAAGGTGTGCACCACCACGCCCAGCTTGTACTTATATTCTTTAGGTGGAACCTGACAAAAAGATGGAGAAAGGTATGCCTGTGTGTGTGTCTGTGCACACGTGCGGGATTTGAGGGAGGAAGGCTGTATGCTAGGGACAATACAGGTTTTCCTAGGCATTAGAGATTGCAAACTTTAGTCTTCTAAGAGTTATATTTAACTTTTTCTTTTCTTTTCTTTTTGTTTTTCTTTCTTTTTTTCTTTTTTGGTTTTTCGAGGTAGGGTCTCACTCTAGTCCAGGCTGACCTGGAATTCACTATGTAGTCTCAGGGTGGCCTTGAACTCACAGTGATCCTCCTACCTCTGCGTCCCTGAGTGCTGGGATTAAAGGCATGCGCCACCACGCCTGGCACCTCCCCTTTCTTATGGTAACACTATGGTCTGTGTGCTTTATTGCTGGCCCATTCACAGACTCCAAGACTGACCACAGTGACTGGTTTAGGGAATTGACACATGAGCCAAATTAGTCTGATGAATCCTATCCATGGTTCTGCTAGGACTACAGGGAAAGAAGCACTTTCCACTGGAGTTTCCAGAATATGGGAAGGATACTCAGAACAGCCATCGCTTTCCATAAAGAAGCTGTCTGGAAGTGAACCACCAGAGGAAAGAGAAAAGGGATGCAAACGCATTTTCATGACATCACTGAAGCCCCCCAGTCAGTGGAGGATGACGTTAGGATCTACTGCAGGCCTCTTGGTTGTCATAAGGGAATGCACTTAGTTGGCACATCCCAGTGGAAGGCTTGCTTGCCTCCTCTGTCAGCTGCGTCTGGAAGAGTCTTGACAAGTCACTTGGACACAAAGGTTCATTTGTTCTCCTATAGGTGACAGTTATTTGGATGCCTGGCCTGAACCTTATGTTCCATTTATCCAGTCATCCCATTTTTCAATCCTGCCATAATCCACAGCATTTTAAGGGCAAGAAATGAGTTGTAGGAGACTCACTTATTTGATAGGTTGAAGCTGTGTATACAAGTTAAAGCTAGGCCTCAGACTATTCAGAGTAGATAGAAGTTTCCTTCTTTATTAGCTTGTGTTTACACCATGCTCTGGGAAGAACAGTCTGACAAAATCTGGGTATTAAAATACAGTTAAATAGGAGAAGTAAGACATCAGGTGTCTCCCTTGATCACTCTTTACCTCATTTACTGAGGCAGGCATCACACTTGAATCCAGGGCTCACTGATTTGACTAGTCCAGCTTGCCAGCTTGTCCTAGGCTGTCCCCACCTCCTGACTGCAGGGATTACAGGTGGGCCACCACACCCATCTGCCTTTTATATGGGTACTCCCCCCTCCCATCTCTTAAGTGGCTAAGCTGTCTCAATAGGCTGATAAGAGCATGGGTAATAGTTGGTAACATCTTTGGCTCAGAAACATTTTTTTAAGATAGAGTCTCATTCTAATAACTAGCTGACCCTGACCTCACTTTGTAACCTGAGACTTGACTTGATCCTCCCATCTCAGGCTCCTGAATGCTAGAATTACAAGTGTGAGCTATCATGCCTGGTTAATCTTTTTAAAATAATTAGACAGCTCAAAACAATTCACAGATAATTCTATACATCTCTGAAACTTGTTCCCATTGATGTGAGTTATGAAATGCTTTAAGCTGGAAAAGGAGTGACACCACCCAATAATAGATACCATATGCTATCAAACCTGTGATGTGCTTCTGCATATGCAACATGATTTTGGCAACATGCAGAAAAAGATACTGTATTGAGGAGGAGTGGAGAAATGTGATGCTCTCTTCTTCCTTCTGCTGGAATGAGCATGTATTACCTTGTTTGTTTGTTTGTTTTGTTTTTTTGTTTTTTGTTTTTGTTTTTCAAGGTAGGATCTTGCTCTAGCCCAGGCTGACCTGGAATTCACTCTGCAGTCTCAGAGTGGCCTCAAACTCATGGCGATCATCCTACCTCTGCCTCCCAAGTGCTGGGATTAAAGGCATGTGCCATCATGCCCAGCATGTATTACTTTTGATTCCTCACATATTTGAGGTTTGTGCAGTGGCAGTATCATAGCCAATAAAGTTTATCTGAGGTGCAATTATTGCTAATTGAAAACTTTCCCCAATACACCTCGCATACTTGGAATTTGGAATTCAACTCCCAAGGGGCTCTACCTGTGAGTGAAAGGTCATGTATTTGTTCCTCTTCAGCATCCCAACAGTACTACTGGGCTTGATCATGTTTCATGCTAACTTTTCAGTTTGGGGAATTCTGCTCATTCTGGAAATATAAATTGGAATCCCCAACCAATTTGAGGGTAAGAGTATAGCAGAACTTCTCTACAGAGACTTTTCTTTTTCTACCTAGAGCCCACACAAAGAGACGTGGGGAGGGAGGGAAAGAGATGCTTTCCTTTCTTGTACTGATGACAGATTTGTTCTACACCAACCTTCTCTTGAGGGAAAGTCTTTCAAGAGGTGAGATCTCTCTGTCATATCACATATGAATACTACATTGCAGTCAGCATCCAATCCCTATGCTCTTACAGCTTGGATTTCATTTCTTCTTTGTTTCTGACCCCTGATAATTTCTTTATCATCTTGTCAACCCAATTACTCATTTAAAAAAGGAACTCAGGCTGGAGAGATGGCTTAATGGTTAAGGTGCTTGCCTGCAAAGCCAAAGGACCCAGGTTTGATTCCCCAGGACCCACATAAGCCAGATGCACAAAGCAGCACATGCACCTGGAGTTTGTTTGCAGTGCCTGGTGGCCCTGATATGCCCATTCTCTCTCTCTTTACTCTTTTTCTTTTTCTCTCTCTCTCAAATAAATAAATAAAAAGAAAAAGCTTTAAGAAGTTAAAAAAAAAAAAAGAAAGATCCTGCCTCAAAACAAAGAAAAAGAAACCTGCCATATTTCACATAGCATTTCTATGTACTTTGTTTCAGGAGGATTTTTAATCAAAATATCAAAGACAAATTATGTACATTACTTTCATGATAGAAAATTAAATTGAGGTCTAAGAAAGTTAAAATAAAATGAATCAACATCAATGTTACCTGGGCAGCCTGAGAAGACGGTGAATGGAGGGACCACAGTTTCTGGAGGTAATACTGTATTGTCAAGAATTTTGCAGCAGTCTTTCAATACACACCGTCGCCCCTGAAATCAATCAAGACATGAGAGTAAAGTTTGTCTAGTATGCTATGTGGAAGGCTATTGAGTATTTTTTGTTTTTTTTCAAGGTGGGGGTCTCACTCTAGCCCAGGCCGACCTGGAACTCACTCTGTAGTCCCAAACTAGCCTCAAACTCGTAGCAATCCTCCTACCTCAGCCTCTCGAGTGCTGGCATTAAAGGCATATGCCACCATGCCTGGTGCTATTGTGTATTTTCTACATTCATGATGTCATATAATAGCCAGGGACCATCACAAAGCATGATTGCAATTATATTATTATTATTATTATTTTTTTTTTTTTTGGTTTTTCGAGGTAGGGTCTCACTCTGGTCCAGGCTGACCTGGAATAATTAACTATGTAGTCTCAGGGTGGCCTCGAACTCTTGGCGATCCTCCTACCTCTACCTCCCAAGTGCTGGGATTAAAGGTGTGCACCACCACGCCCAGCTTGCACTTATATTCTTTAGGTGGAACCTGACAAAAAGATGGAGAAAGGTATGCCTGTGTGTGTGTCTGTGCACACGTGCGGGATTTGAGGGAGGAAGGCTGCATGCTAGGGACAATACAGGATTTCCTAGGCATTAGAGATTGCAAACTTTAGTCTTCTAAGAGTTATATTTAACTTTTTCTTTTCTTTTCTTTTTGTTTTTCTTTCTTTTTTTCTTTTTTGGTTTTTTGAGGTAGGGTCTCACTCTAGTCCAGGCTGACCTGGAATTCACTATGTAGTCTCAGGGTGGCCTTGAACTCACAGTGATCCTCCTACCTCTGCGTCCCTGAGTGCTGGGATTAAAGGCATGCGCCACCACGCCTGGCACCTCCCCTTTCTTATGGTAACACTATGGTCTGTGTGCTTTATTGCTGGCCCATTCACAGACTCCAAGACTGACCACAGTGACTGGTTTAGGGAATTGACACATGAGCCAAATTAGTCTGATGAATCCTATCCATGGTTCTGCTAGGACTACAGGGAAAGAAGCACTTTCCACTGGAGTTTCCAGAATATGGGAAGGATACTCAGAACAGCCATCGCTTTCCATAAAAGAAGCTGTCTGGAAGTGAACCACCAGAGGAAAGAGAAAAGGGATGCAAACGCATTTTCATGACATCACTGAAGCCCCCCAGTCAGTGGAGGATGACGTTAGGATCTACTGCAGGCCTCTTGGTTGTCATAAGGGAATGCACTTAGTTGGCACATCCCAGTGGAAGGCTTGCTTGCCTCCTCTGTCAGCTGCGTCTGGAAGAGTCTTGACAAGTCACTTGGACACAAAGGTTCATTTGTTCTCCTATAGGTGACAGTTATTTGGATGCCTGGCCTGAACCTTATGTTCCATTTATCCAGTCATCCCATTTTTCAAACCTGCCATAATCCACAGCATTTTAAGGGCAAGAAATGAGTTGTAGGAGACTCACTTATTTGATAGGTTGAAGCTGTGTATACAAGTTAAAGCTAGGCCTCAGACTATTCAGAGTAGATAGACGTTTCCTTCTTTATTAGCTTGTGTTTACACCATGCTCTGGGAAGAACAGTCTGACAAAATCTGGGTATTAAAATACAGTTAAATAGGAGAAGTAAGACATCAGGTGTCTCCCTTGATCACTCTTTACCTCATTTACTGAGGCAGGCATCACACTTGAATCCAGGGCTCACTGATTTGACTAGTCCAGCTTGCCAGCTTGTCCTAGGCTGTCCCCACCTCCTGACTGCAGGGATTACAGGTGGGCCACCACACCCATCTGCCTTTTATATGGGTACTCCCCCCTCCCATCTCTTAAGTGGCTAAGCTGTCTCAATAGGCTGATAAGAGCATGGGTAATAGTTGGTAACATCTTTGGCTCAGAAACAAATTGTAAGTATAGTGCTTCATTCTTCCTTGGGAAGTTCTTGTCCTTAAATAATATCCTACTGCAATTTCAAAGACAGCAACTATCTCTTCTGGTGACCACAAAGGCGGTTAGTACTCTAAAGTTTCTGTCATGAAGCTGGGCGTGGTGGCGCACACCTTTAATCCCAGCACTCGGGAGGCAGAGGTAGGAGGGTCGACGTGAGTTCAAGGCCACCCTGAAAGTACATAGGGAATTCCAGGTCAGCCTGGGCTAGAGGGAGATCCTACCTCAAGAAAAAAAAAGTTTCTGTCACGTTTAAGTTCCTAATTCCTGAAAAAAGAAACAGAGGGTGCTACCTAAAGCATGACACATTCTCATGCTGAGATCCATAGATGAAGGGCCCTAGGAAAAAAGTGGACAGGAATCTTTTCAGTGTGTACTGCCACCCACCATACAGCTGCAGCTTGCTTTGTCTGCTAGTAGAGGCATTTTGGGTAGATGGACTGACTTATGGCCATTTGAAGAATGCAGGTACTTTTAAAGGTATGAACAGATTGGAAATAGCTGAGGAGGTTTTTTTTTTTTTTTTTTTTAAAGACAATCATTTCTTATTACTTTTTTTGCATGTGTGAATGTTAGGATCTCTTGCTGCTGCAAACAACTGTGAATCTTACTTTGCATGGGTTAGGGCATAGAACCCCAGCCTGGGCCCCTGGCAGTTTTGCAAGCAAGTGTTTTTAACCACTGAGTAATCTCCTCAGCCCTCAAAATCATTTCTTTATTCTTCCCTGGAGAATTTTCTTAAGAGGGATCAAGAACTGGAGTTAGCTGGGTGTGGTGACGCATGCCTTTAATCCCAATACTTGGGAGGCAGAGGTAGGAGAATCGCCATGAGTTCGAGGCCAACCTGAGACTACATAGTGAATTCCAGGTCAGCCTGGGCTAGAGTGAGACCCTACCTTGAAAAACCAAAAAAAAAAAAAAAAAAAGAGAGAGAGAGAGAGAGAACTGGAGTTATTTTGCTAACATTATAGTTACCTACATAATCTCATACAAGTAAGTTAGCACCTCTGGGCCATCAGCAGTAATGTTGCAAGGAATAGAGATAATAAGTGTGAAACTCATAGCACAAAGCTGGGCATGGTGGAACACATCTTTAATCCCAGCATTTAGGAGGCAGAGGTAGGTGGATCATTGTGAATTCAAGGCCAGCTGGGACTACAAAGTGAGTTTCAGGTCAACTTTGGCTAAAGTAAGACTACCTCGAAAAAAAAAAACACCTCACAGCAGAACTGGGGAGATGACTCAGTGGTTAAAGGTGCTTGCTTGCAAAGCCTGCTGGCCTGTGTCTGATTCTTCACTATATATGTATAGAGCAAGATGCACAAAGTGGTGCATGCATCTGAAGTTTGTTTACAGCAGCAAGAGGCCTTGGCATGCCCATACTCTCAACTCTCTCTCTCAAGTAAGTAAATATATTTTAAAAGCTAATAGTACAATAGTGCCTTAATAATATTTGTGATGGTTGATCTCTAGTTGGAATGCCAGGATTTAGAATCACCAGGAAAACACATCTCTGGGCATGTCTGTGAGGGATTTTGTCGATTAGCTTAATTGAGAGATGAAGACACACCCTAACTGTGAGCAGCACCATTCCATGGGCGGGGGTTCTGCACTGAATAAAAAGGAGGGAGAAAGCTGGGCAGCAGTGTCCATCCCTCACTCTCTGATGATGTGCAGCTGGCTCCCTGTTCAAGCCTGCCAAGCTGGAGTCTACCCTTTGGAACTGTAAGCCTAAATGAACCCTTTTCCTGCCCTAAGCTGCTTCTGGCTTGGTATTTTGTCCAGGCAAGGAGAAAATAGCTGACACAGTATTGTTTGTGAAGCCTTTCCATCTGGCACATAGCAATTGTGATTTACACCTGCACACACTCACGCCACCAGCAGACCACTGCATGGGACACTAGGAAGGGCCTGTGTACCATGGAAGCTTTAGCACTAGGATTCTAGGGATCTCAATCCTTTCCCAAAGATTAGAGTTTACCAAGGTTCTCTAAGCACTGCTAATATGGAACCATGACAAGGTCAGAAACTGTTATCTCAAAACATGGTACAAAGACTCAGTCTCAAAATAAAAGGACTGGGGGCCGGGTATAGTGGTGTACTCCTTTAATCCCAGCACTCGGGAGGCAGAGGTAGGAAGATCACCAAGAGTTCAAGGCCACCCTGAGACTACATAGTGAATTCCAGGTCAGCCTGAGCTAGCGTGAGACCCTACCCCGGAAAACCAAAAAATAATAATAATAGTAATAATTAATTAATTTAAAAAGGGGGGACTGGGAATATATTTTAGTGATAGAGTGCTTGCCTAGCATACAATTAGCCCTTAGTATCACACACACATCAAATACACAAGGATCTGACAACAGAACTAGAATCTCCTAAGTACTGGAAATAGAATTTGGATTTTAACTTTTCAAACATTTTGCTCTATAGACAGGATGCTAGGGCAAGGCTGCTATGATATCTTTACTTGGCCAAGGAAAACACTAACAAATAAAAAATGGCTAAGAAGCCGGGTGTGGTGGTACACACCTTTAATCCCAGCACCCAGGAGGCAGAGGCAGGAGGATCACCATGAGTTAGAGGCCATCCTGTGAATAGTGAATTCCAGGTCAGCCTGAGCTAGAGGGAGACCCTACCTCGAAAAATCAAAAAGTGGAAAAAAAAAAAAAAAAAAGGCTAAGATTAAGGATTTTACTATCTCTATATTTTTATTTCAGTTTTTTCAAATTAGTAATAATTGTACATATTTAGCTACAGTGTTATATGTCACTGTATGCATATAAATGCTGATCAAATCAAAGTAATCAAAATATCTATCTCGGGGCTGGAGAGATGGCTTAGCGGCTAAGGCGCCTGCCTGCTAAGCCTAAGAATGCTGGTTCCAATGTCCAGCAGTTCCAATCTCCAGGTCCCACGTTTAGCCAGATGCAAAGTGAGGCAAGGGTGCAATGCCGCACTTGACCACAAGGGGGCGCACACATCTAGATTTTGTTCACAGCAGCTGAGAGACTGCTGGCGTGCCCATCTCTGTCTCCCTCTCCCTCTCTGTCTATCTCTCTCTGTCTCTCTCTGCAAAATAAATAAAAAATAATAAAAATTAAATTAAAAATATATATCTATCTTGCTGGGCATGGTAGTGCACACCTTTAATCCAAGCACTTGTGAGGCCAAGGTAGGAGGATCCCATGATTTTGAGGTCAGCCTGAGACTACATAGTGAATTTTAGGCCAGCTTGGTCTAGAGCAAGATGCTACCTTAATGCATAGTGGCACATGCCTTTAATCCCAGCACTAGGGAAGCAGAGGTAGGAGGATCACCATGAGTTCGAGGCCAGAAACTACATGGTGAATTCCAGGTCATCCTAAGCTAGAGTGAGACCCTACCTCTAAAAAAAAAATTCTATCTCATTTTCACTTCTTCATATATGGAGCCTGAAAACTTCTCTTTTGTAGTTCTTCATAAAATACATAGTAAGTTGCTGAGACTGATAGTCACCTCGCTGTAACACGTAACAGCAGAATATATTGCTTCTGCAGAACGATACCCATTATCAACCTTTTCCAATTTGCCCTCTCATTCCCCCTTTCTGCCATCTAGTGTGTATTCTTCTCTCTCGTAGTTGTGATCAACTTTTTATCTCTCCCCTTTCTTCAACCTCAGGCTGAACAAAGACTTTCTGTCTCTATGCAGGCTAAGGAATTCTTCTGCAGCAAGAATACTTGGCAGAATAAACACCTCCACCCTGCTAAGCAGCAAGTAAGAGAAGAAAGGTCTGTGTACATTTTCAGAAACCCCAACAACATCAAACTCTTCATCCACAAAACAGCAAGAAATCCAAATCTAGGTTGGGTAAATCACACTGGTGCCTGCGCTCCTATGAATGAGGGTCCTACAGGTACTGCACAGCCAGGGGCAATGCACTACCTGCAGTTCCCTAGCCACATACCCTGTGCTGACTCTGACCCTTACACATGCCAGTCTCTCTGCTGACATGCCAGGCTCCCATTGTCTTTTGTGCCCATTTTGCCTTCACCACAGTTATACTCTAAACAGTTATTTTACTGTTTATTTATTTATTTATGTATTTTTGTTTTTCAAGGTAGGTTTCATTCTAGCCCAGGTCTCCTACCTTGGTCTCCCGAGTTCTGAGATTAAAGGCGTGCACCAAGACGCCCAGTTAGAGCTAATCTTAATTTTACTCCCGTTTTGCTTTTCACCGCTGTCCTAAATTCTCATCACAATTAAATATCAACTGTCCATTGGGATATAAAACATATAGAGTTGGGCTGGAGAGATGGCTTAGTGGTTAAGCGCTGCCTGTGAAGCCTAAGAACCCCAGTTTGAGGCTCGATTCCCCAGTACCCACATAAGCCAGATGCACAAGGTAGTGCATGTGTCTGGAGTTCCTTTGCATGTGTCTGGAGTTCCTTTGCAGTGGCTGGAAGCCCTGGTGTGCCCATTCTGTCTCTCTGCCTCTTTCTCTCTCTGTCTGTTGCTCTCAAATAAATAAATAAAAGTAAACAAAAATAAATTTTAAAAAAGAGTTTGTATTCCTATCATTAAAAAAAAAAGAGAAAGTGAGTGAGTTAAGAGCTAGAGAGATGGCTTAGTGGTTAAGGCGCTTGCCTTTGAAGCCTAAGGACTCATGCTTGACTCTCCAGGTTCCACATAAGCCAGACACACAGTGACACAAGCACTCAAGGTCACACATGTGCACAAGGAGGTGCACATGTCTGGAGTCTGATTGCAGTGGCTGGAGGCCCTGGCATGTCAATTCTCTCTCTCTCTTGCTCTCTTGCATTAAAAAAAAAAAAATAGAAGCCGGGCATGGTGGCGCACACCTTTAATCCCAGCACTTGGAAAGCAGGAGTTCGAGGCCACCCTGCAACTACATAGTTGATTCCAGATCAGCCTGGACCAGAGTGAGACCCTACCTCGAAAAAAAAAAAAAAAAAAGAGAGAGAGAGAGTTAAGATCTGTTAGAGAAAAAAAAAAAAACAACATTGGACAAAAAGTTTATGGGGTGGAGAAATGGCTTAGCAATTAAGGCTCTTGCTGGCAAAGCCAAAGGACCCAGGTTTGATTACCCAGTACCCATGTAAAGCCAGATGCACAAGAGGACACATACATCTACAATTTGTCTGCAATGACTATAGGCCCTGGTGTGCTCATTCTCTCTATCTGCCTCTTTTTTTCTCTCTCTCTCTCTCTCTTTCAAATAAATAAATAAAATATTTTTTAAAAACACTTATGCTCGGGCTGGAGAGATGGCTTAGCGGTTAAGCGCTTGCCTGTGAAGCCTAAGGACCCCGGTTTGAGGCTCAATTCTCCAGGACCCACATAAGCCAGATGCACAAAGGTGGTGCATGCATCTGGAGTTCGTTTGCAGTGGCTGGAGGCCCTGGGGTGCCTGTTCTCTTTCTCTCTACCTGCCTATTTCTGTACCTCTCTCTCAAATAAATAAATAATAAAATGTTTAAAAAAAAAAAACACTTATGCTCAAAGAATATATTCAGCTATGCATGGTGGCTACATCTTTAATCCCAACACTCAGGAAACTGAGGTAGGAGGATTGCTGAGTTCCAAGTCAGTCTGGAATACAGTGAGACCATGCCTCAAAAATACATAATAGGGCTAGAGAGATGGCTTAGCAGCTAAGCGCTTGCCTGTGAAGCCTAAGGACCTGGTTCAAGGCTCAATTCCCCAGGACCCACGTAAGCCAGATGCACAAGGTGGCACATGCATCTAGAGATCATTTGCAGTATCTGGAGGCCCTGGTGCACCCATATTCTCTCTCTCTCTCTCTGCTCTTAAATAAATAAATAAAGTAAAAAAAAAATTTTAAATACATAATAATAGCCAGGCGTGGTGGCACATGCCTTTAATCCCAGCACTCAGGAGGCAAAGGTAGGAGGATCACCGTGAGTTTAGGCCATCCTGAGACTACATAGTGAATTCCAGGTCAGCCTGGGCCAGACTTAGACCCTATCTTGAAAAACCAAATAATAATAATGATGATGATGACGATAATAATAATATAGCCAACATGGTAAGCATGCTGCCTATATTTCTTTCACTGTGTAGTTTTTTTTTCCACGTATTCTTTTCGCATTCCAAAATTTCCTTAAGGAAGACACATTACAGTAGTTTCTAAACTATCCTTAGTTTTTTTGTTTTTTTAAGGAAGGGTCTCACTCTAGCCCAGACTGACTTGGAATTCATTATGTAGTCTCAGGGTGGCTTTGAACTCATGGCAATCCTCCTACCTCTGCTGGGATTAAAGGCACGTGCTACCATGCCTGATTTCTATCCTTAGCTTTACTTCTCAAGTTTCAGCTACCTGAGGTCAACCAGCATTCAGAATTAAGTGGAAAATTATTAAGTGGAAAAATTAAGTGTGCTCCATCCTGTGCCTGTCTTCACTGCCAACCTACTCATCATTTGCCAGTCATATCGGCTATCAGAAGAGCTGTAGACACATCTCAGGCTTGAGCTAAGTAACTCTTCAAGTTAACCATGGCCCAAGAATAATAATGCAGACTATTCAGATATGCAAAAGGGAAACCTTGAAGTACTTCCTTCATGTGAAAAGTAAAAGAAAAAATATTTTTTAATTTTTATTTATAATTTATTTATTTTTATTATTTATAATTTATTATTTTATTTTATTTTTATTTATTAGAGAGAGACAAGGGGCATGCCAGGGCCTCCAGCCACTGAAAATGAACTCCAGATGAAGCTGGGCGTGGTGGCGCACGTCTTTAATCCCAGCACTCGGGAGGCAGAGGTAGGAGGATTGCCGTGAGTTCGAAGCCACCCTGAGACTACATAGTTAATTCCAGGACAGCCTGGGTCAGAGTGAGACCCTACCTCAAAAAAACCAAAAAAAAAAAAAAAAAAAAAAAAAAAGAACTCCAGATGCATGCAGCACCATGTGCATCTGGCTTATGTGGGTTCTGGGAAATGGAACTTGAATCCTTGGGTTTCACAGGCAAGTGCCTTAACTGCTAAACCATCTCTTCAGACTGAAAAAAATTTTTTGATATTTTATTTATTTATTTGAGAAAGAGCGGCAAACAGAAAGAATGGGCATGGTAGAGCCTCTAGCCACTACGAGCAAACTCCAGACACATGCACCACCTTGTGCATCTGGCTTTATGTGGGTACTGGGGAATCGAACTTGTGTCCTTTGGTTTTGCCAGCAAGCACCTTAACCACTAAGCCACCTCTCCTGCCCATAAAATAAAATTTATATGCTGAGGTTTCTAAGACCTACTGTGAATTATTTTTGTGGATGTCTTGTTGACAATATGTGATTTATAAATAAAACTTTATCACAGTTATGTATACGTGTATATATATATATATATATATATATATATATATATATACACACACACACACACACACACACACACACATATATACACACACACACACACACACATATATATACTCCATATATGTATTTGCATATTGCTGCAATTCAAATCCTAGCTGTACCACTTACACTATTGATGGTTCTCAGTCCTCTCATCTGCAAACAGGGATAATAATAGCACTAACGTCCATGGGTGGTTATGAGGATTAAATGAAGTAATGAGGGAAAAGAGTTTAACATCATATGGAAGAGATTTTGGTTTATGTCTGTGTGTACGGGTCTTTGTAGTGTTGGACATCAAACCCAGGGCCTCTCACATAGTAGCAAGCACTATACCACTAAGCTAGATTCCCAAACTACTAGTCATCATCATTAATGCTTGCAAAAACTCAAAACCCTGTAAGAAATACCTAACCTCAGGAGAGTTAGAAATTACTCCTATCCTACTACAGCAGAGTCTCACTGATGTAAGGTATGAGAGATGGAGGGGAAATGAGGCTGCGTAGGTAGGTGTGTCACCATACTCACAATCACACAGTTCTTGCCAACGTGAACATAAGAGCCAATCTGAGCAGCGTTAACCACACAGTCTTCCTCAATAAAGACATGATCCCCAATATGTAAAGGAAAGAATGCAACCCTAAAAGAGGAACAAAGAAAAGTCAAGGTGACGGACTTTAGTTAAACTTAATAGAACTACAAATTATAACCTCAACAACTTCATCTTGAATTGCTTTTTTAATTGATTTATTTATATGACAGACAGAGGCAGAGAGAGAGAGGGAAAGAATGGGCACGCCAGGGCCTCCAGCTGCTGCAAACAAACTCTAGATGCATGTGCCACCTTGTGCATCTGGCTTACGTGGATACTGGGGAATTGAATCTGGGTCCTTTGGCTTTGCAGGCAAATGCCTTAACCACTAAGCCATCCCTCCAGCCTTTTTTTTTTTTTTTTTTTTGAGGTAGGGTCTAACTCTAGCCCAGGCTGAGCTGGAATTCACTATGTAGTCTCAGGGTGGCCTCAAACTCACAGCAATCCTCCTACTTCAGCCTCCAGAGTGCTGGGAATTAAAGGCATGCGCCACCATGCCTGACAAATTTTTTTGTTTTCTTTCTTTCTTTTTTTTTTTTTGAGTGAGACACAGAGAGAGAGAGGGAGAGGCAGAGAGAAGATGGGCACGCCAGCAGCCTCTCAGCCGATGTGAACAAACTCCAGATGCATGCGCCTCTTTGTGGGCAAGTGCAGCATTGCGCCCTTGCGTCACTTTGCATCTGGTTAAACGTGGGACCTGGAGATTGGAACCGGCATTCTATAGGCTTAGCAGGCAGGTGCCTTAACTGCTAAGCCATCTCTACAGCCCAAATTTTTTTTTTTTTTTTTTTTTTTTTTGAGGTAGAGTCTCACTCCAGCTCAGGCTGACCTGGAATTCACTCTGTATTCTCAGGGTGGCCTTGAACTCACGGCGATCCTACTACATCTACCTCCTGAGTGCTGGGATTAAAGGCTTGTGCCACCACGCCCGGCTCAAATTTCTTTATTTAAATAGGGTCTTTCTAGGTGGCCCAGGTGTGGTGGTTAATCTTGGTTGTTAATTTGACAAGATTTAAAATGAACAAGGAATCTCTGGGCATGTCCATGAAGGATTTTTTATTATTAGGTTAATGACCTATCCTAAAACACGGGAGATTTCACTCCATGAGTTGTAGTCTTACCCTGCATAAAAGGAGAAAGCAGGTTGGAGAGATAGCTTAGCTGTTAAAGCACCTGCCTGCTAAGCCCAAGAGTGCCTGATCCATTCTCCAGGTCCCACGTTTAGCCAGACACAAAAAGTAACACAAGGACGCAATGCTGCACTTGCCCACAAGGGGGCACACTTGTCTGGAGTTCATTCACAGGGGCTGAGAGGCCACTAGCGCACCCATTCTCTCTCTCTCTCTCCCCAAAAAAATAAAAAAGAGAAAGCACTTGGGAGGCTGAGGTAGGAGGATCAGTGTGAGTTCAAGGCCAGTCTAGGCTATAGAGTGAGTTCCAAGTCAGGTCACTGGAACTCACTCTGTATTTTGTCACAGCAATGAGATAAGTAACCAATAGCCTAGAACTTGCTGTATGTCCCAGGCTGGCCTCGAGCTCTTGATCCTTCTGCCTCAGCTAGTGAAGTACTAGGATTACAGGTGTGTCAGGTGTGCACTACCACCTCTGGCTTTCATTTTGTCTCAAGAGACATTCAGTTTCATAATAGCATATGGGGCTGTGACCCACAATTTAAGAAGCTGTGGGCTACAACAATACTGATAGCTCCTTAACTTTAGATTAAAATTTCCAAAGTGGGGGCCGGGCGTGGTGGCGCACACCTTTAATCCCAGCACTCAGGAGGCAGAGGTAGGAGGATTGCTGAGAGTTCAAGGCCACCCTGAGACTACATAGAGAATTCCAGGTCAGCCTGGACCACAGTGAGACCCTACCTCGCAAAACCAAAAAAAAAAAAAAAAAAAAAGAAATTCCAAAGTGGGCTGGAGAGATGACTTAGTGGTTAAGCACTTGCCTATAAAGCCTAAGGACCTCAGTTCAAGGCTCGATTTCCCAGTACTCATGTAAGCCAGATGCACATGGTGGCACATGTGTCTGGAGTTCGTTTGCAGTGGCTAGAGGCCCTGGTACACCCATTCTCTTCTCTCTCGTTCTCTCTCTCTCTGTCTCTAATAAGTAAATAAATTTTTAAAAATTCCAAAGTTTATAGTATTATCTGATTACAACAAGGGAGAAAAAAAAATCCAACTTTATCTTTTTTTTTTCCTGGTTTTTCGAGGTAGGGTTTCATCTTGCCCAGGCTGACCTGGAATTCACTATGTAATCTCAGGGTGGCCTCTAACTTCTGCCTCCAAGTTCTGGGATTAAAGGCATACGCCACCACACCCAGCCCCAACTTTACCTTTTAAAAAAATATTTATAGCTGGGTGTGGTGGCGCATGCCTTTAGTCACAGTACTTGGGAGTTAGAGGTAGGAGGATCGCCATGAGTTCAAGGCCACCCTGAGATGTGGCTGGAGAGATGGCTTAGCAGTTAAGACATTTGCCTGCAAAGCCAAAGGACCCCAGTTTGATTCCCCAGGACCCACATAAGCCAGATGCTCAAGGGGGCACATGTGTCTGCTGTTCATTTGCAGTGGATGGAGGCCCTGACACCCCCATTCTATCTCTCAGTCTATCTCAAATAAATAAATTAAATATATTAAAAATATTTATTGGGCTAGAGAGATTGTTCAGTGGTTAAATCACTTGCCTGAAAAGCCTGAAGTCCCAGATTCAATTCCCCAGTACCACATAAAGCCATACACATCTACAGTTTGTTTGCAGCTGCTAGAGGCTCTGGCATGCCCATTCTTTCTTTCTTCTTCTTTCCTCCCTCTCTACCTCCCCTCCCCCTGCTTTCTCTCTGCTTACAAATAAATATTTTAAAAATATATTTATGGTCTAGGGATATGGCTTAGCAGTTAATGTACTTGCCTGAAAAGCCAAAGGACCCCAGTTCGAATCTCCACTACCCACATAAGCCAGATGCACAAGGTGGCACATGCTTCTGTAGTTCATTTGCAGTGGCTAGAGGCCCTGGTGCACTCATTTTCTTTCTATCTACCTCTTTCTCTCTCTCCCTCTCTCTTTCAAATAAATACATAAAATGTTTAAATATATATGTAGCCAGGCATGGTGGCACATGCCTTTAATCCCAGCACTTGGGAGGATCACTGTGAGTTCAAGGCCACCCTGAGACTACATAGTGATTTCCAGGTCAGCCTGTGCTAGAATGACAGAGAGAGAGAGACAGACAGACAGACAGAGAGAGAGATAGAGAGGGAGAGATAGATATAGATACACACACACACACACACACACACACACACACACGTATATATTTATTCATTTGAGAGAGCAAATGCATGGGTGCACTAGGATCTCCTGCAAACTAACTCACACAGATACCCAGATACATGCACCACTTTGTGCATCTGACTTTATGTGGGTACTGGGGAATTGAACCTGGACCAACAGGCTTTACAAGCAAGCTCTTTTAACCACTGAGCCATCTCTCCATCCCCCAAATTCACCTTTGATTCATGTTTTATTATTTATACTTTCTTCTTTCTATACTTCCCATGCAGACTATTCCTACTCACACATCCTTCCATTCACCAATCACCCTGATGGTTCTTGGTGTTTTTCTCAGGCCACTGCTAGCCCAATACTGCTGTGATCAGAAGGTGGACTCAACAACTCCAGCAGAGTGTCAGGCTCTGTATGAGTCCACAAGAAAGAACGGTGGTTTTCTGGTTTTCCCTCAGTAGCACATGCTCAGCTTGTAAATGAATATTTCCAAGTGAATGGTCTACAATGACTACCTGACCTAATTTCTGTATGTAATAGAAGTCTTGGAATCCATCATTATTACAAAAAACATGGGATTATTCCTGTATGACATACTCCTAGGTAGTACACTTACACCTAGTTACCCTTTCTCTGTTCTTCCTAACCATGCTCATGGACATCATCTATGGCTGAGGTACCACATTCATATATCATAGTATCCCATTATATAGTAGTTATCATATCACAGTATCACATTATGGAGTAGCTATCTGCTTACGTAGTTCTTTTACCACTAGACTGTAAGATCTTAAGTTACAGACTGTATCACTTGACTTTGATGCCACCTTACAACCAGTGGTTAGCAAAGAGAACACACTCACTGAATGAATGCATGCTGATATGTTGGATGAAATGAGGTGAAGCCTTGCCAAAACAGGACTAGGAAGGCAATTAGTCATGAAGACAGAGGCAAAGAGGACACCACCATCACAGGCATGGTCAGTTTTCTTGCTTTGTCCCTGTCTTTTCTTGGACTGTTCTTGTTTCTACTGAGAAATCAGCAGGCCTGACTCTACTCTGCCCTCAATCACAGCTGTTCATATCAGGTTGAGTATTTAACTCAAGTTGGGCCAATAAGCTTTGGAAATATAAGATTTTGGGTTGGTAAATACTAGAATGGAGAGGTCATATAAGCAAGGGTCTAAGGCAGCAGAGTGGGCTCCATGAGAAAAGGAGCAGACAGAGCCAAACTGAGGAAGAGAAGAGGAAGCAGAAACAAGAGAAAGACAGCACAATATCAGAGACAGAGGGGAGTAAGGACAGGTGTCTTGAGCATGTCCAGCTATCTAGTTGAAGGTTCAAGTCTAGACTTGGCTCTTTTTTTCTGGCAAGCACCATCTCTCCAGCCCCTTGGCTCTTTTTTCTAATCTTGACTCTTATCAAGTAAGCCTGTGTTAAATAAACTACCCTTTGTTTTTTTCCAGAATATTCCATTTCTGGTAAGCAACTATATAACCAGATTAAAGTAACACCCAGAGCTATGTTCACTATGGTGAGTTCTTCCTCAGTGCCCAAACAGGCTACACCTGTCAGAACACACATCAAACATGGACATGGATAATATCACCAGTAGCATCTTGCTCAGGACTGAAATAGGTGATTGAATCACATACCCTTTGCTAAATTTCTTGAATGGTGGCCTGATGACGCTACGACTTTTCACAACACAATGACGTCCAACTCTTACATTTGCCAGATCTCCTCGGATGATGCAGTCATTCATGACAATGGTCTAGAAAATAGATGAAGAAGGGAACAATGAGATGGTGCCTCAAACAAAGTAGAAGGTGAGGACTGTTTTGAAAGTAGTCTCTGACTTCCACATGCATACCATGCCACATAGTCCCCATGCACCAAGATACATACATAAGCACCAAATATACACATTTTTAAAAAAAGTTCCATGAAAAAATGTTAAAAGAAGAAGAAATCTAAATGGTCATTAACTGTGGTAGTAAAAGAAAGTAAACTAGAAAAGATTGAGATTATAAATTAGGTTGGGCATGGTGGCTGGACTTCATCAAAATGAAAAACTAAGGCCAGGCATGGTGGTGCACGCCTTTAATCCCAGCACTCGGGAGGCAGAATTAGGAGGATCACTGTGAATTTGAGGCCAACCTAGGGCTACAGAGTGAGTTCTAGGTTAGCCTGCGCTAGAGTGAGACCCTACCTCAAAAAAAAAAAAAAAAAAAAAAAAAAAAAAAAAAGTTAAAAACTTAGGGTTGGAGAGATGGCTTAGTGGTTAAGGCGCTTACCTGCAAAACCTAAGGACCCATGTTCCACTCTTCAGATTCCATATAAGTCAGACAAGTCACACAAGGTGACACAAGTGTACAAGGTCACACATGAGCATAAGGTGGGGTACAAGTCTGGAGTTCAATTACAGTGGCTGAGGCCCTGGTGTGCCAATTCTCTCCCTCTCACATAAAAAAAAAAAAATTAAAAACTTAGGCAGGGGTGGTGGCACACGCCTTTAATTCTAACACTCAGGAGGCAGAGGTAGGAGGATCAATATGAGTTCAAGGCCAACCTGAGACTACAAAGTGAATTTCACATCAGCCAGGGCTAAAAGCAAGACCCTACCTCAAAAACCACAAAAAAAAAAAAAAAAATTAAAAACTTGCTAGGACTTGTGGTTCAGGTTTGGTAACCTCAGGTACTCAGAAGGCTTAACAGAAGGATCACAAGTTCAAGGCCAACCAGGGCATCTTAGTGAGATCCTATGCACTTGCCTGCAAAGCCTAACAACCCAGGTTCAATTCCTAGTTCCCACATAAAGCCAGCTGCACAAAGTGGTGAGTGCATCTGGAGTTTATTTGCAGTGGCTACAGGCCCTGGTGTGTATAATCACTTTTTCTTTCTCTACCTGCAAATAAATGAATAAATATTTTTAAAAATAAAAACAAAACATCTAAAAAGGGATGGAGGGCTAGAAAGATGGGTTAGCAGTTAAGGTGCTTGCCTGCAAAGCCAAAAGACCTTGGTTCGATTCCCCAGGACCCACATAAGCCAGATGCACAAGGTGGCGCATGCATCTGGAGTTCGTTTGCAATGGCTGGAAGCCCTGACATGCCCATTCTCTCTCTTGCTCTCTCCTTCTCTTAAATAAATAAATAAAAATATTTTTTAAAATTTTTTTTAAATTTTTTAAATTTTTTAAATTTTAAAATTTTTTAAAATAAATATTTTCTTAAAAAGGGATCGAGCCAAGCATGGTGGCACATGCCTTTATTCCCAGTACTCAGGAGGCAGAGGTAGGAGGATCGCCATGAATTCGAAGCCACCCTAAAACTAAAAAGAGAATTCCAGGTCAACCTGGGCTACAGCAAGACCCTACATCGAAAAAAAAAAAAAGGGACTGATATGTATGTAGATAAATGTAGATAAGTGGTGGAGTGCTTGTCAACCAGCCTATCATGTGAGAGGCCCTAGGTTCAATTTGCACAACTTCAAAATAAGTAAGTAAAATTTTTTTGTATAGCAAAGGACATTGTCAAAGAAGTAAAATAATTCTAGAATGGGAATATTTGCTAATCCCATATCTGATAAGGACTCCAGAAAAAGCTGAAATTACAACTAAAAACAAAAATAGGGCCAGGTATAGTGGTGCCTGCCTTGAATTTCAACACTCAGGAGGCAGAGGTAAGAGGATCACTGTGAGTTCAAGGCTACCCTGAGACTACATAGTGAATTCCAGGTCAGCCTGAACTAGAGTGAAAGCCTACCTTGAAAAACTTTTTTTTTTAATTATTATTTTTTATTGACTTTTAATCTTACATACCAAAAAAACCCCACCTGATATTTCCCTCCCCTCCCCCATTCCACTTTAGAACTCCAGTCTCCATCATATCCCCTCCCTCTCTCCATTAGTCTCTCTCCTAATTTGGTGACATCATCTTTCTCTTCTATTTTGAGGGTCTTGCAAAGGTATTGCTAGGCACTGCAAGATCATGGATATCGAGGCCAATTTCTGTCTGGGCAGTTGCATTGTAAGAGGT
Source organism: Orientallactaga sibirica (assembly GCA_036365145.1). Taxonomy (NCBI): domain Eukaryota; kingdom Metazoa; phylum Chordata; class Mammalia; order Rodentia; family Dipodidae; genus Orientallactaga; species Orientallactaga sibirica. Next base: position 3,925 of record JAEOAD010000794.1, on the reverse strand, counting down.
CATATCCTTCCTTTGGCTCTTCCATTCTATCCGCCCCCTCTTCCGCAATGGTCCCTGAGCCATTGGAGGGTGTGACAGAGGTGTTTCAGTGCTAGGCACTCCTCCATCCTTTCTTCTCAGCACTATGTTGCCTTTTGGGTCATCCCAGTGGTCATCACCATCTGAAAAGAGAAGCTTCTCTAGCCAGAAGTGAGAGTAGCGTTAATATGTGAACATGAACATTTAGTGTAATGTCCCCTGGGCAGCTTGGTGAGAATAATATATACATTTAATCAGACATGAGCAGGCTTATTCCCCCAAGGCTCATGACCTCACCTACCATAGACTTTTACTTAGGTTTTTCAGTACCAGGTATGTATTCCCTCCTGTAGAGAGGGCCTTCAGTCCAATTATGGAGCAGTTGGTTACCCCAAGAGTAGACACGCCACTATTGCACCCGTTCAGTCATTGGGCCTGTCTGGCCAAGCTTGAATATTCAACATCCACTGTTTTCACTGTTGATGGCTTCTGTCTCCCACACGCTGCTTGTAGTGCAGCTTTTTCCAGCTTTCAGTTGGCTGGTCTACAGGGAGAAGGTTTTCTGCTCAGCACCAGCTTGCTTTCTCAGTGACCTTGCCTCTCAGGCATGAGATGTCTTCAGCAATAGGGTCTTACTAAATGGGGAAAAACTTGAAGCTTTTCCTCTAAATTCAGGAACAAGACAAGGGTGTCCACTTTCCCCACTATTATTTAATATAGTATTGGAAGTCTTAGCCATACCAATAAGGCAAGAGACACTCATAAAGGGGATACAAATCGGAAGGGAAGAGGTCAAATTATCATTATTTGCAGATGATATGATTCTATATATAACAGACCCTAAAGACTCTACCAGCAAACTGTTAGAGCTGATAAACACTTTTAGCAATGTAGCAGGATACAAAATAAACACACAGAAATCAGTAGCTTTTCTATACACTAACAACAAACATGCAGAGGATGAAACCAGGGAATCTCTCCCATTCACAATTGCCTCAAAAAAAAAATAATTTACCTTGAAAAAATTAAAAAAAAAAAGTGGGGAGCTAGAGCGATGGCTTAGCAGTTAAGCACTTACCTGTGAAGCCTAAGGACCCTGGTTCAAGGCTCGATTCCCTAGTACCCACATAAGCCAGATGCACAAGGTGGTGCATGCATCTGGAATTTTTTTGCAGCAGCTGGATGCCCTGGTGTGCCCATTCTCTCTCTCTCTCTCTCCCCCTCTTTTTCTCTCTGCTGCTTTGAAATAAATAAATAAAAATAAACAAAAAAAAAATTTTAAACTTAAAAAAAAAGGATGGTAGTGCCCAGCACTGAAACACCTCTGTCACACCCTCCAAGGCTCAGGGGCCACTGCAGAAGAGGGGGCGGATAGAATGGAAGAGCCAAAGGAAGGGTATGACTTCTTACAATGCAACTGCCCAGACAGAAATTGGCCTCGATATCCATGACCTTGCAGTGCCTAGCAATACCATTGCAAGACCCTCAAAAATAGAAGAAAAAGATGACAACATCAAATTAAAAGAAAGACTAATGGAGAGAGGGAGGGGATATGATGGAGATTGGTGTTCTAAAGTGGAATGGGGGAGGGGAGGGGAGGGAAATACATGTTTTTTGTATGTAAATATAGAAGGTGTCAATAAAAAATTAATAATTTTTTCAGGGTCTCACTCTGGTCCAGGCTGTCCTGGAATTAAATGGTCTCAGGGTTTTCTATCTTGCATTGCTGGGATTAAAGGCCAGTCTTTTTCCTTGCATTGCTCCAGTCTTTCCTTGCTATGCCCCCATTCCACGTTTCGGGAATAAGAATGTTTGTTGGAAGTATGTAAGTTTTGTTTTAATTTTACAGGTCTCACAGTTAAGAGACTGTCTTGAGTCTCATATGAGACTTTGAACTTTTGAACAATGTTGGGACCAGTAAAAACTGGAGACTATTTTTTTCTTTTTTGGCTTTTTTTCAAGGTAGGGTCTCACTCTAGCCCTGAAACTCACTCTGTAGTGCTTGGTTGGCTTCAAACTCACAACAATCCTCCTACCTCTGCCTCCAGATGCCCAGCTATGGGGACTTTTAAAGTTAGATAGAATGCATTTTGTATTACAACATGCCCAAGCATCTATGATGGCCAGTGTTGTAATATAGGAGTTTGAATGTAAAATCTCCATAGCCTCATGTGTTTGTGATTAAGCTTCATACGTAATGGAGCCTCTGGGAGGAACAGCTTTACTGGAGGAGGTACATCACTGGGGGCTGGCCTTGGGTGTTATGGTTCACCCCCACTTAGCTCACTCTCCCTGGCTCAGCTTCTGCCATGCTTTCCCTGTCATGATAAAACTTGCCCTTGAGCCAGGCGTGGTGGTGCATGCCTTTAATCCCAGCACTCGGGAGGCAGAGGTAGGAGGATCGCTGTGAGTTCAAGGCCACCCTGAGACTACATAGTGAATTCCAGGTCAGCCTGGGCCAGAGTGAGACCTTACCTCAAAAACCAAAAAAAAAAAAAAAAAAAAAAAAAAAAAAAACTTCCCATCGATGATATGGGCCATGATTGGCCATTCTGTGGTTTTGTTTTCTTTCCATTCACTACCATTCATTGGAGGCTTCATCCAGACCTTCCTGGGAAGAAACTTTTGAGCATTGTACTTGGTTTGGGGGCAGTTCTTCTAATGGTAGACAAGCAGAATTCTATGCAGGGCTACTGAAAGACTCAGGTTGAATGGAAACTAGAGATTTGACCTATGGAATCCATTGATGATAGCATTTGAGCAGCCACTCTTCATTGAGAAAGGGGTGACCTTGCAGCCCCTCTAGAACCTGTAATGTAATGAAACCCTTTCAAGGCGATGTGATTTTGTCAGCAAAGGAATTCTAGAAACTCTGGTTCAGGGTGGTATTCTGATATTGGCATTTGGAAAGTAGGATCTCAAGAGTCTGCCCACAAGACGGCTTGCAAGAAAGTGTTTTCCCATTTTCCAGAGGGATTCCCAAGGCAAAGGCGCTCCATAGGTTACTAATACCTCTGTTGTTAGAAATTTGCATCCAAAGCCTCATATGCTTCTCCTGCTTGAAACAACCAATTCTAATTGAAAACAGCTATCGTTTATAAAGGCATCCATATTTTTAGATGTATGCTTCCCTCTAAAAATGATTGAGATGATTTAAGTCAGTGTTGAGATTTTTTTTTAACCAATTTAATATCTTTGATATTGGCTTAAAATTATTTCATTCTTCATATCCCCCACCATTATCCTATGGTCAGGGCATGAAGTGTAGTCATTCATGATCCTGCCCAACCCAGTACTGTCTGCTCGCAGAAGTTGGAATCCCAGGTTGTATTCCAGTGTTGCCCAAAGAGAACTCAAGAAGAGCTTCCCCATGGGGAAAGATCAGGAGTGCTAAACTTGACAAATTTTACCTCTAGCTCCTGTACAGTAAGTGTTCTCCTCAGACTTCTCGGGAAATTGTCATCCTTTTGGGGTTACCTATCAGGTCAGGAGCCCACATCCTAACCTCCAAGAGGCCAGCAGGCAAGGAGGCCTCTATCCCTTTTCCTGCTGTTAAATTGAGCTGTTAGACATCCCAGGTCACTTAGAGCTTAGGGAGCGGCTGCAAGAGCTTTGTTTGATTGGCCATGTCCAGTGGCTCTCAGCTGCACCTCCTAGGCCAATGCAAAGGATGGTGTAGTATAAGTTGATGTTTGAATAACTGAATGTACACAAAACATTGTAATGATGGTGCCAATCTCATGGTATAAATAAAGCACTGCCAAGGGTTGAGGGCCTAGTGGCTCAAGAATCCCAGGGTCCTGTTTGAGAGGAAGAGATTTTCTGCAGAAAGATCCCTTTAAGCCCTATGACAGGTAGGGAGAAGGCAGAGCTTTACTGAAGCCTGCACCCGACTCTGGAGTGGTTC